>CM031233.1:151170938-151905938 GCA_018340775.1 Taxus wallichiana var. yunnanensis
TACATTTTCTGTTCTTTTTGTGACTTGTTCTGTCACCTTATCATATTTTATGTGTTTTGTTATCACCTACAAAGTTCAGATCCATCTCATTCATACCTTTTCATCTCCAAATTTTAATTTGTTAATTCATTCAAAATAGTCAAGATCGGTCTAGCAATGATCGCCATCGATTTACTGACCATTGTCGGTTCCTTTCTATTTTGGTCACTTAACTAAAACAATGTTCAAATCACTTCCATCACTTGTTGTGACTTCCTTTGTCACTCCACTACATTTCGGGTCTTTGATATCACCTTCAGAACCTAGTTTCACCTGATATTCACCATTTATCACCAAGTTTTCAAATCTTTTAACTTTCCACCATAACCGACATCAATTCATCAACCAACATCAATTACCCATACCAGCATTGGTTACCAAACCGACGTCGGTATCTGTGTTTTGGTTTTTAATTAGAATAACAACCTAATTCCAGCTTTCAAATCCAATTTTCTCCATCTTTCTATGTTTCTAAATATTCAATGATCTTAGATTACCAACTCTATAATCGAGTCACATGGTTTTGACTCGTAGAAAAGCCAATGTTCTCGTGCTTCACAACATTACCTAGCTCACTCATCCACCTAAGATTCCTCAGGGCAACTTATCTACGACATGCTTATATCCATTCCCCCTACCCTGACACCCACCTCTACATCGACTACTACTAGTACATCATTACCTACTCCTACCTCATCGCCTATGGTTTCTCATCTTGACCTGACATTATTTGTATCTATCACACCTATGACAACTACCGCGACATTCATGTTTATTGCCCGTCACGAGGTCTACCATACCATCATCCACTTCCCAAGAACCTTTTGTGTCCCAGACACCTCTGGTGTCGGTAGCCCACACTACCTTCCAAAACATTTTCCTCTCCATCCCGCAATATCTTCCACCGATTGCCACGAGAGTCTTTACGTCCACCCCACCTACTTACACCTATCATCAACAACCACCTATGTCATCTACCACTTATCTTGGGAATTTTCCTGTGACATTCATCCCGTCTTATATTCCCTCATCACAACCTTCATACTTGGCACCACCACATACTGGAGTGTCATCCACATCATACCCATCTTATCTCCCCCTTATACCGTAAGGGGTGTTTCGTCATCACAACCTACAAATGATCTCATTAAAATGATGATGGACAAGATGTAAACATTAGAAGCATTTGTCTTCAGCTTGCATAACTCTCTAACATATGAAGAGATTTACAACAATCCTATTCACTTTTCCATTTCGATTCATCCATACCCTACACATTGGGAAATGCCAAAATTCAACCGATTCAATAGCAAAGAAGACCCACAACAACATTTGTGGTCTTTTAAACATGTGTGTTATCTCATCACTCATGATGACACTTTTCTCCTGTAAACATTCCCAATGTCCTTAATGGGACCCACTTTAGATTGGTATAGTGCTCTACCTAGGCACTCCATCTTTTCATTTAATCAAGTAGCTCAAGCTTTTCTAGACCACTTTTCTATCAACATTGTCAAGAAGGTCACAATGACCGACTTGTACATGACACGCCAATATGAGGATGAGTCTATCACAAACTTTGTCACTCATTGGCATGACCTGATTAACCAACTCACATTCCAACTGCCTCAAACCAATTTAATAGAGTTGTTCACCCGAGCTTGTGTAAGAAACATCTCTTTGACTCTCTAAACGTCAAAAATTTCTGTGCATTTAATGAGGCATTCACAATGGCCCAAAACTTAAAATCATGCTATTGAGGAGAATAAGTTACAATTGCGTAACAAAAATGCTCCCTTCAAAACCAATGATTATTCTTCTTCATCCAAACCACAAAATAATTATTCTAAAACAAAAGGATCTACCAATGTAGTGGTTTTAAAATCTGGCCCTTCTCATCCATCCAACCAATCAAAGCCTTCTTCTAATCTTTCTCCTGTTCAGACTTTCCAATTCAAGTGGGAACAATGAAAATATACTCAATCGAGAACCTTACTCCTCGTTTGGAAAAGCTTCTAAATGTTGGAGCCATAACTCTTCCACCCGTCAAACTACATCTGGTTTTGACCCTTCTTGTCTTGTGCCTGCATGGCATAAAGAGAATGATTCATCGCAACTATCATTGTGTTAGAGGTTATAGTGATAATAATTGTATAACTTTCAAAAACATCATCTAGGAAATGTTAGATAATGGAGATCTCATCCTAGATAACCCCAATGCACTAGCTAACCAAAACCTTCACATCTTTAAGAAACCATTTTTGAATCATACCCCATCATCTAACCAAGTCGAAGAGACCTCAAACAATGATAAAAACATTCGCGAGGTTCATACCATTTTTGGTGTCATACCGGCTCCTTCTACTAGTTTCCTTCCATCTCAACTATTAAGGAAATTCTTGCACGAG
This sequence comes from Taxus wallichiana var. yunnanensis, assembly GCA_018340775.1. Taxonomy (NCBI): domain Eukaryota; kingdom Viridiplantae; phylum Streptophyta; class Pinopsida; order Cupressales; family Taxaceae; genus Taxus; species Taxus wallichiana. Next base: position 151,173,386 of record CM031233.1, read on the forward strand.
ATCCTTCATCCATGGAAAGACTGTTTCATCCACTCCTCTACCCATGGAGGATTCCACCTTATCCTCTCCTCTACCCATAGAGGATTTGATCTCATCTATAGATGCATCTACCCCACTCACCTCCCTACCTGTCGAGCAACCCGCATTACTCACTCTTCTACCCACAAAAGAACCTAACTTACCTTCCACTTCACTAAAGGATGGGCCTATATAATCGACCTTTCCTCCTCCGCTACCCATGGAGGACCCTCTCATGGCATCTCTTCCTATTGGTGACAATTCCCCACTGGATTTTAAAGACTCTCGATTTTGTATCGTATCTTTTACCCACAGAGTTTGAAGCCAACCATTTCCCTGTCTCATAGACATTCTTTACAGGGATCACTACTAAATCAACATTATACCCCTCTACTTCAGTGTAATTCTCATGTTTGGTTGACCACTTGGATTATGTTGAAAATTCCATGCTTTGGGGACGCGTTCGACTCCCCATATTAACTCAAATGCAAATGTTGTTTGTTAACACTTCCATGATCTATCCAAAAGTGTTTAAGACGGCCAAACCCACCATGCCCATGCCAAATGCAATCACCTCTTCTCCATCACTATCACCCACACCTAATCCGTTACCATCCACCAAAATTTCTCCTCTACTTAAACCCTTACCTATACCTATGCCTTCAACTGCGCTCAAATCCATTACCACATTTAGAGTTATGTTGACATCAAGCCCAGATCCATCTTCTGTCAAACTAGATTTAGCCATATCCTTGAAAGTCATAGCTAAAACTATTCCCCCTGCCTAAGTGGAAGACACGACCTCTAAGGCTGCATACACCGGCTTCACCCACTACCCCTCTATCACCTTCACCACTTCCCATTTATCCTACTTCACGCACATATCAACCTTGGTTAAGCAATCGCCTACCCAAGGTAAACCAAAAAAAAGCAGAACACCCCTTCATCACGATCTTCTGTTCCACCCAAATTTCCTACACAACCTATGAGTGCATCATTACCTACATTCTCTCTACCTCCCATACCTACACCACTTCCTATACCCTCATCATTACATATGTCATTCCCTTCTCTTCCACCAGTCCCTTCCACATTGTCTCCTACCACCTTTTTCATTGCACCTCCATTATCGCCTTGGCTGACCCGTCCCCTTCCTTCATCTTCCTTCCCTTCTACACCACACACTTCTTCTACACCTTTACCCAAGAAGGTACAATCCAAACCCAAAGCCTCACTACCTTCCAAAGAGGTATTTAAACCTACACCACCTCCAATAATCAGCTCACCAGCTACACCTTTACCCAAGAAGGTGCAACCAATATCCAAAACCATGTTATCTACCAAATAGGTATTCAAACTTACCCAACCTCCAATTCCACCCCCAATCACACCTCTTTCACAGAGGTCACCCAAACCTCCCTCCAAACCTGCACTCACATCACACTATGATCCCTTGGCATGGTCTTACGCTAATGTCCTAGCTAACCTTTTAGAAACCTCTGTCATCACATTGCCACCTCTTAAGTCTTACAACCCACTCAAACCTAAACCAGAAGGGTTTTACGATACTAATATTTGTGCCTATCATTGTGTTTCAGGACATGATGCTAAAAACTATAAGGCCCTTAAGAGTATTATTCTTCAACTATGTTCTTTAAAAGAGCTCTTAGAAGAATATGATCTTTTGGATGAAGCTCCCATTCTACCTTTTCCTATCGCCACACAACCTCACCCCATACTTATTCGAGACCTCCATCTCCACCTCCACAACCCTTTTACCCACCTCCAACATTTGAGATCAACATGGTTTACATCATAGAAATAGCCCAAACTCATCCAAAATGTCAGTGAACCATACTCCTTTCACAAGACTCATTTCCTTCGCCAAATTTTTGCTCATGCTACCCTTACACCTTTCATGACGCACCTTCTTCTTCACCTCATATCAATATGGTTCAAGTTTCCACTCGAGCTTAGAAGGAAAAAGTTAAGGAGAAAGCAACCAACCTAGTCACTACATCTTTACCCAACATTCCATATGCACTGCACCCAAAATCACCATCTGTGGACCCGTACACCCCATTTCTAACAGAGTTGCACATCGTAAAATGATCAAATAACTTCATCAATCACCCCTAAAAATGTCTCTATATGACCTTATCCAAACCTTTGATTCTCATTGTCAGGCCCTCATTGAGGTCCTATAATCTATTGAGGTTCCACCTAATGACCCCACACTGTTACCGCCATTATTACTCCTCATCATGTGACCTCTCTCACCACTTCACCTCCTTCTTCTACTCCCACTACTATTCATCAAGTAGCTGCCCTCAGTTTCTCTAACGATGAGATTGTACCTCTCCAATCAGATGATCGTGACCCCTCTCTATTCATCTCTGTTTACATTGAGAATACACGTGTATGATGTGGTATGATCGATAGGGGTGCTAACATCAACATCATCTCCTTCTATGCATATAAAAATGTGAATCCCCTCCAATTGCATGCAAAATAACCCAGTTATGTTGCACTCATTTAATGATGCCATAACTTCCACCCTTGACACCATCATTCTATATATGTGTGGGCATCCGTACCATTCCTAAATTATTATATTTCCTAGAAGGGGAATTTCAATATAATTTGCTACTTGGTTGAACATGGATTCATGCCATGGGTTGTGTTCCTTCAACCTTACACCATTGTTTAAAATTTGAACATGAAGGACATAACTATACCATTCTAGAAGATCCTTCACCCTTCAAAACCTGTAACATGCTCTACGACCTAACGATGTTCTTATCCCCGTTAAGGCATCTACCACCACTATAGCGTCTTCTTCTTTCTATCCCATCTACCACCACTAACACTTCTTCTTTAACTGCTATGCCATCCACCATTTCTGCCACTACATCTTCCATAACCAACTCCGTTATTCCCCACTTTGCCACAGACTTCCATGCACTGGCCCATCGATTGACCCATCTACTTCGCCAACACATGATGTTTCTTCTTCTTAGGATTCTAGTGATTCTTCCATTCCCGCTACCCAAATTCCAACTTCTGATCCCTTAGTAGGTGTTTTTCAACGCCTCACTTTGGGGGAGTATCATCTCTATAATGTCAACACTTTCCTTACCCCTCAAGAGTACATGAAGCCTCCATCAACACCCACATTACAATCATCGGGTAGGTGAGATATTTCCATATGGTCTGCCTCATCTTCACACTAATTTTATGTATGGGGCACTTGATACTTCTTCACATAATTTAGAACCACCTACTCAAACTTGGCCATTCTCATTAGATTTCTAGTACCTCACTAATCACCACTTCACCCATACATTACTTCATTGATGTTCATGGAAATTCTTTGGCTTTGGTCTCTCCGACAGGGGCCGTCACACATTCATTCCTGCACCACTGAAAACACAAGGACCACTGTGGTCTTGGATTTTATGAGGATCCTTCCTCTAAGAAATCTCGTATCGATCTCATAGAGGAAGATACACCTTCTCCCCCTCCTTCACCAACCTCACCACCTTCACCTACAGAGTTTATGGATCTAGAATCCATTCCTCTTAACTTTTTTTTGTGAACACTGTTTCCTTGGGATCTCTGACTTATCACCGTGATGGTGAGGCTCCCTCTTCTCTTCCCTTCTTGTACCTTAACATGATCGATGATGACATGCCTTCTATCAACGTCATTCAATGTCAGGATGATGATTCCATTCTCACCTATTTAGGTGTGGAGGATTCTTATATTCACTAGTCGTTACCTTCTGAAATGCAAACCATGTTGAATGAATCGACTATCAAAATCAACATTCATAATCATGATGAACCACACATTCTAAATATAGGCTAATCTATAGATGTTCTTTGAGCGAATGAAGCTTTGACCACTTTACTCCAAGATCATAATCTTGCTTTTGCTTTGTCTTGCAATGATATGCCCAAGATTTACCTGAATATCATGGTTCAAAATATCGTAACCATTCGATGCCAAACCCATGAAATAGAAGCTGTGAAAAATCATCCTCAAAGTGCCCTTCTTGTGAAAGAAGAACTCCAATGCCTCCTTTCTATTTCCTTCATTCTATACATTGATTATCCCCAATGTATTTCTAACATCATCCTTGTCACTAAAGCGATAGGGGGACTTTGCATTTGCATGGATTTTCACGACCTTAACCTAGCTTTCCCTAAGGACGATTTTCCTCTACCTAGTATTGACCAACTAGTTGATGTCACCACGGACCATGAGATGTTGTCATTCATGGACGGTTTCTCAGGTTATAACCAAATACTACTCGCACAGGAAGATCAACACAAAAATGCCTTCATCACCCCCTAGGGGACCTTCTTCTATCGTGTTATGACTTTTGGCCTTAAAAACGTTGGTTCTACATACCAACGTGCTATGACTTATATCTTTTATGTCATCATGCATAACATATTGGAATATTATGTCGAGGATATTCTTAGAAAATCCAAACAGTGGGTCGAACACCTTGTAGTCCTTAAGGTTATGTTTAACCGCCTCATCCAATATTGTGTTCACCTTCAACCAAAGATGTGTGTCTTCATTGTTCTCTCGGGAAAGCTCCTTGGTTTCATCATTTATTTGCATGGCATTGAATTTGATCCCATGAAAATCAAGGCTATTCTTGAGATGCCTCCACCTACTAACCTTTTTCAACTTCATAGTTTTCAAGACAAGTTACAATCTATTTGTAGCTTTATTTTTCAGCTTTCTGACCACTACCATCCATTTCATCATCTTCTCAAAAAGGATGTCTCCTTAAAATGGGATGATGAATGTCATGAGATCTTCAAAGAAGGAAGATTTCATTGAGGTGACTGATAAAGGGGGTCTTGTGGAGAAAGGTAATGATTCTTACAAGGTCTAAATTCCTAAATTCCTAAAAACTAAGAGAAGTGGGAATAATTTAGTTGTCTTTAATTCCCTAGAAATCTAACTTCTCTTAGGATTCTCTTAATTTATAACCAAATCTTTATTGAGTTAAATTATTTAGTTTTAATTAGAACTAAATAAAATCCTTTCAAGTCTTCTTGCCCTACAATTTGCCATAGAGTCTGCTTTTGTACTATATGTACCATCGATTCAAAATGGTGATCGCTTAGATTTTATTTTATACTTCATCAGCCTTTTTGAGTCATGCAACAACTTTGTTTCAGCCGACATCATCAGCCATGGCTGATGGCTATGGCTAAGTTGAGATAGTGACTTTAGGTTATGTTCCCCTTTTATCAAAGACATCACCAAATAATTCACTCTTCCCATGCTCACAAATCTGCCCTTAAAGGTTAAGAGGTCTTTAGGTTTAGTAGAACTTATACTTGGAGGTCATCATTGGAGCATTGGATTATTAGGAGCATCAAAATTAAGAGCTGCACAAACGAGGTCTACCTTAGTCTTTGGAGTCCCCAACTTTGGTCTACTTAGGTTTTCTACCTATCCCTCTTGTGATCCACCCAAAACAATCTCACAAGGTGTTACAAACCAAGGAGGAAAATTAATGCACCAACAATGTCCACATGAAGGTGAATATCTCTAACCATAAACCCCTTTCTTTTGTGTTGGGTAATTGATTATTTGATGTATCATGTATAAGACTAGGATAACACAACATATCTTTTGTCTATTACATCATTGTTCTCTTTATAGCACATACTTACCACCTAATTACATCACAAATCTTAGTTTAGGATTAGCTCTTGCTGCATACCTTAGCTTTTACAACCCTAAGGATCCTAATAAGAATCCATCACCATATCTTACATATAGGTTGTGTAACCCTATACCTCAAATATCGAGTGTGAATTGCTCTTTTCTAAATCCATGATCATCTACACCCAGTTATATCTTTGCTTGTGTGTTGGCTCTAATATGGACATCTATTTATATCTTAATCTTTATAAGTAGAGAGAAAGAGGAAAATCACATTGATGATCTTAGCTCACATACATTTTGATGAGTCTGATGTGAATCTTACTCCATTGATTGAGCCATATTCACACTTTTCTTCTATCTAGCTTCTTAGCATTATCAATTTTTCATGTATACCTTGCTTTCCGAACTTATTTTCTGTCACCTTTAGAACCCCTCAAGGTTATCTTCCTCTTCCTACCAAAAAATATCTTTATAGGGCTCAAAAGGAAACCATCAATTGGGCCTCCATAAACTTTCAACCCTTATATGCACATGGCAAACAATCACTTCTAACTCTAAGAAAACTACAAGTAATACCACTGCTTCTAGGGTTTGTACTTAGTCTCAACAAAATCATACTTTAATCCCTAAAGAATTGGAGCTGGAGACTGAACAAGATTATTTTGTTTACATACCCATAATGCAAAATCTCATTCAAAATTTTCCTCAATATGTTGGGAATCTCCAAACATTATCCAACATTTGGATGAACTCCTCAACACTTGCAATCCCATTTCAAACATTTTTCCAACTGTTGGGGCAAGTCAAAGCATGACTTGCCCTATCTTTTCATCTTCTTCAACCACGGTGGATGTTAAAGTTAACAATGCAATTATTCATACCAACAAATCTACGTAAACCCCCTGGTGGATTCTACGCAAATGATCATGCAAGTGTTGGACTGAATGACCAACATGCAAGCATCTAACAATGATCAATGCTACAAATGCAAGCCAATTTGGCTCAAATGATTAAATGAAGACCACATCATATTCATTGAGGTGTGCCAAATCAATGCCCCTCACCCCCATTTTCTATATCCATTGGAACTCAATCCCACAACCACCCTTTTCCATAAGAAAGTGCTTCAATCATTACAAAATGAGCCTGCAACACCTTATATCGCTGCTCTAGACATTGAGGATTAACCCCAACCATAACTTATGGCAGATCAACCAATCCCACTCTTCATCTTAAGGCTTTTGGAAACCTTTACAAGGACTAGCTCAAAACAAATTCCTATGCCGCTACCAATGTCTTAGCTAAAACCCTTATGGGGATGCTATAGATGGGTACCGCCAACATAAGCCCGACTTGAGTGTTGAACTAGAAGGCTTGGCCGACACCTTAGTTCAAGAATTTCACTATCATGACTTAGTGAAAAACAACATGAGTAACTACATTAATTGTAAACAATCCGAAAATGAGATGGCTCAAGCATTCATCAAATAACGAAAATCCTTTTCCAACAAAGCAATACATAATATGACTAATGATAACCTCTTTTGGTTATTTCTCACTACCTTATAGCCTCATTTTAATACAAGGTCAAGTTCTCTTCATCAAATTTGTAAGAAGTCCTCAAACAAGCAAAGAGATAGGATTATCTCACGAGAGAATTCAAAACATCTCGACCTCAACCTAAGCAACAAACTCTTAAAGTCCTATTGTGATCCCGAAATCACTATGCCATTGAAGATGGACTCAGGTATATTCATAATCAAGGTGTTGTTTCCCATATAGCAATTCAAAATATTGACACTTCTAAGAGTGTCACTCCTTCCCATCCTAAAGAAGGCCATTTTCTTCCTTCCCAACAAAAAAACTATCAACACCCACCTTTACAAACTAAGAGCTTAGATGACGAATACCTAGAACTCAATTGAGGCCTATGGACCCTTCACGACTTGTTCCCTAATAGTACGACAAAAATAATTTTTGTTTGTTCCATGTTGATTGAGTTCATTCCTACGAAAATTTTCGATCTCTTAAAAGCCTTTCCTATGGTTTCCTTCTTGGTCGTGACTTCAATCACGAGACCATGTCTAAGGAATGATATGGTAAGGCCATGACAATGAAAGACAATCTTTGAAAGAAATGATGGACATGATTGTGCTCATAAAACCAATGCCCACTTGGTTATCTATATCAATCCTTTGCCTAAACACCCTAAGGCTTATAAACAAAATCAACCTTCCAATGAGAATCAAAATTGCACTCCTTTAGGCAATAATATTGAAAACCAATTTTATCCCTAACAATGCCAACAAAGAAAATGTGGTTCACATGCACGAAATAAAATAAGTAATTGCATGCATTGATTCCACATGTAAAACAACCCCTCTTGAGGCCTACTCTATAGGTCACACTTTCCTAGAAAATATTCTAGAAATCCTTCAATTTGAATATCCTCCTAAAAAAATTCATCGATCGATTGAACCTATTGGGCCAATCTTTGTTATCTCTAACCATAGTAAAATCTAATGCCATTGACTGGACCATCTAGAAATATTGATGCCACTCTTTGAGCCCATTAGCATGCCGATAGTTTAGAAAATGAGCAAAAATTAAAATCCAGGCCCAATCGATTCCTTAATCACTTATGAGATTATTTTGATTGAGACTCCTTAGGTTTAGACCAATATTGTATAACCGAAAGTTCACATACTAGTATTCGGAAAATATTTGGTAGACCCAAAAAAATTGACTTGGCAAGATTCGGTGAATATTTGACAGCTAAAAAATACGTAAAGTTCTTTAAAAAACATAAATTTTATACCAAATATAGCTACAAAATGTTTCAAATGAGTCTGAAAAATGTTGGGGAAGTTTTTTCTATTGGATTTGAACATAAACACAATACAAAATTACATCATCATGCGAATACAACAACCAATTGATAAGTGTTATGAATTTATGATGGTTGTCATTGAAAATTATCATCATATATTTCATATTTGTGATCATCTATAAATTCACTATAAAATCTCTTCAACTCATGTAAAGGATGTTCCATAGCCGTGTGATTACAAGGAGGGAGTGTGATGCATTTATAAGACAAAAACCAACATTTTTTAGCGTAAAATCTACATTTTATCTGTTTTCTGCGTCTTTGTTGCGTATGGTAATTTTTTGACTAAACTTGCCGATTTTTGCCAAATTCACGGAAAGTATTCGTCATTTTGAGTGGCGAGTTTTCTGGGAAAATATTCATCCCAATGAAATCGGTAAGTACTCGCCAACGCAAAGTGAGTACTCGTCGAATAGGCAAACTATGGTGCAACCTAGTTTAGATGAATATGATTCAATCAAGGAACTCCCAAATTTCCCAAGCCAAATTTTCTTTCTTGAACTTTTAGAACAGCCCCTAAACATTGCAATCATTTGATAAAGGTGCTCTTTGACATAAACAAACCTCGACCTCTAATTTTGGGGCAAGGGGCTCCTACGCATGGTTTGGATGAGAGTATTTTGCAGCAATATGAAAAGTTATCTATTCAAACCTCTCAAACCACTGGTCAAGCCTTATCATGTCGATTTTCAATCTAATCTATGATTTTGGATAACCTATTGTTTTGTGCCGATGACCGTCCTCTCTTCATTTTAGTCAAGATCGACAATGTACAAATCAAAAGGGGTCTCGTAGATGAGGGGTCCAATAGGTGGTGCTTCTCTTGAGCTCATCAAATCCTTAGGTTATTCAATCAATAACCTCAAATCAAACCGCAACACACATCAAGGTTGTGACTGAAGAAAAATGTTTCCATTGGGATGTATTTGGTTCCCCATTACCTTACATCATTGTGCCACGTTAGAGTGAAAGTTATGATTTTCAACTTTCCTCTATCATATAACATTTTTTTCGCTAACTATAGACACATTGGATGCATGTCATCGCTTCATCGCATGTTAATGCATCAAATTCCCTTACCGGCACTCACCACCATTTATAAAATTCAAGGTGACACAAACCCTTGGAACTTTGAACAATTTCAATGAAGAGGCATCTTCAAAATCCACACTCTCAAGGAGCTCCCATGTGTTCTCTTTCGAGAGTGCCAAAGCTTCAATTACTTGGTCAACACCATCCGAGGATATAGGGGTCATCCTTAACTAGTGGGAATGAATCCACCTAACCTCCTTGATTTAAAGGATGATGAGCATGATGAGATCAACCTTAGAATCAAAACTTCTGATATTTTCGAGTCTATTGTTGTCTAATTGTACTCTTCTGTGCGGCCTTTATTGTGTAAGAAAACATTTGATTCAATCCCCATCACCATATCTCTCATTAGACCTCCTAAGGCGTTTCTTCTCCTCCGGATGAAACCATAATAAAATTGCTTAATATCAATCTTACTAACCCTGACTACGATTAGAGATATTCATTGGGGGATCCCTTTTTGTTTGGTTATGCCCAAGCTAAGAACGCGGAAATCATACAATATAAAAAGTATTTCCTATCAACCTTTGATGCTAGTAACTTAGATGAGTTGAGGCCCTTCATTAGTGCTCCACCTCAACATTGTAAATGCCTTTATCAACTATGACCCAAAGTGGAAGATGACACGATGGACGATGACTATTTCTCCCTTTCTCAACCAATGCTTGAACCACCAACACATTGGCTCCTTTAGTTAAGCCTTGAGACTTGAAACAACTTTGGAACCTTTACCTCCACCTCCTAATACTATTACAACCTCACCTCACCCATTGCCACATCAAGTATAGCCTCACCTATTGAGGTTGTACTATTTTACATGTGGCATGATATGTTGGATCAATCTATTGAGCTTATCGGCAACACATGAATCACCTTGAAGCAAAAGTGCGTGAAGAATAGAACCAACAATGTACCTATCATGTCCCTTCTCCATAACATTGCTCACTTCATGGTATTTACTCCCATCTTGATGCAATTTCTTTAGTACTTAGATAAAAATGTCAACCATCGTTACCTTCTCCCCTTGGAGCCAAGGACTTGGTTTCCCTCCCTACACATTCTACTCAGGTTCCCAATCACGAGGAACTTCCACCGTTATCCACACACTTGAGACAAGCCGAGGAGCAACCTCCTTATTTTCACCATTTTTGTCTCGAGGCACAACCTTTGTTCTTTCCACTCTACCTCCTATGGATTGACATTTGCCACAAGGTTCTCTCTCGAATCTCTATGAGGGTGGAGGAGGCAATGGTAGCAACAAGTAATAAAATACGCTATAAAATCTCAAAGATCCTTAAAGTTGTTGAGGAAACTATGATCCGTACGATATATAATATACAAAGACAATTTTATGATCTAATAGAAAATATTTGTAGTACCATTGCATGCCCTCTATGAGTTCATTATTTACTTGTACATACTTTCATACATGTGCAAGATAAAAGAATAAAGAAAGGTTAGAAATACTTACTTGTAGCAAGTGTGTGACTTCCAATGCATTATCCTACCCAGAGACAACAACATTAACAGAGAATCACTATGGGTGGAGAAGGGGGTCAACAAGAAGATCTCCAGTCCTTACTATGGTGACGCAAATGCAAAAGAGGTAAGCTCCAACACTCTTAAGTCCAACAAGTAGGTGCGAAATAGTGTGAAAATATGTGAGCTATAAGTGCCTTCATTTGTGGTCAAAATGATTATTTGGTGGTGGTTTGACAAAAAGGTGATGGGGTATATATACTGGTACCTGGCAAAACCAAACTTGACACCATCGCTTATGGGGGAACCCTAATATCAAAGGGTGAAAAACTTGTGAGATTGATATGTAAACTTCAAACTTTGGAAAATTACAAACCACAACTTTATTGTTGTTCTACTTCAAATTATGAAAATGACATATTGTGAATTAATGGTGAGTAAAATTGAACTTAGAATGAATTTTGCAGTAAAGGAATAACAAATCAAACACCAAATTTATCCTGGAAACCCCCAAGTTGAGGGAAAACTAGCCAGAAGGGCAATTTCTCTTTCTTCCCAAATTTTATTGGCCAATATGAATGAATACAGATTACAACAAGAGGAAAGGAAGTAAAACAATGTATACACTCCCTCTCTTTACTTGGCTGCTCTGTTTCTACACCTTTCTTCTACAAAAACAACTCTAGCTCCAATGGTTTCTTGCTCACTTCTTGCATTAATACTTCAAAGAGGACCCTAACCATCTTTAGAGAATTTTGAAGATGAACCAAATAAGGAAGAACAACAACCAAAGTTGTTGAGTATTGAGAGGGAAGAACCCATTGAAGCTATAGAATCCCTCATTTCCATTTCCAAAGTAAATATCTTAAATGATTTTAAGAACAATAGTGTGAGGACATCATAGTTTGATGAATTTTGAAGCATGAACCTAGGGAAATTAGGGAGCATGAGTCACAAGGTAAAAGCTCTCTAATATTTAATATTATTTCATTAGTTTCTAATGGGTGCTTGCGGAAAATTGTTGAAAATAAATAATATTTGCATAAGGGAAAAGAGGATGATATTACATAAGGTTATGTTCATGATTGAAATTCACTTCCGGTTCCTCATGGTTACTTTCAATTCGCTGGAAATTTCCAAATAGTAGTCAAGAATGGGAAAATTGAGGGAGTGTATCACCTTGGAGAGAGTTTTGGAGATGTTTCAAACAAGTACCAACAAAAGAATGGTGGGATCCTTGTTGGCAGCCCAAGGTATGATGAAAAAATCACATTTTATTTCCTCTTATGCCACTGCCATACTTGTGTCATTATGGGCAGCTTGTTGTTAAGAAAGATCACATGTCATGTTTGATGTCTGGTAATATAATTGGTGATGATGTGAAGAACTTGAGGAGTAACATATGGCACATAGATCTTTTCTTGCAAGACTATGTGAGCATTAAAGTTTGGGTTCTGGTTAATCCTTTGAATTATAAGAAAGAGGAAGCCCTTGTTGAATTCAATGTTGTTACTCCCTGCATATGGTTAGGAAGAAATTTTATGGAGGATTGTTTGGAATTTGTTATGTATCCTAACAAAGTTGTGAAGGATTTACTCCTAGAGTGTCCCTTGAAACCAAGTTCTACTCTCCATGGACAAGGAGTCACGGTTTTGATTGATGGGGCTACTCACAGTTTCATTGATGAGAGTTTGAGGGAAAAGGTGAATTTGAAGGTGGAAGACTTCAAAGACTTCACGGTTAAGATAGTGGTTGGCTAATCCATGCTATGTAAAGGTGCAGGAGGCAAGTGCCTCAATGACTTCTCCTTTCCCAAAGCAAAAGAAAATTTGCAAATCTTTCCCGACAATGTAATGCAGAATGTGGGGATGCAAGGGTGGGGATAGGAAGTTGCGGGAGGTTGCACAGCTCTCCAAATTTGCGTTTTCTTCTCCAATACCTCTCACTCTCTTCTTCTCTCCTCCTACAACTTCTACATGAATGTACAAGCTACCGAACTTTCTTTGATACCAAATGTAGATGATGAATAGGGACGAAATCCTAGTTGGTTTTGATCAAGTTGTTTCTACATTAGATTCATATATAATATGCACCGTATGCATTGCAACCGATAGTTTCTACTACTATTTTAATTTTTGATAATCAAAGATACTGACATCGCTCCATGTGATTGGTTCTTAGCTACTTTATGGCTTTCATGTTGATAACATGTTTCCAAATTTTTTGACTGCTTGTCAACAAGAACATTTTACACTTATTCCATATTTTCTAGAACAGGATAGGTGTCTTTTTGCAACACAAACAACCCAAACTTGTTTAGGCCATTCCTAGGCCGTGATGGAATCATAATTTCAATCTAAGTCACAAGATTCAATGAAATTTTTACTCGAAAGACGGAATTAACCAAACTTGTTATGTGGCATAAAAATTTGGTCAAATTTGTGTTGTTCGCATAGAGAAAAATGCAGAAAAACTCATGACAATAAAGAACAGGAAAAATGTGGGTAAAATCCCTCAGGTCCAATAAACCCTGCTTCTATTTTTGCAAAATATGTCAAAACTATTTGTGGGCTCCAAGTCGAGCTAGGATCAAGTAGAAGGTTTTGTGAGTGGCAAACTAAGTCTTTGAACGAACACAGAGAAAATAGTTGCAGCGGATTTGAACAGCACTTGGAGTTGCCTCTAGTATTTTTATTACACAGATGCAAATAGGAGAAGGATGTGGCCATTGGAGTCGACGTGGTTGTGGGTATCTTCGTGGCCATGGCTAGGGTTACTGCACCATCACAGAGGGAGAAATAAAGTCATTTCCGCCTGGAGGAGGTGTACACAATATCTGTCGCTTGAGGAAATCTACATAGATATTTTGAAACATGAAGTGATGGAACTCAAGTCCTTACATGTCATTATATAATTAGTTACAACACGAAAGTTGAAATCTGGGAAACAAATCAATCTTTGATTTGGTCATTGATTAAGAACTAGTGTAGAACTTATTGATTAGTTGAACACTTGTTGTATGTTTCATGAAGAATTGATTGTTAGTCGAACATGTGTCGAATCTCTCACTTGTTCTGTTAAAGAATCCTTGTTTTATTATTCTTCCTCTCACGTGTTGTAAATGATAGGATATAAAGGAAAGTATTGTTGCCTTGTAGAAATTAGTAAGAAGTAAGAAAGTTAGTAAGTCAGATTGGGAATTAGAGAAAAGAGATCACTCGATATTTTGTTCCTAGATGTAATGTTTTTCTGCAAATCAATAAAGAAATATGAGTTCTCTTATTTAGTTTTTTAGTTACAAAGGTAAGAATGTATTAGCACCCATGTCAGGGGCCACTTGAGGTCTGCTAAATCACCTCCATTGTTTTATTTCATGCATATTTACTTAGAAATAAACTACTTTTTTATCTATGCAACTTTGTTTCATTAATAGCATTTAGCAATAGTTTATTTTGAAGCTTGATTTTTATTTTACTTTCAGTAATGTCATGTGATAGTTATTTCCTTTCCAACGTCCTAGATCAACTATAATTGTGCATACAACACTGGTAGTATTTCAATTCTACGCTTCTTGGTCTGATAATTAAATGAATGTAACTCAATGTACAACATATTAATTTCTACAAGTTGATTTGTAACACCACTATTTGTGGCAAAAAAACCGAGTGAAGGTTCCCCTCCAGTGTCCGATGACAAACATGGTGAAGGCATCATTTACCCTCGTGAAGTGTTGATTTCTCTCCTTTAAAACCAATTGAGGATATCTCTCAAATGTTAGATCCTTGGGAGAGATGTTTTGAGCAAGTTCAACACTTTGAAATGTCTCAAGCTCATGAGAGTGTACACAAGATATGAATTCATTGTGAATTTATTTGAGACCGGTACTGAAGCAATTGGTGGTGCAGGTTGTTGTTAATGATCTTTCCCCAATCAATCCTCTGCTTGTCTTCCATGATCATGAATATGAAGAGAGCCATCTAGTCTTGAAATTCCTTTGAGGTTTCTTCTCCCATCACCCGACTAAGAAGAATGATTGCATCTAAATATCCTTCATGGAATTCACCTCACGGGAAAGACTTGAGCACCCATAAAGGTTTTCTTACCTATTTTAAGAATGACCCAAGAGCAAAGCCCTTGAGATATGATTTTGTTTTAGTCCATTCTTTTGTTGCAACATCCTTTGAAATGATGGCCATATTTCTCCAAATTGGGATCTGCATTGATGGAAAATGGCTCCAGGAGTAAGTACCACCATGGTTGAGCCATCTTCTTCTCAAACAATCCTGGTCTCATGTTCATAGATATGTGAACATCTCAAAACCATTTCCACATGTTGCATTTGAGATTGAATGTCCACCTTTCATGTATAGTTTTCTTGTGAAAACATTTTCCTCTTCTGGATCTCTTGGTCCTAAAAAAATTCAATATTTGAGATCCTCGTGGTCCATGTGGGTGACATTACTATCCCCCACACTTGAGTACTTAGAATAGAGGGCTAAGACTAGTTCAATGCCTGCAAAGTTGAACTTCATCTTTGACACTGGAACTTCTTTGTGTTCAGAATGGCAGTTTACTATTTTTACTAAATTGATATTTTCACCTCTTTGATCTTGGAACACCTTCAATCATCTATCTTGTTCCTTTGAATGTCCACTTAAAACTCTGCCTTTGCAAAATATGCCCTTTATGAAGATTCACTATTTATAGTAAGCTCTTATGTAGATACTTACTATTTTGGAAATTGGTTCTCCTAATCTCATATTTTGATGAAAAAAATTTGATATGGGTTTTTCTTCTTCTTCTTGCATATGAATTTTTAGCTCAACTCGATCTTTAGAATAGGAGAAAATAAAATTTAAAATTTTGTGAGCGTGAAACTGGAGTTTTCTCATTGTAAATAATTTGGCCGTGCATGCAATTTATTTCACTTGGGTCTTCAAGGCACCTAGAAATTTGGATGAATGCAAAAAATCCCACATCAATCGGTCAGACCGGTCTTCTTCAAGTTACAAAGATTTTCACTTCGCGGGTAATAGAGTCAATCCAATGAAGAATGTGCTCGTAACCTTTGAAACTTGTAGATTTTTATAAATTTCTCTCTCCATAATCATGGGAGCATGTGTGAATGAATTCAAATGAAAAAATGAGGGTGGAGGAATTCTGGAATTTTTTTGCCAAAGTTCCGAGTGAAAAAGGAGAGATGTGGTGGGAATAAGGAAAATGGATAAGTGTTGGTATTTATAGGGTAAATGTTTCCACCCACCATGTACCCTTTGGAATGGGATAGGGGACACCAAAATTGCACCTTATACCTAGGGTGACACATGGCACACATGTACAGGCGAGGAAAAATGAGGAAAGGGCTTAGTTTAGGCTCCCGGGGCTATTTTTGGTCATGTGAGGAACTTGGATGAAGCATGAAAGCGGGTTGAATTTTTTACCCCCTTGGAATGGGACAGGGGTACACCAAGAGTGTTCCTTATCCTAGTGGTGACACTTGTCATGAATGTGAAGCAAGGAGAGGGAGTTCAAAAACTAACCAAAAGTGCTTGATGAAGGTCTTCGGGGTCATATGGTGAGTCCACGAGCCTTAAGATGGGGGCACATTTTTATACCCCCTTGTCCCCTTAGAATGGGACATAGGGACACAAAAATTACACCTCATCCTGGTGAGGACAAGTGTTAAGCATGTGAAAGTTGGAGCGGGGCTAGAAATTTGATGAAAGGTGTTTATCAAAGCTCCCCAAGGTCATATTGAGGATCCGTGAGGATTAAGGTGGGAGGAAAATTTTTAAGGAAAATTTTTATACCCCCTTGTCACCTTAGATAGCAAAAAGAGGGACACCAAAATTGTGCCTTAGCCTCATGGTCACATTTATCACTGAAAATTTTGGCTAAGGACGAAGTTCATACCTTGGAGAAGAACCTTAAAATGGCATTGTCGGAGCTCCCGGATGAATGTTTAGGAACTTATTTATATTATTTTGATTGGAAATATAATTTTGAGAAGGATGAGAGGGGTATGAAGGTATGATTCAGCATGAAACATTCTCAAAATTTTATTTTTTGATCAGGATTTCTAGTTGTGGCTGTGAAGAATGAGTTGTGGAAAGCAATGCATGGGTGTTGTGAAAATCTGATATTACCATCATGTATGGATTTGAATTATCTTACCATTTATATTTTTGACCTCCAAATAATTTTGGAGCTCCAAAAATCATCTCCCGAAGCTCAGGTGCTTTTTCACAGTGTAAGCTCCTTCGGCCTCAAAACCCACTTTTGTTGAACTAGCTCCTAAACCTCTAGATATTTCCAAAATATTCCTAAATCAATTACACAATGATCTTGGCTCATGAATACACCTCACTTTGGTGAATTTAGGGATTTACCTTAGCTCGAAGAATATTTACCTACTTGAGAAAGGATAAAAATAGCCATTCCCAAGCCCGCTAAAAGATCCACCTTGAAAGGCATTATCTTGAAAGACTCCTTTGGACTTGTTTTCTTATTTTCCACACATGGGCAAGGGTGAGACCATAGAAATAGAAATTATATAGATGGGGGATAATCCTGGCATAGGGGATGGATGAACCGGAGAGGTATCGAGGAAGGGTTGTAATGATTTTTTTGACATTAGGGTATAATTGTCTTGTTTTCAAGTGAATTTTTCCCTTGCAAAAACACAGGACAATAACTTTCTCTCACTTGGGGACTTATTCTAAATCAAAAAAAGTGAGGACATGATGAGAAATAACTCTAGAATATTAGTTAACAAATCAGACCAGTGCTTTATCCATTAGACTTCACATTAATCAACAACATATAGCTTGAAAGGAGTACACACACACATAACAAAAGGAAACACAAACAACACACAAAAGGGAAAGAACACACACAACAAGAAAGGGAAATACATGCCTAAATCACCTATGGTACAATGTGGGGGAAAACCCACTTTCACTACTTGTACAATTTTAGATATTTCTCATTGTGGGGAGCCTCCAATTGTGATCCATCTAGATATGATAGGTAGATGGCATTTTCTTCGCATGTTTCGTGAATCTATAAACGTCCGAGCCACAAATATTTAAACTTCCCATGGATTCCATTCGGTTCTCTTCACTTGTCCTAGAGCATAACAAGGTCTCCAAAGTTGAACTGTCGAGACTTTGCTTTCTTGTCAAATATTATTTTGACTTTCACTTAATGAGCTTTGATTCAGTCCACTAACTTGAACCTATCTTCATAAAGCTTCTCAAGAAAAAAAATTATTTTGTCGATAGAATCACGATATTTTCCATCTTCTACTGCTTGTAGTAATTTAAGTGTTGACATATACATTGTGACTTGAATCTCTATCTCAATCCTATATAGAAATTTGAAAGGATACATATCGGTTGATTTATTTAGAGTTATTATGTCCACTCACAACACATGATAGAGATTTTTATGCCATTCCCTTTGATTCTCATCTACTAGCTTATGGACTATGGTCATGATTTTTTTATTGCTTGATTCGCCTAACCATTTCCTTGTGGATAATAGTCAGATGCATGTGATAGAGAGATTTCATAGCTATAGAAAAAATCAATTAGATCCCTGGAGGAAAAATATGTGGCATTGTCAACCACGATATTTTAGGGGATACCAAAATGAACAATGATATTATCCTTGATGAAGTTACACACTATTTTGGTATTGGCTTGCTTTGTTGGGATGGCCTCTACCCACTTCATGAAATAATTGGTCAGCTTGAGCACGTAGGTATCACCTACAATCGAGTGAGGATTTAAAACTCCAATGAAATCCAGACCCACTATTGGAAAGGTTCCTCAATCACCACCGGCCTGAGGGGAAGCGCAATGAGTTGTGGTCTCTCGACAAATTGTTGACATGTTTCACATTTGGAGACCCATTATTAGGCATCTTTAAACAAGTTTGGTCGATAGTATTTACCATAGAGGATTTTTTGATTTGTTATACCATCGCTGAAAAGTTCCCTCCGCATGTTTTGTCATGGTATGATTTTAGTAATGCTTGCTCTTGTTTCTCTTTTTCTACGCATCTCAGAAAGAATCTGCCAAATCCCTCTTGTAGAATACATGATTCCATATACATATTTTGTTGACTTTAGCTTGAGGGTTCTTATTTTTATGATCAACTTGAGGAGGGAATTCACCATAGGTCAATAAGTAGGTGATTTTTGCATACCACTCATTTTTCATGCTCACGAAAAGGACTTGAGGCAAGTCCTTGCTGACACATTCACAACACAAAAATTCTCCTGTATAAGTTTTAGTCACAAGTGCATCATCCTCTGCAAGCAATCTGCATAACCTATTTCCTCTTATCAGATTAGAAGGTTTGATCTCTAATTCATATTCTTGGATTCTCACAACTTGATACCCCTTTTTTTTCATGGATCTTGTTGGGTGAGAACTTCTTTGATGATCGAACCTGGAACCATTACCAACATGTGGGAGTTAAGAATGTAGAACCAAAATTTATTTATTGCCTTGACCATGACATATACATGCTTCTCTAATTAATTATATTTCAACTCATGGCTCTTTAGAGGTGATCTCATGATTGCAATGGGAGCTTCTAGACCTTATTTATTATTTTACACCAAAATTGTTGACATTGTGTGCTCCAAAGCATAGCAGTATAAGATGAAATTTTATCAAAATTTGGGTGCACTAAGGTGGGATCCTTCGCTATTTCTTCTTTAATTTCCTTAAATGCAATTTTTCCTTCTTTGTTCCATTTGAAGTTATCTTGTGGCTTCATCATGATAGTTATGTGCTTGGTCAACTTGGTGAAGTCTAGGATGAAGAGCTAGAGGAAGTTGACCTTGCCAAAGAAGGAATGTACTCCTTTTGGATGGTCAATAGTGAAAAATATTGAATATATTTTATTCTTTCTAGATCAATCTTTTCCCCCTCCTTGTTCACAATGTGCCTAAGGATTTTACCTTGTAACCCGAATATGAACTTTTTGAGATTCAAGGATATTACATGCAGACCTCACCTGTAGACACTAAATCACACACTATGGGTATTATTTAGTCTCGGTACCAATCCCGAGTTTAAAGTCCCATGCAATCTAAATTAATTAAAGATCTAAATCTAATACAAATGAAGATTAGGGAATAAATAAATGTGTAGATATAATATGATGTAAGTGGAATATGGGTATAATATACTATTGTAAAACATGCTTAAATAATAGGGACCCAACAACAATATCATCATATGAAAATGAATTGCATGTTGATATGCTTTTCGATTTGCATAGAATATATGAAAAAGACAAGGTCCCCGCACATGCATTATTTTCATAGCCGGAGAGTGTGCCACCTGATATGACATTAGAGGGCCTTGGCCACGGGGATGCACACATTAAGTAGGTGGTTTGGGATTCACGGCTCCATACAAGAAGTCTCATGCAGTCAAAACTCTAAACAAATACATTTTATACACAGTCAAAAAAATTGTTGATAAGACTGACTTCGTGCAAGGAGTTTGGGGGTGGCCTAAGCGGTAGTAGCAGGTCTCATTGGATGTCACGTACATATGCACTTAGGGCATCCTTGAGTGCACTAGGAGTGCACATTTTTGGTTCACGTGGGTTGCTCCTTTTTGCACGGAAGCTCTTATAGTGCCTAAGATTAACCGTTCTCTTAAACATTCCTATCTCGCACATGCTTTGACATCATAAATGAAATCTACAACGCTTAATTGACTTAAATGGTAAAATAATAGAAAGAAGCGATCCATTATGGAAATCCATATTTTGCGTGTGAGCTAGTATGCCTCACACAATGAGTAATATGAGTATAGACCATTCTGTAAGGATTAGCCAACCTAGAATTCCCACAACCATAATAAGAATTTCCCCTAATCTTGGTACAAGGGAACTTAGAGCATGGTCCCATGGAGGGGGGGCTCCATAAATATCTCAAGCAGTGTTCTTAAGAAAATTTAGGAGCATTTTAACAATGTTAAGGTCAAACATAGTGGCATAAGTAGTTAGAATACTCTCCCAAAAAAATTCCCACGTTTGGCATTAGCCATTTCTCTTCTCTACTAGAATGAAGAAGGATAACATCTTAATAATGGATGGGATCCCAACACAGGCATAAATCATCTCTTCTATACTAATTATTCGGAGCACAAACTAAATAATCCTCCTTTGCTTGCCATATACTTCTACACCCAAAGTGATCAAATTTGAAGGGCTATTCTGAATTTCACTTTAAAGGGTAAGTATTGAACCAACCCTTCGATGATGAAAAGTAGTACAAATATTTCACACTTTGCATGACAAGAGTAGATTAAATAAACATGTCACAAAAATAAAGAATAGTTTTTAATTGAGATATTCTTTTTTTTTTAAATGAATGTTTATAAAAACTAAGAACATTTTTTAATTAAGAGATTCATTTTTTTTAAATGAATGTTTTTTAAAAACCAAGAACATTAATTAGGTGTTGAATATAATATTTTACATCAATCACATCTAAGAAAAATATCTATACCCCCTACATAGGGTCTATTTTATTATAACGTTGTTTTAAAACTCAACCTAAAACAAGGCATCTATTAATTGATTCATTTACTTTGAAAATTTCTTTAATAGTTTGTTTCTTATAACATTAAGCACAAAAGTAATGAATAAGATCAATTATATTGGTCTAAATGTGTTAGGGTGTGTTAACACACCTCTAGACGCTCAAGCATTTAGACAACAAAAACAAAAGCAAACTATCCATAACTATTAACTCGAACTCAAATTTGATTTTCTATATGCCACCTCTATGAATGTCATTATTCTCCACCTTCCACTATCTTTTCGAACTCACTTTGCTTAATGTGCATGTTAAATGAGAAGAACATCCCTTTGATTCATATTGGGCTCAAGCCAATAGGTTCCAATGTAGTGATCCTCTGACTCGACATTGATATGATCCTTGGCTTACATAATTTATACTTCGAGCCTTCACAATTAATTGATATTGTCCACTATTTCCATCTAATAGGTTGTGGGTTTCACTCAGGGAAACTTTTAGTGGAAAATCTTCATTAATTCACAAATATTTCGGTTTTTAAAATTATGTGAAAATTTAGGTATATGGATATGATTAATTTGCCTAAATTTTAAAGGTTCAAGTTATTTTTAGGGGCCAGTTTGCCCAACGTTTACACCAATAACCAAATTATTTAATTCAAATCGTCATTAGCGAGAAATTGAAATTTGTAAAATTAACCTTCACGAGAGAGAGAGAGAGAGAGAGAGAGAGAGAGAGAGAGAGAGAGAGAGAGAGAGATCACTATGGTTGTAGGATAGCAACCACTAAGCTATGCAAAGAGTTTTTACAATGACAAAATTTAATGGACTTTGCTTGTATCTTAAAATTTACCATGGTCTAGCCAAGGTTACCTAGCAACCGCTAAGCTCTAAATATCCTATTGATGTATTACCAATTTAGCTAGTGACTGCTAAGCTATAGATATCTCCATTTTTTCACAAAAAATCACATTTTTAGAAATTTTTTGTTTAGTGAAATTGAATTATTAATCCAAGAGAAATATGGCCAAATATCACTATGGTTGGAGCCTAGCGGCCACTAAGCTATGCAAATAGTTGTTTACAATGAAAAAATCTAATGGAATTTACTCGTGTCTTAAAATTTACCCTGGTCCACCAAGGTTACCTAGCGACCGCTAAGCTCTAAATATCCTGTTGAGGCATTACCAATTTAACTAATGACCACTAAGCTAAAAAAATCTGCATCATAACTTGTCACATGATTTGATATATGGGATGAAATTTGAAAAAATGATATACTTAATGTTCCTTGTTCTTCTGTCTTTGTGTATTTTCATGCCAAGAATTCTTTTTGTATCTCCTAAATCCTTCATAGCAAATGTTTAAGCTATCTTTCCCTTAAACTCACCAATGTCCTACATACTAGATCCTACAATAAGCATATCATTCACATACAATAACAAAATAATATAGCTCCCATTTTCAAGCTTCTTGAAATAAACACAATGGTCAGATTCACATCTCAAGTGCTCATGCATGAAACTATCAAACCTCATGTACCATTGCCTTGAAGCTTGCTCGAGTCCATATAGGCTCTTTTTTAACCTACACACTAATTTCACCTTACCCTTGACTTCATACCCAAGTGGCTACTACATATAAATCTCTTCATCCAAATCACCATGAAGGAAATCCTTCTTCACATCTAGTTTCTCTAAATGCAAATCATCTACTGCAACTAAACTCAATACAATACGAATAGAAGTCATATTTACAACAAGAGAAAATATTTCACCAAAGTCAATACTTGCTTTCTGTGTAATCCTTTTAATACAAGCCTGGCCTTGTACCTTTTCTGCCCACCCTCTTCTTCCTTGATCCTATAAATCCACTTGTTCTACAATGTCCTCTTACATGTTAGAAACTTAACTAAATCCCAAGTCTGGTTTTGTTCTAAGGAGTCCATCTCCTCATCCATGCCATGCTCCAACTGACGTGGGTCTCATCCTGTATTGCTTCTTCAAAAATTTCTGGTTCACCATTATCAGTCAATAATAAATAAGATAGAGAAGGTTTAAATATTTCTGGAGGTTTACTTACCCTTTGTGACCTTCTCACAGAAGTTTGGGGTACCAGAGGCTCATTCTAGACCTCTTGGACATTTGTTTCCAATTCTAACTGTGAGTGACATCGATTCTGCTAACTGATGTCAGTTTGAATCTTCTATAACTAATTGGTTCATCCGATCAATGTTGATCGGGGTTAATTGACATCGATTACTATGTAACCCTATAGGTATGAGTTTTAAGTTCAAGAGTTCATTTTCATTCAATAACTTCTAAATCGTTTCGTCTTTGGGTACCAAAATTTGATCCTGTACATTCTCTTTTCATTCCATTCAATGTCACGACTCCTAATAATTTTAGAATTCTATAAATCCCAAAAATGGAATCCGAAATCACCATATCCATAACCAATGAAAGTGCATCTCTTGGATTTTACATCCAACTTTTTCTATTTTCCTTATCAATATGCACAAAAGCTTCTGAACCAAAAAATTTAAGAAAAGAAAGATCTACCTCTTTTCTAGTCCAAGATTCCTCTAGTATTCCTCCATCTAGTGAACTTGAAGGCCCATGGTTAATCAAATAACTGCCCCCTCCCCTTCGAGAGAGATAGACAATCTAGCATGTATCCTCATACTTCTACTTACGCCCAAAATTGCATGGACAATCTAGCATGTATCCTCATACTTCTAGCATGTTCCATGATTGTCTTGTTCATTCTTTCTGCAACACCATTCTCTTATGGTGTTCTTGGAACTATCCTTTCTCTACGTATTCCATTCACTGAACAATAATCATTGAAATCCTTGCTATAATATTCACCACCATTGTCAGATCTAAGGAACTTTAACTTTGAATTTGATTCATTCTCAACAAGGGCTTTCCATCTTTTAAAAGTCTCGAAAAACATCGATTTATTTTTAATACAATAAACCCATACCTTTCTTGTAACATCATCAATGAAAGTAACACAATCTTGGGATCCTCCATGAGAAGCTACTTGGGCTAGTCCCCACACATCCGAGTGTACAAGCTCTAATTTCTACTCCTTAGTTGCACTAAATTTGAGAAATCGCACTCTCTTTTGCTTTCTAAGGACACAATACTCACATAAATCAAGATCTAAATATTTCAAATCTAATGACTTACCCTTAGCCTTTAAGATCGCATTCCTTTTTAACTCATATGGCCCAACCAATTATGCCACATGCATGCATCTGAATCTGAAGTAGATAATATAGAAAATGAATCAGTAACATAGGTAGATAAATATAACATTCCTACCTTATTACCTCTTTCCACAACAAAGGCACCCTTGGTGACTTTCCAAGAGTATGCTGTGAATGTAACCATACAACCAGTTTCACCTAGTTACCCTACAAAAATAAGATTCCTCCCAAGGGTTGGCACATGCCTCACATCTTTCAATTCCCATGTACTTCCATTCTATAATTTTAGATGAAATTCCCCTTTACCAGTAATACTGCAAGGTTCATCATCACCCAAATAAACATGCCCAAAATTTTCCTGGACATAATTTCTGAAATAAACCTTATTAGGGGTTGCATGGAAAGAAGCTCCTGAATCTAAAACCCATGATTCTATTCTATTATCCAAAGAAAGAATAAGAGCATCTTGCATTACCTCTACTGTAATATTTGCCTCTTTACCTTTTTCTAGGTGTTGGTTCTCTTTATCCTTTGACCAACAATATTTCTTTGCATGTCCTTTCTTTCCATAATTCCAATAGGTAATTCCCTTACCTCTAGATTTAGATCTGTCATTCCTTGACTTTGATTTCCCATTATTCTTACTCTTGGATCTCTCCTTCTGCCTGCCTCTACTTTCTACATTCAAAGCATTCCCAGATGATGATTCCTCTGTACTTTTCCTATGAATTTATTCATTCAAGATTATACTAACCACATCATCAAACTTCAAAATATTATTAGCAGATGTTGTATTACTAACAACCATTACCAAGTTATCCCAACTATCAGGCAAAGAACATAAGAATAAGAGTGCTTTCACTTCATCATCAAACAAAATATCAACCAATTTTAACTGATTTACAATAGATCGGAAATCATTCAAATGACTAGATGCAGATCCACCTTCATGCATCTTAGAACTAAATAGTTTCTTCATCAAATAAAATTTATTTGAAACAGTAATTTTTTCATATAAATTAGCAAGAGATTTCATTAACTCTACCGTAGATGTCATTCTGTAATATTAGAAGCCACAGATGTTGTCAGGCTCAATCTTATAGATCCCAAAGCCTTTATGTCAAGAATATTCCATTCTTCATTAATCATCTTCATAGGTATAGAATTTTCATCCAATGGTAAGTACAAATATCTTTGATACAGATAATCCTCAATTTGCATCTTCCATAATTGATAATTTCGTCCGTCAAACTTCTCTACCTTGTATTTGTTTTCTTCTACCATTGTTGTAGCTCCCACTCAATCAAAAACCCTCTATGAGTAAATTTGTCAACACACAAAACCCTCAAACAAAGCTTTGATACCAATTTTTGGGATTAACACATAGGTTGTATAGATAATATATCAGATCTAAGCATACATGCAATAAAAGTGGATATTCTACCAGAAGAAATATACAAAACAAGAGATATAAATCAACACCAGATTTAACATGGTTCACCTAGTGTGGGATACATCCCAATTTTTAAGGCCCCAAAATTTGGTGTGATAGGGAAAATGCAGAGAAATATTATGAATGGTGGCTCCACGCCTAGCTAAAGCAAGGAACCACAATCTAATAGAAGTAAAATTAAAAAAAAAGCAACCATGTCAATGATTTCCATTACCAATCTCAACTCAAAACAAGGCCATTCAAAGTAAAACATGTAATAACACTACCCTCACCATGAAAAGCTTCCACACCAAGCAAGGAACAATCTGAAAACATTCTCTAACAAATTGACAAATCCCCAAAATCCAAATTTCCCAAAATCCTCTTACGCATGCACAAAAATTTCATTAAAAATATCCTCACATCAACCCAAAATTCAATTATTTCATTCCTTGAAATGGGGTGGCACAAGCCCCAAGCAGTTAGAGCAATTTAAGAAAGTTAATAATATTTTATGATTTATTTAACTATATTTGAACTCCCTTTAATTATGTTAATTTCATCATTTATTTTATTATTTTAAAAATTTGTTTTAACTAGAATGTCAACCATTCCCCAATACGACACTAATTTTATCACATAATTATTTTCATCAACTTTAATAATAATAATAATGATACAACAAAAATGACCTTGTTATTGGTGAATGCACTTTGTGTCAAAGGTCACATGGATCCTTCCTAAACACCACAGAGGTGGTATTAACCCGTATTACATAGAGACTTATTGTACCACCAAAATAAAGTGTCTTAGAGGCTTGTATTTTAGTGCTTTCTTAAATATAGATAATTGTGCTCTTGACCTTATAGGAATGATGAGACACCCAAGATAAAAATCCATACAATTACTTTTATCCTTTATCAACATCTAATATTTTAATTTTAGAAAGGTAATACTATTTTTCTTACATTGTATTTAATTGTTTCATTTTCCAAATTATCCATATCGTAAGCACAATGCTTAGATCAAAAAACCCAATCATACCAAGGCCAACTCGAGCTCACACAAATGAAGATGAAAGGGTGGTAACGAGAGGGGCATTACAAAACCACACCTTGCCATGTGCATCTATGCCTTCCTCCTAACCATGTCCATCTTGTTAAATAATGAAGAGATGGCCTTCACTTGTTAATGTTCCTCCGTTGATTCCTCCTTGGGCTTGATAGACCCTAGGATGTGACGATTGACAACATGACCCACCCATGTATGGCCATGCATAGATTTAATAGGGGTATGCATGTATAAAGGTGTAGTTTATTAGAAGTTTAGTTGTTGGTGAGATTGATGGCCTTCTGGTATATACATTTAAAATCCTTCCATGTATTAGCACTTAAACCTATATTCTTTATAGATGTTCCCAACACAAATAAACTATTAATCATGGATAATAGATATATGACTAGTAGGATGTCATAGTGATTTGTTCCTGATAGATTGACCTTATTAGCTTTTAGATAACAAATTTGGATGTCCCAATTTGAAAATTTGAGGAAAATGTGTTGAGATTATAAAAGGATGTTGTCAATCCTCCAAGCCTTTGATTTCCCATACAAGATCTCCTTGACGAGGCCCCTGTGAGTCATCCTCTATGCATGTTATATGCTTGATGCCACAAGATAGAGCCATATGAAGACCCTAAATAAGAGTTGAAGCTTATGTTGCATAAAAGTGCCAACAAGAAAGTGAAAAGATCGCCCTTTGATCAAGGAATCCGAGAAACCACAAATGATACAACCAATGCCAAAAGTACCCAAGTTTCCTCTAGAGGCCCTAAAAATTTGAGTTCAAAACCCTAGAAGTTGGTGGGAGCCATTTAAAATTCAAGAACTTTAATTCCCTCTTACTAAGAGTTACTACACTTGACCCATTAATGATGAGAATGGAGAGAAGTGGCTAGGGGTTAGAAAGCTCAATATCTCAGTGAAAAGGGAGAGTTGGAAGGAATGACATTTTTCATAACCACCTCATAAATTATCAATTATAATATGATAGGGAATGCATTTCCCCTCTAAAGATACATTTGTTACGCTCCCTTAACACATACCAAATAAGAAGAGAAGGGATGAAAACCTAGATTGAAGAAAACCAAGATTTGGAGTGGAGGAGAGGTCAAGACTAAAATATATAGAAATAGAAGCTTGAGGAACCCAACTTACTTTAAGATAGAGAAAAATCCAGTTCAACAACCTTGAGGAATGAGTAAGCGGAGCAAGCAAATGGTTGATATCCTCTTTGCAATTATGATATCAACCATAATTATCGGGTAGATCTTCCCTTTCTTAGCTTAAAGAACCAGGAAAAATTCCCAACCTTAGGTGAACATTATTTAACCCAATGACCACTCTATTATTTTCAATGAACAAGGATATAACTGAAAATCCATTGGCGTAAGAGATGGTAAAACCCAAAGTGTTCTAGAAGATCAATGAGAAATCTCAACCCACATGATAAAAGTCTTTGAATAAAGCATCATAAATAACAAAAAAAAAAAAGGGTTTTAATCTCTCTTAGAAGATGTATCCCATTAGAAGTATTTGGGAATCGCTTGTGCTTTATCGAGGTGGTCGATAGTATTTGGGAATCGCTTGTGCTTTGTTATAAAATATTGTATGCCCGTTAATTATATTAGTATAGGTGTCAATTTTTTAATACAAACAAATATATAAAATGCTTAGAAAGTTGATGAAATTTCCACTAATTAATGATTGTGTATAAGAAATGATATATTAGTACTATATATCATGGGCATTAACTTTACTTTTAAATTTTTGGAAAAATCAACATTAGTATATAACCACGGTAATATTTTTATATTTAAAAAATAATAGATTCACAATATTTGAATTTTGATTGGTGAAAGGAGAAATATTTTGTAATATGATTTGGATGAATATTTCAAATTTATAGATGATAAAATAATTTGTCTGTCAAAAAAATTATTAGTTAAAGTTATTAAATTATTTAATTTGGCTGAAAATTGTAATTTTCTTGTCTTGGTAAGGACTAATAAAAGAGGATGCATATTTACAATGCAAAAAAAAGTTCAAAATGATTATTCTTGTATTGTCATTCTTTATTTTAAAAAATCAGATGTCTTATCTAAATTTAACGAATTTAAATTTTTAGTTGAAAATAGTTCTAGTCACAAAATTAAAAAGTTTAGAACAAAAATTGAGGAGAATACATTAGTAAAGTGTTTGATTCATTTTGTATGATTGTGGAATTCATTTAGAGAACTTACCACTCCCTATTCCCCTCAACAAAATGGTATAGCGGAAAAGAAAAACCACACCATTCTTGAAATGGCCAGAACCATGTTACATTCAACTCAAGTCCCTAAATTTCTATGGGTTGAAGCTATGAATACCATTGTTCACATTCTAAAAAGAGGACCCCTAATAAAGCCCTATTTCATTCTACATTGTTATAAAAATGGACTAATAAGAAACCAAACATATCTCATTTAATAATATTTGGAAGCCTTGCCTCCATCTTCATTCCTAAAGCTAAAAGAAAGAAGTTAGATCAAACCTCTTATCCTTGCATCTTTGTAGGCTATGGAGGTAAAACAAAAGGTTTAAGGATCTATGATCATGTGAAATGAGAAGTTATTAAAAATAGAAATGTTAAAATCCTTGAAAAACCTTTTTGTAGTTTGTCATTTGTTTCTTCTGTTTATAATGAATCTAATGAATTAGAAAATGATGATCTTGATGATTATAATGAAGAACAAATATATTGTAATAATGATTCTATAATTGAACAAGAGTCTTTTCATGTGTCCTCTATAACTAAATGACCTAAATGGGCTCAATCTTTACTTCAAAACTCTAATCGATAATGTCACCATACCTACCATGCCTTAATGATTATGTATGAGCCAAAAACCCAATCTTTTAAAGAGGCATGCCATGATGAAAGATGGATAGAAGCCATGAAAGCCAAATATAAAGCCTTAATTAAAAATCAAACTTGGGATCTTGTCCCTCAAAAATGTAGTATTGTTGGATCTAGGTGGCTTTACAAAACAAAGTACAAGGCCAATGGAAATATTAATAAATTTAAAGCTAGGTTAGTATCGCGGGTTTACTCAAAAACCCAATATTAACTATGTAGAAATTTTTGCCCTTGTTGCAAAAAATGAGATCCATTAGGATTCTCATTTTTGTAGCTGCTCAATATTGTTAGTAAATTCACCAGATGGATGTTAAAAATGCCTTCTGAATGGTGATTTGAAAGAAGAAATTTACATGACACAACCTAAAGGTTTTGAGGAACATGGTAAAGAACTCTTTGTTTTGTAAAGTAGAAAAATATCTATATGGCTTAAAACAAGCTCTTAGAGCTTAGCATGCAAAAATAAACAATTTTTTTAAAGATATTGGTTTTACTAATTGCTCATCTGATAATGATCTCTTTGTTAAAGTTGAAAATAAACAAATTATTTTTATTGTATTATATGTTGATGATTTACTTATTACTAACATTGTGAATAGTTTAATTTGTAAAATTAAAGCTAAATTGAAATAATACTTTGAAATGATTGATTTAGGATTATTACATCAATTTTAGGAATGACAATTTTTCAAGATAAACATTCTATTCTTGTATCTTAGTCACAATATGTTGCTAATTTACTTTGCCCCATACCTTGTCCTAAAGAGCATATGTGACCAATCAACAGATAGGTAGCCTCCAATTTTGGTAGTGAAGTCCCTAGATAGACACAAAAAAAAATGTGGTGGCAAATATATGATTGACACATTTTACAAAACAATCACATTAGGGCAAGCGTGTAGAGTGAGACTCAGATCCTTTATGATTCCCACAGTGGTTACTACTATCCCATCTAATTGGACTACTCCTCTAGAGATGACTTCATATTGGAGACCCAACTG
This sequence comes from Taxus wallichiana var. yunnanensis, assembly GCA_018340775.1. Taxonomy (NCBI): domain Eukaryota; kingdom Viridiplantae; phylum Streptophyta; class Pinopsida; order Cupressales; family Taxaceae; genus Taxus; species Taxus wallichiana. Next base: position 151,204,741 of record CM031233.1, read on the forward strand.
ATTAGCTATTTGTTTGGGCATCATAGAACTACTAGCCCCATAATCAATCATACAATTGTGCACCAATTTGTCTCCAATAATCAATGAGACATAGAAGGGAGGAGGTCTTAGGTTCTTACCTTGTTGTTCTCCATGGTTTCTCCTTGGTTGAACCACATTAGCAAGCACTCTCTCTTGTTGGTTAGGGGGTGATTTGAACTTGACCAATTCTGCATGGCAGTCTACAACAAATCCCTCTGCCTTAGAATGGCCAGTGAATCCCATAGTGAAATGTTCACACTTGTCCTTTTCATCTGCTCAATAATATTGAATGAGCTATCTTTTGCTGCCCCTTCCCAGACACATTTCTTTCTTGCACATGGGTTGTTACAACCGGTGCTTGACTAGGTTTGGAAGGTGGTCTGGATTGGTTCAACATGTTGGGAGTTATACTTGGAGCACAGGACCTTGTGGAGTGATGGAAGGTTGAGGGTCACCTGAGTTCAGTGGTTGGCCTTCTCTAATATTTCTCCTTTTGGACTATGTGTTGGCAGCCACACCTTGAGGAGGGGACTGATTCATCCCACAGAAGTCTTCAACCTACCAATTGACAAGCATAGTCTCGTTTGGGGGGCCACCTTGTTGAGCTCCTTGTTGCTGATCTTCCTCTTGGCCAGGTTCTTGTGGCACCATATTGGTTTGCACCATCAAGGCCTGATTTAGAGCACCATTAAAGCACATTGATTGGTTATGTGGTTGATCGCATGAAAAACACCAATCATATTCATGTGCCATATTGTTCTGTGTTGGGACCAATGCTCTTGATGTTGAAGCTGTGTTAGGATCATATGGCCTAAAAGGTATAGAATCTTGGGGCTTTCCTTGGTTATGGATTTGGTTTACAGTCTGAGGTGGTGGCCTATTCTACTGATACTGGGGTCTAGCTTGATATTGAGCCTGGGGCTAGTATGGCTTGGAACTCTGGGCTTATTGTCTTTTCATGGTCACTAGCTCATTCCCAAAGTTCTGAAGTTGCTTCATGATTTCCTGAAGCTCTTTAGAGGTATTAGATGATGAAGTGGAAGCTTCAACTGAGCTTTGACTCCTGGGGGTGGGTATAGGAGCTAATGTAGGCACTTGGTTAGTATCTGGGCTTCCTAACTTAGGGTACATAGGTGTGGATGGAGTGATTTTTCCAGCTTGAATCAAACGGTTCTCAGCTCCTATGGAGAGGCTATAGGATGCAAGTAATGTAGTGTCCCCCATTGACTGAATCATCAGAGAAATATCATAATTTAAAGCCCTAAGAAATTATAAGAAGGCACCTTCATTAGTGGGATTTACTGCTATTGGAATCCTATGCCAGGCCCGTTGGAATCTGAGGTTGAAGTCTATCAGTTGCTCATTCGGGGCTCTCTTGATTGTTGTTAGTTGCTCCAATAAAGACAAGTTATCACCTTTTTCCCCAAACTGATTGTGAAGAGCCGTGCACAGCTAGTTCCAGTTCTGGATAGAGCCTGCTTCAAGACTCTGAACCATTGTGAAGCTTTCCCTTTGAATGAAGAGGCGAGCAACTTGACTACAATGTCCATCTCATGGATCTCGTGGATTGTACAAACATTTGTAATATCTTGGACATGGTCACCAAGAGAAGTTTGATTTTCCCTAGTGAAATATGGGATGCTCTTTAATGCTGCAATCAAAACTAGGTTTTGTGCATTCAAGGCGAGTGGACTACTGCCAGGTGAAGTTGACATATGGATTTGGTTGTGCCATTTTGATTGGCCTAAGAATCCTTGCAGACTGAAAGAAAGGCCTTGCAGGTGGAGGTGTTGACAAGGTTCTACTTGGTGGAGATGGAGACCTCTGAACTCTTCTTCCTCTCCTTTCTCTTCCTAGGGATAGACGCAAGTATTCAAATATACCTTCTTTCCTTGCTCTAGACCGGGTTTTCTCATGAATCTCCCAAGCTTGGGCTGCTGAAACCAGTAGATTTGTTTCTTTTGGAGTTGTCAGATGTACAATTTTAAGGCTTCTTAAAATCTAGAATCACAAAGCAAGTGTACATCAATCCCTACTGTAATAAGATGGAGACTTCTTAGTCCCATTGTGGTGTGTCAAAAGCTGTTAGTGCAAAATCACAAAGCACCCCCAAATGAGTTTGACAAGTATGCTTTTCTAAGGTAGAGTCATTTGGTGTGATTGCATAACATTGAACTTTCCCCAAGGCATGGGGCCTTACAAAATGGAAAAACTCTCCAGATTAAAGGTTGGTTCCTTATTCCTCTGTTCAAGTGCGTGCATGGGAGCTTGTAGAGGGTTTATCTCTATACTTAGTCTAAAACTTGCCAAGGAGACATGTGTAAAAGGATTATAAGAAATAAGAAATGACTAAACTACCAGGTGATGCACCAAAGGAATGATGAATACTTATTTTACTAATAGACACAAACCAACATAATGCATACAATAAACAAGCATAGATGGCCAAATATGTAATAGAAGACCAGATGAAAGAAAAAGAGGAAAGAAATGATCTAAAATCAATCACATACATATTTTATTTCTCTGTAGATTGATACAGTCCATTACAAAGTAGCCAAGAGGCAGAAACGTAATGTAATTTTGATGGAAGGCCTGAACCCCACAAATCCCTTTGCTAAGAGGAGAAGGGATCCTGCAAAAAAAAGAATGTCCAACCCTTTACAATGAATCCTACCCTGTATTTATAGATTCAACTTGAAAGAAGAAAGAGAGAGAGAAGTGGGAAAATTAGGTTGAAACTCAACCTGTCATTCTGTTAATGCTTCTGATAAAATCTACCCCAAATCCGTCTTTACTACATCAATCCTTGGTTTGGCGCCTTGAAGGAAGAGGAGATGACAAAACAGATCAAATCTGATTTGGTTGTTGAGGTCAAAAGATCCTGCATTGAAATCCTGAAGACGTTTCCTCCATTTACTTCACCTAACCTCCTCAAAAATAAAGTCTTAGACCTCCATTGCATGGGTGAGGCTGAGATCTTTCAAACGGTGCGATTTGCAATATTTCGAGCCCTGAGTCAAAAGATATGCCCCTTCAAAGTTTGTATCGGGTCCATACAAATGGGCGGGAAATTTTTTTGAAAAATGGGTCCCCCTTTTGGTATGGGACATGTGGCAGCCTTGCTGGAACAAAAATTGGGCTTACGGGTCCGTAATTTATCTTTTTCCCTTTAGCGCAAAAATGCAAAACTCAAAAACTCTTGTAGCCCCGAAACTCCGCCTGGACACGTGGCTCCTTTTGGTTGGCTGGGAAATGTGCTTCCATTTTCATCTTTGTGCCTTTTGGACAAAAGGCAAATTTTCACCTTTTCCTCCGACTCCCCACTTTGGTTTTGACTCGGGCCCAAATGCTAACTTTTTCCTTGGGTGGAGTTGCGGGCCATTTTGTAACTTTTATCCTTTTGAGATAGCAAGGGGCAAAAATAAACTTTCCCCCAACGGCCCACTTTCCCCTTTTTCGACCTTTTTATACATAGTTGAGTCAACTTGTGACTCGAAGAATGGATTTAAGATGTGGAAATGGCTGTGAGTTGTTTCTTTTGTATAAGGTCCTTTGATCTCTCTTGGCCTCCGCCACTCGATGGTCGATCCTTACTCGCGAATAATTTACAAGATCGAATGAGTTCTTTTAGGTTCCTTCTATGCGGGGTCGTGACTGATCCAATATTTGGCACGGGGGTGAAATATGGATAACACACACCAATCCATTTGATTTGTCTCTTCAACAATAGCAACTCGGCATTTGGAGGATCGAGACACTACTCTATTCTCCCTAGCCTAGGGTTTTTAGCTCCCATGGGTCCTTTACCTCTCTCATCAAACCTCCGATCATTTCTAATTTGTAAGTTTTTCGTGTCCTTGTTGCCTATGCTAGCCCTGAGAACCTTGTCCAATTCCTTTTTCTACCCTGGCTAGCTTGTAAGAGATTTCTTTGATAGCCATAGCCAAAGTCCTTACAACCTCTTGAAGATCCATTGCCTTACTTGATTGAGGCTTCTCAAGGTTGATCAGTTTAACACCCTCCCTCTTAGGAGTTTTTCCAATTGCTTTGATGTTGTTCTCAATTTGTAGAGCCATGGTAAAGGCCTGCCTCAAAGTCCCATGGTTCTTATCTCTCAAATAATAAGAAGCCTTCTTATCAAATGCATCTGAATACTTTATCAGACATGATTCATCACATGGCCTCAAATTAACAGGCAATCTTCTCAATGTTTTGTTAAATATAGTGTTGAAATCATGCACTGATTCGTTAGGATTATTTTTTATATTTTCAAACTCTGATAAAAGAAACCTAGGGTCTGTTTTATCACCGTACTACATTCTAAAGGCATTCTTCATCTCTATCCTGGAGTTAATAGAATTATCTAGAAAAGATTTATACCAGTACCTTGCATCCTCTTCTAGAGTATGAATAAATAATTTAATGTATACATCTTCAAACTCTATTTCAAAATCCTCCATCATATTGACAAAGAGTTTCAAGTGTTGATCACCAGTTATTACATTATTTCCTTGAAACTTAGGCAATTTGTTTCTTACATCCTATGGCACAACATTTGGATAGCCAACCATGCCTCTAAAACTGATGGGACCAAAAGTATTAACGAAAAATGGAGGTCTAGGTGGAGGCTGGGCCATATTATTTTGAGGAGGTGATCTTACAAGAGAAACATAATGATGAGGAGTGAGGGGTCTGTGTGGTACAGGGATACAATTTTCAGAATGACTATCCCCTAATGGCTCTTTTTCACGGCAGACACTATCAGATTTGGAAAATACAGGGGTAGAATGAGATGTAAATCTTTCAAATACAAAAGAAGGCCCCTCTCTAGATGGAGAATTCAGATTTACAAAGAGACTACCTGATTCAGAAGCAGTTGAGGAAGTATTACAATCTTCAATCATGTGCCGATCAGTTTCACTAATGGAGATCTCTTTTCTCGATGCTTGATCTCCAACAACCTTCCAAATTCTTCCTCCTTCTGAATTAGACTTTCCAAACTCTGGAAACAACCTTCTACTAGGGTCTACAATGAAGAAAGATATTCTTCCTTATAGCTTTGCAGATATTAATGAAAAATATCACTTGATATATGTTAAGACACTTTGGTATTTATAATGAATTTAAACAACACGGAGTCGTCACTAAGGATTTTCACCTTAGTTTGTGCAAATGCACTATGAAAGACGTATTAAATGTTTGTCAATACCAAATTCATGCAAAGCTTACAAGGTCATTCTTCTTTTACCCAAATTTATCAATGACAATACAAATCTTAGTGCAATAATTGTATAATCTTGAAATATTGAACTCAAAACTCACAACTTTGAACAATTCTTACTGATTTGAACAAATAATGATGTCTCGGCAATGTATTATCACTTTAAAATCTGTAAAAGCATTACTGTGGTTTGTACGTGTACACCTTTGTTCAAATACTTCAAAGACTCCCGAAAAGGCGTCGGAAGCGTGTTGGTACCTAGATTTAATCTCCTTCAAAGGCCAAGCAACATCATGGATTTGACAAGACACTCAGAGGTAGATAGATGATTATGTATGTCGTTTTATAGCCGGGAAGTAATCTATTTAAATTTTTAGCACTCAGGCTTTAAAGAAGTGGGTAGCACCTTAAAAGGATGTGATCTTATCCTAACTATTTTAGGTTGTGCCTTTCAACCAAGGTAAGAGAACCTATTTTGTAACCTCTGTTATTGAAGAATGCTAGTAAATCCTTCTTTTGCACAAATTTTATAGAGAAGACCTTGGGAAAATATGATCAACACACCAAATCTGACTCTCACGAGTTGTCACTTCTAGATTATGGAGATATTTTCAATACAAGGCAAAGGTTACTAAAGAAATTTGGAATCCTGATTGCTTTTGCATATTTTTGATAGTGGGATTTTGCATTTGTTCATATAAAAGACAAAACAGGGGTAGTTCAGGGTAGGATTAATTAAACTACCCAAATATTGCTAATACAAATGAAGATTAGGGAATATCAAATAATTGTAAATAATTGGTCATAGATTGGTTTACTTAACAATGTAGATTTAAGTGCTTGAAATGTAAATATGGCACCTTTAAATGTAGTGATATCTACACTTACAAAATCAATCAAACCCCTTATTGACATCAACTACAAAATTAATAACTATCCCTCTAAATCAAATAACATATACCGTTTGGCGTTCACATTGCATTGCGGATGTGATTGCTAGTTTACAAGTAATTACATAGTAACCATAAATCACACTCTCTCGGTTGTGGTCCTAATCATTTGTAATTAGTCAACATGAAAATCCTAAACATCCATTGAAAAGGTGTTGACAATACATGTGACTACATGATTCTTGAAGCGGTGTCATTTTCCTATATGAAATTTATTGGGTTGGTGCTACTCGATGACACACATTTTTTTCATCCAACTTCTTTGTTATTACTAAATTAATAGATTTTAAAAAAATATATATATGTGGTGACTATGACAATGAGGAGTCATTTTCAATAATTTTCATTCTTAGAGGCCTAAGCATCAACCAATTATAAACTCGTTTGATAACCACACTTTATATATACACGCACTTTGAATCCATACGAAAGTACCCATGATCCAAACTTGAGACCTTACAAATTTGATAACCTCACACGTAACATCAAATAATATCAAATTTTACTTAGAATACTCTTTTTGGTAAGTGTTGCATGATTTTTTTATCATTTTCTTACATGTTCCCTTATATTATTCCATTGTCTTTCTCTTTTCTCCTCTTCCCTATTCAGTTTCTCTCTCTCTCTCTCTCTCTCTCTCTCTCTCTCTCTCTCTCTCTCTCTCTCTCTCTCTCTCTTCCTATATTTTTTCTTTTTGTCTAATTTTTTACGAAAAACATGGAATATATTTTTGGTCATGTCATAACTATATTATAGTTCTTCCATCCTTTTATGTGGACCCTTGGACCCTTATTTTGAATCATGAGGGTTTTGGACCTTCTTTGTCATCTTTCTTTGCACATTTTATGTCGGTGGGTGCCCCAATATGGTCCTAATTTGAATTCAAGAATTCATTAAGTTCATAAATGTTGGCTCATGCATGCTCGAATGTGTATTATGGGAAGGGGAAGTGTGTTGCCCTGAATTGCTACCTTCACCCTTTTGAGCATGTTGCCCTGTATTACTATTTTCTCCTCTTTCGCATGATTCCCAAATCTACCCTGTGATAATTTTTCTATGAGTTGGCTCAAATAGAGATTTGTGGTTTCCTATTGTTTTACCATATTGATGAATAATTTTTTCATTACCTCTTCATTAAGCTCCTCATCTTCAACCATATTTTGCCTTTCTTTTTGGGGTGTATTCCTCCTGGAATAAACCTTCATACACAACCCAACAAGCTAGAGGAAAGTCGACTCTGATACCACTGAAATATCCCTTGTAGGATATCACTCAAAATTCCCAAATTTATAATTTTTCAACAAACTGAAATTTTGATTTTCAAGACAACAAGGTACAAAAATATAGAATATTTTTATTTCTTCCAAAATGTCCACTTACAAAAATACCCAGAAGCTTCAAAAGGCTTGGAAAAATATGGAGAACAATAAAGTATTGAGAAATAATTTTTAGCACACATATATGATTTTATTTATTTATTTTAAATACATAAACTGCCTTAAAACCCTAGTTTTTACAAACAGCTGAAATTGATCATATTATTTTTTGAATTTTGGACAACAAGTACAAATTTTATAAAATAGATCCAACCTAGAAAAACCTAAAAATATGACACCAAACCCTAACAAAAATAACCTGCAAACTCCCAAAGGTGATGTCACCCTAGGAGAACATCCAGAAACACCACGAAATTCCTCCTGGAAGTTCGTTATTGCTATCTCCAATGTCGGAAATGCTCTAACCTGGAAGTCTGTAGAAATATGAATCAACACCCTAGAAATATATGAAAACACGTAATGCCGAATCGGGAAATCGATCTGAATGAAGCCCCAAAATAATAAGCTAGGGATGGATCTTTCACCACCAAAGAATGCTCTACTAACTAGGGATGGATCTATCACCACCGAATCCAGGGTTCCTGTACAATCTCACCTCCATAAGCAAGGTCAAAAGAAAGTAACCCACACAAAAGTAGAAGATATCATAATGTGTCTTTCTCTCCTCAAGCGACTCCTTTATAATTTTTTATTTCCCAAAAAGAAGCCCAAAACCATAATCACCCCACATGGAGAGTCTTATGTGTGTAATTTTCACTTAAAGTGACTTTATGTCACCTATGCCAAAAAGGTCCACTTAAGCGACCCAAAAGAAGAATTATAACATAAAGTACCATATATGCACCCATCACTTAATTCATAGACTAAATATAACATAAGTACCTTAGGGAGCATCTCACAACATTATTTCACTTAAGTCACCTCAAAGTATATGTCCAACTCAAAAATAACATATAAGTGAAATGAAGGCACAAACCACACCCAATAACCATCAATGTCACTAGCCCCTTGGGCATAACCAAGGCTAAGATGGATGAAAAGCCTCCTAGGCCATCTACTCGGAAATGGGGAAATTGCACCATTTGTTTCCAAACCATTCAATGATAATCAAAATCTTAAAATCTTGAATGACCCCTTCGTAAAGCATGAAAATTCATCTACTTATTCATCTCTGCTAACCATACATATCATGTTGTGCCTCCTCCTTCATCGAGTCTGATTGATTTCCTGATTGTTTTTGTTGACATACCACCACCAGATATCACCTTCTTGAATCATGATCACTATGCTACATTTTCCTTGATTCATTGCATTTAATGCTTTTATCGGTACTTATACAATCAATAATACTTTGGTTTATCTCTCAGCACTAACAAATGCATACTTTGTCACACTTCTACTACCTATCAATTGTCCAACCTCACTAATCACTTTTCTAATCCCTAATTCTTACGGTCATGTCATCCTTCACATCACTTTCGGGCCTCTTAAAATATTTTCACCATTTCTCGTTACATCTAAAATATAGGGTTGTGACATGGTCTTAGGTCTTCCTTGGCTTTGCATGTCACCCATGTTATCTCATCCATGTTTCATCTTTGTCTTAAGTTAATCCATAACAAAAGTGTCATCAAAGGTATCCCACCATGCACACCATTTCCTCGACCCACTCTTGAATCTATTTTTGCACCAATCATGACATTTAGTCCTCCTACATGGCTCAATTCTAGCTCCATCCCTACACCTATTTCTCTTATTTGTACACGGCCTCCACCATGACCTCATCGTCCTCACCGCTCCAGTAGTCCACCTCACCGGCCTAAGTCCCATGATCAAGCAACCAATTTCTCTTGATGTTCCCCACCCCCTTCACCACACCGGTATCCTTCACATACACATAGGTATTATCCTACATCACTGGTCACCAACCATCGTCACATGCCCTCTCTTTCTCGAATACCAAGTAAGGGCCCTGCACTCTTTCCCATCGCCAAATAGCTTCCCATCACTTGTACACTTGGGGGATATCAAACTATCCCCCATCCTCCCTTTCCATCACCATTTTATGTCTCTATTTGTGACTCCTAGTTCATTTTCTACATCACACGCTCCACGTTTCACGGTTACACTCTTCTAGCATATATTCTCAACACACTTACTATACTATCATTACCCGATGACGCACTCTTGTTCTATGGTTCATGCTTGATTTTGAGGGTAGAATTCCTCCATGAACAACACTTACACACATGGATACTCACGCTTTTTGCTTCATGTCTATCTTTTTAGCCTAACATCACTTATGGCATACACATTGTACCATCATTTCTTAATGATGCACTCTTGTTCTATGGTTCATTCTTGATTGTTGAGGGAGAATTTCTAATTGAATCTCATCTCACACACATCTGCTAGGGGGAAACATGGCCCCTCCTCTCTTCACATCTCACAATCTTGTAGCACATCATCACACTCACACAACATTTACACATCTTGGTTGCATTGTCTCTTGTTAACTTATATTGTTTACATGTTGCACTTTGTTTCCTATCCTAGTTGGTTACTTAGTATGTCATTATATTTTTCTATATACACATGCACATGCACTTGGTATCTTGAAATGAATGCAGGACTTTTACAAATTCTCACCCAATGCATGATGCTCAACACTACTCTTTACTAGTCCCGCCGAGGCTCCTGGGGTCATCTACTCATTTGCTACTCTCATACTCTACACATCACAAGTCTTATCATTTTCATACATACTAATTCTACACATTCTCACTTACTTTTCACTAATATATACATGATTTGACATATTATTTACCTTTCTAACATACTAACGGGTGCTTCATGTGTAACATTTTCCTTATAAGATCTATACAACCATGGTTATTTGTCACTCTTTGCTTGTTACTATTTGTGGGTTATGCCCTATGTCTTGCTTGATCATTGTTTGCTTATGGTCGCTTTGGCCCTGATTGTCTTGTGACATTGTGAGCGATGTCCCATGTATGCAACCCACTTTTTTGTAGTACATCTTGTCTTCATAGTTGTTTATTACAATGTATTCTATTACATTCTAGTTATTGTTACACTAACACTTGTTTCATAGCCCATCTTGTTTGCATGTGCCTTGGTTTATACCATGCACATCCCCTACCCCTTTAAAGTATTCAATATCAAATATGCATATCAATATTTTATCCTCTTGTTTGGGCCACCTTCTCCTACTTTCTTCGCATGCACCCCAAATGAGGGGGCATCATTCGGGTGAGAAAATCACCCTTATAGTAGCACATATATCCATAATAGAGTAGAACAATATAGAATTGGCAATAGCACATAGTCACAAAATGATCCAAAATTAGACTTTGGTCACAAACATAGAGTGGACACTAACACCCATACTAGATAGTAATGATGGGCGCTAGTGTCCTAGGGGAAAAAATAAACAGTTTCTTAGTTCAATATAGTTTCCAGTAGTTTACAGCACAGTTCTATAGTAGAAGTCACTTAACTCCATTTTCATAATTCATATTACATTAAGTTACAAATAATTACAAGAAAGTTACATGCAGGGACATGCCATCTTTAGTGGCATTTATTTGGGGAGCCTGAAATATGGAGAGTAAAATATAACTCTCTCCCCAACACTCTTCTCTTGGCATGAGATCACCCAAAAAAATCACATTTGGTGTGAGATCACCCAAAAACTTGTCCTTGGCGTGAGATCTCCCAAAAAACTAGCTCTTGGCATGAGATCACCGAAAAAATTAACCATTCGGCAACAAATCCAGTAGCATCTCCAAGAAAATAAGGACAAATTTCTATCTTTTACTCTCTTATACATCGGGTGCACACTTTCCTTTTACACACTTTTACTTACTTATACACATATTTTTCATATACGAAAGTTTGACTACTCTCTTGCTCTCTCTTTACAGTCCGTCCTTAATACACACAAGAAGCAACACACATCAACAAACACAAGCTCCTGTAACACGCTACTATGCATACACTTCACCCCTAGTGTCTACTTCCTCCTAGTTTCCACACTTTTTTTTATGATCACTTCACACTTCACTTGTCCACTCGGAACGATATCGGTTATACTCTTCCATATATGATCACAAGGTACACATATTCTATCTACTTTATGTTATCGAGAATTCACTCAAAAGCATAAAGTGGGGGCAAAATGTAGACACAAAATCTATGCACTTTGGTACATTTCTAGGTCCTAGAGGATACTAATATATATATGATTCATAAGCTAGAAAACTAGTGGTTAACAACGTATTTTGGGCCTTTTTGCTTTGTCTCTTATACTTTTATTAACCTTACACACCTTACATCCTATCTGTATTTGACTAGTTTATATTTTATGGCCTCGGACACTAACGCCCATTTAGGATAGAAGTGCTCAGGCGCTCCTAACCTTCTTTGTCTTCTTCTTACTCTTTTGGGTCTCTTTTACTTTTTGGTCATCTTTTACAACTTTGGGTTGGCCTTTTAGTTGTCAATTACAAAATTTAAACAAGGGAATCATATATATATACATAGTTATAGCTCTAAAATAAGGGGTCGGGCACTAAGCATTATATATTATCACTTAATCTTGAATTTAAAGGCATAAGAGCACTTCAAAGGCATTTATCTAGCACACTCATACAAGGGACAAGGGTTGCATCACTCTACATACACAACATAGGAGGGGGAAGTTCATTTTATTCCATCACACACATTCTATACATTGTTACATTATAGATCTCGCCTGTTATCAATTTACAATTTGCATAACGGCATCCCCTAGAGCATCATTACACACACATACACAAAGAATTACATGGAGACTAAGATATAGTGCAATGTTTGGTTGTAATATCACTCTTCAAGTGATAGCCGAGGTCAATCTCGAGTCCCCATTCTACATCTTATTTATGAGATTTGATGTGCTTAAGTCAACTAAATAAGAAACCTAATTTGAACTATTAATTATAGCTTAGGAGGCTAATAGATTTATTGATAACGCTATTAATTAGAATATACCTAGTTTAATGTTGGCTCTAAAGTCATAGATTTAAAGTTGAAGAATATAACATCATACTCGAAGGTTTCCATTTTCCGATCAATCTTACATCCTCTAACTTTGTCCTCGACATCTCTAACCTCTTTACGAAGCCGTTGATTACGTCATTGTGAAGCTCCACCTTAATCCTTGAGTTCACCGTAGAAGATTTAGGAGGGTCCACATTCTTTTTAATAATGGATAGAATACTCGAAAAACCTCACCTTCACCTTGAAAGGGAGAAGTAGTAGGGAAACCACTCCTAGAAAAACCCTTGGACAATTTACTACAAAAGGTTACTTATTAAAGTTGAAGTTCCAATTCCATTATTTATATTAATTTATCAATCATTACGTTTTAATTAAAGGTCCATATACATTAATATATGAAAATAAAAACTATTAAATGAATGACGAATTTTAAAATAGGAGAAGAAAATACAAGCATTTAAACCGGGTTTATTTTGAGATTATGAAGCTATTAGTAACCAGTTGAATTGTAAATCTATTAATGAAGTAAATTTGATGAAATAATTAGTATCATAAAGGAGCGGTCATAAATTATCTTATAGATTTCTCTAGGGAATAACCTATTTATCAAGTGTTTGCAAACCTCATATGTCAATTAACCAATAGAATGTTAACATCATGAACTGATTGACCAAACAATTTTACAAAGACATATAATATCGGTACTTAATATATAATTCTCATTATTTCTATGGGAAAGCAGTGCAACTTATTGCGACCACCATACATTGACCTGTCAATAAATCAATAAAATCTTAGCATCATTAGTTTGTTGACTAATCAACTTTACAATACATATTGCTATGAGAAGTCCAGAAATTTGTTGCGGCCACCATACATTGGTACATTCTAAAGGTGAAGCAAATAATGGAATGTAATTTCCATATTTCTGGATGTGGATCGGAAGCTCTGGGTGCAGCTCTGCCAATTCAATTGTTTTGACCCTTCTTCCTTCACCATTATATACTGATATTTTCTCTCCAACAACCATCATCCATCTAATGTTGTTCGTTGCTACTCTGCATATATTCTAAGGAAAATCAATGGGTAATTGAAACCATCTATTTGTCTCTCGCCCTTCCTTATCCACCTCTCCCTCTAACTTCCACATACAAGAAAACTTCTTGTCAACCAGAAGATAAAAGAAATGATAACCAAATTGTACCAAGCCAAGAACACAGATGCTAATCAAACACCAAGATCTATAAGATGAAAGCAGTTCATAAGAATGAATTTACATAAAACCTTTGCAAAACAATGAGCACAAATATTATATATTATTATGGAACTCAATGAAATACAATGATAATTGGCCTTACTTATATAGGCAAGGAATAAAAATCTAAGAACTACCAAGGTCATAGATCAAGCCATAAATCAAGGAAATAACTAGTCATCAAAGAACTAGTCATGACCATAGATTTAGGAGAGAAATAGACATCAAGGATCTAGTCAATACCATAGATCAATGAAAGAATTATACCTAACAACTAGATAATATCTCCTAATATCTAAATAAGATAAAGGAAATATCCACACACATAAGTGGGTGAGGATAAATACAATAAAGGTAAATAAAGTTCCTAGGTTAATATGAGATAAGGAAAATACCTACTCTAATGCAGACGACATGCCCATTACTTCCAATTAATTCCTAAGAAACACTAGATTTATTCAAGTGAACATTAACGTCGTAATATTTTTCATAGATCTTTATTAGTGTTTCCAAAGATACTAAACCATCTTGTGAATCAGGGTAAGCTTCATTAGGATATGTTAGTGATGGAATGAAGGTCTAACACCTCTCAGAAATATTGAATTCTATAAGTTCTCCATTGTTACAGTAATTTCTCAACCAATAAAATCACCCCTGAGAATAAACACCTCTCCCAGAGGATGATGGGAGTGTTCAAAAAACATCTAATTCCATGAATTGGACTTAGAATCATAAATCTCAACAATACTACTATTATTTGTATGCCAGTAATACTCTTTAAATAAGATCATGCAATTATTTGTGGAGGGGTCAAAACAAAACCTTTAGGTAATCGGAGGAACCATTCTAAAGCTGGACCACCTATAATTCTAGAGAAGAGTCTTAATAAATAGGAGTCATCGTAGGTGACTTCTTGACAAAGCATATAAAACTCCTTAACATGTTCACAGGGATCTCCTTTTCCCTTGTATTTTTAAAATTTAGGTGGTTTAAAGTATGGTGGAAAAGGGACCCGTAAGATATCGTAGTCAAAAGGATAAGGAAAAAGTTCCTTGAATTTATATTGACGTCCTTGAGTGCCGAGTTGCAACCCTTGAAGTGTTTCCTTTATAGACTTCACTTCTTGCTCCAAGGTTGGTTCTGGAGGGTTAGGAGGTGGTGGATTGAAGTGAGCTGAGAATGTTGGGAACCATGAACATTGGGTGGTTGTGGACTGATTTGAGAGGCTAATTGGGCAATTTAGTTTCTCATTTGTTGTAATTGAGATAATACGACTTCTTTGGATATATTGGTGGTGTTCTCTCTGCCATCCCGTCTGTGTACAATGTGACGGTGATTTGGATTAGGATGGTGTGTGGAAGGTGGTCTTTGGCCAATGTCATCATTTCCATCTGGGAGAAGACTATGGAGTTGGTCATGAGTGTAATCAGAAGGAAGTTTTTCCCCCATGTGATATAATTGAGAGTAAGGGCATCCTTATTCTTTTCAATGAAGCGATTTAACATATCTCTTCATCTTCCTTCTATGAAGTAGGTACTAGAGTCATCGTCGCTACTAGTATTAACCATAGTCTCTTCGTCTTCTCCTCTAGGTTGATTTTATTTGTTATTGGCATCATAATAATTGTGGTTAAATAGATCATTTTCCATGTTGTAGTTATGTTTCCCGGTTTTGTATCCCTTGAAAAATTCAATCAATTTGCATGACTCTAGACTTTGCAATTATTCAAGCAAATTGGAAGAACCATGGAGATTTGAGTATACCACGGATAAAAAGAAGAAAACGTGGTAAGAAGGAAGTTTTGTAGAACGAAGAATAGGCCCTATGTTTGGAATATCAAAAGCAAAGTGATACTATAGATAGTGTTGCGAGCTAAGGCAACAGTACAAGGAGGGCTGTTGGTAATAGGGGAGCAAATTTTTTCATCTAAGCAAGCTATGGAAGATTTTCAAAAGCTGCACTAGACTGGATGCCATGATGTAAAGAAGTGATTTGTAGTTATCAAAAATTTGTGCAACACTGAATGGAAAAGCCACGCAACAAGCAAAATGGTGACTCTCATGAAAGCTAGAATTCAGTTGGGTCTTCGATTTAGCTATCAAATCTTTACAAACTCAATCAGATTTTGCTATTTTCTATGCAATCAAAACTGATTCCATGAATCAAATCGAGGCAAAGGGAAAGAGTCAAGGAAACTTCTCTAACACGTAAAAGTGAAATTCTACGTGATACAACCACCAAAATTAAATGTGGTATGGGTGCTCAAGTAGAAGTTGGTGTGTAACAATGGATAAATAATGCGGCGTGCCCTGTCTCCAAGAAGAAATTAATGAAGGTGGTTGGGACTGGTTGAATAATTCAAATTTCCCTCTAAATTCTTCTCTTTCTCCCTCCCACAATTTTATATATATTGTAGAGCAATGCTGATTTGTAACGTTGGATACTTTTAGAATTTGGGCATTTTGTAACACAAGGTCTTTCTCTTGTGTTACGTGTATGTCCTAAGGGTCGCATGCCTTGGATTTTGATTTAGAAAATACTTGCATCTTCCTCTCACGATTGTAATAATTTGTGCACACTTTCAGGCAATAAATTTTAATCTTGTGGCTCATTCTTCTTTTGTTCCTTTATTGCATTCCTTGCATTTGTAGGTGTGTTGTATACCTTGTTTTCTGAATCTTTATCTATTGTGCATCCTGAAAGTGAATTTTGGGAGTGATTTTGATATGTGTCTAATATTTAGTCTTCTTCATTATTATTCCCTTTCCTTTCCTCTTATCTAAACGTACTCATCCCCTTATTTTCTGGTGTTATTGCCTATGTAGATTAGGTTTATGTTTTATGCATCTCCTTCTCACCCTGGTCCCTCAGAAAGTTAGAGTAGAGCTAGATAGTTGCATTCTAATTCATAGGAGTAGTTTTAGCAATAGAGGTAAGCAGAGGAAGCTGACCTTCTTCGAGGTCTATCTCAGCTTATAGTCTCACAACTTGGAGACAATCCCATGTTGTCTCAAACCCCATATTCTTGCAACTGGGATGGGTGCACATTTGATCACCAACATGTTAATGTTTTCCTCATCATTTCCAAATTGGGATTGGGTTATTATTCATCTAGGTGCCATTAGATTCTGATGTTGGTGAGATGTGTGAGATGAAAGTGTTTTTGAAGTGAAGGATGTATGGATGAAAGGGGAGATTACGATTCCTTAATGAACTTGATGTTTAACCTTAGTAATCTAGTCTTGCTTATAGGATGGAAGAAATTTGAGGGAGAGAACAGAAGAAGGATGTGCCTTGTTAGTAGAGGGATTGGGATGTGCCTTGTTACAAGGGATTAGAAGAATATGATAAGGATTAAGGATATTTTGCCTATTAGAAAGATGTTGATTAATAAGATTAGATTGCTTGTGTCAAAAGGGGGTCGTAAGTAGGGTGTTTATGATGGATATGATTATATAAGGCGATGAAGAGATTTGGGATGGATGTATTATATGATTGGTATGAGTTTTATAACCTTATGGACCTAGGTTGATTAGGACACCGATCTGAAATGTTGAGTGATTAATGGGATTCCCTTGTTCTTGGTGGGTGTAAAAATGACTACATCTTGGTTCCATTTCCAGGACCTCTTTTCGAAGTTGTAGTGGGAAATAAAATACATCATGATATGTGCAATGAGTGATGACAGAATGCCTAACTCTGGAATGTATTGAATCATGGTTCAAGAGCACGGAGGAAGAATTTTCTCAGAGATTCAACACTGGGCCTGAGTTTGATGCATGCAGATGGGTAGAAGAGAACCTCTACCATGAGTTATATGAAAATTTCTTTGTTGCTTTCTAGTAGAGCTATATGAATGGCTCTTAGCATATGCATCCAGATCAAGCTGGTGTTATAGATCATGTACATGGACCCAAGAAGAATACCAAAGGCTGTAAGATGCAGATTTGACATGGAATCGTGTTGTGGATCATTGGTGGAAAGGAGTATTGGCTATATACATTATTGAATATGTTATTTCTACATATTCTTGTCTAAAAGTTGTTGAGTTTGAGTTTCTACAGAGCCATGAGGATCATTTCTATGTGTTATTCCTTTGGTGATGAAGATATTGATCGTTACCTTGAGCTTAGAGGAATTTTTTATGGTCGACTAAACCTTCCTGAGCACTGGGCAAGGAAGCTAGGGTGGAGGAAGATGACAGATATTGTGACTGAGAAAGAAAGGGAGGAGAGATGACTCAAGTATAGTGAAGCGCGTGAAAGGGAGATTTATAGACAACGTGAGGTTGCAAGTGTGATGGATCTATGGAGGCAGATGTTGTGGGAAGGAGTTGAGGTTCACGAGAGGACGTGGAACCTGATAAGTCTGTGCTACCCCATCTCGAAAGTGTGGGAGAGAGACCACTTTGGCTTCTAATGAGAGTTCATCGTGCGAGAGAGAGAAGAGTCATTGGTGCGCATCTAAACCCACCTAGTGACCAAACCTTGGCACTTGGTTTTCCAAATCAAAGGATTGTTGATAACACAATTGGTATCGGGGATCGGCACCCAGGAGGTATAATTTATTGTTTGGAACTTCTATACCTACACACCCTATTCTAGTGTTTGGAGGAATTTTTGGGAAAGGATCAAATACACAAGGCTTGGGCAATGCGTCCGTGAGTGATGCGGGGCATACATCTGCAATGGAATGATCTTACTGACCATTGGCACATAGTTCGGGCCGGGACATTGGGGATGCTAGGCGTGACCATTTCATGCCCATTTTTGGCCGCAGAAGGGTCTAGAGGTGGAACTGGTGGATCAGGAGGCACATAACTGGTGGATCCAAGTGGTTCGGCAGAGGAAACACTAGAGGAAACCAAGGATCTGGACCAGGAGGACAGGGGCCTCAACCACCTTCTCAAGTAATAATTGAAATGTCTTTACAATATCTAGACTACTAGGGCATAGATTATGCTGCGGAACATGTTCACATGTGTGAGTTTCTATGGCACACGAAGGGGATCACAAACTCGAATGGAAGGCTAGTCAATTTGTAACCACATTGTAAGGGTGCACACATATCCGGTATAAGAAGTATGACCCCCATCGATGGTGGTAGATTATGTTGCGTTAAAAATGACTTCCTAGCAGAATTCCACATTCTTGAGTTTGAACAGAAGAGCATCAGTGCCCTCAAGGAGATTCAACAGGGATTGGCGGAGAGTGTGCGAGAGTATGACGTGCGGTTTAAGACTCTCCTGTCAAAACTGTCATATGACATTCACCCTTCACAACATGCTCAATGGTTTATTAGAGGGTTGTTAACACCATTTAGAAGAAAATTATCTCATAAGACTTTCACAGACCCAGGTGAGGTGCTAGAAGCGTCTCTGGGTGTTGAAGCTATTGGAAGCATTGATACTAGTGTTAGCACATTTTTAGAGGCTCAAATTGCTACTATGGCTAAGAATCTGAAACATTATCTGCGAACTCAACCCATGAGACTCGTAGTGGAATATGGTGTATGAAGTGTGAAGTAGAGGGGAATTCCAAGGATAATCGCCTCGAAAGGTAGTACGCGCCATAGCGGTAGATTGTGAGATTTATCATGGGGAAAGTTTCCCCGTATTGAGAAGTGACCCATCCCAATCACCAAAGACCCTATAAGACCGAGTTATTCTCTTTCCAAAATACACCCAAACACAGAGATGTGAAAACCACTTGGTTTTATTACATTTTGTGAATCCATCTTCAAACCAGAGTGTCTCAAAGAATCGTGCAACCTTCTTGCATCCATGAAGCTTGTTTTGATCAATCACTTGACTTCGGGAGGTTTACATTAATTTCTTGTGTTATCTTATGTTATTTCTATCACTATCTTGTTAGAACTAACATTTTTAGGACTAGATCATCCTCAACAAAGACTCGGGGCTCCATTATTAGCCTTCTCTTCTAGTTTCCTTACTTGTAGGTTGCTTTTTTAGTCCATCTACCTTGCCGGCCTTGTGCTACCCTCGCTACAATCATCCTCACCCCACTGGTCACCGTCGATAATGGTTCTATTTTTCAATCATCATATCAAAGTCATTGTTTTCTTCCCTTATCTATACCTTTATGTCCAGGACATTCTTTCGTAGGTTGTTCTTAGCATCTATAGGTCTCTCGTAGCTTCCAATTTACACTGACCTCTTCAGGGCTACATATTTACTTTGTTGTCCGATTCACTTACACAGTCACCTTCGACTTGCTCTCACACAGTTTGGGTCACCTGTCGACCCAATCAGTACCATTTCATTTATATTCATTCGAGACCATATCAACGCTCGATTTATCTTAGTTACTTATAGATTGATAGTATTTATATTTCGCATGCTATCTATTTACCTATCCTTTACTTCACTTCTTATTATCAAACGGGAGTTGAGATCCGCAAAATAAAATTAACACTTCTTGGATCCGGATATATCGGGAGCCCCCACATATATTATCTAATAAATTTTTATTCTAGTTTTGCGGCAGGTCATGTAGCTTAGAATGAGGATCAATCATTTTGCACCTGTTCATCCATACCACAGATTTGAGGTACCATAAATTCTCCAATTTCCAAGTTGTTTATCTTTCTTTAGTAGATAACATCATTATTTTGAGTTGAACAAGAAAAAAACAACAAAATTCATAAAGACGTCTCCGTTGGGACCACCCTTTGGGTTAACCTTTGCATTTCATTCTTTTTTTTGGTTTCTTTTGTCTTCTATTAACACCGCAACACAAGTTTTCTTTCTCGTGTTGGGTTTGGCTTCTTGGATCGCTCTTCACTTAAAATTTCAGATAAAAAGGAAAATTGTGCTACAAGTATTCATCATTTCCCATAGTTTATCCTTTTTCATCTTATTTACCTCTTCTTGTGTGTGTCCTTATCGAAATATCACATCTAGATTTTTTTTAAAATAACATTTATTTTCTGCATCTTGTTTGATTACATAGTTTAAGTAGGGGTTAACCTTTTGCATCTCACATTCTATCACACACAACCAAAATTCACACATCAATCAATACATCTAGACATCTTCTTACCTGGTGGACTGATTGGGATTTTATCACCCAACAGGAAGCTGCGTGAGACTTCCCTAGCCATAATAACCTGAAACCAACTCTAGATTTCCTTTTCCTAGGTACCTTTTTTATCCATTTCCCTTTTTTATAGTTAATTTTATTAATAATTCATGAACAAACAAAATATTTGTTCTTGACTTTCTTAATTTAGTTATATATATATATATATATATATATTTCATTTTATGCCCATAGTTACTCATTTGGTAGCCAAGAAAATGGAACAAAACTTTTCCTTGAACAGTTATGTCATCTCATCTCAACAAACATCCATCATGACCAATGTCTCATATGTGCCCTTGGTCACTTTCTCCATGGGCACCCAACCTCTCATCAATGTTTCCCAAGAACCTCTTGTTCAAACTACTACCATAGATGAGACTAATCCTTTCTTTTATCATCATCCCATCTCTTCTCAACCAGCCACCCCTCCATCTCCTATATCTCAACCTTTTGGATCTCTTGTTATATTTTTTTGTAGTTTAGAATTTCAAGAGATTCTTGATGCCAATCCAACAACTCTTCAAGACTACCTTATCAATAATTCAACCCAGACTTCTGTTGAGGGTCCACCACTTCAACAACTTTATCATTATCATGTCAAATCCTAAAATCACCCAATTTCCCTCCTCACAACTTGTTATATTCCAACATGATGCAAATTCATCCTCTACCAATCCCCCACCTCATCAAATTAATCAGTTAGTCACACCCATTCCTCCCCATATTCCTCCAATCAACACAACTATCACCATAACCATTCCCATTACTTCTTTGGCCACTATCATTACTAGTGTCCCTACCAATCTACCCAAATTTTGTATCCCATGATCGGAAAACATAAGTCTTATTTTTCTCTCACATCACATGCACATATCATTTCTTCCCAACCTCCACCTATGACTTCTTTGCATTATGTGATGCCTAATCCACCTCATCAACAATTTCCACTTATTCATACCTACATTCCCATTCAATAACAAATCTGATCCCAACAATCACAACATCAAACATTGTAACAACCACCTTATCAAATGATTCATCAAACCCCACACATCCAAAATTTATCAAGCTACTTTCCATGCCACAAAATCACAATCCCAACCTATCATCACATCAAATGATCATCTCCATACCTTAATGAATAGGTTGGCTAGGACCGAGGTTGTGACCTTGAGACCCGTTGTTGCTCAAATTATTCTTGCCCCGTTTGTCATTGAAATTCCTCAGTTTGTGGCCTCTGTCACGTTTTCTATCTCCCTATGTTGGTGCTTGAAGACTTTGTCCTCCATTTGGTTTTCATGATCAGTCCCTTCCTTGGTTGAGGATCACTTAAAGGTCTAGAATTTGTTTTTGTTCCTCTGTCCATCTGAAAGAGTCTGTAAATTGGGCGTAAAACTCAGGTTTTTACTCTCCTTCCATTTTCCACAGTCACATTTTATTGTCCCTTACATTTTTTTCTTAAATAATCGAGGAAACATGATTGGATGTAGTTCATAGGATCATATTTGAGCCTTATAACATTTCCAAATTCTTTGTCCTTGAGGAAAGATTCATTTTCAGGCTCAGATGGTGATTTTCTTGCATTTTACTGTTTGGCGGGTTTAATTTTCCTAGTCAAATTTATATCTCAAAGCATTAGTGGAAACATGGGCCCTTTTTGGTTGGATTTGGCTCAACAGGGCACTTTAAAAACTCTATGGCTCACTTCAACCCAAAACATGTCCACATGGAGGAACGACGCTCATTTGAAAATTCACCTTTTATTTTGGACTTGGACTTGCGCCGGGGGGACATGTGGAGGTTTCTGATGTTTTTCCCATACTAAGACAAAGTTTTCATGCAGTCGGTACAGTTTTGGCAGGCCATGGACACATGGTGGGCTTGCGCTCATTTGAGGATCCACCTCGTGGTCTCGCCTTAAAATTATGATAGGGAGACATGTGAAGGCTTCACGCCTCCACTTTGTACTTGAACTTTTCAAAGCAATTTTCTAAGGCCTAGGACATGTGGTGAGCCCGTGCTTGTTTAGGGTCTCGCTCTTGAGGCACCATCTCAAATTTGCACCATTAGGACACGTGGAGGCTTCCACCGGGTCTTCCCATACTTAGACTTTTCAAGAAACTTTCTAAAGGCATGGGACACGTGGAGGGACCGTGCCTATTTGGGGACTGGCCCCTAAGTTTTATTTTGAATAAGCACCAGGAGGACACTTTGAGGCTTCCGCTCACTCTGCCCTTTGCTTGGACTTTTCAATGGCCAAAGGAGACTGTCTCGGACCCTAGACACATGGTGCCTTCCGTTGAACCTTCAACTTTTAATGACTCACTGGTGAGACAAGTGTTGAGCCCATGCTTTTTGGGGTCTCTGATTTTGGGGACCATCTTAAAATGTTATTGAGACACATAGAGGCTTTCTTGGCTTCTTCTTTTTTTGACCGAGACTTTTCAAAGACCAAAAGGAGGTTTTCTTGGGCCCAGCGTAAGTGGAAGGCTCGCGCTTGTTTGGGACTTACCTCTGTGCTTCTCCTTTGTAGTTTCGCTAAGGAAACACATGGACGGCTGTGATATAAAGTGGAAAAAGGGGAAAGATCAACGGTTGTTGTGCATTTCACTTGTTTTTCTGCCATTTTTGCTCTAAGACTCTTGGATACATGAATACGCACTATTTTTCATCATTCTTTGATAAAATTCTTTGTCATCTTCTATCTGTAAGGTGGCTTTGAATGGATTTGAAACTTAAATTATGAGTCTAAGGATTGTTAAGGTTGATATTTTGAAGTTGGAGTTGCTCAGGCACTTGCAAAAAGGGGAATTACTAGAGGAGATGGATGCGGGGTAGAATTACAGATGAAAGAGATGGAAAAGGGGTAAAATGATGAAAATGCAGGTACAAAAGGTGAAAAAGACGTTGCCTCGAGAGAAAAAAGGGATGACATGTCAAGTCCAACTATGTTGAGGCTCGAAAAAAAGATTAAAAAGGGGATTTCTTGCATGACATAATCATAATATTAAAAGTGAAAAGTTAATATCATAATTGCATAAAGAAAATTCGAAATCTTACTCTTTATTCTTGCTTAATACATAGGAAGTATTACATCCATTTAAATAGGAGATGTTGTTCCTATATTTAAGGAGATATAATCTCCATAAATATCTCCACACATAACTCCTAAAACAACTCCATGCTATTATACGTGAGATTTTGTTTTCTCACAAAACTAATATTGTTAATGATTTGTTTACTCAACAACTCATAACAATATTTACTCACCCACTCATAATTACATTTACAATAATGTAATTAATTATTACAACACATATTATATTATCCTAGATAATATAATCACTTACATAATATTCTATGTTCACACTACAACATAGATATTCCTAACATTCGCCCCCTTAGTGTGAACATGGGGTAAGAGCTCCTGGAAACATCAACCTTGTCGGAGTATTCATTGCTACTGGATCTTGCTATCTGGATCTTGCTGCTAATGATCATCCTTGTCGTATGAACATCTTCATCGACTGATCACCTTCCACCGAAGTACCTTCCACCGAAGTATGGCAGTCAGAGGACCGTACGACAGTCAGAGGACCGTACGTAGATGATTTTCCCCTGTAAGCTGAGTCATGCAGTTTGCTTCTTCCACACCAAATAGACACTCAGGAACTGTTGTTAGTCTATGTGAACACATTAAAATCAAAACATGAAACTAGTTTCACCCCCTTGTGTATAAACACACCACATAACTGAAATAAAATATCACCACATCTGTCTGCGACCCCATCGTTGGTGAATGACGAGAGGACGCTGATTTTCCTCCTTCCTCCATTGCCTCCTTCCTCCAACAAGAAAAGAGTCTACCATAGGAAATCCTCATCACTAGGACATGAAAGTTCTTCATCAGTTGAGTAGACTTCCCAATCAGTTTCTACTTCAGCTAGAAGGGCTTTCTGATCTATCTTGTCATCAAGAAGATCCTGAGCTCTCTTTTTACAGTTCAGTATTACATGCCCAATCTCATTACAATAAAAGCATTTTATTTTTCCATGTGAAGGAACCTTCTTTGGTTTATGTTTTTCCTTCTTAGATGAGGAGCTCGGTTTGTTTCCTACATATAGTACTTCTTCATGTTCTTCATGATTGCTTTGTTCTAACAATGTAGAAATCACTCCTTCTAGACTAATAGTAATTTTACTCAAAGTAAATACAATATTTGAGTAACTCTTAGGCATGCTATTAAGAAGAATAGCTTTAGCATCATCATCTTTTACATGTTCTTTAATTCCAGCTAGTTGATTTAGCAAAGAACGAAACTTACTTATATGATCTGCCATTTTTGAGTTCTCTTCCATTTTCAACCCGTACAAGCGTTGCTTCAATGTAGTCTTTGCCATTTCAGCTTGAGAGTAACCAAACAATTTGTTAAGAGACTCCCAAATTTCTTTTGCAGATTTTGTGAAATCCACATGATGTAGATAGGCTTTTGATAAGCCCAGACCAATGGTACCCAATGCTCTCTGATCTTTTGCATTCCATTTTGCCAATTCATTTCCTCCAGTGGGTGGAGTTGAATTAGACTTCACCACATCCCATAGATCCTTTTCTATTAAATGTAATTGCATCTGTAGTTGCCATGTATGGAAATCTTGTCCTTCAAACTTTTCAATCAGATTTAGTTTCTCCATTATTTTGTACAATACTGATAAAAAAATACAAAATTGAATCAAGTACTTTAAAATTTTATATTGAATACCTTTTAACCTCCAAGCAAGTCAAGAACTTGTATTAACAATTCAACATTATTGAAAATTGGAGAAAACTTTCAGTAGAAGAATTGATGTGCTTAATTTGATAGCTGCATAGTAAAATCCGTATTTCTTCCAAACTACGTTCTGGGTTCTTCTGAAATTTCTTCTGTAGTTTCTTGACCAGCACATGATTCTGCACACAAAATTATAGAAAAACCCACATCTGGAAACGAAAAATATAATATATTCTTTGAGACGGATCTGATCATGAAAGCACTGAAATTTCTTGCATCAAACCTGCTCTGTTACCAAATGAAAAGTTAATATCATAATTGCATAAAGAAAATTCGAAATCTTACTCTTTATTCTTTCTTAATACATAGGAAGTATTACATCCATTTAAATAGGAGATGTTGTTCCTATATTTAAGGAGATATAATCTCCATAAATATCTCCACACATAACTCCTAAAACAACTCCATGCTATTATACGTGAGATTTTGTTTTCTCACAAAACTAATATTGTTAATGATTTGTTTACTCAACAACTCATAACAATATTTACTCACCCACTCATAATTACATTTACAATAATGTAATTAATTATTACAACACATATTATATTATCCTAGATAATATAATCACTTACATAATATTCTATGTTCACACTACAACATAGATATTCCTAACAAAAAGGACTCTGAAAAGTTGTGGCATGACATCCTAGTCACTAGTCAAGGGCCCAAGAAATGTGATCAGTTCACAATTGGTCCACTTGGTAGATTTTGGATATGAATTTGTTAAACGTCATTGTCTGAAACAAATTGGTAACAAGCAAAGGTCCCTCAAATATTCTTCTCTTTTGGGGGAAAATTGAGTGAGCAAAATGTATAAATGCAATGAGAATACTCTTGCAAATGGTCAAAGTTTGAATTCCTAAGAGAAAAATTGAGAAAGTCATCTTTGTGAGAGACCAAAGCCGAGATAACCTATTATTTTCTTCTGTGTTATATTTTCTATCGTGTCAAGTTGGTTACATATGTATAGCCATTGATGAGCACTGAGATTTCTCTGGAAGCTTTCCCGATTTGTGAATCTAAGCAATTTTGAAATTAATTTGTGTCTAATCTCTAGCAATTTGTGTCTGCTTTGTTTTAGAATGTCTGCAAATAGTTTCTTTCATTCCTATTGCAATCTTACATTGAAATTTTTGTGAAATCACACATGATCTCATCCCTGTGACAGTTTAATGGTATTTGTAATTTCATTTCAAGAAGAGCCTTCATCTTGGATGAGATAAACAAATTTAAAATCAATTCATTATCATTTGTTGATAAATATTGTCTGTAAGTCTTTAGGTGTAACTTAGGCATGATTTATCAGAAACTTTGGTGTTTAATCAAGTCTTTTAATTCGAGCCTTCATGTTAGAGTCTCAAATATTATGTGAAAACGTGTTGATCTGAGCCTCCATTGAAGCACACCTTCTAGTTGAAGGAACATCTTAACTGTTTTGAAGCTTTCTGTTGTTGAGTTGTTCATTGTTGTGAAGTCCCTTGAAGATCTGGTATAATCAACTTTATCCTGCTTCATCTCCCACCAAAATTATTCAAAAAACCATGAATCCACCCTGAACTACCCTTGTTTTCCCTATGTATCAACAAAGGAACAAAATCTACTTGCAAAAATATGCAGAACAATCAAGATTTCTTAATGTCTTTAGTAACCTTAGCCTTGTGTTGAAAGTATCTCCATCATTTAGAAGTGACAACTCTTAAGAGTTAAATCATGGAGTATTGACCATATTTTCCCAAGGTTCTCTTCATAGAATTTATGCAAAAGAAGGATATCTCCATCTCCTTCATCAAACAGAGGTTACACTAAGGGTCCTCTCACCCTGGTCGAAGAGGCATGGCCTAAAGTAGTGAGGACAGGTCAAATCCTCTTAAAGGTGTTATCCATCTCTCAAAAAATTTGAGTAACAAAGGGCCAGTTAGATCTCCTCCCAGCCTACAAAATGAGACACACTTTGTGATCTATCTATCTCTAAGCTACATGTCTAATCTATTTTCTGCTCGACTTGAAAGGAGAACAAATTTAGATACCAACACTTGTGGCGCCGCTACCAAGGAACCTGATTTGCGTTGTTGTTGGGAATTGATTTGCGTTGTCGAGACCGATTTGTTGATTTGTTTCTAGTTCATATCCATTTTTCCTGTCAATAAAACTCATGGTGTTACTGTCAAGGAACTGATTTGTGTTGTTGGGAACTAATTTCTATTGCCGAGAATGATTTGTTGATTTGTTGTCAGTTCGTATCCATTTGGCCCATCAACAACACTCGTGGCGCCATTGTCAGGGACTCTTTAAAGTATTTTGCAAATACAAAGTACATAGAGACCCTGGTAATGCTTTTACAGATTTTAAATTTCAAATACATTGTTGAAACATCATTATTTGTTCATATCTGTAAAAATTATTCAAAGTTGTGAGTTATGAGTGCAATATTTCTAGCTTATACAATTATTGCACTAAGATTTGTATCATCATTGATAAATTTGGGTAAAAGAAGAGAAAATCTTGTGAGATTTACATGAATCAGTATTGACAAACATTAGATAGGTCTTTCATAGTGCATTTGCACAAACTAAGGTGAAAATCCTGAGTTGCGACTCCGTGTTGTTTAAATTCTTTATAAATACCAGTGTCTTAACATATATCAAGTGAGATTTGTCATTAATATCTACAAATCTGGAAGGAAGAAGATATTTCTTCATGAAGGATCCTAGGAGAATGTTGTTTCAAGAGTGGGAAAGTCTAATTCAAAAGAATGAAGAATTTGGAAGGTTGTTGGGGATCAAGCATCAAGAAAAGATATCTCTATTGGTGAAACTAATCAGCCTATGATTGAATATTATAGTACTTCCTTAAGTGTTTTTGAATGTGGTAGTCTCTTTGTAGAATTGAATTCTCCATCTAGAGAGGGTCCTTCATCTGTATTTGAAACATTTGCTTCTCAATCTTCCCTAGTATTTTCAAAATCTAATAGAGTTTCCCAAGAGGCAGAGCCTTTAGAGGGCAATCATTCTAAAAATTGTATCCCTGGACCACACAGACCCCTCACTCCTCATCATTTTGTTTCTCCTATAAGATCATCTCCCTAGAATAATATGGATTAGCCTCCACCCATACCTCCATTTTTTGTTAATACTTTTGGTCCCCTCGGTTTTAGAGGCATGGTTGGCTATCCAAATTTGTGCCACAAGATGTAAGAAAAAAGCTACCTAAGTTTTAAGGAAATAATGCAATAACTAGTGATCGAGCACTTGAAAATCTTTGTCAATATGATGGAGGATTTCAAAATAGATTTTGAGGATGTATACATTAAAGTATTTATCCATACTCTAGAAGAAGATGCAATGCATTGGTATAAATCTCTGCTAGAAAACTCCATTGATTCCTAGACAGAGATGAAGAATGCCTTGAGAATGCGATGCGGTGATAAAACAGGACCTAGGTTTCTTTTATTAGAGTTTGAAAATATAAAAAATAATCCTAATGAATCGGTGCATGATTTTAATACTAGATTTAAAAAACATTAAAAATACTATCTCTGTTAATTCGAGGCCATGTGATGAATCATGTCTCGATAAAGTATTCGGATGCATTTGATAAGAAAGCGCTTACTATTTGAGGGATAAGAACCCTTGGACTTTGAGGAAGTCCTTTACCATGGCTCGCAAATTGAGAACAACGTCAAAGCAATTGGAAAACCCCTAAGAGGGAGGGTGTTAAATTGATCAACCATGAGAAGCCTCAATCAAGTAAGGTGTGGATCTTGAGGAAGTTGTAAGGAATTTGGCCAGGGTTGTCAAAGAAATCTTTTAAAAGCTAGACAAGGTAGAAAAAGGAATTGGACAAGGTTCTCGTGGTCAACAATTAAGTCATAGATTTAAAGTTGAAACTAATATTCTATAATTCACAATGAAAGCACTCTAGTATCTATAAGTAGAGTAGAATAAACTAGGGAATTAGAATTAATATGTAATAATCCATGATTGTGTTCCATCGGAAGGGGATTGATTTAGAGAATAGATCTAATTTGAGCTAGATCTGAATTATGTGGTCCACCTTCACTACTTTGATGTGATCCCGTAACCATAACATTCGTTATCTTCTTATTCTCCTACTGCAACCATGCGAAGGGTCTAGGGTGTCTCTTCTACATTCCTTATCCCCTCTTAAGTGGTTTACTTAGCTATTCCCAGCTCTCCCCCATGTGAAGCTCAAATTCATGTATGTAAAAGGAAAAATTAAATTTATAAAAAATAGACTGATCCCTCGAAGGACAATTGTTCATGCAAATAAGAGAAGAAAAGTATACAAATCAAAATCACAAGAAATAGACCGATCCCTTGAAGGACGACTATCATATTATTCTTGTCATCTATATTATGTATAAAGTAGACCATACCCTCGAAGGATGGCTACTTTGTTATTATGGCATCTGGAAGGTTTTCCGCATTGATCAACCTTCATTTTATCAACATTTTCTGAAAGCTTCCCGCATTGATCAACTTTCTACTATTGTTCTTTCCCTTTCCCAGAGCTGGGGCATAGACTTAAGGAACACCACTTTTGAAGATCCCTCTTCCCAGTGTACAAGTCACATCTTTGATCCCTTTGTCATGTCTATATTAGGATTATGAGCATCCTTCATCCATATTTCCCTCATGATCTTTTGGTATAACTAACTATCATTGGTTATGTATTAACACTTGCTATTGGCTATAAGTGCAATGCCTTGAGTGGTACCCTTTCTTGTTTATCTCCAATCTAGTTCAAAACATAGTTTCCTGTACGCCCTTGCTACAACTATGTTCCATTCATCTCATCTAGGTCATCTTTTATCAACATCATATCAAATTTCACACTGTCTATCTATAATATCCATGAATGCATTTGCAAATACACTCTTCAGTTTGTGAATTCTACTTGATCACCGTTGCAGTTTGCGAATCCTACTTGAGGATCCTTCTCAAGGTAAGTTCGTTATCTTGCAGCTCCTTATCTCTCAACATGTTCAACACCATCTTTGATCCATTGATCCTCACTCTCCATGTCCACTCATCACCATTTGTCTCCACATCATCCTTCTCACCTTTTTGTCCCCTTGCACGATGCCAGATATCTTACCTGTCTTTCCTCTTGAGTTTCTCTTTTACTCTTCCACTTTCGGTTTGACAATCTTGCTTAACCATCCATATAGCCAGCGATATCTTCTTCCTTGGATCCTCCCACTATAGAATCTTCTTCACCATTTCCTCTTTCAACGGGCGACAATCACCACCACAAACGTCTTTCCACTCCTCCTTTTCCGCTTAACACTCTTGCATAATCACTACCACCACATGGGCATCCCAGTTAAATTTTCCCTTACACTTTCCATCTACACTGCATATGTTCCTCCATCCATTCATGTCACACCCCTTTGTTTCCTTGTTATCACATTATTATCACCTCCTTTCATCTCTTGTTCCATTTTGGTATACACTGCTCAGTCTTTTCATCATTATTCTTCTTCTTTGGTTTGGCGATCCTACTTAACCATCTCCATCGCAGGGAAATATTACTTAAGAGTTTCTCTTAAGAATGGTTGGCTATCTGATCCTTCCATCTCCCATCATCTCTTCATCATCTTCTGTCTCCCGCCTCTCATCATATCCATCCATTCCAACCAACCCTTCCACACCTGCATCTAATACAATGTTGTCTTTCTCCTTCCATATTGTCACTGCTAGTTTGGTGATCTTACTTAAATCCTCCTGCGGCATGGCGATCTTACTTAAGAGTCTCTCTTAAGCATGATTTGTCATCCTGCACTCCCCCACTACCCCACATTCTCTCCATCTACATTTTCTCGAAGCATTCCCCATCATCACATCCTCTCACCTCCTCTTTCATTCTCGCAAACACCACTTCCTACTGGTCCCTTGTTCATCTCCATCATCCGTCGCTGGGTAATCTTACTTAACCGTTGCTTCTCCATTCATTTCATGTCTTGTTTCTTCATTTCTCTCTCATCCATTCTCATCCACTGCATCCTCTCCTCATCTTCATCTTCCTACACATCGTTATCCCTCCTTTATTTACTCTTTTCACTCCATCTTCTAGAGTTCTCCCACATATCTACCCCCATACTTACACGTCATTATCATTGATCTTCTCCTAACATTCTTTCATCATATCCTTCCATTTCTACGCTAGTAATTATCGGTGGACTTCTCCTAAAAATCACTCATCCCCATTCCGCATAGCCTAAATCCTTTTCTTTGACCTCCTCCATTCTATCTTCATTCCTTCCTTCCTTTGTGTCCTCTGATCATTATCGAAGGACTTCTCCTAACGTCCCTTCATTGGTGTTCCCCCTCCCATTCTTCATTTACTTTCTCCCTTGTCTTATCTTTTGTCTCATCTTTTCCTACTGATCATTATCGGTGGATTTCTCCTAACATCCATTCACTGGCATTTCCTCTCCTATCCCATCCTTTCTTTTTCCTCACCACCTCTCTATCTTCCATTCTTCCTTGCCAATTTCTTCATTGTCTTCATCATACACCTTCTCTCTATTTTCTCATCATCAGCATATCCTCATCTCATGCATCTCCATTTCTTTTCCAATCGATGTCATTCCTTCCCTCAAGTTTCTCTTTATGTTCCTTATGCTTCCCACTCTTTACCAAATATCTTCATTCTTGGTTCACTTCCTTCAACATAATTTTCTTCGTTGTCTTCTCCTCCTTTTTGATCTTCATCTTATTTTACTTCCTCTATATTGTCTTTCTCCCCATTTTACCTCACACTTCCTCCTTACTTCCTCGTCGAAAACCTGACTCTTCAACATTATCCCATTTCCTTTATCATCTCATCATCCACATGCATTTCCATGTAGTCAGTTCCATATTCTTTGCCTTGGATTTCCTCACTATGATCTATTTCCTTCAATTTTCTTTGCTCTATCATCTCTTTCATTTTCCATTACCTCTCTATTTTCCTCTACTCCAATCTTCATCACATCTTTCATTTTAAATAACTCTCTCCCTTTTTCATGATTTCATCCTCTGCTCTGTTCTTTTCTTGTCTTCTCTTTGTTTTTCCTTTTTTATAATCCTTCTTTGTTATCTTCTTCCTCCCCTTTCACTCTTTATTTTCTCCTCTTCCATCTTCATCCCTCTATTCCATATCCTTATCACCTTCATATTCAATCTTTCTTGCTCTTCTCATAATCAACCAATCCTCCTGTCTATTCCCTTTTCTCTTTCTCGACATCCCTTACATTTGGCATTCACAGTCAATGTCGATGTTTCTCTGTTTATGTATCACCATCTATCCCTTTCATTACCGTTCTTGTTCTTCTCTTTGCAACATTGACCTCTTCTCTTTTTGAGAACCCTGTCACATCTTTTATCTTTGTCAGTCCTCTCACAGGGACATCATCATATCCATTTCTAAGAATCTCTTCCCATCTTCCTTTGACATTTTTGTCTTGGAAGATACCATAACAACCATCACCTATCTGATCTTGTTCTCTTCCATGAATATTTTCTCTGCTTTTGTTTTGTCGCAAAAGTATCTCTATCACACTTACCGAAGAAATAAGACTTTTTGTCTTCTTCACCTTCTAATTTGCTAACACTTATGCATCTTTTCTATGAAGCATGATTGTCATCATATTTATTACCCTTTTAGGGCATTTTATCTCACCTTTCTATCATATTTGCCCATCTTGTCCACATTTATGATAATTCTATCTATGCCTTATGTTGGGGCACCTTTCCATCTTTGTACTTGTCAACGCATATAACCCACTTTGTGTATTTCTCGTGCCTGTGTTGGGGCATCATTATCTTCATCCACATCCCTTTTGTGGATGCATGATTTTTCACATGATTCCTCATGAGACAAAGGATTGCGCACATCTTTCGCATTTAGTTGCACATATTTTGATGTTTTCCTATGACCCATTGGTCATCTTGGTTTACATCCATACTACAGTGGTCTTCACCCACTCACTAGTCTGTAGAACATTGTTGTCTGTCTCTGTTGAGACCGCAATTGTCCTCTACCGATGTGATATTGGAGTCACCGCCATACTTTTTATTGTTATTGCGATCCTTTTTGCCGGGCATCTTGCCTTTGGTCATATCTTCATCCATCCTTGGACACATCTTTCATCTAACCCTTTTTGTTTTTGTCTCGTGGCTTGCTATCACAAACCACTCAACAAAAAGGGGCAAATGTAGACACCTATTTTTGGTATAGCGCCCCTCGACATCTTACATGCACGCTAATTCTATTCTCGCATCTCTTTCTCTTAAATTAAATAAAATCCTATCTATTTACTCGCATTATTTGATTGATTATCAATGGGCTCTGTATGGACCCATTTGATAATTCAATTTTTGGAATCATCCCCATCTCTCACAAATTATTTAATTCATAATGCATATCTCGACACTCTTTTTTTTTAAAAGAGTTCTTTCTCTTAAATTGAATTATCAATGGGCTCCATATGGACCCATTTGATAATTCAATTTTTGGCATCATCCCCCATCTCTCACAAATTATTTAATTCATAATGCATATCTCCGACACTCTTTTTTAAAAAGAGTTCTTTCTCTTAAATTGAATTATCAATGGGCTCCATATGGACCCATTTGATAATTCAATTTTTGGCATCATCCCCCATCTCTCACAAATTATTTAATTCATAATGCACCCATCCGACACCTTATTTTTAAAATGAAATCTTTATCTCACCCCCATTCAAATCATGTCCCCCACTTTGCCTAATAAGTCAAAATATGGGACCCACATTGATCACATCACATCCCTAACTCAGGTTACTTTACTACACCCTGGGTATCATCTAACCTATAGTTTAGCCTCACATCTAAACTATAAATATGGGGTTTTCCCCCATATTTAGAGAGAGGGAGATTATTTCAAAGGGATATATAGATTTTTAAGGAGAATATTTTAAAAAAGGAGGAGGATATATTTTTAAAAATAAGAAGGAGAAAGCTCTGATAGTGTCTCTTATCTTGCCATCTTGATGCCCGGTTCATTTCATAGTAGGACATAAGCTAAGTATTCTTGTTATTTCAGTTACTTGTCAATTTTTACTACTGTTCACGATCTATTATTATCTTGTCTGACACGGGGTTGACATCCTCCAAGGGAGTTGAAATCCTCTTGGAACCGGCACCGTCCGGCAACCCCGCATATTGTGTTCTAATCTTATCTGGTTTAGTTTTGCAGATCTAGCTTCTTGATATCATGCATCTGCTTTCTTTATGCCCGTATCATCCATCTCCATCTCCAAGGTACTAAGCCCTTGTATACTCGATGTGGTCTCGTGTTTCTTGATTACTCATACACTCACCTGGACAGGAAGTAGGAAACGCAGATCAACATTAACGAAGATCAACA
Source organism: Taxus wallichiana var. yunnanensis (assembly GCA_018340775.1). Taxonomy (NCBI): domain Eukaryota; kingdom Viridiplantae; phylum Streptophyta; class Pinopsida; order Cupressales; family Taxaceae; genus Taxus; species Taxus wallichiana. The sequence goes on from CM031233.1 coordinate 151,239,937, forward strand.
CTTACCACTGTATTTTTTCTCACAATATTGAAAAGAACTTCATCTGCTAAACATAACAGTATTACATTGAGAGATTATATATATAGATCTTCCAGTCATCATCATCTAGGGCCTTGTGTAGCTCCTATTGTACCATTACATCACGTGCTTTGAGTTTCCACAACCGAAAGTTGTAAGATCCAATAAACTTCTCCACCTCAAACTTCACACTCGACACTTTTTCCATTTGATGTAATAACAACACCAAATACAAAGCAATTGCTACAAATCTAGAAAACATCGCTCTGATACCACTTGTTAGGAAACCATAGCATTTGGAAGCAATGAATAAGAAAAATGTTGAACAATAAAACAAAAATTTATAGTGATAGAGATAAATGAAATATACAAAATACCAAACTATAGACACAAAATTATGTACTTTACACATAATTTGGCCCAGTCTTATACTACTATTTAGAAGGTTCTCAAGTGTACAAAGTACTAATTAATCCCACCTTTTGGCCATCTTTATTTTACATTTTATTTCGTAGTTCCCATGTATTTTCCAACACTTATCCATCCATTTCGCAATCGCCCTGACATTCTAGCCCTAAATCAGGGTGCCCCATCATGTACTGGGGCACCCCGAGGTGCGCTAGTCCCACTGGGCACCCCGATCTATGTAAATCCCCTTTCGCTCCTTTTTGGGTCATTTCTAGTTGTTGGTCATCTTTATATTTTTCTCAGTCATCCTTATCAGGATTAATTATGAAATTAAGCTTGAGAGCCCTATAAATATAAAGCTATAAGACCATAATGAGGGTCATAGGTCATAACATTACACATTACTATCACTCCATCTAGAGTTGTATCCATTGCATCACTTGCATCCACATAGTGCCATGCATCAAGGCTAGGAGATCTACATCACACACACTGCATAGGGGAGGGATTTTATTATATTCCATGCACACATGCTATTTACATTTTCTATAGTTATTATTTCTCACTACTTCACAAAGTGTGTCGAGACACGAGAGAACCTAGGGCACGACATGACACACACACACACCAGAACTACATCCGGGTCCGAAATGTAGTGAGATGCTAAAAAATAATTCTACTAGTTTTGCGGCTAAGGTCAGTCGACCCATTCATATGCATCTTTTATTTTCCTAGGGTTTGATACTTCTCTTTGCATTGTAGGTAATTTTCTAGCTCATCCGACATATCCATTGCGGAAAACATGAAAGGTTCAGAACCAACTTGTGACCATACCAGTTATAAGTTTTCAGCATTTACAGTGTTTAAAGCACCTAGATAGCAAACCAGGGCACCCCGAGGTGCCCCAGTACACTTTGAGGTGCCCCAGTCACTTCAGATCTTCCATATCGCCCTTCCTAGGGTCCCTGAAAGTTTTTCTGCACTTCAAGATTTTATTCTCAGACCCGCGACATTGTGCAACCATTTACAACAATTAGCTAAGCCATTTCTCTCTACTCTCTTGCACATCTATGGTTTTATTTTACTTAGCATATTCATTTACATCTACTTTATGTTATTTCTTTGCATTTATACAACGTTTTAGTCCTCTAATTAGATTAACTAGGATTACTATTTCCTTGCACTTAGTTCCAATTTTAGTTAAATCATTTTGGTGAGCCCCACATTTCTTTATAAAAACTTCTAGGGTTCTTGCATTCCTTTCCCATGGCTTCTCCTCCCGAGGAATTTACTGAATCCCACCTTAAGGCTATCAACGATCATCTTGCCAAACATCCATAGGATTTAGATCTAACTTTTGTTGTGGCTTGTGAAGAAGCTACCAAATTGGCTAAACTCCGTACTTATATTGCTCCACCCACTTCTATAGCCACTCAACCCCTAATTCTACACTTCCACCTATCTCTATTGTTCCAGTTTCCATCCCCACTCCTACAAATCACTTCACTCCTCCTTTGGTTTCACATCAACGACAATCCTCCTCGGTTTCCAATCAATATTTAACCTCTTTGTATCACGATCTCTAGGCCCAAATACATAAATTGCAACAAGCCACTACATCTCCATCTTTAGATTCTACCTTATTGTTACACACTCCCTTTGCTCCTATCCTCTCCACATATCCTCTACCACCTAATTTTTTCACTCCTAAATCTATATCTTTAATAGACATGGTGACCCCAAGAGCACATCTTCACACCTTTCATGTTGCTTTTCTTGATTTTGTTGATGACCATATCCTCCTAGCTAATCTCTTTCCTTGAAGCCTCCATGACTATGCCATGCGCTGGTTTTATGATCTACCTATTCATTTAATCAATTCTTTCACCCATTTAGCTAATGCTTTCCTCACGCACTTCTCCATCAACATTGGTTCTAAGATATCTTATGCCTAACTAGCGCAACTTAAGCAAGGACCCAATGAGCAGTTTGCTAATTATGTTTTAAGATATAAGAACAATCTAGCCAAAATGACTAATGTCCTCACCGATGCTAAAATAAAAACCTATTCATACAAAGTCTTCTACTACCTCTCTCTAAAAGTGTTCTCTTTGAGACCTTTTCTTCCTTTGATCAACTTTGTCATACCCTTAAACTCCATGAATCCAAGATTTTATCCATTGGAAAACTCAAATATAAATACCAACCCTCCTCCTCTACTTGTTTCCCACTAAGACCACATTTAAACCCTCTACATCTAAACCCATCAATACTAAATTAATTGTTAACACCATTACCCCTTCTAAGGAAGTTTCATCCCAACCACCTAAGCATACATTCACCAACCTCCCTATGGCACCACATCTTATATTACAACAACTCCTCGATAATAACCTCATCACCCTTCCGCCACCACTCGAGTTAGACCCATCACGACCCAAAGGATGCAATTACAATGAAAACTTTTGTTGTGATTACCACCATTGTGTAGGCCACTCTACTAATCACTGTATGAAACTTCACGCCATTATCCAAGATCTCCTTGACAATGACCAACTAGAATTCCCTAGACCCTACTAGCCCTCCTCCCACTAAGGATAAGGGTAAAGTCAAAATTTTTAACCGAGACTCCACCCACCGCGACACAAAGACCATATATTCTTCCACTAATCATACATACCACGCCACACCACCTCCAGATGTGGGCGCACTTGACTTCTTAGTTGCTAATACTGACATGACCCCACCCACTATCTCTTTTTCTCCCACTAACTACCATGCTACATTTGTATCCGATCATTTATACATACATGCATCTATCACCTCAACCTTTATCAACAACACCAAGGTCGATCCATCTTCTCCTATTAGTACATGTTCCTTGTCTTTCTTACGATCTATTGGCTACCTTGCATCCCAAATTGACATTCCATTCAAGAGACCCTATGGTGTTGTCAAGTTACCTATCATGGTTGGTCCTCTCACTCTTCTCATCCATTTATTTTCTAGCTAAACCCTCAACCAATGTGACATGTTTCTTGTCTTAGATTGGATTCATAAGTCTCAAGCTATTATTTATATGACTCATTTATACCTCAAGTTTGTATACAAAAACCAAGTTGTTTCTATTAACGAAATTCCCCTTTCACTTCACCACCTTCTCACTCCGATACTCATGTGTCTCCCTCGCTTACTCACATAGCTCCTCTGTTGTCACCACATGTGCATCCTATTCCTACTTCACCACCTTGATTGGCCCCCCTCATGACCACTCCATTCCCTTAGTCCTACACAATGGCATAGGCCTATTCCTAGGACTACTACCATATCCCGTCACCAATCACCACCTCATTTTATTCCACATGGCTTGTCCTCTCCCTTACGCACAACACCTCCTCGATCTCCATCACCTACACACTTTACTACATCTTGCAATTGGTCTTATGTGCACCCATCACATGCATATTGGCTTCATTCCCCCGCAGAATTTGTCTCACATACCACCCTTACTCGACCATCATCCTAAGGTTTCATCATCTCAGACACCATTCATCGGACCTCGTCCCTAAACCTCATTGGTTGACCCCTCCTTTATGACACATGCAAGGGGCATAACAGTTATATCCCCCTCTTATCTATCCTTGTATATGTCTATCATCTTACACTATATACTTTATCTGTATCATCATCACTTCTATCTCGCACGTTGTACCTCCCTCATTACCCGATGACACATTCTAGTTCTTTGGTTCACACTTTGTTACGTTGAGGGATTACCATTACACTAAACCCCACACACTGCACTATAGGACCTACACATTTACATTCTACCATCCTACACCTATACATCACATCTCTTTATATCATCCATATACTACACTAGTTGTCATTACATATGAGTCTAGTTTTCCATTCCATCTCTACATTCTACATTTACACTAGAGTACATTATATATGAGTCTAGCTTTATATCTTACCACTACACATTCCATTTTCTATCTACGCTTATTACTACATATTACACACCCACACTTTGCATCTATACATCTTATACATTCTCATAGATTGGTATATACCCTAATTGAATAATGGTATATATTGTTCTATAATTAGGGTATGGTATAACAGATTATCATTAATTAGGGATAATGCATGATAATAGATGCTAATACCATGAAGATTAGGGAATATGGCCTTCGGTATATCAAATAATTAATTCCATATATTGTTGAAGGTTCTTGTAGAATGAATGTTAGATTTGGGTATTATTTTGTGTATATACTAGGTTGGTAGCCGTCATCATAAATTCATCATCATGAAACCCTTGATGAAATCATGCAAGATAAATGTTTCAACCAAATATTTTAGACCATTTGGAATTAATTATTGCTCAAAAACATATGAAACTTAAAATTTTCATATCTTCATAAATACTTGGAGAAAAAATGGAAACCGTAGCTCAAAATGATCACAAAAATACCAGCTATCCAATAAAATTAGAATTAGATTTTTCCAACCACAGAAACCTACTGAAAAGTGATCCTGAAATTTCCAAATGGGTAGATCAAGCTAGAAATGAATGTGGCAGCCCCAAAAAGTGTGCCCTAACTGGAATTTGTGCTCTAACATGGATGGAAACCCTTTCCATTCTGAAATTCTGAATTTTAAGCTCACTTGTGACTCCCAGATGAAGCCACCAATGTAACAAATGAGGGTTTTCATCTGTAATAGGATCCAATAACGGTTTTCGTGGCTGAAAATGAGAGCTCAATGCCCCAATTTCCAAGGGAGAAGTATTAAGATTCACTAGATGATCCTTACAATGAGCCCCAACATTTTTCTTTATAGCCTTTTCTTTTTTTTTCTTGTGGAGCGCACCATATGGGACCCTTTATTTCTTTTTTTAACATTTATTTTTCCCCTTTTTAGTTCTCCTTTTGGGTCGCTCCAATTAGACTTGTAAAAATAATTAATTAAATGCACTTTTCCATCTTTTTAATAATTTAATTGATGTGCCAATAATTAAAATTAGTTTAACACTTAAAATTAAATTATTAATTTACATCGTTCCTCCCCCAAATTTGACTAAAAATAATGAAAATGGGCTACGGGTCTTCTTTCTACTTTAGTATGTAAAAATACATTTTATTTTTAATAATAATATTATTAAGTTGCCCATAAATAGAGAGTTATCTGGGCTCAACTTAAAAATATTAAGTATTTCAAATTTAGAAAATGGGACATTACACACTTATAGGGTGCGCTGCACTTTATGTTCTCGCGGTGGAGGGTTTTGGGTATCCGCTTTCCCAAGACAAATCCTAAGGGGTTGTCGAAAGATTGCATTGCTTTCTACGGATAATTCCCAACTACTCAACGACCATTTTGTTGATGATTCCTTCCTTACCTTACTTGAGGAAGAAAGCAATATCTGCAATGCTATGCACTGCCTCAATATTTTCTGTTTGGTCTCCGACTCTTTAATTCATTGACGGAAAACATAGTGTTACAGGAAACCCTTCCTATCGGTGCCCTCTTGGCTATATTCCTATGATTGGAAGATGTTAGGCCATGGTGAGATGTTTAAATTTCTAGGCATTCCTTTTGCTTTTCAGGCATCACCTACGAAGCTCTGACTATATGTGATTTAACGTGTGGCTAAAAACCTGGAATATTGGATCACCAAACCATTGTCCTTAGTGGGAAAATTCCATATTTGTTCTAAAGTTCTTGAAGCCACCCACGTTTATTATTCCTCTTGTTGGGTGCCCTCTATGGCTTATGTGCACAAATTAGAGAAGCTTCTCAAGGAATTTCTCTAGGCCAATGCCTCTTCTAGCAAAGGGTTTCACAAAGTGGCCTGGGAAACTTGTTTCCTTCCCCATGAATATGGGGGAATGGGTCTTATTGATATCCGGCACCAAGGCCAAGCACTTTGTGTTAAATGGATAATTTGCTGCATTGAAGGCCAAGAAGCTTGGAAAGTGCTTTTGCGACATGGCATTGAGGAGGGATCCCCTTATGGCCAAACTACTTGGAAAGGATTAGGATTTTCCAATCTCCTCATTACTTTGGTTCCCATCAAATTTGTGGGCACTTTTGTGCTCAAAAGTATTTGGAAAGCATGGGAGAGTATCAAACCATGGTTACAATGGAAAGGAAATAGTTTTTGCAATGACCTTTCCATCAACCAACACTCCTTGTGGTGGTTTCTTGTCATTCAAATCTAGGATAGGTGCCTTGCAGAGATCCCTGACATTCCTGCACTTAAGTTATTCAAGTGCGGAATTCACTCAATTCAAGACCTCTATAGTAAACACCTTCAATCTTGGTGTCCTTGGACTGAGCTAAAAATTAGATTCATCCTTACTATGCCTAATTGAACTTCTATCATGAAAATTATTGTTGTTGTTCATGATCACATGCTTCATAAGATCTATGTGCTTCCTTCTCATCCTTGGTGGACAAAATGGAAGTTGTTCATGGACACCCCATTTCGTAATTATGCAACTAACAAAGGGTACCATTGGATTTCACCTCATCTGCCCATGGTTGGTAAGCTTAACACTCGGTGGGGGCTTAATTCTTCTCCGTCTTGTTGGAGAAGGAGATTCGACACAGTCTGGTCTACTTATGTCAAACCTAAAATTGTGCATTTCCTATGGTGTATTTTACATCAAGGTCTTCCAATTGGGGTTTGACTGGTTCATATTGGTGTTCTTGCTCCCAAATGTCCCTTTTGTGGGCATTTGGAAACTATATTACATTTGTTATAGTTCTATCCCAAAGCCCAACAGGCCTGGAATTGGATTCATTTTTTATTTTTCCTCTCCGACTGGAATGTTTCACCTGACAACATATTCTTCTAGGAGATAATCCTAGATTGCCCCACATGTTTTCCTAGATTTGACATGTTTTCCTAGATTTGGTATGTTTTCAAAGGGGAAATTATATTCTGGTTATGGAAAGAAAGGAATTCATTTTTTTGCTAATGCTGAGGTTGATCAACATTTTTCCTTGTATAATAAATCTACGGTTATCTCTAATATGTTGATGCACATTTAAGTCCAAACCAACAAGGTGACTCGCGATCCACCTTCACCCTCAAGGTGCTCTCTACCCCATGGTGGTCATCCCAAAGGAGGTCGTTGGAGTGGTTCACAATGGAGTTCTTTCATGTGTGCTTTCGATTCCCGATCACCGTGTAGTCAACCACAAAGAAGCCTTTCCCCAGCTCGGCACCACGTTGGGCTCTCCCAACCTGGTTCAATAACTCGATTGCCCCCGATTGGATCATTGGGTGGGTCTCACCCAATTTTTCAAGCCTCGCACCCTTGATGGGTGGGTTCTACCACCCCCACCTCCACCTCCATCTGATAATTTCCCACGGATGGCTATGGACATCTCTCCCATGTGGGATGCTTTGAGAATGAAGAAGAATTCCCATCGGGCTCTAGTTTGGAGCCTCCAGACGCCATTGTAAAAGATTTACCCTGGTCCTAACTAGTGAAATGATCATGATCCTCCTCCTTCTGCTCTTTTTTGTTTCTGTAGATTAAGTTTGACTCTCTGTTTTATTGATGTTTTCCTAGGCTAGGCCTAGTTTGTTTTTGGCTTTGGGGTGTGCTCTCATACCACCTATTTTTGTTGAAAATATCTTGTATCATGTTTAATTGAATATAATATAAGATCCTTTTAATAAAAAAACAATCCACAGGGCAAACCTACGAGATGAAGCCCATCCTAACATGAAGGACTAACATACGAGATGTGAAGTGTTATCCTTTTGAATGAGGCCGAACATAGACTATAAAATGACACATGTGTGAGATCACTTTAAATGAACCTCAAGCCAAGCAAGTGAAAAAAATAAAGAGGAAAAGAATAAAAAGTGAATCTATACTTACCAAGATATATAGATTTCACGTCATTTGTTCCATATAATATAAATAGGTAAAAATATAAATGATCCACCACCGTGACATTGTGTTTTTCTACCGACTCCATTGCCTCGGTCACATATATCCCATGAGGGATGAGATGATGGCTTGCATCGTATAATTTTGCATTATAAGTGGCACCTCTCCCAACACCAACATGTTTTATGAGGTCCCTTTGTTGACCTCTTGTCCCATATGTCATGGGTTTGAAAATCCATTCCTCACCCTCAAACACAAGGATCCACTCTACTCCAAACTTCTGAGATGAATCACAAATCAAGTATTTCCATAGTCGTGACCACTATCTTGTTGTTCAAAAAGTACATGCAACACAAAAAGTAAATAATAGCAAAGTTGTTAGTGTTAGAGGAGGTAGAAGCTATCAAACCTAAGGAGGAATTGACAAAGGAACACTAGCAAGTGAAAGCCATCTCTTCATTGTTTAACAGGAGGGATGTGGTCAGGAGGAAGACGTAGATGCAAGTGGCAGTGTGGTTGGATAATGCCACCTTGATCAAGTTGCTAGAAGCGGAAGTCACCAACTGGACACTACATATTGACTAGGCTGGACTACTTTGCAGGCATCTACGGGTGGCCCAACCATGTCATTGTGACCATAATTATGCAACACCAACTAATGGCCTGGATAATGCAAGAATTTTACATGGAGATACTTTTCCACTTTAACAACTTTGGTATCGCATCCTCAAACACCTACTGACACCAAGAAGGCCATAAATTTCACCAAAAGATAAACTCCTAATAAAATGCAACTTTATATATGTATGCCCCCATTAAATCTATGCATGGCCATACATGGGTGGGTCATGTTGTTAGCGGTCACATCCTAGGGGCTGTCAAGCCCATGGAGGAATTGATAGAGGAACATTAGCAAGTGAAGGCCATCTCTCCATTTTTAGTAGTATGGACGTGGTCGGGAGGAATACGTAGATGCACTTGGCAGTGTGGTTGGAGAATGCCACCTTTATCAAGTTGTTAATAGCGAAACCCACCAATTGGACCTTGCGCAGGCATCTACGGGCGGCCCAACCATGTCATTGTGACCATAATTATGCAACACCACCTAATGGCCTACATAATACACAAATTATATGTGGAGATCTTATTCTAATTTATCAAATTTGGTCTCACACCCTCCAACAACTACTAACACCAAGAAGGCCATCAATTTTTCCAACAACTAAACTCTCGATAAAATGCACCTTTATACATGTATGCCCCCATTAAATATATGTGTGCCCATACATGGGCAAGTCTTAGTGTCAGCTTTCACATCCTAGGGGCTATCAAGCCTAATGAGGAATCAACAGAGGAACATTAGCAAGTGAAGGACATCTCTTCATTGTTTAACAAGATGGACATGGTCAGGAGGAAGACGTAGATGCATGTGGTAGTGTGGTTGGAGAATGCCACCTTGATCAAGTTTCTAATAGCGGAAGTCACCAACTAGAACCATCAGATTGAGCAAGGGTGGACTGCCTTACTTGAGGCATCTACGGGTGGCCTAACCACGTCATTGTGACCATAATTATGTAACACTAGCTAATGGCCTAGATAATGCATAAATTCTACATGGACATCTTCTTCCACTTTACCCTCCAACACCAAGAAGGTCATAACTTTCACCAACAACTAAACTCTCTATAAAATGCACCTCTATACATGCATGCCCCCATTAAACCTATGCATGCCCATACATGGGCGGGTCCTGTTTTCGATTGTCACATCATAGGGGCTATCAAGCCTGAGGAGGAATTCTAAAAGGTGTTGGTTGTTAAGACCAATCAAACCAAATGCGTTTTATATTTTTCTTTAAATTATTTGTTGCATATTCCTCAAATACCATGTGTTGGCTTTAAAAAAGGTGTTATATTTGTTTCTCTATATTTTGCTACTTGATGCGTTGGAATAAAATGTTGTAACTGCTACATAACCGAGTTAGTTCTTCTTGTTGTGAAAAATGAATAGATGGAAGAGGAAGGGGCGTGGGAATGTATATATACACGTTGATGGTTATCTTTGGAGATATGGAAAAATAGAAAAACATGAGAATAAGAATGGCATGAGAAGATGAGAGTGGGAGGTAGAAATAGGGAGATAATTTTTTTGCTATAGATCGAAAGCGCATATTTATGCGTGAATTTTGTGTTTTGTAGTGTATTTCTGCAAGTTTATTGTAATTATATTTTCACCTATTTTTAGGATGGAGCACCAACATGGGAGAGAGGATAAAACAATTTTATATTGTTTATTCCTATTTTTAGGAGGGGCAACAACTTTGGAGAAGGCCTTGGAAGTTATAGATTTGGGGTATATTATTACATTCACCTTGAAAATTTATCAACTATTTCATTTTCGCAAGTAGCTTCATCGCATCAGAAGAGAAGATGAAAACCCTCATTTGCACACCAATCTAAGGTCGAGAAAACCTCATATCTAAGCTTGGAAATTCCATTCAGGGGCTACAATGATCATTCAAGATCATTCATCCGATTCAGCTAGGGCACACTTCTCAGGCTTGATTCTACATCCAGAACAACAAGTACAACTAGGGCTTTAGTATCTAGGGGCAGATTTCAGTCAAATTAGTTTGCATGCTCTTATCTTTCATCTATCTTTCCATTTAGATCATTAGTTGTGAGAAAATAATTGTATTCAAACATTCTGGTATTTTTATTGAAGCTGATTTGAAATAAATAAATAAAAGTATGATTTTGGGATATTCGGGTTCTTCACGCTTTTTTATAAAAATTAGATTGTTGTTGTTGTTGTCATAAAATTAGATTGTTAGTGTTATTCAGAGATATTACAATGGTATCAGAGCTAATTTTCCTCCTAGTTTGTGGATAAAAAAATTTAGCTTTGAACTTCATGCAGGGTAGTGATAGAGAAGTCAGGTATTACCAAAGGGAGAAAAAGGAAAGTATTTAACAACAAAAGCCATGGGTAAGAAGGATCCAAATTAGACACAATGAAATTTACCAACCATCTCATGAACCTATGAAGACTAGTTTCATATATTTTTCCTAGACCAGGGCACCTATTTTGCATACCATAGCACCATGTGCACCTCGGTCCTTCCCTAGGTGCTCTAGTCCGGCTATATCACTCGAGATCCACCCTTTTCATGACTTATGTATAGTTGTTCCTACCTCCAAAATTTCCATTCAACCTTACAAAAAAATTTAGCAAGCTCCTATATCCGGATAAGTCACTCTTCTCTCTCTCTCTCTCTTTCACTCTAGGGTTTCATATTTTATCTCTCTTAGTGCTTGAGTCATTTACATAGGTTTAATCAACTGTATTTACTTTAGTTTACTATTTTTCTTCTTTATTGTTCCTAGTTAGATTAACTATACTTTCATTCCATTTTTAGTTAATCATTTTAGTGAACCTCATACGTTCAACACTTATGATCCTCTTCTTTCTTCTATCATGGTTCGTTAAGTCTCTTTATCTAATTTTCTTAGGAGATATCACTATTACCAGGTTGTTTTAAGAAAATGCCTAGACACCAAGTATTTTGATGACAATACACCACAACATGAATTAATTGCTATGCTTCATTGTCTATTTGTCGACCACGGTGTTAATCATGATCTGTCTAATCAACCACTATTAGACTCGATTCAAGACTTGCATATATTATTTCAAGATAAATTTACATCCATGAAATCCACAATCACATATGTTAGATCTAAAATTCAACAACTTAAGGATTATTCTCAATCACAAGTTTTTTCTCCTTATCCATCTTATATGCCCTCTATTTATAATACATGTTATATTATTGAACCTCAAGACATGCCATTTCTGAGCCTCTCATGTTTGACAAAAATACTATACCACATGACATTTTTCCTCACCTCCTTCATCATCAGTTAATCACTCTACAAAATATGTAGTATTATTCTCCTTATCAGTTAGCAAAAAATCAAGGTTTTCTATACTGCAATTATCATCGAATCAATGGGAATAATGACAAGGATTTCCACACTTTGAATTGTATAATCAAAATTATTGAGCATAAAAGTATTATTTCATTTACTACACAACATGATATTACAAAGGTTACATCCACATGGGCTCCTAAGTCTCCTCCTTCTTCGGTTAGTAAAGATCCACTTAAGCAAGCACCTATGGTGTCACCAAGTCCACATAAGCAACAAAATATCATAGTTAGTTTACCATATTATCCTACTAATTCATCTAGTGCATTACCAAATCAGCCAAAGCATCCTCCTCTAAGAATCGGTGAAACTTGTCCACCTCTTAAGTATAAGCTCCAACCAATCACTTCAGGCAAAGTAACTAATTCTCCTACTTATGGTCAAGAGACATTCAAAATTACACCATCACCATAGAAGATCCCTCCACCACCTTTTATGGTTTAACTTTTAATTCCATCATCTGTTATAGACTCTACATATGTTAACGATTGGGACTGAATGACTCTTAGTATTATGATCAACCATTTAAGGGTCACAATACTCTACCGTGTCCTATCAACATTATTAAGGAAACTAATCCTTATGTTGATCCACTTAGCGTCTCTTTACTAGATTTTCATCACATACATTCTTGGGGGAATAACATCTAACGAAGCCCCCGAATCATCAAATTCGCATAGGTGCATATCTTATCCTTGCATTATCATACATTTCTATCCTTGCATTTACATACTCATCACATATTAGCATCGTTCATTACTCGACAACACACTCTTGTGCTATGGTTCACACTTGACTGTTGAGGGAATACTACACATGAACCTCACACACTACACATAGATACTACATATCAGAAATTTCACACAACTTGCATACTAGTATACTTACTACATTCTACATTTAGTCTACATTTGCATATCTCACACTTGTTTTCTACTCACTTTGCATTTTCATCTTATACATTACACCTTGTATAAATTCACCATATACCCATGGATTTTGTTACATCTACCCATCCTGCGCATTTTACACATGAGGATCACCTACATACGTACATATTACATGGGGTATTTGTCCCACATTATATTTTCATCATATTCATATATTCATAAACTATCACATGTCATCTTACATTTCACATTCATTACTTGATCATCACATTGACTATATACATTTCCATTTTCACGTATTATTTATCTAGCATTCACCACTCATACATTACCTTCCTTCATTCTATTTCTACATATTGCATTGCATTCTACACATTCCATGTCTATACATTTGCATTCATCATAGGGTCATTTGTTGTCATCACACATTTCCGCATTACAAAAACCAACATATGATGCACTCTAGTTCCTTGGTCCATAGTCGAATACCGAGTGTTTACTAATCAAATGGACATGTTAGTGTAAAATCATAGCATCCCTTAAGTCAATAACTTGATAAGTTAAAATATTTAGTGTGATTGCATAACATGGAGCATCTCTCAAAGCATGGGAATTTGAAATCAAGAGAGATCTCTCGGATGAAGGCCGGTTCATATTCCTCTGTTTAGGTGCACACATAAGATTTGTAGAGGATCTATCCTAAAATATATTCTAACTTTCCAAGGAGATAGGGTTAAGAAGATGCAAGAAATTAAACCTAAACTAAGAGGTGATGCACCAAAGGAATTTTGAACACCGGATTTTCTATCAAACACAGACCATTAAAATGTAATACAACTACCATGCACAAATAACCAATATTGCAATGAAAGATCAGATAAAGGCAATGAACACAAGAGAGGGTTGAAATCATCCATAGACATGTATTATTGCTTCACAAATTGATACAGAGCATTACAATGGCCAAGAGGCAAAAAAATTGCATTATAGTCTCAATAGAAGGTTCAAACTCCACGAATTCATCTACAGACTAGAGGAGAAGAAGGGAGGGTGTAAAACCAAAATGTCCAACCCTTTACAATGAGCCAAGCTCTTACCTTTATAGATGCAGCGAAGAGAGGAGAAGAAAAGAGGTGGGAAACCTGATTTGGAGCTCAACTACCAGCCATCAATGCCCCCTGCAAATCCACCCACAATCTGTCAAGTCTACCTCTCTATGTCTGTTTTGGCGTGTCGAAGAAGGAAGAACGACAGATCAAATAAAATCTAATCTGGTTGTTGAAGCAATCAGATTGTATATTAATGACATGAAGACATTTTCCTATTTTTCACCCACCTAACCTCATCAAAATTAAAGTTTCAGGTTTCTATGGCGTAGACGAGGTCGAGACCTTTCCAATGGTACCAAATTTTTTGAATTTCGAGCATTGGATCGAAAGATATTCCCATTTGAATGATTGAATCGGATCCATACAAAATGGTGAAAACCAATTTTGCGAGAATGGGTCTGCGAGCCGAAGATCACTTTGCGCCTTTTGCACAAAAATTACAAAAGTGAAAAAAATGCCCCACAGCCTGAAATATTACATTTCCCAAAAGTCATCTTCAGCTGCCGATCCGCATTTTCCATTTGGGAGAAAAGTCTCCCCAAGCCCGCCACCCGCTTTTGGCAAAGAATTCCTCCAAGGCCCACCTTGCCACATGTAATTTAGGCTTGACACATGGCTTCTCTGGGCATCGGTGGAGGTGTGACTTATTTTTATACTTTATGCCTTTTCAAAGCAAAATCCAAACAATTCAAACTACCTCCGGTGACCCGCCTTCCGCTTTGACTTGAAACATGGCCACGTATAGAGCTGGCACGTGTTTGGGGATTGCTTTTGGATTTTGCTTTTGAAGTTGCACCGAAGAGACACATGGCTCCTTTTTGGATTTTCTCTATTAATTTTTGTTTTGGCTAGGTCCCTTTTGTTTGGTGAGGCCATATGTCTGACCCGAGACACGTGGAGGGTTGGCGCGCATTTGGGACCTGCTTCCAGATTTTACCTTTTGAATTTGCATAGAGATGACACGTGGAGGCCTCTCGCCATCCCTTCCATACTTAGTCAATTTAAGTGGTCAGCTCTGTCCCTTTTTTCCGACTTGGGACATGTGGAGGCTTGGCGCTTGTTTGCGTCTTTGCCCTTGGCTTTGACCCTTGAAGGTGCACCATTGAGACACTTGGTGCCTTCCGTCGACACCGTTATACTTAACTGATTTGGGCCCGCTGCCATTTGAATTCTGTTAGACCCTGACCACGTGGAGGGTTGGCGCTAGTTTAAGTCTCGCCTTGGGATCTCACTTTTGAAATTACGCTAAGCTGACACGTGGTTCTTTCTGCTCGTTTGGACTTTTCAACGGCTGACTCTGTCCCTTTTCGGCCTAGGACACGTGGAAGCTCCATGCATGTTTGGGGTTTCCATTTTGATGTGCCCTTTTGGAATTGTGCCAAGCTGACACGTGGCACCTTCCGTGAGTCTATTGTTTGGCCCCAAGTCGACTCGTATGTGGCTAAGTCTGAAATTTTGAGCCTTTCCCTATTTTCCTCCTTTGAGCCTCTAGTTTCTTTAACGTTGTTTGCCTCCTTCGCCGACCCTGCTCCTCCATTTTCAAGTCTTCCTGTAACCTGACAGTTGGCTTTGAAACGTGGACTCGTACAATGGAACTGACCCTTAGATTTCTTCCTATGAAGGGTTGGGTTTGATCAATTTTGCTAGGGGGCAAAATTAGGATAACAATTTGGCAACTCACGGGGCATCTGGCTGCTAGATAACGAGACCAGTAGCCTTGGAAGCATCCATTGGGCATGGAATCTACGGTAATTTTAAAAATGGTTTGGAACTACCTCTCTACAAGATTCCATGGTCAATTTTCAATTTTGGTTCGGTTTGGAGGAGAAAATCAAAAACGGTTCAGTACGTGCCCATGGGACAGAACTGACATTTCAACAACCAATTTTAATGCAAAATGGGTCGCATTCTTCTCCAGCATGGTCAAAAATGTCAAGGCATGGGTTTGTAAGGACCTCCATGCTATTTTTAATGCATTTTGGTCAATGGGAATGGCTCCCACGTTTTTTCACGTTTTCTCTCTCCTGGGCTCGACCCATGCACTGTAAAAGCCAGATTTGGCTCATTTTTCAAAGGGTGGAACACTTTTTTGCACAACAAGCTTCTGTTTTCACCTTCAGCAAGTGATTTTTTGCAAGGATCAGACCTTTTCAGGGATTGTAACAGTTTTCTGCCTCTTTGGTGTTGGAATGCAAGGATTTTGATGTTGAAAATCACAATACAGGCTCTGTGAATGCTTTCAGTCCTTTGTATGTGTTGTTTGTTTCATTTCAAACCTTTGATTACAGCTTATCAACCTGTGCATGATGTTTTATGTTGCAATTTCTGATTTGTGTCTATTTGCATGAGCAAAAATGTTCACCACTCCTTTGGTGTATCACCCTTATTAGTTTAGTTTCAATTTTTGCATCTCTTATCCCTGTCTCCTTGCAATCTAGGATAAAATTAGGATCTGAACCTCTGCAGTTGTGCAAATAATAGATCTAATCAGAGGAGTTTGAGGAACCAGCCTCTAATCTGGAGATTCCTCTCTCATTTTTACAAGTCCCACACTTGGAGAGAGGTTTCAATGTTGTGCAATCACACTGGATGCCTAAAACATCAATTTAGAAACCTGATTTGCATCCAGGGGTGCTGCTGATTTGCAACAAAGCGGTTTTTACGCCCGGTGGGACCTTAGAGGTCTTCCACTTCATCTTTTGTAGGTTGGTGTGTTCCTATGAAGATTTCAGCCTTTGGAGGCACTTGCAAACACATCTGGCGACTCCATCTGATCAGCAACCCATTTCTGAAGTTGCAGACCTGTTTTTCATCCATTTCCATCCATTATTCTTTCCATCTCTTTCATTCTTTTCCATTCCATGAAGTTGTGCAATCATGACTTCATTTCCATCATGGAACTCACATTTACAACAGACATCAATGTTTCCCACCTCCAACATGTTTTTAAATCCTCCAAATCAGCATTTTGAACAAATTCAAAATCAGCATACATACCCATATGAGCAGCAATGCCAAAATCAGTTTGGCTATGGAGCTTTCCAAGAGCAAGGGTGTGCATACAATGAAGACAATCAGATGCAAGATGCTGGTCTGTTGGAGAAAATCCAAAAGATGGAGGTAAACATGGTGCAATCCAGGGCTCAAGCACAAATGAAAGCATTTGGAATCGGTTGTGGAGCACCCTGTCCATGGGTGGGACCTTTCCCAAGGCATTACACCCTCAAGAGAAGCTTGACTTCATGATTGCAATCTTGCCATTGCTTGCAATGCTGCCATTGCTGCAAAGTGGATTGAAGGAATAGAGGTGTATGAGAGGAGTATTCAAAACCTTGTCAATGGGTAAGCACACCATCTCATGCCTTTTCTTTTCCTCTTTCCCAATCTGTTTTATCTCAGTAGTGTCAAGTTTTAAACTCTCCATTTGTTGTCCCAAGTGTTGAATCCATTTCTCCACCCCCTAGTCTTCCACCTCATCTCAATTTCTGTCCTTTTCCCTTCCAAACAGTCATCCCCTCCACAAGAGCTAAATGAAACACTCTCTCCTCCAAAGAAACAAGAGGTTTTACCTCCACCACCACAAAAAATTACAAAAATCAGTCATGAAGGATAGCAAAAAGAGAAGCCAAACAAGGATGAAGAAATTCAAATTTTGAAGAGTTGGGCTCTTAAATTTGGGATGAAGAAGATCCCTTTGCTGATGAAACCTTCAGAAGAGGTTGGAGTTAAAGAACAAATGGTGGTCAGGATTGATTTTGTTGCAGCAGAAGAAGAGCAAAAAGGAGTTGCAGATCAGCAATCAATTTGTTCAGAATATAGTGTCCATGTTGGCACCCTATTTGAAGGAAATGCTGATCCAATTCAAATTGTAAAAATCAGTCATGAGGGACAGCAAGAGGAAGGAGAAGCTACTCCAAATCCAAAAGAAGAGGAGCACATTCCAGCTATGGGGGAGAAAAGTGTAGATCCAAAGGCTTTCAAAGACAAAGCAAAGTTATAGAAGAACCTTCAGTTCTTCTCTCTACTTCATCTCTCTCAAGTTCTAGTACTGAAGAAGAGTTTGATCCCTCAAACTCAATGTTGGAGGATGAAAGAAACCATGGTGATCAAGTTGCAGATCAAGAGAATGCCATGGGAGAGGTTGAACATTTGCAGCAGGACAGCAATGAGGTAGTTTACCTGTCTGATTTGGAGGACTGTTTTGATGAAGAAGAACCGGTTGAGTTTCCACCATTCTCTCTTTCATCATCCATCTTCCAAACACAAGATCCTGCTGTGATGGAGGAGAGTATTCATTTACAACACCTACATCTTATAGAAGCTCTTTGGAACCAAGATTGGAAGATTTTAATCTTTCATGTCCTTCATTGGAGGAAGAGAAAGGGCAGAAGGGTTCTACCATTGCTTCCACACCATCCATTCAAGGTCTACAAGAGAACTCCATTCTTGGAATTGAAAATCAGAATTATGGGCATACTCAACAGATCAGACCTTGCCCAATCAGGTATTTGGCTTCATTGGAGCCAAAGGAGAAGCCACAACCATTCATGCTTGCTTCTAAGCATGAGGATGAGTCTGAAAGTTCCAAGGATCAGCTGTCATACCTCTCCAATCCAAATGCAGAGCAACTAAAAGAGGTATTGGATTTGTTTTTAGTTAACACCTTGCTAATTTGGGTAGAAGACCAACTTCTTGTTGATTTTCCACTCATCCAATCAGCCATACTCAGCTCCAAATCATTTGCATGGCTGCCAATTTTGAAGAAAGGAAGCTATTTTGCACAACCGATTCTGGGGGTTTGTTTAGCTCACCTTTGCTTCTAGTTAGAGTAGAGTAGGTAGATTTGCTTTCAGTAGAAGAAGTGCTTGTGCACACTCTGCATGTTCCATTTGGAGCATGTATGATTTTCAGTTTGTACATAGTTTTGGTGCTGCTGGTTTTGCTCTTTTGATTCGTTTTGATGGCATTTTGGTGGGAACAACTCCATGTCCAAAGTGGGATTCAAGCGGTTCGAAGGAATTTTTCAAAGTTCGATCAGTTTTCAGTGCTACTACTCATGACTCCATGCCCCATGTCTTATATAGTGTTAACTTATCTTGATATTTCTATTTTTACTATTATTGTTTTCTATACTTGCTTTATATACCATTGTCATTACTTATTTATATAGATTACTTCATTGATTGACATCTTGTATTATTTGACTCATCTTGTTTTCAAACATGTGAAGGTCTAAATCACATAATTAGGTCAAATACTTTGGCTTCCTCCATTTTCAAACATGTGAAGGTCATAAAGCCATGTCTTAGCAAGAGTAAATTCACTTTAAGCATTGTTAAAGGGTTTCAAGGAACAAAGGGTTAGGTCACATAGTTGAGGTACAACGCTTCACACTACTACCATGTTGGCCAGGGAAATTTTTAGTGGCGAATATTTGTTAATTCATAAATATTTTGGTTTTTGAAATTTGAAATTGGCAAATTTTTAGGGTACAAGTTAGGACCATATCACCAAAATTTTCTGGGTACAAGTTAATTTTAGGGGTCAATTTGTCATTCCCATGAAATAGAAATTCACAAAATTCATTTGAATATAGTTAGTTAGTAGTATATTTTTATGCTAATGGCCAACACCATATGCTAATGGCCAATAACACAAAAAAATGCTACCGACAGTAGCATATAAAAAGATACCGTGTGGTAGAACCGAATAGTGATGTCGTGATGTCTTGATATTCTTCATTCATGTGAAAGATAATTTTCTTATGTTCACAAAATATTTTTAAGGCTTTTTTCAAAGGGACCCATAAAATTTTCCATGATGTTGGGTACATTCTATATTATACATTTATCCCACTATATTGGTTATTTGTTCATACTTGTATAAGCACGTATAATAAATACGTGAGTTTGATTCTATAACAAGGACATGTAGTGTGACACTTGGATTGGTTCGAAACTAGGATTCTAACCGCGGGGAATTCTAGCCTCACCACCACAGTACACTTGTTTTCTCCTCTTGGTTTGTTAATGCTTTGATGGAGGGTTATGTAGGTCTTTAGGGTTGCCACTTTGTTGCAAGTAATTACGAGATCATCCTAAATTTGTACGAGAAAAACTAACAAACAACAAAGGTCATTTCTAGGAAAGTGAAACACACAATCTCTTTTAGATCTAGACTCACAAAGGGTCCAAGACCGTATAAATACATGTCATGACCTTACAATATTTGTAAAGTCCTTCCCCTACTCAGTTAATAGTTACAAAACTTGTATCAAAGTATTTCCAATCTCGGATATGATTATTTCACTATTTTCTGTATATGGATGCGTCGGAGGAAGAGGAGAGTTACTTTGTGGGATAGTTGTGTTAAGCTTATTTGGTTAAAAGAAATTCAATGTCTTGAGCATTGCTTTGAGAGATTGGTTTTATCACTTTGGAGGTCTCTGGATACTTTACATTATTGGTGTAGTTCTTAAGCAAGTGCCAGTACTCGTGGCACTTACAAGACTAAAGAGGAATTAGCCATATGCAGAGAATCATGAGCATTATCAGCCAAGATGATTTTTTTGTCAACTCTATCAAGAATAACGAGCAAATTTTGAGGGACAACACTCAACATTCTTCAAGCCAATTATGTGTGTTAGATCTTGTATATAGGTGGGGCCATCAATTTTCAGGTCATGGGCCTTATGAGCATAATGACAACTAATTTTCTAATCTCAGTACTTACTAGCCAGTTTTCCATTTATGTTGAAGTTCTCTGTCATGATGGATATTATGCTGGCATTCTGTTAGGCCTATTCCTCACCTGGATGCCTTTGACAACTTGTGGTATGTGGCTTTGGGATGAAAGCGACTTCAGTGTATTCTCATTTTTCAGTCTTTAGAGGAATTTGAAAGTTTATTATCCCTGTTGTTGCATGGATGTGCATGAGTAATCCCTTGTATGCATTTGGCACTTGGGTTCTTTTTCATCCCTGAATCTTCAAGATGGCCGGTGAGCTTTTATGTGAATCAATTTGTTGATCAAATACATCTTGTGTATTTTTTTATCAATTTATTTTACTCATACTCTATTCTCATTGCATTCCAATTTATTTTCTTCACATATCTTGTTCTCGGTTTCAATCGCCCGTACTCCCCCGCTCTTCCGTCCTCCGTATATTTCTTCCCCGTCGATCCTTTATGGGATCCACATCACTGATCCCACGCGTGATTGCTAGTATCTGCTAATGACACTTTGTCCTTCATATTATGGTCTTCATTAGATTGTTAAATCATAAGCTTTTTTCTTCTCATAATGAACAAGTTCATTTCTTTCTCCAGATGCAAAGGAATTTCTCCATTATGCTTTGATTTGCGAGATATTATGCAGTTTGGTAGTAGTAACACTACAGTATTTTTTAAAATGTGAGTTGCAGGAGTACTACACATATTTAAGTTTGAAACTAAGCAGGTTGCTGGAATAAGTCTTTCTGAATAGTGATTTTCTAGCACTTTTCATTTCTTAAGAAAATGGACATAGTATGATATGTTGATAATCTAAAAAGTAAAAATAGATTCTTGAACCCTTAGACATAAGGTTTGTTTAAAATAACAAAATTACTCTATACAAGCATGTGGATTCTCCATTACTTTGCAGGGAAAGAGATATTCATGGCCCTTAAGATGCACATAAATGATGCGATGTTGTGGAGGTACCCAAAGACATGTTCTATTGCCAATGGTTATGTGCATGGGATTCAACTCATAATTTTAAGCCTCCTGGCCTTAAAATATATGACAAGCGTGTACAAGACATGTCAAAAATCATAAAAGAAACTCAAAGCAAGACAAATTAGGCAGGTGTCTTCCCTTTGGATTATGTATTTAATCTTATTTTTCATTAATCTATTTGCGAGGATCATGCTTTTCAATTCAAATTCTTATTTTAATAAAATGACTTTTGGAAGACCTCCAGGGAAAGGAAAATAGAGATGGACTTTCATCATGTCATTCATCTTGTTGCTTTGTAGTTTTCGCAAAATCAAATTTGGCCACCACTGGTTCTTCAATTTTGGCCTCTTCTTTTGGTTTACCCATCAAGGGAATCTTCTCAATACCAAAGTTAAGATCCCATATTTTCAATTCTTTTGTCATCTCTTCTTTGTTAGGATCTTCTTCTTGTTTCCCTTGGCTGGTTATCTAATTTTCATCTTCCCAACATGGATTTAGGAATGCAAGAGGAGGGTTGGGTTGGGTTATAATAGTTTTTGTAATTGTTTATAGAGTGGGGAAGGTAGAACTTCTTGTTTCCTTGAGGGGATGACTGATCGGAAGAGAAAAGGGTAGAAGAGTTGAGATGAGATGGAATATTAGAGGATGGAGAAGGGAACTCAACACTTGGGGTAACATATAATGGGCTTGACTCATGATAATGTTGAAATGATAAAGCTTGGGAAGGAGGAAATGAAGAACAAGGAATTTGTGATTGACTTACCCATTGACCATGTTGTTTTACATTTTTCTCATAAGCATCTATCTCCAGCCCACTTTGTAATTTTGGATATGTTTTCAAACATGAAATCAAGCTTATGTTGTGAGCTACAATGTCTTAGAAAAGGGCCTTCCCATGGACAAGGTGCCCTGTAGCCAATTTTGAAAGCTTTCATCGATTTGTAGCGGTGTATTGAACCATTCCTACCTTCATTATTTGAATCTTCTCTATAAAATTAAGCACTCTCCATTTGACTATTGTCATCATAAACATACCCTTGTTCTTGATAAACTTCACAGCCAAACTAGTTTTGGCATTGCTCGAATGGGTGAGTATATTGGTTCTAAATTTGATAGTAGTGTTGATCCGGAAGAGTTGTGAATCTCATTTAGAGGCTGATTGCCTTGCTTTAAGTGTGAATTCCATCACGAGAATGCAACCATTATTTCATGGCTTCATAGAATGGGAGAAAATGAAAGATATGGAAATGAAAATGGATGCAAATGGATGGAATAAAGGTCTATAACTTCATAGAATGGGTTGTGAAACTAGATGGAGTCACTAGGTATGTTTGTATATGCTTCCAAAAGCTGAAATTCCAACAAGAACACACCAAATTGTTGAAATGAAGGTTACTCCAATCTGAACTAAACACCTAAAAATGATCTTGACTTCCTTGTGGTTTCACCGGGCATGCAGAGTTGTTATCAAGCAATGGAGGTAGCATAATAGATCAAATTTACTTCAATGGAACACTAAATAAAGTATAGAACTTTGAAAGTGTAATGTCCCAATGGATTCAATATTTTGACTTACATTTTTCCCATCGGGTGTGCCATAACTTATATCACCAAACTACAACACCCCCGAATGAGAAAGTTTGTGGGATTGGGTCATTCAATGTATTAGGAGTAAGAACCAACTTTATCTTGAGGATTATCTCAAGCCCGAAAGTCCCACATATTAAGAGGCATTCCAATGCTACAATCCAACTGCCTAAAATGGAGAGAGGTGAGTAATGGAGAGGGTGGACAAGATCCGTCATATTCCAAATATAAATTAACACATAGCAAAATTTATTTCCCATCAAACACAACTCTCAAAAACCTGCGATAAACTTCAAGAGTATGCATAATATACCCTGAAATGAAGAGAGGCAAGTAGAGACAATAAATCATACTGAGGATGGACAAAATGCATCATAGAAAACAATTCTATTAATCCGTTAGAAGTTTGCACAATACATAATTAGTGGGAAAGAGGCAAGAGAATTCCATTAAAAAAATGGAGAGGAGGCTTGAAGCTCCAAATTCCACCCAACATAGAAGAAAGAGAGAGGGGGCAGAGAAAAAATGACTAACTCCTTACAAAATGATCCCATATTACAATTTATAGAATTTGAGAAGAGAGAGAGAGAATGAAATCCTGAAATCTACTTTCTAACCACTTGTAAGTGATAATAAATGAGTTCCAATGATTATATATTTCTTGAAAAATGCTCCCCATGCTGTCCCATGACTTCTAGCAGAGAAATAATGATTTCACATGCCCATTTAATGCCCTCTCAACCACTTGACATCACCGTTATGGAATTGGGTCCATTTTTTCATGAA
This sequence comes from Taxus wallichiana var. yunnanensis, assembly GCA_018340775.1. Taxonomy (NCBI): domain Eukaryota; kingdom Viridiplantae; phylum Streptophyta; class Pinopsida; order Cupressales; family Taxaceae; genus Taxus; species Taxus wallichiana. Next base: position 151,264,364 of record CM031233.1, read on the forward strand.
ATTAACCATCAAATCTTCATCAACTCTGAATTTATTGATCTAGTGTGTAGGTCCCAAAGCCATGATTCCAATTATTATTCATTTGTGTGATTTTGTTGAGAATTTCTCTAGATATTAGCTCTTGAGTGACTATAACTACTTTTGGTTTGTCAGGTATGCTTGCATTACACGAGACTATGCAATTAAAATTCGACTAGGAATGAAATTTTAAATATGTTCTCATTTTCCCTATGTTTTTGCAGATCATTTGAAATGTTTTGGGCAATTTTATAAGTGGGGCCCAACATTGATTTATTGTTTTAATGTGGTAGGTGTTTTATTTAATATTTTAAAGTTTCATAGTCCTCATTCAACTTAGCCAACTCAAATTTGGTGGCTCCCACCTTCTATGCATTGGGCTCTTCCTTGAGCACCAAGCTTATCCTATTTACACACTAACCCCTTATAATGCTGCCACTCATGGCACCTATGTCTTCTAATGCTAAGCTATTTTGATGTGTCAAGTATCTTTTTGATTGCATTAGGTATTGGGATCACCACTTCGTTGACCTCACGTGAAGACTCCACTTCTACATTGGGATTGTCTCGCTTTTCCAGCTCGACATCCTTGTTTGTTACATCCGCCTTGGATTTCTAAACTCCTCATCCGAGCTAACTCATTTCCTCCTTATATCTCTCTGCAAGCTCCACGATTTGAATCGATACAAGCTCGGTGGATTAATTTATCGATTTACCGTTACATTACATTGCACCAACCCCATCGCCTTGTGATCAACACCAAATCCAATGGTTTGTGGGTCGATGCACCTTGTAGTGAACCTAATTCCGATGGTCTAGGCCGGTTGGGTTGGAAAATCCGCCTCACTCGACTTGGGATTTTTGTTTACTCTACGTTGACCGGGTTGTGAGGGTCATTGAGCCTCGCAATTACCACATCCCTCATGTAATTTGATGAGTTAGACTTCTTGGGCCTTCACTAAACAAATGTCCCATGGCCCACTGGGTCATTTATGTCCACAAATCTACATAATCTTTATGGAAATTTCAGGTTTTGTGAGCCCACATGTCCCTAACTCCGCTTGGGTCATTGAACTCTTCACCGATCACATGAATCTTTATGAATATTTTGAGTTTGGGACATTGAACTCTTCAGGTCTGTATGACCTCTACTATGATCTTTCCTCCTGGATTTCCAAGTTGGCTTGAGGAGCCATCTTTGAAACTCTTTGCCCCAATTCACTAAGTCCTTCCCTACCTCCATAGATCAACTCACCTTCAATATTTTCTCTAATCAAAGCTTGAGCTTACCATTGTCAATGAGCCGAGGATCGACTTGGCTTAACACTTTGCATCTTACCATTCTATCAAGTGCTTGGTTTTTATGGGGCTGACCTAGTTGATATGCAACACAATAATGAGATCTACTTGAGCATGACCCATTCACTTTACAAATTCTTGCTTTAATGCCCGGTCGACTAATATTGTGATCTTCCATGGATCTTTGCTCAAATTACACCTTATAGGCTCTGCAACTCCTATATGAGCTGATATTTTATGATGAGCTTATCCACTCCAATGAATAACTAAGTCAACTTGGTGATATACTTATCCTACTAGCTCAATGGATTCCCATGTATATTGTAATTTGGTTCCCATTTGCAAAATAATCCTTATTCATTGCATTATTTCAATATCTCGCCAAAACTTGGAGAGCTTGATATCACCTATTATGTTTAAATCAGCTCTATCCTGCGCTTTATACCAACCGACGGGACCATCATTAATCAAATCGTCCTATTAAAAGTGAGTTCGGCCATTAGTGGGAAATAGCTTAGTTTAGGTTGGAAATAAACATAGCTTGATGATCCCGGGAAGCTCGGTTATGATGGTGAGAAACTCAAAATTCCTTACAACTGACTTGGTTATGCATAGGAAGCTTGGTTATGAGGTCAATGAGATGACCTTAGATCTGGGAGTTATTCCTTAGAAATCTACATTTTCCTTATGTGATTTTTGGATTTTTTTAATCCTAGAGGGGTGTGTAAAGGTCTTGAGAGTGTTTTAGACCCACGACATCGACCTTTTCCAATTTTTTTCCTGTGGGCCCATGTTACTTTTTGTTCCTTGTCTTATCAAAACTTTAAACTTTTTAAAGACCAAGAAGAGGAAAAATTTCCTCTTGCAACTTTCAACTCTCTCAAAGACCCTGATTTTGCCCTAAATATTGAAATCTTCTTGTAAGCTCTGAATTGGCTACGAGATTTCCTTAGTGTAAGCCCACCATGTTATCTAATTTTACCCGAGGGTGAAATTAGATAACAATTTGGTGACTTGCGGGGCCATCTTCCTGATAGATGAAGCGTGACCAATTTCTTGTAACCATCTATTGGGCATGGAGTCTACATAATCATCACGAGCTGATCTAAAATTTTAAAACATGACCTCATAACCCATTTGAGATGCCACCAAGGATGTCACTTGTTTCTTAAATTATCTAAATTTTGTAAGAAAATATTGAAATATTTTATGAGAGTATAAAATTGCGTTAAAAATTGAATTTCACCCTTTCCTACAATCGTGATCTGTGAGGTTGAACGATGAACACCGGTAAATTCTTCCTCAACGTCTCGATTTTCCAAGTATGAATGGACAAGACCGATTTTCTGGCAAGGTGAAGCATACTACAAAATTGGAGTGAAACACTTATCCTACTAGACATCATGGAACTCTATTAAGCTTTGATTTTCCTTCTTTTATGAATGTCCAATGTTGCCTTGAATTCGTTTGAAGGATGGAGCTAACCTAAAGGGTTGCCACTTTGATCTCTTGATTGCTTGCATGGGTATAAGGTCTTTCTACGGTTGTTCTTGAAGGGAATCATTAAAATCTTCTCTTTAACTAATTTTAGTTGCTCTGCATTTTTTTATTTGGAGTTTGCAACTGTTACATGCAACTATGAGCTTCTTTTTGCAATAATCGGGGACATGGGGCACTATACCACCTAGAGCAATATGAAAAAATGTTATATACAAATAAACAAATCATACATGCCTCAAGAAATACATGAAGAGTGTGCAAAAACACTTTTTCTACTAAAAAAACCTTCTTCTACCCTACACTAACCAAAGGAATAGGAAACTTCCAACAAAACCTGCCATCGGTGATGAGAAGTAGCTTCCCTTCCTTAAAATTAGGAACCATGTGGATGATTTAACACTAAATACAATTGTGGTTAGGAATGAAAAGATGGCTGCAAATTAGTTCTCCACTCCCTTCATCAAGGCATCAACTCAAAACAAAACCAATACCTCTTCCGATTGTTGTTCATTTGGTTTTGAGAGGTATCAGAGCTGATCCTTGGCACCTTGTGGATCTTCCCCATGCTTAGAGGAAATCATGAATATTGTTGGATATTCCTTGGCTCTAATGAATTCAAGTACATGATTGGACAAGGTGTGGTCTCTCTTGAATTTTCCACCGCTTGCTCCGAATTCCAACTTTCATAATTAAATCTTCCTACGAGACCTTCCTAGAAAAGGTGACTATCTATGATTAAAACTTCCTTCGCACATCTACAAAAACTAATGTTTCGCCTTAGTGAATGGTATGGGAAAGATGGAAGCTTTGTGCTCTTTTTATTCCTTCTTAGAAACATGGAACTCCTCCTCATCTTGCATCTCATTAGTTTTTATTACAACATTTGTTGAGGTTACTGTACATCACTATGCAACACATTGCTTTTTGGGAGTTCCTATTTTGTTGCTTGAAGATCACATTGTTTTTGGAAATCTTCTTTCTTTAGCATGAAGTTTGAAAAATCAAAATCTTTAATCTCTTGCACTAGAGGACTGATTTGGGCAAAGTGAGATCTTCTTGGAAGCTCTCCTCTATTTTTGATTCATTAAAAAAATATCTACCTCAAATATATGTATTCGATCAATTATAATAAAACTATCAATACATTTAGATCTACAACACAAGTTCATGCTATACCATGGAACATTAATCATGGGAATGGAAATAATCAAAATATGTTGATCTTAATTATTAGGCTTATATAATTATGGTAGTTATATAGTGACATAATGTTATAATATATATAGTTGAGCATCATTACACACACATACACAAAGAACTACATGGAGACTAAGATGTAGTGCAACGTTTGGTTGTACTTATCACTCTTGAGTGATATCCGATATCGTCGAGTCCCCATTTTTCACTTATACCAATCATACAAGGACAAAGCACTTATAGATGGAACACATCCGGGTAAAATTTGATTGTGTGATTTTATCCCATAAAGTTTTAAAAATATATCAAAGCATTTTGCAAATATATAAAAAAAATTAAACATAATTGTAAAAAATCAAAAAATGTCATATGATAAGGTTTAAGTTACCTGTAGTGTTTTAGATGGCTATGAAATCATCCTTCGTAGTGTGCTAGATCTTTGTTTTAAGAAAACTCAACACGAGAAATGGATTAGTAGATAGATGGGTGAGTTGCATCGACATTGTCGGTCGAGAAGTACCAACTTCCTCGAATGGATGTCAACCACGTTTTCAAAAAAATAAAAAAATAATTGTATTTAAATAAATGTAAATACATATACCCGTAACATCTTTAATGATAACAAGAGCTGAAACAAAATTTAAGGTGAAAAACAATAAAACTAAGGTGAAAGAGATACATGTTTAAAGTTGAAACAATTCATTATCAATAGCTTCCTCAAACTCAATGTTCTCTTACGTAGAGTATGACGATGAATCAATTCCACTCTCAACGTTGGGAATAGTTTTACTTGTAGCTATATTATTCACACCTCTTCTTTCGCAAAGGGAATTCCAATGCACAATTGCTCTGTCGAAAGGAAAGGTTTCCATGGAGTAACGAGATACATGACACCTCATGCGCAACTTTCCATATTTTTATCCAACCCATTTCTCGAGTTTTTATTTTATAAATGATAATACTTCGAAAACCCTTTCCTACTCCACAAACCCCAAAACATCATTATTTGGCATAACTCATATAATCTGAAATATTCACTGATGTCTTCTTGCAAGATAGAACTTTGATAGATTCCTTGCCACAACCTTTCGGAAGGTTCATCTAAATTTTTATATTGGTTCCTCATTGTTGTTGCAAAATTTGTTGATTGAAAATTTAATAAATCAACATTCATTATACCTTTGATTCCCATACCCTTGAACTTTGAAATCTTTGTGAAATGTTCCATTATTGTACCCATGGATTTATGGAAATGCTTTCTTACAAAGTCTGCACGACCACCTTCATTATTCCAAAAATTAGGATTCATCACACCCATTGCTTCAAGAATTTTATCTTTGGAGAAACGTTCTCTAATTTCTGATGATAAGGATTCTGAAAAAAATTAATCTTTATTCTTGTTTCAACTATAACAGACTCAAAGAGATTACGTGTCACGGGAACATCTTCTCATTCCGATCCTATAATATCTTGACGTTTTTGCAAAATGTGCAGTGGTATGTCCCTCCCATTAATAGTGATGCAGAGGTGATCGTGGATATTAAATCTCAAATAGTTACTGGGATTTTTTAAGATCTAATAAATCTTTCCAATTCTCGAAAATAGGTGTATCAAAACTATCTTGGGAACAATAAAAGATATCAAGACTTTGACATACCATTTTTCTCATCAGTATAAAATCCACAATGTAGATTAATCTCCCATGTGCATGCTTCATCAGTGTATTGATCTCTTGTAACATTAGAAGAATACCAACCAATGTAAGTAATTTCTCCAAATCGGTTGAAGCAGAACAACAAGTCCCTCACCCTATCATCTTCATGATGATATTTGTGCATGAAACAAACCAATGAAGGATACTCCTCACGAACTCTACATGCAGGTTCATACAGAGAGATCCATCTTGTCTCAACATCTTTCAGAAGTATTTTTCCATCTTTAATTCCAATTGTGAATTTGTGGAACTCAAGAAATCTCTTTAGGCTGCTTGCCATATAGGCATGAAGTTCTCTTATAAGGTCTTCTAATTTAGCAACATTTTCGTAGTTGCTTACCATTTTATACGCTAAATTCATTCTATGAGCCATACAGTGAATTGGTAGCATATATGGGGCCACTGTTGTTTGTAATATAACACACAACCCTGTTTGGTGACCCTACATGACTGATGCACCATCTACTCCAACGCATACCAACTTCGTAGCAATTTCATAATCAGTCATTCTAGCAATATATTTCAAATGAGAAACAACTATTTTATGTAGGTTTTCGGCATTATAGTTTTCAACCATTTTCATAACACCCAACAAATGAGGTGTCCTTATATGATTTTCTAAAGTATAGACGTGGATACATACCCATGCAGTGTTTTTGACTGTTGTCACTTCATCAATTGAAAGAGAGATAAACTTTGATTTTTTTACATTCTCTTTCAAATCTTCCTTCTCTATCATTGAAAGGCATTTTTCCATTTCCCATCCACTACTTTTAGACCAATGAGACTGAGGTACATTCGCATTCCATTATATTGATACAAAACTTTGAAATTGAGGAAATTCGAAATCATTCTTCCTTTCTTTAGTATGTGAAATAAAGTAGAGAACTGTATGAGTTTTGCATGTAGATTTGTTTGATTCATCTTACCAATTTGCGATGTGATCGTTCCTCCCTTTTCCACGAGATGTCTGTGTTTTTTTGCTTTGCTTCATAATCCACTATGTATTTAACATGCATGCATTTTTTTGTTTTCCACCTGTGTGTTTTGATTTTCTGGCCATCCGCCCCGTTATAGTCAAATATTGTTTTCCACAATGTTTTTCTATAGTGTCTAGCTTCATTTGCATTTTTTTCTGCTTTCCCAATTTCCACGTACATGTACATTCAGATGGGATCTCTTCTTAATTATATGATTGTACAGGTTCGATAAACGGAAATTTGGCAGCCCAATCAAACTTGTATGTCCTGTCAATGGTCCACATATTCTTGTTCGTTTTCAATGTTTTAATTTTTTGAGTAGAATTTTGAGCAATATCACAATCACCTAGTTTCCTCTTTCGTGAACCAAAATTTGAATTTGATTTCTATGTTCCATTTTGTTGAGTATTTGTATGTGTGATATCTTGATGCACTCCTGGTTGCACCCCAACAGGAAGAATATCTTCAAGATCTGGCATCTCAACAGTTATATCTTCAAGATCTGGCATATTATCATAGGTGTCATTTGTTTGATACTATGCATAATACATGTCCACCTTAATATTACCTTCCACACAATCAAGTATTATGATTCTTTCTAGTGGCAGCTATATGGTTGTTGGTAGTTGCAATATATGTATTAGCAGAGTTTTCAGAATACTTGAACAGGATTTCTAATATTTCTTAGTTACTTTTAGGGTCTTCGCATTCTAAGGACTAACACCTTCCATTATTCTAAACAGAGTCCTGCATTAGCAAAAGAACCAAGTTGCGTGTTAGAGACAAAATTCTTGTCATGCGTATGCAATACCTCCTTATCATGTGTCAACTATATCCCTGTCACGCGTCAACTATATCCATGTCGCACGTCAACGATTAACACCCTTCAGTGCGTCGGCGGTGTGTCAATTATCCCTTTCGCACGTTAATAGTGTGTCAACTATATCATTGTCATGCATCAACAACACATCAACTATCCCTGTCACATGTTAACAATGCATCAACTATATCCCCGCCACGCATCAACTATATCCCTATCATGCGTCAACAACTAGCCCCTTTGCACGCATCTGCAATACCTCCTTGTTGCACATCAATAACAAACCCCCTTGTCGCATGCGTTTGTAATACCTCTTTATCGTGCATCAACTATATCCATGTCGTGCATCAACAACTAACCCCCTTGTCGTACATTTCTACAATACCTCCTTGTCATGCATCAACTATATCCCTATCGCGCATCAAAGCAAATATCATCTGTCACCTGACTCTAAACTACTAATAGGCTAACAACAATCTTTGGTGCTTAGAGTATGTGAGTTCACGGTATTGGTAAGCTACTTGTGGTAGTACCGTAGTATACTACCCGGTGAATCACCTAGGTTTTTATAGGAGATGTTTTCAAATGTAGGTGAAGCCGAACCCAAAAAAATATATATACTATAAATTTTAGGCGAACAGGACACCGACCGCTCCGAAAAAATTGCCTTTTCAAATTTTCCTAAAATGAAATTTTCGCCATATTATGAATATTCACCACTAAAATTATCCCTAGATGAACATCCGTAAAGCATTCTCAAACCCTTCATTCACCTCCCCGATACATGTATGAGTATCTCAACAGAGTCTCCTCATGTTATCCATACATCTACCATTCTTATCAAGCTTCCATGCATCTCTAACCTCCATATGTCATCACCTATGTTGATTAGGCCTATAAGACCAAGAAATCCTCACCTTCTTCACTCTTGCACTCATGTCACTCCTTTTCTACTCATTATATCATCAGTACAAACATCCTCTTGTACTCTTTGACACCACCCTTTTTCATTAATGTATTTGCACCTTTTACATCAATGACAACACAAGCACACACATGCCAACAATCTCCCCCTTTATCATTGATGGAAAACAACCTAGTAATTCTCCCCATTTTTACATTAATGACAAATTACATACCTGTAATGAGATAGTCTTCATCTTCATCAATCTATTAGGATCACCTCTTGGTTAGAAACATCAACCAAAAACATCATATAGTCTCATGATCTTGTTTTCCTTCCTTGACTCTATTTTGGTTTCATGAGAGCATTTTAGCTCCCCCTAGGCAAAAGCATATCATAGTACACACGCATGCCAACAATCTTGATTTGTGAAAAGGAATCATGCCTAACTCCTTGTAAAATCTATCTTACCTAAAGATACCCAAAAATAGACTTAACTTTTCCATACAAAGAATGCTAGCAACTTTTGGGACCAAAATCCCTGAAGCATCTCTTCAAACCAAAAATTTTAAACTTATCCTTGCTATAGAAGTATACTAATCACATGAAACATCACCTTATTGCTCCCCGAAAACATACCATCAAATGCTAACTTCCTATGTAAAAATAAAAGCACATACCTTGCACACATGTCATGGAGATGGGTCAACATCAACACCATATACCTAAAGAAACCTTTCAATGTTCATTGCCTTATTTTCATGTCTTCTTAGCTCATCTTTTCACCTCTTAGTATTTTTAGTTCCACATGATGAGATTTGATAGCTTTGCATGTTGTTTTAATTTGTAAGAACCATATCGAGTGTGAAAGGCTAGCAGCAAGGGGCCTTCACGTATGTACTATTCTTACAAACCCTTTTCTATTAAATGATCATTTTGTCATGTATGTTTCACTACAAAGTGTGAACTAATAAAAACACCGCTTACGTACATGTTTCATAGTGTCAGGACTCTATATATTCTTTTTAGTTCTTGAATCACCCTGAAGTGCAAACTAGAAAGAATTATCAACCCTTATACTATTTCCCAATGTCAATTCAAGTTGTTTGATGGGTCATTTCATTTATTATTATGTGCGAGCCAATAAGAAAGATCTAACTTACATCAAAATGGATATTTTCTCGATAAAATGCACTGCCATACATCCATGCCCCATCATCAAGTATCAACACATTAAAGTGTAATTATAGCAATATTCATTTCTAAAAATACACTTTTCTATTTTTTTAGTTATCACAGTTCGCATGAGTTTTAATTAAATGCATAAGTGACAATTGTTTTGATCTTCTAGTCATGGTGAATTGTATATAAGGACATGTTAGAACTGGTATAATTCACAAGTTGTATAAGCATGCCAATTTGATCTCTCTCTCTCTCTCTCTCTTCTCATCTTGTGTTGCTTAAGCTTTATAGTTTCCCATTATAATATGTTATTTTTGTTTACCCACTATGACTGACATTTCAAACAACTTATTTTGTAAAATCATTTTATGCCACTGGTGGTGGATTAGATTTTTTCAATCATGTATTAACCTTTCCTAATCCTATGGATTCAGTGGAGGATTTTTCTTTTTTTGACAGAGTCAGTTTTGGATTTCTTATAAGGCTATCGACTATTACCATTGTCTATCAATTGTATCAATTCCATGTTCAGAAGATTTTCCCCAAGGATATTTTACTTCCAAGGATGGGTAGCCTATCTAGAACAACTTACACCTAAAGGTTATGAGGGTAGGAGGTGCAATCCCTTGTGTAGATTCTTTGGAAAACTCCTTTTTCAAGTTGTGGAAGAAATTAGGAAGGTTAGAGAGAAAAGCATGCAAGGTCATCAAACAAAAAACTATAATTACGACATTGTGCTCAAGGAAGAACTTTAAATCACCATTATTTGTGGGAAGGGGAAGAAAGCCCTTTTAAAATAGTGTAAAGATAATGTAATATTGGTTGACAATGCCCAAAGGGAAATCTAATATTCTAAACATTTGTAAATGGCCCTTCTCCATCATGGAGAAATTTGATTAAGAAGGGTATGTATGCTTCTTTGATTTGTCAAATTTCGTACATATTTCAGGCCAAAGACGATTACAAGGAATTTCATGAGAGGAGGTAGATACTACTCTTTGGTTGTACACTAGTCTCAGGTCCTCTTGTTTGTATGGAACTCTGAGCAAGAATAGTATTGTATAGCCGCATAATGTATATCTATTTTGTTGAATTATAAGTTTTTATGTCAAGACTATTGTAACATTGTTTTTCGCCTAAAGGATATCTTTTGTAAATTTATGTGTAGTACAATTATATATATATATATATATAAAGTTTCATGGGTGAGGGTCCTAATAGTTCCCTCTTATATTATGCAAAAATAAAACAAGTAACATGTGAAACTTGAAACAATACCTTGGTTCATAGCTTGGTATTGTTTGGGAATTTCTTATTGTTACTATTTAGTTTTTTTACCGTCGTAACATTTTATTATTAATATAAGAATTATAAATTTAAAAAAACACTAAAACTACTCCCTTTTGTTGTTAAAAACCACCGAATTTATAGCCTTCAAGAAGTAGAGGAATTCTCCTTCAGCAGTTGCTCGATAGCTATCAGAATCGTATCCCATATCCTCTCTGGAACTCGAATTTGAAATTGGTCAACTGTTCATTAGGAGCCCTCTTGATTGTTGTCAATTGTTCCAATAAAGACAATTATCTCCCTTTTCCCCAAATTGATTATGGAGGGTTGTGCATAAATGATCCCAATTCTGGATAGACCCTGTTGTGAGGCTCCTAAACCATTGCAAAGATTTTCCTTTAAAAGATGAAGCTAACAACTTGACCGCAATATCCATTTCATTGATTTCATGAATTGCACAGACATTTGCAATGTCCTGGATGTGGTCAATCAGAGTTGTTTGGTTCTCTCCAATGAAATATGGGATGTTCTTTAGTGTTGTAATTGGAACTGGATTTTGAGCATTTAGGGCAAGTGGACTACTTCCTGTGAAGTTGACATAGGGATTGGGTTGCGCCATCCTGATTGTTCGAGAGAAATATTGTTGATTGAAGAAAAGGTCTACTAGGTGGAGGCATAGACAAAGTCCTGTTAGGTGGAGATGGTGATCTTTGTGGTCTTCTTCCTCTCCTTCCTCTGCTTGGTGATAATTGTAGGTAAACAAACAATCCCTCTTCTCGAGTATTAGACCTAGTTTGAATTCTTCTCATGTACTTGGGCAACGTGTTCGCTACACCACTGAATTCTATCCCTTCAAGTCACTAGATGTGTTGGGAAATGAGCCTTTAAAGGCTAGATTTTGACAAGTTACACACCAAACTTGATCAGAATAAAAATAAAAACCTTGAAGGACCTGTGTATTTGATATTTTGGAGGTTGAAAATTGATTTGGAATGACATTCCCAAAAACCTGAAACCGAAATTCTAAAATCCCAAACCTGAAATTCAAAAAATGCTTAACTTTTAAAAATCAAAATTTCAAATAACTAAAATACCCTTTTGAAGATTATCCCTAGATCTATCAATTGGTGAAATTTGGACCTGTTTTGAGTATGTTAAGCCCCGAAGTTCAATTTTGGAGTTAAGCCAGAGAGGTGAAAAGTCTGAAATTGGAGAACTTGCAATTTCTAAGTCCGAGTTTGATGAAAATTCCTTCAAATCTTGTAGAATGACCTCTTGGTCCCACCAGGCATGCCAAAACTATTGACGTGTAATCACAACATCCCTAAATGTCTGCAACACGATGGGTTGAGACTCTAAGTGTGATTGCATAACATGGAGCTTCTCCCAAAGTGTAAGAATTTGTGAATCGAGAGAGATCTCCGGATGAAGTCCAGTTCCTATTCCTCTATTCTGGTGCACACATTTATATTGTAGAGGATTTACTCTAAAATCTACTCTAACTTGCCAAGGAGACATGGTTAAGGAGATGCAAGAAATAAAACCTAAACTAATAAGGGTGATGCACCAAAAGGAATGTTGAACACCTGCTTTGAAATTAAACACAAACCATTAAAACTATAACAAAACCACCATGCACAAATAACCAAACTGCAATGAGAGATTGAGATTGGGCAGATACAATGAACACAAAAGAGGGTTGAAATCATCCACAGACTTATCTTATTGCTCTAAAAATTGATATAGTGCATTACAGTAGCCAAGAGGCAAAAATTACATTACAACTTGAATGAGAGGTTTTTACTTCACAAAATCACTTGCAGACAAGGGAAGAAGGGAGGGTGCAAAGCAAAAATTTCCAACCTTTTGAAAATTGCCCCTCCTTATAATATATAGGAAGAATGAGAGAAGATGATAAGAATTGAAATATTACTCCAACCACCCAAGAAATGCATTGAATTTTCTGCAATAAATGATGGGTTCCATGAAAAAACCCATGCCTCCATGTACTGTTCCTTATTGGGCAAGAAAGGAAGCCCATACTTCATTAAAGGTAGTAGGTGAAAAACCTAGGACACCCCAAAAATGGCTAACTATATTTTAAATTTTTAAGAACTTAGTCTCAATAATTTAAATATATCTCATTGTAGTTGTGTAGTAGACGTCAAGAGATTTCCAAAAAGTCCTCTCTTGCTCAAATCGAGCTCCTAGTCTAAAGTTATGGCCATCGAAGGTGGGATACCATTATGCAAAAATGGTGTGTTGGGAGTTTCGAAACTCCAAAAGTCCAAAATGCATGCAAACTCTGAACTCCCGAAATTCAGAATTTCAGAAATTTTCATTTTGGAGAAAAAATTTGTTAATCCGCCAAATTGCTCTAAGAGTTCTAAAAGTCTGAAACCCAAAAGTTTGAAAGTCTGAAATTTCAGACTTTCAGAATTTAGAATTTTGCACATTTGGGTACAATTTCATGTTTGGGGGCTCGAGACTTCCAAAATTCCGAATTCCGAAACTCCGAAGTCTTAAATGCTGAAAGTCCAAAAGTCTAAAATTTTGGACTTTCAGAATTTGGAATTTCGAGGCATTTTTGCTTGCTTTTACGCACGACTCCGAGGTATCCGAAAGTCCAAAATATCCTCTAAATCAAATAAGTGACTCAAAATATGAAATGTTTAAGGACCTTGAGATGGAATGACGATGTGAACGGGCGTAAATGAAAGATCCTTCTTCGTGGTGAGATAAATGACCTGTAAATCAAGATAACTAAAAATAAAAAGATTGGATTAGTAGATAGGATGAGAGGGTTTCCTGACAAAGTCAATCCCAAGAAGTAAGAAATTCCTAGGATGGATGTCAACCCTCATGTTTGATAAAGATAGATAAAGTAAGTATTTGATAAATTGGATGTAGCCAAGATCTAGATAATATGTAGTAAATCTGAGATAACCAAAATAATGAAATTGAATAAATGTAAGGAAATTACATATATGATCAAAATATGATGAAATAAATCAAACCTGATAGGGGTCGATGGGGACCCAAGACTACAGAGGGATAGTTGAGGGTGATTGGAGTAGGTGGATTAAGATAGTGATGTAAAATGCATATATGAGAGCTTTGATGGTAGATATAGAGCCAATGTTGTAATGGAATGATGATCGAAGCTGTAGAAGAGGTTGGGAAAGGGAGAAATAGAAAGGATGTAAGAAAATTAGAGATCTAAGGATAAACACCGAAAATATGGTCTGGTCGATGACAACCGAGATGGGTCGGCGGTGATTTGGGGCTAACAGAATGGATATCGGATGACGTGAGAAAGATAGAATGACTAGATCTAAGACTCGGGTGAATACAACAATAGAAAACATATGGCTATGGATCTAAATAACAAGGAAATCGATGCAAAGGAGACTAGGTCAACAACAACTAGATCTGGTCGACGGTGACCTAGGTAGATCTAGGCTTGGATGAAAAGAGATGGGATAAAATGAAGACTTGTAGAAAAAAAAGAGCTGAGAAGGCCGAGACTGAGTCTTTGATGACAATTGAACCTGCACAAGATGTTAGTGGTTGATATAGATAATAGTATGAAAATAATGAAACAATACATGCAAAGATGAAAGAGATCTCCCTAAAACTCAAAAATGGAAGCACAAGATCTCTAAGAGGACTCCAAGATGGTTTTGGTAGCTACAAAGACATTTAAGGATGAAGGAAAGATCACAAAAAGTGAGTCTCCAAAATTTCATCCTTGAACATGAGGGGTAAATGGGGCTTTATAGGGTTAACAACCACCTGGGTAAGTCACCGATGACTACAAAGAGATGTCCATTTGGGCGGTGGAATGATGTCTAACTCAAGGCAAAAAGACCCAAATGAAGTAGGATTATGGTTTAGGTGGATAGGGATGAGTTAGGGTTACATAGGGAAGATAAATGAGTAGGTGGATGGTTGAAATGAGTAAATAAAGGCCATATATGGGTAAAATTATTAAATGATGGCCTAGAGATAGCAAATTGGAAGATTTAGGGATGAGAAATGGAATTAAATGATAATTAAATATGATTAGGATTAATTAATGATAATTAGGGAGAATAAAATAATGAGATGAGGATTAGAGTTAATTAAGGATAATTAACATAATGAAATGGTTAAAGGTGGGAAATGATAAATTAAATTTAGGAGGGAATATGAAATTTGAATGGATGGCCATGAAGAAAAGAGAGCAAACATGGGGTGAAGGGTGGTGATACCAAATTTTGGTGTCTACATTTTCCCCTTTTTGATGAGTGGTTTGCATTGGGCAAGCCATGAGATAAAAATGAGAAGGATGGAAAAGATAATTGATTGGGTGCTCCCCCTCAAACTAGGGGTCGATGACACAAAGGAAGTCGATCATGAGTTTGAAAGAGATAGATGAAAAAGGATAGAAAGGATGAGAAAAGAAGATGAGATGAGAAGATATCCTGACGAGGATTGAAAAAAAAGTAAAAAAATGGCGGTGATTTCAGAGTCACTTGGGAAGGGAACAAAGTATGATCTTCAGGGAGACGACGACAATGTCCTACGGACCTGTGAGTTAGAAAAAACCACTACAAAATGGAGGGAAATTAAGGGGAATCCGCTGAAATAGATGTGAAAGTCACGGGACAAATGGGTCAAAGGTAGAAATCAATCATGTGCTAAAAATGTGAAAAATGGTTGAGATAAGGGTCACGACAAGAGGAGGGGTGGGATCAAAAAATATGCGTCCAGGGTGGGACAAAAAAATGATGATAAAATAAAGGTTCCCTAAGAGGGAACACAAAGATGGGCGCAAAGGAAAAAGGATGAAAATAAAGATGCGATGGATAACGAAGCCCTGGTGGGACATAAAAAGGATGCAAGAGGAAGACCACTTGAGGAAAAAGTGGAAGAAAAGACAATTTTTAAAGTAAGAATCAATCGAAGAGGGAAAAAGGTAAATTGCGAGAAAAATGTAAGGTAGTGTTCACTTATTTACAGTAGGGCGAGTTGGTGGCAATTAGGGCAGAGAGACGACGATCGAGGAGGGTTGGCGATGACCATAGTCGGTGGGCTATATAATCCCACGATTTGGCTGAATAAGCTCATTTGCACGTGACTAAGTGACAATCGAGAGCTCGAGCTATAAAGAGAGAGTGAGATTTGGAGAGAAATGGAGGCCGGAGGAGTAGGAAGGAAGCGCCAGAGGACCCGTAGGATGGTAAGTTCCTAAACCCTAGATTATTTTAAAGCATTTTGTTTGTTTTTCGTATTTTTTATTTTTTCAAATATTTAGCGCGGAAGCTTGAGGGTGGTTACAGATAACCGGGTATAGTCACCATCGATTGGGCATAAAAAGGCGTTAACCTAACATGGGTCGGCGTTAACTAGGGTGGGAATGACATATTTTATCTTAAGTTTAATTTTTGATGAGATCCCGATGATGATGATATTGATGGTTGTATTTTCATTAGTTTTTCGGGCTCGAGAGACCTTGTACTTGAGAGATAGAGTTCCTGCCCTCTATGAGCAGATTAGGTGTGATATTATAGATCTTGAGTGGGATCACTTACCCGAAGTTGGATTGGGTGGATTCGGAAACTACCAACGGATTCCACAAGATGTGGGCTTATGATTGCATTGGTGGATTAATGGGATGTGCAAAGCAGACACATTTTGGTTTTAGATAGGAGAGATGATGGTTACTTTGGAGGATGTGTATCACATCCGAGATTACCGATACAGGGGGATCAAATATTTCCCATTACAGTTGATGAAAATTGGAGGTCCTGACATGTCTGTTTGGAGCCATTGCCCACATATTATTATTTCTTTAGGGGAATTTTCATATGAGATAAGATATATTCGTGAGGTACCCTAGAGAGCCAGTTGATCTATTTAGTGATGATGGTGATATATTACTATGCACTACTTGATTCACTAATTAAGTGGGTGCTAGGTTTTCATGGACACTAGCAGGAATTTTGGATGATATTGGACCACTAGATAGTCTTTTCATTTGGTACTACATTATTAACACAAGTGTACCATGAGTTGAGCATGTATGTCGAGAGGAGGAGGACCTGGAATGAATGTGGGGTTTCTTCTACACTTTGTTGGGCCTATGAGAACATAGTGGAGATAAGACCACCAAGGCTACCATGGGTGATTGGAAATCACATTGGTGACAATCATATTTTTGAGATAGCAAGTTGATAAAGGTCATGGGGAGAGACAAGAGAGAGAGATTGTGTGGTACATGGATAGATTGGAAGATCTTGAGATAGATCAAGTGAGATGGCATCCATACGGTGACTTCCTGTATGGCCCAGAGCTGATATAGAGTTGACGAGAATGCGGCGCACTAAGTGGGTATAGGGGTGTTGGCCATAGATGTAACATTCCCATTTTAAGACTTTAGAAACAAGGGAATTTTTTTATATACATAATGTTCTCTGTTCTAAATAAACATAATTTAGAACACACATTCCATGCCAATCAATCTCATAACAGAAAACCATATGCAATTGTAATTGACTCGGTGAACTACCAATCTGTCATTTCATGACTCGGTGAACTACCGATCTGTCATGTTAACTTGAAGTATTGAATACTTAATGTATACCAAGTATACTTGGTTCTCTTACCCTGTTCTGGGTACTGAGTGTTCTATTTAAGAAACCTATCTAAATATTTGTTACCAATATTCATCTGAAATCACATTCCTTAAACTAGGTGACATAGGAAAACGTAACCAACAACTTGCGATACTTTGGCCAAAGATTTCCAACATACTGTTCATGTTACTATTCCTAGATGACATACTCGTCTAATCGAATATGTCCTTCACCCCACTCATCTGTTATCTAGAATGGTCTTCACTGACTTTAGTCAGTCCACTTGTCCAAGGTTTGACCCTAACACAGGTTAGTGACATAATTTTAGATAGGGAATCACTCGCGATGACCTAGAGCGAAACTAAGTTCAAGTCCAAAATTTGGGTACGTCTAGATGAACCAATGTTGAAGGGTGTTTAATATATGTCAAAGAACCCTATATCCTCGTCTTCACGAAGGTACAGTTCTGCAGTTGGCGTGTGCCAACATTCGACAAAACTACTTCATCACGATGCACACACCTCAAAGAGGTCATTTCCACTTAATTAGTTTAGGATTAAGATTCAGATTACAAAGAACCTTACATAACCCTAATTCCAACAACCTTTAAGGTTTCCATCCTTATTTGAGTTGGTTAAATAATATGGAACTTCATAGACTAATGATTGCTTTATGTTCAATTAACTTTTACTTAACATTTTTATTTGAAAATAGAACCAACATCCATCATAAGATTTGCTTAAGTAACTCAACCATTCATAGGAGGTGTAAGAACCAAAACAGTTCGGTAAGAGTGGACTTCATAGAGATGAAGTCTAAATGATTTACGAACACAAACACCATTCATTTGTTTTACATCCTTTTGAGAGGAGAAGAACCTTCCTCTTTATGGTTAAGTGTTAGGGTTTATTATACCCTTTTACCTTTCACACTTCCTTATAGTTTAATTGTATGTTCATTTAACATCCCTTAATAAACCATACTAGTTTAGGTAAAAGAACATCAATACATGCAACTTAGCAAGTTGCATTCAAGTAAGGGAAATTGTACTATTTCTCATTCATCAAATTCATTAAATGACAAAAAATAAGGATCCAATCAGATATGAATGATAACAACAAGATAGGATTACAAATTTCCTTTATATAATGCGCAAGAGAATTTACACGGAGTTAAAGTAACTTACGGACATTTTCCATTCATTATGATAAAATACACATTTTACAAGATTATGTATTTTGACATATTGCATGTCAAACAACATCAAGATCATAAAAGATTACAACTTTCCTTCAATAAATCTCAATAATGAATCGAATTCTCTATAAAAGATCCAGACTTTAAATCAATCAATACATCATATAATTTATTGCTTTCCTTTATCACTTGTGAAGTCCATCGTAAAATTGCTAAGACAGTCGGTTCAATCGAGCATGATAAACACTAAGCATTAAAATGAAGTGCCTTCAACAAATTATTTCATAAAACCAACTCTGCTTTTATGAAACTGAAAGGCTGAGAAGACAATAAATCATAAGTTCTAACAACCATAAAAGAAGAACAATTAATCAACCTAAATTAACATTTAAGAAAAGATCATGATATAATCATTAATCTATAGCATAATATCAAATAAGTAATGTTCCAACCAAATTCTTATCTATATCAACTAAAAGTAACTAATAATTATTTCCTTCATAATTCAATCTGAATTTGAAATATAGAAACTAACTTTACTATTTATCCAAACAGAGTTACTTTCAGAAGCAAGGGTCTTCTTGCTCACTTTACAAAGTTTCATAAAGAGACATGTACAATCAAGCTCATTCCAACATCGTAAGGATTTTAGGATGAATCATCTAACAACTGAAATAAATAAGAGTTTCACATTTCAGATGTGACATCCTAATTCCAAAACCAAGACATAGCCTAAGTTCTCAAGTTAGGCCTCACATTAACATTAGAAAAGTATTCATTCAATAAACAACATCTCACACCAATCACTATAACAGATATTAAACACCCTTAATACAAGTTAAGTGAATAAGCAAGTAGTAACAACAACTACATAATTGCATTCATAAAAGTAATGCAACTTAGCCAAATAAATCCACTACAAGATTTACACAAAAGAAGGATGAACGACTGAAAATAAACAGTTTAAAACATCCTTTCCCATTCGATTAAACCGAATTCCCCTTCACAACTCATAACAACTCACAAGTAAAGAAATTCAAAAGAGGATCTGTACCGACCGGTCATAATAAAGTGCTTAAATCTTAAAAATGTAGACATCATGCTCAAAGCTGTTACACTACTCATGCAACTACAAATTCAAGTCGGGATTGAAAATTAAGGCTCACCCATCACCAAACAAAATTAGTACAGTACCGTTTTCCACATCAAGAGATGTAACAAAGTAGCAAAACATCAGACAAGAAAAATAACAGCCTTCACCATTCATACAAAAACGTCTAAGTTTCAATCAAGAGATCATAACTTGTCCATTCCTACAAGACGATAACACAACAATAGATAAGGAGGACTTACAGTCGCATCCTCATAGAGGTGAGTGAACACATATTTTGAATGGATAGAGAAGGATTCATCAAGAATCGATTCCAGAAGATGCAAATGAAAGGACTACATGACTTAGCTAAAGGTGCCCAATCAGCTTAAAAGATGATTAAGTTTTCCTTTCATTTTTACCATAGGCGGGCTCAACTAAACACTCCTATGAAATTGACAAGACATTCAATTTCTTCCAACTTACATAGGAATCAAATAAATCTAACAACTGCACCGATTCGGTTATCTCTAAATAACATAACCACCAATTAAAAAGTCGAATATCCATTCAACGTATCTTCATGAAGTTACAACAATCAGACTTTCACAAGTTACTATAACAAGTTTAACAAGTGGTCTACCCAGATCATGAATGGATAGGTTCAAATCAACAACATCTAAGTCAAAAAGCAAAATGGACAGGAAGATTTGACCTCAAGTAAGCTCAACTGAGCTACGGAATTATAATCAAAATATTGACTCGGATAAAGTCCGTTCCTAAAATATCTTCAAACGAAAAGAACTTCAACTATTTACCTATTTACATTCAATTTCTTCCAACTTACTTAGGAATCAAATAAGTCTAACAATCTGCACCGATTCGGTTATCTCTAAATAACATAACCACCAATTCAAAAGTCGAATATCCATTCAACTTATCTTCAGGAAGTTACAACAATGACTTTCATAAGTTACTATAACAAGTTTAACAAGTGGTCTACCCAGATCGGGAATGGGTAGGTTCAAATCAACAACATCTAAGTCAAAAAGCAAAATGGACAAGAAAATTTGACCTCAAGTAAGCTCAAGCGAGCTATGGAATTATAATCAAAATATTGACTCGGATAAAGTTCGTTCCTAAAATATCTTCAAACGAAAAGAACTTCAACTATTTACCTATTTACATTCAATTTCTTCCAACTTACTTAGGAATCAAATAAGTCTAACAATCATGCACCGATTCGGTTATCTCTAAATAACATAACCACCAATTCAAAAGTCGAATATTTATTCAACGTATCTTTATGAAGTTACAACAGTCAGACTTTCATAAGTTACTATAACAAGTTTAACAAGTGGACTACCCAAATCAGGAATGGGTAGGTTCAAATCAACAACATCTAAGTCAAAAAGCAAAATGGACGGGGAGATTTGACCTCAAGTAAGCTCAACCGAGCTACGGAATTATAATCAAAATATTGACTCGGATAAAGTCCGTTCCTAAAATATCTTCAAACGAAAAGAACTTCAACTATTTACCTATTTACATTCAATTTCTTCCAACTTACTTAGGAATCAAATAAGTCTAACAATTGCACCGATTCGGTTATCTCTAAATAACATAACCACCAATTCAAAAGTCGAATATCCATTCAACGTATCTTCATGAAGTTACAACAGTCAAACTTTCATAAGTTATTATAACATGTTTAACAAGTGGTCTACCCAGATCAGAATGGGTAGGTTCAAATCAACAACATCTAAGTCCAAAAGCAAAATGGACAGGAAGATTTGACCTCAAGTAAGCTCAACCGAGCTACGGAATTATAATCAAAATATTGACTCGGATAAAGCCAGTTCCCAAAATATCTTCAAACGAAAAGAACTTCAACTATTTACCTATAGCTCAATCTCCCAAAATCTTAAAGGAAGACTCAAACATAATTATTCAGAAGAGAAGACTTCATCCATTCTTTGTATTCAACAAATAATTCTGAAACCAAATAAACCCAGAAGCCATTTCACAGAGTTTCAGAAGAGAGAGAACCAAATCCAAACAACAAGGTTTTTGAGTCAATACCTCCTTCTTGTTTCCACATGGACTAGAACCATAAAACAATAAATCCAAACACCATTACATACTCAGCCTTAGAATACAAGGTTTGAAGCAATGAAGGTTTACACAATACAAATTAAAAACAAATTACCCATTCACTGTTTTCCACACAAGTTCAAGATCACACAATTATGAATCAAAGTATATTGATACAATCTCAGAAGGTGTATTAAAACTTCAACAAAACAAGATGCGACAGAGAAGGGTAACCTTTTACCTTCTATTAACAATTAGAGACAACTAGTTTGAAGCTCAAAGCAACAACAAATTTTCTTAAACCCTTTTCAAGCAGGTAATCAAGAATACAAAATTTATCAACATTACTCAAGTCACGAATAGTTCTAAAGTGTGAATCATTATTAACTCACTCAGGGAAACAACCCAATGACAATATTATCATGCAGAAGTTCCTCAATCAAATAACACAGAGATTCTTTCAAGTAAGAAATCAAGTAACCATAACAAAATAAAAACCAACTTGTTTTATAAGAGAAGAGTTGTTTCGTGAAGACATTTAGAGAAAAGTAGAACAACTTAATGGATAGAGTCTATCATGCCTGATAGTGCTTTTGTCGATTCGAAGAAGATTTCCAGCCAAGCCTCAAAACTCTTTCTTCTCAAAATAAAGTCAACAACCAAAAACTTCCTTCTCAAATGCCTCTTATACTTCCATTGGATCGAAAATAGACCAAGGGAGTTAAAAATAGTAACAAATGAAAATAACACTTTGTTGGTTCGAAGAACTACATAGCTACATGCAAAACAAAAATCGAAATGCTTGAAAGACCAAACAACCCCCAAAAATCCGCCGCATGGTTTCTAGGCAGTTTGTTTGCCAAAACCGATGACCATAAATGTCATTAATTTCTAGTCTCACACTAATTGCTCCACGCCACCACTAGTTAAAGTTGGCGAGTCCAATTTCAACTTCTACATGCATCACTTATCTCTAGTGATGATTCCACATAGGATTCCGCCAAAATTTCCCGCCTCTGCGTAAACTCGCAGACTGCTCATTGAATTCAAAAATCAAATCAAATAAATGACTTAGGAACCATCGCCATGCCTTCAAATTGCCATACGACCCCTTAGGTCCCCTTCTATTCTCGCATTAGTTTAGGATAAATATCATTAGCTTAGGGTATGACCTTATGTTAGTTTATAAAATATTTACCTTAATTGCCTTAGGTAAATTTTCCACCTTCGGATAGGCCATTCTTCATACCATTATTGTATTAGGTAATAGGTTAGAAATATACATATCACCACCTTAGGTTATTTCCAAATCCCTAACTTAGAAAACATGCAACTTAAGTTAGGATGAACAAGATTAGAGTAGGCATAAATATACGGTAGATCCAGTTTACCTTAGGTTAGACTCCCATTAGGATATATCTTATAGATCTAGGACTTAGGCTTTACCCTCAATAGTCTTGAAGTAGACCTCTTTCCAACTTATGTCATTCAATGTTCTAGAGAAGTTGACAAGAAGATTTGAGCACACAACTTACAACAGAATGCATAGCATGAACTTCCAAGAAGATCGATGAAATTATAAACCTACAAAAATTCAGTATTTTATTTCCTTCAACCTCTACGAATGTCAGTTTGCCATACAAATCAAGTAAGAAGAATTAAAACATACCTTCAATGGATCCAAGGTTTCATTATTATATAGAGATAAATTTACAAACAACTTTACCGCTTTTAAAACTTATCTCAATAAAATGGATTCTTTGCAAGCAACAACATTTCAAAAATTGAATCCAAGAAAATAAATAATTTATCCATAGAAAGCATGATTTCAAACAGTCAAAAGAATACACCTTCTTAAGACAAATCACATGTCAACGCTTGCATTACAAAGAGGAGAAGTTAATAGTTTATCAAAGGTGTTACATACTTCTCTCCTAAAAGAATCATCATCCCAATAATTAACTTATTTAAACAAATTTGCATAAGGAACATCCATTTATTAACTTTCTTTTCACATGTTCATAACATTTCGGATTTAAAATTTTCAAAATCAGCATTTGCGTTCATTTATTTTAAACAATTAAATATGTCCAAAGCGGCAAATTTATTGTCATGAAAGAATAAAATCACAAATTCTATCGATAAACAAAATCAATTGCATTCAAATAAATATGGAAAAACAATTTTCGTATCTTCCATATGTTCCCGGAGTTGCACTTTTCTCATTAAACTAGTTTCATTGGACCTTTACATTAACTTATTTCACGATTTCTTAAGTGCAAGTGGCGAGTTTCCAATACTTGTATGGGTTTAACCACGATTATCTCTAGGTTTTGGAACTACAAGGAATTCTAATTTAACACGTGATAAATCTAAAACGTATTTTAAAAAAAAATATATATATGGAAAACATTATGCATTCATGACAAAGCAGGGGTAATGTATTTAACCATTTAATTGCATTTTCCTTGTACTCTTAATAATTCTAACAAATAAAAACAATCATTACAACTAAAAATATATGAGAATTTATATAATAATTGAAATAACTTATCTATTATGAAATAATTTATTTAAAAGAAATTGATTGTATATTTCAACCATCACAATCATAATCATCCCAACAATTTTAAATCCTAACAATTAAAAAACATTTATATCCTAAAAACATTGATCGTAATTTAATCAAAACAAAAATTTGATCATTAGATAAATTAACAAGGCCACCACGTGAAGGTGGAAGCTTTAATATAGCCTCAAAAATAATACTTTACTTACTAAGTGAAAGCATAAATAAACCTTGCCAAAATATCACTTTAAAACACACACACATACAAATTAAATAAAAAGTAAAAACATATCATTACAAGAATTAAGAGAATTATTTTGAGATTTTTTTGAATTATTAATAAATTAAGAAAAATAAGTTACTTTTAAAATTGATTGTATATTTCAACCATCACAATCATAATCATCCTAACAATTTTAAATCCCAACAATTAAAAAACATTTATATCCTAAAAACATTGATCATAATTCAATCAAAACAAAAATTTGTTCATTAGCTAAATTTTATTTCAAACTTAATTTATCAAAAATTGCTTCTTTTAGCTTCAAGAAATCTATTCTCTACTATTAAATCCTAACAATTAAAAAACATTTATATCCTAAAAACATTGATCGTAAATCAATCAAAACAAAAATTTGTTCATTAGATAAATTTTATTTCAAATTTAATTTATCAAAAAATTGCTTCTCTTAGCTTCGAGAAATCTATTCTCTACTAACAAGGCCAACCACGTGAAGGTGGAAGCTTTAATATGGCCTCAAAAATAATACTTTACTTACTAGGTGAAAGCATAAACCTTGCCAAAATATCACTTTAAAACACACACATACAAATTAAAAAAAATTAAAAACATATCATTACAAGAATCATATCATTTTCAATCTTTTACTATTAAGAGAATTATTTTGAGATTTTTTTGAGATTTTTTTGAATTATTAATAAATTAAGAAAAATAAGTTACTTTTAAAAAGGTGAAAACTCATCAGATCTGTTCTTTTCCATCCAATCTTCCTCCTTCCCCTCCACTTCCTCCTTCCCACACCATCCTTCATTCCTCCTTTTCCTTTCAACCCACCACCTTGATTCCTCCTTTTTCCTCCAACATTCAACCCCTCCTTCATTCCTTCCTCCTTTTCCCTCCAACCCCCACTTCATTCCTCCTTTTCCTTCCAACCCACCACCTTCATTCCTCCTTTTTCCTCCAACCTTCATTCCTCCTTTTGGTTGAAGTGAATATCAATGGGGGCGTTTGGCTTGCTCCTTTTGCCAAGTCGGTTCTTGGTCTCCTTTTGTGTAAAGGGCTTTCCTTTCTCGGCCTTCCTTGTTGAATCAAGTTTTTCTCCTCACATGACTTCAAAGTGCTCCCTTCCCCTTCTTGCTAGTTGGGCTGATCACTTCCCACTAGCTAGTTTTGGATGGTTTTCCGGAGTTTGGCCATTTCGGTTTTGGGCATCAGTCCAGCTATTAGGGTGGCTTCTGGGTAGTGGGGTTCCGGATTAAGTGCTTGGGTCATTTTTATTCTATGGGTGGGGTCCCTCCAACCCCCTTGTTCATAGCTCCAGTCAAAAGCGCTACTTGTATCAAAAAAAAATACAAAAATTAACAAACAAAAACAATCATTACAACTAAAAATATATTAAAATTTATATAATAATTGAAATAACTTATCTATTATAGAATAATTTATTTTAAAAAATTGATTGTATATTTCAACCATCACAATCATAATCATCCTAACAATTTTAAATCCTAACAATAAAAAACATTTATATCCTAAAAACATTGATCATAATCTAATCAAAACAAAAATTTGATCATTAGATAAATTAACAAGGCCACCACGTGAAGGTGGAAGCTTTAATATGGCCTCAAAAATAATACTTTACTTACTAGGTGAAAGCAAGTAAACCTTGCCAAAATATAACTTTAACACACACACATACAAATTAAATGAAAAATAAAAACATATCATTACAAGAATTAAGAAAAAAAAATTGGAAAGATTTTTTTGAATTATTAATAAATTAAGAAAAATAAGTTACTTTTAAAATTGATTGGATATAAATGTTGTTTAATTGTTAGGATGATTATGATTGTGACGGATATAAATGTTGTTTAATTGTTAGGATGATTATGATTGTGATGGTTGAAATATACATAAATGTTGTTTTATTGTTAGGATGATTATGATTGTGATGGATATAAATGTTGTTTAATTGTTAGGATGATTATGATTGTGATGGTTGAATTATTAATAAATTAAGAAAAATAAATTACTTTTAAAATTGATTGTATATTTCAACCATCACAATCATAATCATTCTAACAATTTTAAATCCTAACAATTTTAAAACATTTATATCCTAAAAACATTGATCATAATTCAATCAAAACAAAAATTTGTTCATTAGATAAATTTTATTTCAAACTTAATTTATCAAAAAATTGCTTCTCTTAGCTTCGAGAAATCTATTCTCTACTAACAAGGCCAACCACGTGAAGGTGGAAGCTTTAATATGGCCTCAAAATAATACTTTACTTACTAGGTGAAAGCATAAACCTTTGTCAAAATATCACTTTAACACACACATACAAATTAAAAATAAATAAAAACATATCATTACAAGAATCATATCATTTTCAATCTTTTACTATTAAGAGAATTATTTTGAGATTTTTTGAAAGATTTTTTGAATTATTAATAAATTAAGAAAAATAAGTTACTTTTAAAAAGATAAAAACTCGTCAGATCTGTTCTTTTCCATCTAATCTTCCTCCTTCCCACACCATCCTTCATTCCTCCTTTTTCTTCCAACCCACCACACCTTCATTCCACTTCCTCCTTTTTCCTCCAACATTCAACCCCTCCTCCATTCCTTCCTCTTCCCTCCAACCCCACTTTCATTCCTCCCTTTCCTTCCAACCCACCACACCTTCATTCCTCCTTTTTCCTCCAACCTTCAACCCCCTCTTTCATTCCTTCCTCCTTTTCCCTCCAAGGCACCCTCAATTAAAAATGTCTTTTAATTTAATTATTAAAATAATATTTTATTTATAAAAAATATTGATTCAATTAAAAAGGTCTTAAGTTTATTTATTTAAATAATATTTTATTTATTAAAAACAATTGTAACAATGTTTACAATATAATAATGGTTAATTATTTGTATGTTCAATTTAAAATTTTACACAAAAAATTAGTTTAATTACACAATGAGACTAGAGTCGGGTAAAAGGATACATTTGCCGATTTACCAGGTTGCTTATCCACCTAGAAACCTGCAAAGAACAAAGAACATGAATATTATGATTCATGACAATACCTTGATAATAATACACAGAGCTGTAGAAAAAAACTAATTATGTACACAAACCTATTAAGAGGTCCTTCAAGATTCTCAACCTGTATCTCAACCAACAAAAGAAACAAATTAAATATTAAGAGCAAAACATTAGACAGGATAAAACAAACATTAGGCCTGTCAAACCCTTTGAAATCATTGGTCATATGAAACTAAAAAAAAACTCTAAAATCATTAACTTACCATTATACTGCATAGTTTACCTTAACAAATATTTTCTGTTAACCCTATTTTACAGAAAGGGTCTGTCCTTGGTAATAACAGATAACCCAGAAAAAAAAACATAGAGAATCCTACTTATACCCTGAAGGGAGGAGAAGCTCACGCGCAGCCGATTTTGGTGTTATGGCCACTTAACTGCAAAAGTGTATAATGGAAACTGTATTAATCAGATGCCCAATGAGTTGAAATGTCTACAAGATCAGCTGCGTTGCCTACATCATATCAAGGCCTTAGAATTAATAATAACAATTAGATCAAAAGAATGAATGTGCAGGAAGCTCCCGGTATGCTTATTTCCAAAAATATGCAAGGTCTTTTCCCATACAAAACATGGAAAACTCTTTATCGGTCTAAGGGTTTAGCTCTCCATTGGAAACTTCTGCCGCAGCAAGTATGATGGACACTATTGCTGTTCTTTAACAGCCAGAAGAGTTTTGTGGAAGGCCCCTTCAATTTTTCCTAATTTGATCCAGACGATGAGGTCAGAGGCGATTCCATCAGCTAGAGATTCTACCCATTCTCAGTGGCAAAGCAGGGGAAGTGGGAATATGCAGCAAAACAACCAGCATGTACTTTATCATCTCAATAATAAACTGAGAAAGAGTGGATCTCATTTTCCAAAAAGAGAAAACCTCAACAACAAATTTAAGGGGAAAGGGTTTGTGAAAAATGCAGAAAACAGCTACGTGATGGAGATGGAGGCGTAAAAGGCATCAGGCATGAATCCCGTAAAGCATAAGATTGCTAGAATGGCAGAGGAGAAAAAAAAATCTAAGGGTTCTGACATTTAATAGAAAATAAAACAACAAAAAAAGTCCAAGGGTTCTGATGCCCTGCTGCTGCTCCCTGCCATTAGGGCTTAGGTTTTAGGGTTTAGGGTTTAGGGAATAGTAGTAAATAGCGCAAACTAAAGCCATTCCGCAAGCCCTTCATCAATAACAAAGGAAATGCAGGTAAGCAAAACAATAATAAGCAGAGCTACAGAAACACACAGCCTAAGAAAAACGTTTTCATACCTTTTCTGAAGAGGGCGTCAATGATGAGAGAGGGCAGAGAACAGAATAGCTTCCTCTCACTCTATTCTGAACACATCCACGCCTATTCTTCTCTGCATCCACAGATCTGCTCTGCTCCCTGAACTATTCTTCTCACTCGAAACAAACAGCCAAAATATACAGAAAAATACAAATGCAGACCATCAAAAACCGAAAAAAGACATTGAAGAAAAAACACAGACCCAAAAAAAACAAAAACCATTCAAAAGACATAAACGCAGAGAACAACAGATAACTCAAACGGCATGGCCATGCGACACAACAAAAATGCAGAAAACAGAAAACATACAAAGCACAGAAAAAAAAACCAGAAAACAAAAAACTCCAGAGAATGTACATTTTCCAGTCTGGCAAGGATTTTTATATTAGCTTTTCATCAACGGCTCCATGCCAGCTGTCCCCAATTCATCGATATCCGCTTCGCTCCATGCCAGCTGTCCCCAATGCTGGTTATAATGGTTTTTGTATGATTTGTCAAAATATAAAGATGTTTACAAACTTAAATTTTAAGTTGAAATCAATTTAATATTTTTATTAATGGTTTATTTTGGTGTGTGATTGTGTGGTTGAAATGTTGACGTATTTATCAATGAAAAATAATAATTTCATTCTAATTACTTTTTTATTATTTTTTAATCTATATTTGCCTATTTAATTAGAGGTGTGTTAACGCTGAAATGAAATATTAGTGAGCGGAAAAGGAAATTGAGACGGAGAACAAAGCACCTTGTTTGGATCGAAGTTGATGAAGAGAAAGCATGACTTTCTGGTTGATGCAAAGAAAAATGTAATGTTGCAAATGATCTATAATCAGCCTATCAAGAATCAAAATGGTCAGTTGCTCTTGAAAAGAACTCGTTGTTCATCTTGCTTAATGCGCGAGCTCGAGAGTTTATTCCTAGAGTGTAATTGCCCTGATTGGATCAAATGAATACACCCGCTTAGAGGACTGTGTTTGTGGATTTCACGTCGTTGCCACCATAACTGTGCCTGTCGCCACAATCCTTGCCGCTACAACTCAAACATCTTCTTTTTCATTTCTCTTTCCATAATATGTGCATGCTCGAGTTTGAGGCAGTTTTGGGATATTCATAAATCTAACGGTTGGTGCTCGCAAATAAACATGCCTTGGATGAGACAGTGCTCAGGTAATTTGTTTGTTTCTCACTCTTCATTCTCCTGAGCAAATGAATTTACAACCGAGGACAATGCGACTAAGGAGAATGGTTAAGTCCTTGCACGACCGGGATGCCTCATCGCTCGTTCGAGAACAAATCGAGTTATTGTCATCAAGTCTGTGCGTTGTGCATCTGCAAAGTGGTCCATCTTTTCTTTAACAACACCTCCACCGTTGTTTACTTTTCCCCAAACACAACAACTTTTTTATTTTCCAAGCGATATTCCTTTACTCAATCTATGCAACTGGAGTGACACGTGTCGTCCTCTAGCAACGTAAGAATGGAGAGATTGTTTACATGATAGTATTATCGTCATCAAGTACATGCTCTCTGGGTCCATGTGTCAGCATGAACACGAGTCTGTAGGGGGACATCAGATAATGGGGTAATAACTTTATCGCTAATAATAGGAATGTTGATTACGCACACTATAGTGCCTTTGTTTTAATGTCACGTGTAAGGTTCTTGTTTGTTCATACATTACAATGTATGAATAAACTGGATCTGTCTTTCTTTTGTTTTTTTGAATTTGCATTCTGAATATGGAGTCAAAAATCGATGTATCGGAGCATGTTTTGTCTATTTGAAAGTACTTTCATTCCCAACTAATAATAGCAATTGATGGAACATCCCGTGTTTTGGGAAAGGGGGCAGTTGTTATAGATCTCTAAAGGAAAAATTTAGTTAGGAGCGGTTTTTCGCTGATGCCTTTTGGTGGTATTGTATGGAAGTAGAGATATAACTAATAAACTGCTAGGAGAGGAATAATATGATCTGGTTTTTATGTTGTTAAAAAAAACATAGTAGCATGTCTTTCTGTTTCTCTACGTCATTCTGTTGTTTTTGTTTTGAGGAATGATAAACAAATTTGCAGGAACAGAGGTTTGTCTGGATCAAAAAATGATATGAAATTCGAACTCAAGAAGACCCTTAACAACAAAAGAACCAAACAAAGAAAAATCAATGTGCAGATTTATTTTGTAAATGTAATTGACAAAAAGGCAGTGTAATGCAAAATAAATTTGTGCGCGTCACATTGATCGAAATGCAATTTGAAATAAGTGCTCTGTTAAAACCCTGGTTTTGCCATCGGTGTGAATTTACGTCTACAAGTAAAATGATCAGTGCTCAAGCTCTTTCTCAAAAATACCAAAAACGGAAATAGAATGCAATAGAAATTCTTGTGTGCGAATTCATTATGTAAAAAAATTAAAAGCAAGAGCCTTGCGACATGTATGTGTTTATGGTGACAAGTAAAATGAATAGTCTGCTTTCATGTCGATTTCAATTTACAATTAAATGTTCTAAAGTTAAGAGCATCCCTGATGTAAAGGTCAAAGGAAACAAAAGCGAATGACGAGGTAAGTGATATATCAACCATGTGTCATTTGTATGAACTACTTGAAGGAGATAGGGGGTGCAATGTGTAAATCCTTAAGGCAACATACTCTAGATCATCGATCTCAAGGTCAAAGTCAGTAGGTTTTCTTTGTGAAGAAATCGTGATGATGTTATTGTTATGCCTAAAAATAGATTGTAGTGATTCTTGATAACGAATAATTTATGCATTTTTATCATGGGCGTAGCCTGCTAAGAATGGATCTTCTAGAACGTAACCAATGTCATAATCAAGTGTAGTAATGTCAATAGCATATGATTCGATGATTGTATCGATTTAAATGAGATGCTCTATATGAGGATGCTTAGTATGAGTAATAGTGATATGGACGCGGCCATCAACCTTCTTGCACAAGTGAGGTCGTAGAGTAGGAGGTAATTGTGATATAATGACATCAGGGGGATTGAAAGTATTAATCTTAAGGTTGATTTCATCGAGCTCATCATCATCTGAGTCAAGAAAGTTGGGTGGAGAACGACCCACAACCTCGGGATGACCACTATACCCATGAAGGGAATCCATAGAAAAGTTGAAGTGTTGATATTCTCGAAAAGGGATGGTAGGGAGTTCTTCAAACATAGGGATTTTGAATGTCCCACATCGTTGGAAGAGGTTAAAGTTCCAAGGATTAGTGTCACCTTACATTTTATAGATAACCCCTAGGTGTATGAACTTACTAACATATGCAAGCGAATGATGTAACAACGCACATATGATGAGTCCATGATCTACCTAAGAGGATATTATAATACAAGATGAAGTTGAAGATTATGAGTTTGATGTGCACTATGTGAGGAGGCATAATGAAAGGGAGCCAAATGGAATCCATAGGGGGCATTTGTCAAAGATCATAACCCTGACACGTGCTCCTAGTAGATTTAAGGTTGTCAATAGAGTAGAAAAATAAAAAGTTTAAAGGTCTCTTTCAAATTAAAATAATTTCTAAATTTGATCTCTCACAAAATAAAACTCTAACGTCCAAATTTTCCACCAATCTTGAAAAATTGAATATACAATCTCGTTTTCAAAAGTGACAAATTTTTAAGTGAAATTGATATAAATAAAAAATCTAATATAAAACCATACATTTGTTGATAAAGGCGGGTGATGTTTGTAAGTATTGTGGACTAGCAAATTTGTGAATGATAATTCTTACTATATAGTAACTTCATACTTTTTCGCCTCCCCGCTGTTGGGCCCCAACGACTAATATATGAACTGGGCAGTTTTCACTGATTGTGCATGCTTTCATCCTGCTAAAGATTTGCAAACTATTTGATCTCACCCATATGCCTCTCTAGTTTTTTGATCGGAATAGAGTATCATTCTTCAACCCATTCACTTTTATTTTCTGTTATAGCCTAATCTTAAAAGAGAGGTTGTAGCAATTTATGATACCATTAAGACAATTGCTTAAATTTTTGTGTCGGTTATGTGACCATTAATATCTTTTTTTTGTCAAATATGTGAAATAGTGTTTTAAATTCATTGCTCACATGTGAATCAAAATTGTGAATCATGAAATTGTAACAAAATGTGGTAAATTTTTACACATCATGGGAATGTAACTATTTGTTTTGAATAGGCTCATATGAGTGTGTTTTAGTGAGTCTCATTGACATTAATCATTTTTACCTATTGCGTAATTGGCCAAAGGTAATTCTAATTTGCTAGAGACAAAAGTAGCTAGCCGATCAATAGCTACAATAGAGATGCAAATGTAATTGGTTGAGACTTTGCCACATGTTGAGTCAACCAAATGTTATGTGTCTTTTCGGTTTAGTTATTTGTCACTTTTTCAACATTTTTGGCACATACTCATAGGCTTCATCCCTTAGACCTTCCCTGGTTGTAATATTTTAACAAAAGTGCTTCTTCAACTTTCTTATCAAGATCTTCTTAGATGTGTATGTGTCAACACTTATATCTCTCCCCTTGTCACCATATCTATATATAAATGGCAAGTTTTTTTTTTAATCACAACTTTTCTATAACCATGGTTTCATCTAAACTACCAACGTAAAGAGATTAATTTTTACGAAGTCATCTAAGACCTCATGGTCAATATTAAACTTAGTAGGGGTCTTGAACATTATGAAGGTCATTTGGGGTTTAAATTATCTCAATCTTTGAAGACCGTAAATAAATTTTGAAACAATCGTAGTCTTCATTGATAACCTACTCAAAATAAAGCTTGATAAGAGGGTTGTGATGGTGATTATGATTATCTTCATTAGGTTTGATCATTGGATTAATTTGGACGTAGAAAATTTGGAATTAAGTGGACATGACTTATCATTGTTTTTCTCTTTTGGAGCTATCTCACATGGAATTGTTGCTTTCAAGACTCGTGCATCGCTTTTCTACTCTTTTGAAATTTTATCATTAAAATGGTTAATCATGAATTTGGGGAAGCCATTAGAGTGTTAATGCCCAAATTGGATGCATTGAAGGTGGATTGGAGGCATCTTGACAACTACCACATTCAAAAGAAACAAAAAGCATACAAAGCCCTATTAAGATAAGTTGGAGTTAAAGGGTTTAATGATTTTGATAAATATGTTATTGGTCCTCTCTCAAAAAAAATGAATATATGGATATATTAAGATACATATACTATAGATACTATAGATGTCTTGTAATGGGTATTTGTATATTAAATTTTGATACTTAATATACCATAGATTAGAGATGTCTGAAATGGGTATTTGTATATTAAATTTTGATACTTATATTTCCAAGCATGTATTTTCAAATTATATTAATCAAAGGGAAGGAGTCTTTCAACCCTATTTATCCATTCAAAAGACTATTAATACTATAACTTTGGTTTTTTAGAGTGGCACCCATCATTTTTGATATATGGAAGGAAATGCCAAACAGAACTACAAATAAAAAGAAATACACTAAAATTACTTTGTAATAATGAAGACATATATATCAATAATATATATTAAATTTGATATGAAAATTATTATTTGTTATACATATTGAACTAAAAGTTAGATCAACATTCCTTTGAAACATTCCTTGAGTAGTCCATTTTTGATCATTTACACCTTGTTGTGTATCTTATATGCATGTATTCATTTGTACTTTTCAATTGTGTTTTTTTGTTTGTCCATTTTTTATGTTTAAATGACACATGATCAACTTGAGTGCATTTGTGTGCCTTTCTAAAATTCTAATTGCATATTTAAAATATATTTTATTAGAGTATTATTATTATTTCTTGGCTTTGCTTAATGATTGGATATTTAGCTACTTAGTCAAATTTAAGAAACCTTCAAATTAATTATTCATCTACTTCTTTTCATATGTTAAATTTTTAGTACATTCATAATTGAAATTGGTGTTTGATGAGAAGAAATGTCTTATTTTTGCCGCATCTCATCATTAAGAATGTGTTTGAATCTTCTTTTCCTTGACACAATTATGAGTAGAATTTTCAATTGAAGTTAGAGTTTGTTGTGAAATATCCTAATTAGTGTGTATTTGCACAAAAAGGGCTTTTGTATTATATCATAGAACCTTAATATGAAACTGAAAAATAAATAAAATTGAATTAATTATTTAATACTTGTATTTGGTGTGGATGTAGATTGTATCAATTTTTTTTTGTAGCTTGCTAAAATAAGATAAGGTCATTTTTAATGATTTGATGAATCCTTCCCATTTAAAGGTCATCACATTAGATTTCAACTCGACTAGTAGAATTTTTAAGAATGTTTGTGAAACACATGGTTAAATGTCGTGCCCATGCATTTTGACCCAAAATGACTCATTCAAATAGCTTGTATAATTTGGGCCTATTAAAAAATATTATTAAATTAGATACATAATAATTCTATTATTCCATTACCATTCCCACTCAATGATCAAAATAAGGATGATTGTAAATTAAGGCATTTAGTCAAATCATTTATAACATGATCAAAAGGTCACTTAATACAATTTTTATTACAATTAGTTTGTTAACAATTGTTAACAAAGTAAGGAATTAAATTTAGTGGGGGGCTAATTGTTTAGTTTGGGCATAAGTCCCATTTGGCCTTGACTTGACCCATGTCCCTTGCACCCTTAACAACTAAAAGTTAATTTTAAATTAATCTTATTCATCCAAATGTTAGAAGGGAGACATTTGACTTGTTAAAGTCAACCCTATATGCCCTAATTGGACAAATGACAAATCCTAAAAGAAAACTAAGCCCAAGTAGAAGGGTGTTCCTCCTTTGATCTCAAAGTTATCATAGAAACCCAAAAAAATCCCTAATCATCCTTTATGATTTTATTACCTTTCAATTTCTTTTTTTCTTCTCATTTTCCCTTTGTTTGTAGATTTAGGGATGGTTTTCATGGAGACACATCACACATGTTTTTAATTGTAAAAATGTATTGGTCAAATATTGTGTATTTTTCACACGGTCGTATTCTTTTGTGTATTTCTTTTTTATTATTAAAAACACATTTGATTTTATAATAAAAAAAAAAAAATACACTCAAAAAAATACTCTCATGTGAAAAATACGTACACGGCTTGTGCATAAGGAGGTAGTAGTATGGATGTGCTAGTCGAAGGAAAGGGTTGCACAACGACATGATTAACACGGAGGGTTGTCCTTAAATCCACAAGGGGAAAGGCGGCTGCTGATGACAACCAATACAACACACACGGGGTTTGTGACCCACAAGGGTAGAGTATTTAAAGAATATAGAAGTGGAGGTGGATGGTCGGCTCAATCGATTGCTCCTCCACCACACGTAGAATAAATCTTGAAAAGAGAGTTCTATTCTTGTTTTGTAATCAAATGAGTAAAATATTTAAGAAGATGACTAAAAGCCCCCTCTTTTTTGAAAACTTAAGATGATAAGAGATTTAAAGAGAGACTAAAAAGCACATTTTTTGAAAACTTTAATAAAATAAGGCAATATGAGAGATTGGTAATCACAAAAACAATTTTATTTTAAAACATTAAAATACAATTAATGTCCATTTTTTCCTTTTCTTGCAATTTTCATTGATCAAAAATAAAGAAGAGATACATTCAAGTTTGACAAGTTTAACAATGATACCTTTTACAACACAATTTGGAATTTACAAAACTATAATTTGAATAAGTATTTTGATAGGCTCAATAAACTAAACAAAATCCATATTTTCCCATATTCAATACGATGAATATTTGCTCATATCAAAATCCAAACTTTACAACTTGTTTCAAAATAGTTTCTTACAATAACAATACTAAATAACTTTTCTTAATTTACATTAACAAGATTTCAATGAATTTCAAATACAAGTTTATAAGCTTGCCATAAATTGGGAATGACATGTCAATTTTTTTGGATGCACAATCACAAAATAAGAATTCAAACTCCCAAAACTCCTATCTTCTCTAACAACATCTTCACCAAACAAGCATCCAAAGTCACTAGAGAAGCCTCGATTTATCACTAATCTAGACGACATTTTGGGGCTTCACGAATTCCCTAAATCTCCCTAAACCATTCCAGTGTGGTAGAGTATTCAACAAGCTTTTTGTTAGTACTTGGAATACAAAAATGAAATTTGTATGTTCAAGTTATCGTTGGTCAAAGTTTGGTTGTAGTTTGGATTCAACATAGTTAATTGACCAACATGGTAGTGACACGTGGTGAGAGTAGAGTGGAAGCAGGTGAAAAATAAAATATTGGTTTTGTGATGTCAGTCTTCGACACTCGTATTCAGACGGGTGGACACGCACTTTTTGTTGACCGGGGGCCCTCGGCCACGTTCGACACACTCTTTTCACGGAGGGGTGCCTTGATTGCCGCATCATCATTTCACCATGTAGTGGGTCCTTCGGCCACCACATGTCCTGCCACCACATTGCATTTCATACTAAGCCAACTCAGTTGGGTGAGCTCACTAATTACTTAAGCACATTGTAGGGCGAGTTCATATAGCTCGGCGAGCTCCATTCATGACTCTACGAGCTACTATTATGGTTAGGGTTAGTTCATAGTACTACGTGGAAATGATTAATGCCATCACCAATGTTCATGTGGGCTTCCAACCCCTCTGCCCACCTTTATTGGTTACCAACTCGAACATTCAAATTACACCACCCATTTTAGTATACAAGCATTGACCGCTCCACACAATTCATCCACATGGCACAACATCATTACCACATGCCTTTATAAGCGGCGGATAGTCACAACTTGACCATACGTGGCAGCGAAAGTGTATATGTGGCCTACGTCACGTGAGTAGTGGACGAGATAGTCTATTTAAAATCTTTAATACACT
This sequence comes from Taxus wallichiana var. yunnanensis, assembly GCA_018340775.1. NCBI lineage: Eukaryota > Viridiplantae > Streptophyta > Pinopsida > Cupressales > Taxaceae > Taxus > Taxus wallichiana. The sequence goes on from CM031233.1 coordinate 151,302,343, forward strand.
ATTGTCACCCCATCAATGTAGGATATACCCACATAGTTAATTTCTACGCGGTGGATGGGGTTGGGAGGATTGAACTCCCAATCACCATTAAAACAAAAGCATGCCCCACCGCTAAAGCCATTATAGCTTGGCAAGTTATAAAAGGGGTTAACTTGGTTTTGTTTAGACACTGTTCTATGTACAATCTTAAAGCTTAAGGGGCAAATTGTGAAAATCATCATTTTAGGAGCACTCAGAGGAAGAATTAGCCTTCGATGTAAATTGAAGATATGCTCAATATTTTGATAAGCTCTTTACGATGTATTTGTTTTCCTGATATCGAGGTGTTGTGATGTCGTTTTTCCTTGTGGAAGTCATTCAAGCACATGGAGTTCATCTCGAGCCTTCATCAAGCATGCACCTCGTTAAAGGAAGACTTCTGGAGACTTGTTCTTCTACACCGACCATTGTAACCCAAATTTTTGCTACTTGATGGACGTGATGTTGTCTTGATTTTTGGTTCGATTCATTATGAATTAATTGGATCTTTATTTACCTTTTTATCTGGTTCAGATTCATCAGGGATAAACTGGGTATGTGATCACCTTGGTTATCAGTCTGAATTCATTTTGAATCAATTAGTAGTGATCATTTTTTTATTTGGTTGATTCATTGGGAATCAACTGGGTATATGATCACATTTGTGTTTTGGTTTGGATTCGCGACGGATTAACTAGGGAATTTGTTCATATGCACATTTTTTAGCTGAGATCTTCACTCTGTGTAGAGGTTTGTGGCCGTGCAACAGAGTGGTGGCTGTTTGTGGAGGAGACTTAGTACTTCGTAGGATCAATTCAGATTCTATGGGAATCAATTAGGTTGTGTTTGTTTGGAGGCTAGCTTGGTTTCATTCAAATCAACTAGTATATTTCTTGGTTTAGGTTGCACATTCATAACTTCATTTGTAAATTGTATTTGTTTGCCAATCAGAAGTGTGATGAATCGGTTCATCATTTGAACTCGAGAGATTTAGGCATTTATCAAACTCCATTATCAACTTGTTTGTAGTGTGTGGGTGTTTTCTTTCCATTGCAAATTTCTTTTAAGTTGATAACTATTGTGGAGTTTTTAACAAGTGCCTATAGGATTCGAAGGCTAGTAAAATTTTTGCCCTATGATGAGTTGTGTCAATTATGTTTATAAACAACTCTTTTGTATTTTAACTAAGCCATTGTAGTTATGTCCATGTATTTTCCAAGTACACACTATTGCACATTATCATTACAACTTTGAACTTGTGGCATAATTACTAATTAATATAGTTATATTTTTTTGTGGTATTGTGTGCATTTATTCTTATTATCCCAATAAGTTGTTTGAATGATGATATGTGTGATGCCACTCTTGGTTGTAAGCAATTTTCCATATGCAGCAAATGAATTATCCGCAACAACTCATATGCACCAAAGAACATGTCCACAACAACCCGACCACATCCAAAGGAGATCATCTACAACAAACAACCCTCGTTATGAAGATATTTTGGAAGGCATGAAGAATGACACTCAATTTTGTATGTGTCACTGAAGAATCAATTACAATTGGAACATGTAGAACTAGGAAACAACTCAACCTTTGATTCGGTCATTCACTACAAATTAGTGAAAACTGAATGATTGAGATAACACGTGATTGAAGGAACTAGTTGAATGTTTAGATTATTAGGCTATTTTTGTGATCTCATTGATGTTGGTGCAAATGGTCAAATTGAAATGTTTAGAAATTGTAAACAATTGATAGAATTGCTCAACCTTGATGATGATTTAGCTACGTTATATGATGATGTTAATTGATAGATATGTATGTGTTTTATTGCTTGATGTAATTGATACGACCTTGAGGCCGAAGGGGTATTTTTTTATTGATAAAGCGGGTTGAAGGGACTCGTTCCCTATTCAAAATGATGAGGCTAAATCCTCAGGAAAACAAAAGGGCTACAAAAGCCAAACAATAGCTGCATACCACTTCACAAAAGATAAAACTATCCTAAAATTACTTCCCACCCTAGGATGGAAAATAATCGTCAATGTTGCCCATGCGTCCTTTTTTATTTTTCCGCTTCTTTACCTCTTGCCATTTTCCTAGATCAGATGAAATAACCAGCACAAGGTCACTGGGATTCACCAAAGCCATCGAATTATCTGGCACAGAATCCTGATCGATTCCAAACTTTTTGAAGTATGTCCCCTTTTTATGCCACCTCCAACCAAGTGGTTTTCCTGAAATCCCATCTCTGTATCATTCTTCTCTGTAACCATTTTACCGTTGGAGGTAGGATTATTCGGATTATCTTTAAAATTTGATGCAGAAACCAAATCCAGGTTTACAGAACCCCATCCACTCGAAGATGTCGATCCATTTTTCCCTAGATTTCTAATTCTTATTGAAGGGACATGAGGCTTGCAAATGTCCCACATTTCTGCATACAATCTACATCGAAATGTGGTATTCTCATAGTCTAAGACCTGGGTATGCTGAAAATTACCAAATTTAAGGTTGATTCGATCAGGTATTCCTTTGCTTAAATCAATTTCAACGCAAATTTGGGCAAAAGAACACAGACCCGAATGTGTTCTATCCAAGTCCTCTTTTATAAATTTGCCCAACATGTTTCCAATATCTTCCAGGGCATACCACAGATGTAATGGGAGGTTAGGAAGCCTGACCCAAATTGGTGTTTTGGCCACCGAATAAGTATTCGAGATCAAAATCGGGAACCATGGAGTGATAAATAAACCCGCATGTCCCCAAAACCAAGGACCATATGTCAAACAACGCTGGTAATCTTCTAGGTTCCCTAAAATGGACAATGAAAAACCCTTGGAACAAAGAGAGATTTCACATTTATTGGTCCAATTTTCAAAAACCCACTGATACAGAGAGCTGTGGAGGAAGGCCAAAACCCATTAAACCTACCAACCACTACATCCCGTGATAAGTTTTTGAAATATTCTTCAACTTCGAATTTTCTATGGTGAGCGAAGGAATGTCCTCGGCCAGATTGACCAGGTAGGCCTGGTTATTTGATGTTTGCTTGCTCGAGGAATGACCGCCCCTATTTTCTAGTGCATCTTTGAAGGAAGTGGCTTTCTGGTGATGCCCTGAGCCACGGTTTCCGAATCTCCACCCCCCTAATTCCTATCACTGTTTCTGCCCTATCCACCTACCCCATCTGGATACACATTCATTTTTGGAGCCCTAGGGTTAGGGCACAGATCCACCTCCTCCTTATCTTAGGTGGCTCGATTCAACACTCCACCACCAGCCCGTGACCCCCAATACTCTATCGATTCCATTCGCGGCATCTATCTTCACTCATGGATCCTCCTGTTTCCTGTAATCGACTCCCTCCATAGTCACAACCTTCGCCTTTAAAAAAATATCCTACACCTTGAAAATGAGGCCGAAGGGGTGTTGTTTTGGTTTTTTGCAGAAAATTATATCACAATAAACAAGAAGGGGCTAGGAGACTAACCATGGAAGAATATCGGATGTTTGCAACAAGGTCACCTTGGAAACTTTGTGTTTGTGCATATTGTTATTTAATTGTTGATTTTGTTAGGAGGTTCCCATGGGGGTAACCTCATATGTGACCATGGGTTTGTGTGTTGATTTTCCCTCTTTTATTTTATTTATTTTGTTGTGTATGTGATTTCTTTAATTGTAATGTATTCTCACTTTATTATTGCTTAATTAATTTGCTTTTGGTTAAGTTAATTATTAACCATGTGAATAATGCTAATTAAGAGATGTGAGAAAGGGGCATTTAATGTGGTAGATAGTCCTTGTTATCTTATTGATTTTAGATGGATTTTATTGATTTTGAGTTGTGTACTCATCCCCACTTTTCAAATCTCGAATTTGGGCTTTGAGCCCATTTTTGAAGGCTTGTGGGACAAGTTATACTTGTCCCATACCTCTTAAACTCACCCAAAAACCTTACCTATGAAGTGAGGGGTAAAAATTATCCCTCATTATGTGTTTTGGAGGAAAAAGAGGTAATTAATTACACTTTCTTACAAACCCTCTTAATTGTGTCCTTAGAAGTATGGAGTGGAGGTTTGTGTGTTGAATGAAAATTGTCATATCCTCACCTTACCCATTTATGAGTCTTGGTCCTTTTGTTTGACTTAGTGAGGTGGATTGGAGGAGTAGTGATGTGGCATCCTACATGGAGCCACCTCACCATCCTCTCCACATTTTCTATTTATTTGAGTTATTTTGGAGTTTTGGGGTTACTTGGTTTTGTTACACACTTGCATATTTGGAGATTTTGCTTGGTTAATTGTTTTGGAACTTGGGAGCTTGCTTTTGGATTGGATTGGACTTGGAAGAAGCTTGAAGTTTGTTTCTTGAAGATTGAAGGTTCTTGCAATGGCAAGGTAGGGTCTTATACCTTGCATTTTACTTTCTTGTTTGTGTGTTGTTGTGTAAAGATAATGGATGTATGTGTTTGTATTGGATTTGGGTAGTTTTGACCTTAAGGATGGTGTGGGGAGAAGGAAAATGGGGGCCTTTGAGGGAGGGATAAGAGTTTTGTATGTGTATATGGAGGGAGTGTGGGTAGGGTGTTCCACCTTGTGAAGATAAGGGAGATTTCTTGCTTTATCTTTATATGTTTTACATGAGGGAGTGATAAGAGATTTGAGGGAGTGATAAGAGATTGAGGGAGGGATAATAGTTTTGTATGTGTGGATGGAGATTTTGGAGGTTTCAAGGTGGACACTTAACCCACTTGGGAGGTATAAGGGGTTCCCCATATTTCTCTTCTCCTTTGGCTTAGATTTTAAGCCTATGTGTTGGAAAATTATATATTGTTACTATTAATGTTATTGTGCTTGTATGTGTTGAAAGTTTTGTTGGTATGAATGTATGTATTGTTGAAGCATTTGTTGTAACACTCAAAATTACAAGAGCTGGAAAATGAGGACTATTTTTTTTTAAACATAAAAACAAATTACACAGATGCAATCGTACAAATTTATTTAATCAAATTAATTAAATGAAATTGGTTCTTTTGATCTATCTAATAACATCCATGTAAGCCATGTGTGGATGAGAAGGGTGTATCCAGATCTCCATGATCTCCCTTCGTCACAGATTACTTTAAGTGACAATGCTTACTAGCATTTAGGCTCAACCTTTTAAAGGTCATAGTTTAAGTCAACTTTAAATCTATTCCTCCCACATATTTTTGAACTATATTCTTTATTTCCCTAGAGCAAACATATAGATATTACTAGTTTATCTATACTTAATTCTTATAAATATAGATATCAATTATATCAATTAGGCTACCATACTACTCTTTATGAATACATTATAACTACTGTTTCATATACTTATTAGATGACCATTAATTATTTAGTATGATTTGGGGGAGTGGTATGAGTCCTTTCTTATAAATCTATGACTTAATTATACATGTTTTTGCGTAATTCATTGAAGGAAATAAAGTCACCTTACTCTTTCTTGACCATCTCCACGGAAGGAAACAATGAGTTCTTTTGATGATGAATATTTAATGAGTGAAGGGAACTCAAGTTTCTAGACACAATTGTAGACATTTTTCAATATCTCAAAATCATGTTGTCCAAAAGAATTGAACTTGGATATTGAATTCTTGAGTATTCTATATTTTATATCCATGACGTGGATCCAAAATTGAGACAAGTTCTCTGTAATGGATGCGAACATGTTCTTACTCATGAGGGTTTGAGATTCGAATGAGATCATCTCGAATAATAGTGGAAATATCTCATCCAAGTGAATGACCTCTTTTACAAACCCCTCCTCTGCTTTGTTTACTTTTGACAAAGTTTCAAGAACATACTTGATGAGAGAAACGATATTTGGAAATAATGCTTTGCCTTTATCAATGATTTTCTCAATCTAATTCTTATTGGCGTTCCTTGCACCATATACACTTGTGATTTCTTTATTACCTTAGGATCAACATTGTTGATTAAAGGAATGTCTTCAACTAGAAGAGAAGATGTTGAGTTACGTTCTAAGAAGGGTTGAATGTAAGCATTGATGTAACAAATATAATAATTTGTAAAATCCTAAGATATTACATAGGAACATATGATAAATAAATGCTAAAGTATAGATTCAACAAAATTAATAAGCTAAATAAATGTAAAACTATTAGTGAAAGAGAGGGAATAGAAGACTTAGTTTATTTTTCACTTGATCTTGAAGTATTCTAGACTAGAAAACTGATGAAACAAAAGGGAAGAATGTCATAACGACACTTAGAAAATTCTGTAACTGTAAAAAAAATCCTAGACCAGGGGCACCTAGAGTGGGGCTAGGGAGCCTAAGCACTAGAGACCTTTGCAAGGCACCTATGACTGCGCAAGAGCTAGAAATATGGTTTTTCTACTATCGCAAGATGGTCACAGTGTGTTACTAGATGATCACCGAATTCACCTGTAACCTGCAAAGAGAAGATGACCTACAAAACCCTCTAACTAAATCAAGTCTGAAAAATTAAAGATGCAATATGGGGAGTTGGAATGACCTTGATGATCACCTAATAGAGTGAACTTATGACCGAGAATTTCACTACAACTTAGACTCCATGTATTTCTTGTACACGTGTGAAATAATTATGCCTTAGGAATCCCTTGTACAAGTGCACATGATAGCATGCTATAGCTAGATGTACCAAAGTGTAAATATATGTGTGGATGGAAAAGAAACTCCCCCTTCTATGCGTGTATGTAGAAAATTCAATCCCTTGTCCCTTGAATGAAAGCTAGATGTATTCCTTTGATGCTCTTAGATGCCTTTGGATATAAGTTTAGGTGATGATAATAGATGTTTAGAGCTTGGTATCTTATTTTGGTCACATAACTTTTTATTTATATGATTTACTTAGTTGAATTTTGTAATTGAAAGTTAAAAAGCTGACCCATAAGAAAATAATATTCCCAAAAGATAAAATAGGCCTAAAGAGAGTGAGTAAGATAGAAATACGTTGAGGGCGTCGAGAAGGGACGAGGGTGGTCGGGTGCTTATGTCTGGTGGCCAGGTCTTTGGTGTTGGAAGCCATAAAAGATAAGAAAGTAAAGTACCAACTTGGTTGTAGGGTGTGTAAGACCAAATGGAAAATAAGAAACATAGACAAAAGGCCAAAGATAGATGTCAATTACTAGTTTTCTCATTTAGGAATCATATGAATACTAGTATGATTTTAGGACCTAGAAATGTACCCAAGTGCATGATTTTGTGTCTACATTTGCACCCAATTTATGTTGTTGAGTGCATAATTGATAACCTAAAGTAGATAAGAGATGTGTACCTAATAGCCATGTAGAGTGTGATGGTGATAGTGTGCCAAAGAGACAAGTGAAAGCGTGAAGTGATAAAAATGAAGCATGGAAGTTAAAAAAGAGGAAGTGACCCTAGGGGTGAAGTGTATTGTGTTATACCATGTTGTACATGTTGGTGTTCTTGAATTTATGATGTCGGCCTACTTCTTGTTGCATATTAAGGATGGACATGTAAAATAAGAGCGAAAGAGGAATCAAACATGTATTATGAAAAATCTATAAAAGTATGTAAAAGTGTGTAAAAAGTAGTAAAAGGAATGTGTGCACATGATGTGAAAGAGTGTAAAGGATAGAAAGATATCCTAAAATGTTGTGTAGATTATTTTTTTGTGAAATCTCATGATAAGAGTGAGTTTTTGGGTGATCTCATGCCAAGAACAAGTTTTTAGTCGATCTCACGCTAAGTGTGAGTTTTTTGGGCTATCTCACACCATAACATAAGAGTTTCAGGGAAAGAGGTCTAGTGTTACTTTCCATCCATGAATGCTTCCCAAATTTATACACCACTGCATTTGGTGTGATCCTTCTTTGTTCCATATTTGTTCTAGTTTGATCTAAGTAGAAAAAGGAGATAGTATGTATTCGATTCGATTGGAGGACTGTGCTGTCTTGTGAAAAATGTTCTGTGAACTGCTGAAAATTGTTATAATATGAGAAAGTTATTGTAGATGCCTCCTGGTCATAGGCACCTAGGAAAGGTCAGGAGTGCCTAGGCGTTGGTGTTTATACTGAACTAAGGACCCAAGTCAGAATCTAGGCCATATTTGTAGCTATAGAATGCTCTATTCTTATATTGTGCAGGTCTGAAGTGTAGACATGTACTGTTGTATGGGGTGAATGATTCACCCAAAGTATGCCCCTAGTTTTGGGTGCATGAGTTGTCACTAGGAGAATACGACCCAAAGGAGAGGACTGAATGACGATCCGAACTAATACCCTGTAAAGATGAGGGAATGTGTATGGTAGAAACCAAGGCACATGTGAACAAAGTGGCTAGAAATATATGCTAGTGCAACCAAGACAAGTGTGTATATAGAAAACAATGTAACAAATAAGGGTTTAAATAAGATAGACAAGATAGACCACAAAAAGTGGGTTTTAAACATGGGACATTGCTCACAATGTCACAATATAATTAGGGCTGAAGTGACAAAAATCATACATTGTGCATACAAGACAAAGGGCATAGCCTACAAACAATGACATACAATGGAAAACAATGTCAAACAAAGTGTAATAGAAAACCATGGTGGCATATAGATCTTGTAAAGAAAATATTGCACATGAAGCACCCATCAACATGTTAGAAAGATAAAAGTATGTCAAAGCATGTATAGATCCATGAGATAAGTAGTGTGTTAGTAAAAGAGGGAAGTAACATATAATGAAATGATAACACATGTAATGTGTATAAAAGTAGATGCCCCTAGGAGCCTTAGTGGGAATGGTAAGAGGTATAGTGCCAAGAATCAATGTTGCGTGTAAAGCTCTGTAGGAAGTCTACATTCACAACTAAAGACCAAGTGAACACGCATGTGTATATATAAAATATAATGACATACAAAATATCTGACTAACATAGTATGAAAAGTGTACATGTGAGTATAAGAAAGAAAGAGTAATGTGTAACCAAGATATGCACATGCAGTCGATGAATGTAATGAAAGGGTATGCAATGTGAATGTGAAAGGGGCCATGTGCCCCGAGCAGATGTGTGTGTATTAGTGAGATGGGGTTCATTTATAAAATATCCCTCAATGATCAAGAATGAACCATAGAACACGAGTGAGTCATCGGGATTTTTTTGAAAACATAAGAATTTGTAAAATCCTAAGATATTGCAGAGTCACATATGATAAATAAATGATAAAATAAAAATTTGACATAAGAAATAAGATAAATAAATGTAAAACCCTAAGTACAAGAGAGGGAATAGAAAACTTAGTTGATTTTGCACTTGATCCCGAAGTATGTTGGACTGGAAAACTGATGAAACAAAAGGGCATATTATTGTAACTACGCTAAGGAAATTCTATAATTTTCAAAAATCCTAGACTAGGGTGCTTGGAGTGGGGCTAGGGTGCCTAGGCGCGAGAGACCTTTACTAGGTGCTTGTGACTACGCAAGAGCTTGGAATCTATTTTTTCTAGTGTCACAAGATGGTCATCGCTAACCTTTACTATTGGTCACTTGTGTGTCACCTTTGGATGATCACCGAATTCTCATGTAACCTGCAAAGAGAATATGGAATAAAAAAACCTCATACTACATCAAACCCCAAAAAGAAAAAATGTAATATGGGGAGTCAGATTGACCCTGGTAGTCACTCAATAGAGTGAACTTACAACCAAGCACTCCACTACATCTTAGGCTCCATGTAGTTCTATGTGTGTGTGAAATAATCATGCCCTAGGAATCCCTTGTGTAAGTGAACGTGATAGCAAACTTCCCCTCATATGCATGTATGCAAAAATATAGTCCCTTGTCCCTTGAATGAAAGCTAAATGTATGCCTTTGATGCTTATTAAATTCCTTTGGATGCAAGCTTAGGTGATGATAATAGATTACTAAAGCTTGGTCCCTTATTTTAGTCACATATCTTTGTATTTATATGATTCTCTTGGTTAAATTTTGTAATTGAAAACTAAAAGGATGACCCATAAGAAAATAAGATGCACAAAAGATAAAAGAGGCCCGAGTTTAGGGGCACTAGTGTCCAAAGCCATAAAATATAAGCAAGTACCGATTGGGTTCAGAGGGTGTGTAAGACCAAATGGAAAACATGAAACACAGAAAAAAAGACCAAAGATAGTTGTCAATTACTAGTTTTATCGCTTAAGAATCATATGAATACTAGTATGCTTTTAGGACCTAGAAATGTACCCAATTGCATGATTTTGTGTCCACAAGACTCGAGAGCTTTCATCTAATCCTCCATTTGTATGATTCTAAATTTGTATTATTTTTTTTGAGTAAGGAGGTGAGAAGTGGATTCCTTAAACATGTGAGAGTCACCATCATGTGATGTTTGACCCAATGAGATGTGGGTAAACTCATAGTCTGATGGAGTCATGTCCTCAATGGGCTTATCATTGTTAGGTCTAGCAATTTCAACATACTAATTACCTAAAGTTCCACTGAAGAAGAGAAAATTTGTCTAGGATTTCTTTCTTTGGTTAGACATAAATGCCCTTAAGATTTCCTTGAGACTGGGATTAATAGCAAGCTACATCATCCTCGCAACACTTTCAATCATTTCTTGAATCCATGGAAATGGCTCTTCGAGAGTTGACACAATGTTGGTCGTCGAAGAACTTTTAGGAGCTTGTTGTGGAACCAACTCTTGATCATCATGGGGAATATTTGACATTGGAAATGAATTACTTGGATTACCTTGAAGAAAAGGGTGTTGTAATGAATCACTCTTGCAATTATTTACATCAACCAACCCACTTTGAATTACTCAATTCAACTCACCTTGGCTCACTTAACTCACTGAGATCATTTAGCCATGTCACTAGGGAGGTGTGGATGACTCTAACCTGATTGATGAGTTGTTTACCTTGAATTATGATGGATCTTTGACTCTTTTTGAATGAAAAATGTCCCTTGGTTCTCAATTGCTAAACCCTATGATGTTTTGTCTCGTTCTTGAACACATTTGTGACCAAAATGATGCCTCGAGACATCTATGAAGGATGAATTACCTTGTTTGAACTATAAAACCATCCTACAACCCCATGAAGATGTCAAAAAGTAGTGATATGACTGAAAACATAGCCAATAACAAATTTCTACACCCAAAACAGAGACTTTCTATTTTTAGCAAGTTGAATCAGGACCTGCCATTTTGGGAAATTTTACTTGTTTTGCTCAAATATGAAATTCTTGATCACCTGGCATACTAAGTTAAACTCCATTTACAATTCTTTACCATTTTCATACACTTTCTATTTTTAGGGTATTTATTTTTGCTTTTTACTTTTTTTTTTGCTATTTTTGGAAAGGTTGCCTAGTTTCTCATTTTCAATGTTCTCTGAGTGCAATGATTTGAGGGGAATCACTATTTTTAGTAAGTTACTATATTTAGAAAGAGAGGATGCTAGATATTAATATTTTTAGAAATTGCATTTTTCCACCTCATTGTAACGAAAATTACATTCTTTGGATTAGGCTCGTCTTCACAATCATGTGCTCCAAATTTCAGTTCAATTTGCCCACAAAAATGTCTAGAAACTGAAAAATAAGGTGTTAGGGCATCAAAATAGGGTTTTATACCATTAATGAACCAGGTCATCATCTCCTTTTCTGCTACCACCTTTTTGAAGGTGTTTGGATTGAAGAACAATTGAGAAAGTTTCACCCAATTTTGATCATAGGTTTGAAAGATAAGAGTTTTTGAAATTTTGTTGTATACGGTAGCCATAAATGAATTTTGATAGAGTTTCTATATATTTTGTAGGTACTTGGATGAATGGAGCATCAACAATGGATTTTACATGAAAATCTAAGGTGAGTTGAGCTTATATTGTGTTTTGAAACTTTACGACAATGTTTTTGCTTCACGGAAGAGGTAGAAGTGAGAAGAAGTAAGAAAAAATAATTAGTTAAATTTATGATTTGAAAATCATGGGGGTGGGGTGAAATTTTATGTCCTAAATATCCCCATTGTCATGGTACAGTTGGGATGGTAAAACACGCGTTGAACTCGAGCTTGACAAGTTAGGAATGATATTCGGGGAGATCGGATTGAGAGATAAGAACTTTTAACACCTAAGGGAAAACTTTCTAGTCATATGGTGAACCTAAGAAAGGGATATAGGTGGGGTACATTTTACTATCCGAACTGCATGACCTGCCTTAGACAATTGGGATAGTAGGGGCAGAAAAATACGCCCAAGGGTAGGAAGGTCAAAACTTAGCCAAAATTACATACTTGATCACTTAACACCTTGTCAGAGAGGACCAGGGTCACATGAGGGTCCATGAGATTCAATTTAGGTGTAGGGTGCATTTTTTTTTTCTATATTTTCCCCACTTTCCCAACTGTCCTAGACGGTTGGGACACCAAAATGCATTAGGCTCTAAACTATGAATTTGACTAACTACTGGAATGATGAAACGAAATTTCCTGGAGTTGTAGGAGGTATATTTGGGTGAAATTATATATGAATTTGATTCCTAAGAAAATTTTGAGATCAATGGGTTGACTTGCAAGACTTGAGTCTACATCCTTCTCCAAAAAATTCTTCATTTTCATTTTGCGGTGCAAGGTGAGTATGCTAAGATTAGTCTACACATGGGATATCTTAGGACTTGTGAAAGACATGAAAGTTCCATCATATAAAGGATTCCATAAGATTTATGAAGGTATCTTGTTTATCTCTTCACTCATCCTAGAGCTTTGAAATCTTCCTTTGAAGTTCAAATATCTTTTTTCACTTTTATCTCCTTAGGCCTCCAAAACCCGCTTTCACTGTTCTTGTTCCAAAACATTTGAAACTTTCCCAAAAATTCATAAACATAATCCATTAAATTTTAAACTCTTCAAGAACATCTGAAAATGACTTTAAGCTTCTTGATCAACTCCGGGGATGCAAACCTTCCCTGGATAGGCTAGGAAATAACCTTTCTAGGCTCAGTACAAATTTCACTTTTGAAAACATTACACTGAATGGGACAAGTGACCTCATGAATACATTTTAGAAAATTAGGGAGGATTTTCATAATATTATTAATCTTTTCAAAGGCGGAGAGGCCATGACACAAAAGGCGGGATGATCCAAAGGATGACTCAGAGGGGATTTGAGTATTTTTTGACACTAGGGTATAGTTGTCATGTTTTCATCATTGAATTTTGCCCTTGCAAAAGCACATGAAAAATTCCTAAAGAATAATAATGTATACATGATTTATAAGCAAGAAAATAGTGTTTATGTGAGTTCCTTTTGGGCCTTTTTTGTTTTATCTAGTGTCTTCATTCTGGTCTTACACATCTTACAACACTGTCGAAACTTGACTTCTTTTATGACCTCAGACATTAAGCACTTTTGGTTAGGAAACAAGCACCTAGGTGCTCCTATCCCTCTTGAGATATCCCGACCCTTTCTATCCTTTTCTTACCCTTTTTGGGTCTCTTTTATATCTTAGACATCTTTTAGTAATTTGGGTCATCCTTCTAGTTTTCAATTACAAAATTCAAACAATGGAATCATATATATATATATATATATATATATAGACACACACACACACACTTAATTATTACTCTCAAATAAGGGTCCAAGCACTAAGCATTATATACTATCACTTAAGCTTGCATCGAAGGAAAAATAACATTTTAAATGCATATAACTAGTAAATTCATATAAGGGATGCATCACTCTACATAGAAAACATAGGAGGGGATGTTCACTCTATTTACATCTCACACATTTGCATACTTTGAGCTATCTAGATCTAACTCTCTATCATAGTGCAACCTGCACAAGGGCAACCAGGGCATCATTACACACACATTCACACATAGCTACATGGATTTTAAGATGTAGTGTAGCACTTGGTCATAAGTGTAGACACAAAAATCATGCACTTTGGGTAATTATCTAGTCATGATTAAATACTACTATTCATGTGATTTCTAAGTAAGAAAAGTACTAATTAAACCTTGTCTTTGGCCACCTTGATTTTATTTTGATGTTTTTTTGTCTTACATCTAGGGTTCATTTTAAGAAGACCCCTTTGAAAAATTACTTTCGAATCATCGGTGAATCTCATAAAACAACTTTCGAATCATAGGTGAATTTCCGAAAAAATGTTTCATGGTGAAGGCGATTTTACAGAGGATTGGTTCCTTGTTTTTTCACTTTTTTGGCCGAGTAGGTTGGACGGGGGTTGGACGGGCGGGTTGGGTGGGAGGTTGGACGAGTGGTTGGATGAGTTGGGGTTGGACGAGCAGGAGTTGGATGAGAAGGGGGACGAATGTTGGGCAAGGCGAAGGGGTTAGACGAGTTGGTTGGATGGGGTGGAGGTTGGTCGGGAAGGGATTGGACGGGAAAGGGATTAGACGGGTTGGTTGGATGGGTGGATGTTGGTCGGGAAGGGGTTGGAAAGGAAAGGGTTAGACGGGTTGTTTGGGCGGGTAGAGGTTGGATGGGTGGATGTTTGACGAGGACTTGGATGGGTGAAGATTGGACGGTGGAGGTTGGACAGATGGAAGTTGGACGGGTGTAGGTTAGACGGGAAGGGGTTGGATGGGAAGGGGTTGGACAACATGTTGTTGGGACGGGTGGAGGTTGGATGGTGGGGTTAGACGGGAAGGGATTATACGAGTGTATTGGACGAATGATGTTTGGGAGGTTGATTAGACGCGTAATGGTTGGATGGGAAGTGGTTGGATGGGAATGTGTTGGGCGGACTGTGATTCGATGGGTGGATTGGACGAATATAGGTTGGACGGGGAGTTGGTCGAGAAGGGATAGACGGGAAATGGTTGGTCGAGTGGGTTGGATGGAGTTCATTCGACATTGTTACCAATGTATTTAATGCTCATTAATGATACCCCGAACTCTATAAATAACATTTCAAGGTTCATTTTTACACTTTTATCCATAAATTTCCTCTTCCAGTGCTCTGAGCTATCTAATTTTACACCCAAATTTCACTCGTCCCTAATTTCAGCAATGGCCAGTACCACATCTATTCCTTCACCCAAATTTCAATACAAAAACCTCATGTGCCCACAGATTTTAGCTTTGCTAAAGCTAAAAGATGCTCCAAAGGATTGGCTGGAAAAATTAGAATTTTTCGGGCTTGTGAACATGCCCCAATTTGACACAGATTCATCCGTCCTTGATTACCTACTTGCCTCTTACAACGACAAAGATGAAAATTTTTCTGTTCTTGTCGTGCATCCGAAACGTCATCAAATTTCTTTTTCTGTTGAACCCGAGGATGTGCATCGGCTAACAGGTTTACCTTTCCAAAATAAGCCATCAGTTACTACAAAGGCAGTCCTTACAGACGAAGACAAAAAGTTTTGGAGTCTCATTACAATGTACAGGTTGATGGTAAGTTTATTATTTTCAAATGCTTTTTTTTAACATTACTCGACCACAAAGGATCTAACGTTTCCTTTCTGTAATTGCAGCTCCTCTTAATCGATCATCAAGAGGCCTTCTTCTACAAGGTATTACAAACAATTTCTTTCTTGCAGTTGCTTCACTTTTTCAGGCCAGGATTGTATTACAGGGCAGATCTGCAGACATTCCCTATTGGGCAGTTCAAGTATTTATTACGGACACTAGCAGGTCAACAATTCGATTGGTGCAGTTATTTGTCCAACCGAATTAAATCAGATATCTCCCATGCCCGCAAAGGCAATCAAACTGATAAATCAAGGATTGTATTTTCTTCTTGCAATTTTATTCTAGCTTTCTATAATGAAGCGTACTACGAATTGACACAACATACGATTCCTACTGGAATCAATGATAAGATGATTGGTCTTAGTCTCGAAGAACAACAGGTAAAATTTACATTTACTGTTTTCTTGTTATAAAGATTTCAATTTAAATATTTAAAATAAAATACTAAATGTATGATTATATTTTGTAGAGAAAAATTATAGCTGCAACATCTCATAAGGAGGCAATTGCTAGAGGTAAAGCCCCTCCAGAGGTCTCTGTTGATTCTGACATGGATTCAACAGAATCAACACCAATAAGACCTCTTAAAAAGTGACCTAGGGGGTCAATTTACACAACACATTTACCATCACATTTAACTATAGGTATGAATAATGAAGTTATCTTTATATATAAATTACAAATTCAAACAACTACTATAAATTATGTATTCTAATATTTCTACTGATCTTTTCTACATGTATTGTATTCAGAAACTACTGAGATGGATGATGAAGATCAAACTCATTCTGACTTTGGAGATCAAAATATCACGATTGTGTCTCTGTCTATGCGAGGTATATTGTATGGTACTTTGATTCGCATGTTTTGTTTCTTTACAATTTTTTAGCATTTACAAACACCAACCATTATATTCTAACAATTTGTTGTTTGCTCCATGTAGGTAATATGGCTTCAGGTCATATTCCACTTGCAAGGAGGCCACCACTTCCTCCGACACGTCAAGTACAAACACAAAGGAGGACTTTGGGAAAGAATATTAGGTTTCCTGCAGAGTCAGTAGGAACAGTTCATCCTGCTACAACTGAATTTCCTGGGCTATCACTAGGTGGAGTTTTAAGTGTAATAGCCACACAACTTTTCAACAACATTGCCCTTGATGAGGAGTATTTAGGCTTCGAAAGTGGGGATGCGGCCAAGAGTAGCTATTTTGACACCCACGACATGATTCAATCTACTCTGCCTCCACAACCAAATGTGCAGGGAATGCAGGGCAGTGACTCTCCTCCTCCCCAAACCGCTGCACCACAAACAGATGATGAAAAAACACACTTTATTTTAGAAAATCTGATATCAGATAGCATGGGGGCAACAATTCAAGAGGTTGTAATGTCTGATGTGGATTTGGTGCAGGTCATGGGAAAGGCGAGCAAAAATTTTGATAAAAGAAATAAATACTAGATACCATAATCATGCTCAAAGGCATTCATTGTTCACTGCCATAGAGAGCCAACCGACATGGCAAGATGTTTTGCTAAACAAAGCTCAATCAGGGACAATTTCATATAGTAATGATTACAATGATGAAATTGTAGACATAATGCTAAACATGTTGGAAAATCTCAATGCTGAAGCACAGGCTTACTACAACAAATGGTCTAAAAAAACATTTTTGTATTAAAATTGTTGTATACGGATGTGTAGAGTCAAACCAATTTGGTTTGGGTTGAACCGGACGGTTTGACTAGTTTGAGGCCAAACCGACTAGTTCCATCTGAACCGGCTGGTTTGGCCTCAAACGGCCAATCGATCCGGTTCTTTGACCGGTTCATGAAAAAAACTATTAAACCGGTCGAATGGCCTATTTAGGTTCGGTTCGGCCGTTTTTAAAACACTCGCTGCCGAGGTGTGCAATGGATGGCTTCCAATTTGACCATGCCTCATGTAGTGTTACTTCATTAAGAGCAATTGTGGGCACTTTGTTCAACAAACACTGCAGTCTTCACTACTTCGGTCCATAATGTCTTTGCTAGTCCTGAATCATCGATGATACAATGTACCATCTCCATGATAGTACGGTCCCTTCTCTCAACAACACCATTTTGCTGTGGTGTGTGTGTTGGGTTTTTAAAATGATACTTTAACAAACATCAGTCAGGGGACAACAAGTCCCTCCTCTTTAATGGGAGAGGTTCCCTTATTGAAATTAAGCAACAAAAATTATATACAAATGTACAACTTTCAAAGTGTGGATTCCTGATACTTTGAAACGTTTTATGCCCAAAGATCATCAATATGAAAGAATTGAAGAATTAAGGAGATGAGAGAGGAAGAAAATAATAATACCTTCAAGAAATATAGATAGTAGAGTATAACCTTATACGTATTGAGCCAAGGAGATGCAGAGTAGAATCATTCACTTTCATAACAGATATAATTCCACAGACACAAAGTTCTAGAAATCATATAAACAAGAACACAAAGTTTCTTATCATAAAAGATGGATGATTCACAAATTTTAGACAAGGAAAGAAGGAATAGCAGAGGAAGAAAGGGAAAAACTTATGTATTGATTACTTGAATCTATTACATCTACAGAGTACCAGGATCCAACCCTAACAATGGCGTGGAGAAGCCATTAAATAGCTTCCAAGAATGGTTACATTCGGTTCAAAAAAATGATGAAACTGATTCAAGAAACCGATGTCTGAACTTCTCTAACACCTCGGCCATTTCCATACCTGGCGGAAAAACCAGATGCATCATATCACAGCCGTTCATTCTGCTTCCACAAACTTTGAATTTGAGCTGTCCACGTGGGAGAGATTTGTTGAAGCGAGGCCTAGGGAAAACTTTTATATTTTGTGCCTTTTAGAGAAATGGCACTTGGAACATTTTGGCCCACCCATCTCGCTTCTAATATAGGCCTGACATGTGGCTTTACTTGAGTGGTGACAGATTCGCGGCTCACTTTTGCAATTTTAACTCTTTTCAATAAAGGCTCAAAAACTCAAAGTGCTCCACCGACCCGCCTCCCCACTTTGACTTTCGATGTGGGCTCAACATTTGACTTTATCCCTTGGCATGAGTGGGCCGCGGGTCACTTTATAACTTTACACCCTTTTGGAAATAAAACCAAAATTCCCAAATCGCTCCGATGGCCCGCCTTCCTACTTTGACTTTTTAAAGCATCAAAACACAAAAAAAGGCCCACCTTTCGCTTTGAATTTTCAAAGCATCAAAACACAAAAAGGGCCCACCTTTCCGCTTTGACTTTTCAAAGCATCAAAACACAAAAAGGGCCCGCCTTTCCGCTTTGAAACATGGCCACATGTCCCTTTTCTGGACCTTGGACACGTGGAGGCTTCCGCTCATTTGGAGACTCTGTTTGGACCTGACCTTCGGAGGTGCACCGATGAGGCACGTGGAGAGCTAGCACATGTTTGGGACCTACCTTTGGATTCGCCTGAAAGAGTGCCGAAGGGACACTTGGAGGTTTCCGCCCGGTTCTCCTTTTCTTAGCCGATTCAACGGCTAGTTTAACATTTTGAGGCTCTAACCATGTGGAGGGCGATGCTCATTTGGGGTCTGTCCCTTGGGCCTCACTTTTGAAGTTGCGTTGATGAGGCATGTGGAGGCTTCCACCGACCCTCTTATACTTAGTCGACTAATGGTGACCTGACTCTGTCCCCTTTTTGGACTTGGGACACATGGAGGGTTGGTGCAAGTTTGGGGAACCACCTTTGGCTTCGACCCTTAAAGGTGCACCGATGAGACATGTGGTTCCATCTATTGGCCCTTCCATACTTAGCCGATTTGGGCCTGCTCTGTCCTCTTTTTGGAACTGGGACACGTGGAAAGCTTGCGCTCATTTGGGGACTGTCCCTTAGGTCCTGCCCTTGGAGTTGCACCGTTGAGACACATGGAGGCTTCCGTTGTCTCTTCTTTCTTTAGCCGATTCAACGGCCAGCTCTGTCCCCTTTTTGAATCGGACCACGTGGCGAGCCTACACTCATTTGGGGCCTCCGTTTGGATGCGCCTTTTGGAATGTGCCGAGTTGACACATGGCGAGTGGGCGCGAGTTTGATGTTCGACCCCGAGTTGACTCGTATGTGGCGAAGTCTGAAAACTTTGAGCCCTTCCTCCGATTTTCTTTTGTGCGGGGTCGTGTTTGATCAATTTTTGCTAGGGGGCAAAGTTTGGGATAACATGCGCCAACTCAAAATTTTCAAACCCGACTTGAAAAATGAGGGGAATTTTGAGGGTGATAATAGTGTGGAGGAGGCATCCATCAATGACCCCCATGAGCTTCTAGATAGGATTTGAACTCATTACTGGTGAATTCCCCCTCCTCGATCTGAGTGGAGAGATATGATTTTGTGACCAGTCTCATTCTCAACAACCACTTTGAACTTTTAAAGTTCTCAAAAGCTTCACTTTTAGTACGAAGACAAAAAATCTACATTTTTCTCTAATAAAATATTGAAATCCATAATTAGTAGGTTGCTTCGGATTCGCAAAGATCGGTGTGCACTAAATCAAGCTTACCTGGAGCTCGATATGTACTCTTTTGGAATGAGGCTCTGTGTTGTTTTCCTACGAGGCAGTTAGGACACTTTTTTGTATCCTTCTTGAGAGATGGAAAACCTCTCAAAGCATGCTATATCGACAAAGTGTGTTGAGATATTCAAAACTGATGTGACCAAGTCTTCAATGCCACAATTGTGCGGAAGAAGTATTCTTAGCCACTAGTGCCTGATCATCATCCTGTGTGGGCAAAATCAAGATGGAACATCTGTCCCACATTTGAAGCTCTTGCAACAATTTTTGAGCTTCTAGATTTATCTTGAATCAAACATACTTATCGGAATGACAATCAAAATCAATCTTTAGATTATGATCTAGAAGTTGACTAACTAATAGCAAGTTCTTTGTCAAACTAGGGACATACAAGACATTTGATAACCTACAATTTTTGAACCAAGAGGTAGAGAAATGTTCCCAATACCTTGGACTGTAGGAAGAGTCATCCCTTAATGAAACATGATTTTTGGAGGGTGTGTCTTGTATTGTGGAGAACTCAGTCTCTGCGTCCAGTTATGTGTCGAGTGGCTCTCGAATCAACATACCAAATTGCACTAGATGACGTGGTTGCTTCACTGGAATGGGCAATGTACAAGAAGTCCTCATCTTCTGATGGTCTTCTTTATCAGCTACGTTTCCTTGTTGATGGGGCTTCTTTCTCCAGTTCCCCTTCTTCTGCCCTTGCTTGTAGTGTGATTGTCCCTCTTGTGATTGCTAACCGTGAGGTCGAAAATTGCTCGATGACCCTTTCTTGTACGTGTTGCATGACAATCTTTCAACTCATGTCCTCTTTTGTAGATAAGACACTTTTTCTTTTGCTTGTCCCCTTGTTGATGCTGTTTTTGGACTTTTGGGAAGAGTGTGATTTGTTCTTCCCTTTCTAATGAGAAGATAGTGCTTACTCTTCTTCTTCATCTTTGTTGTATAGTGACTCTTTTTGCTGCAGCAAATTCACTAACCTCTCAAAACCGATGGTTTGATCTTATACGTTTTTCGTCACAATTTTTTTTTTTATGAGGAAGTGCTCTCAAAACAATGGGCACAAGAGCAATATTTGATATCTCCTCTCCCAAGGCTAGAAGTGAAGCCCTCAATGTTGCAACTCTACGCAAGAAAGCCTCAACTTTCTCATTCGGCTTGAATTTTAGTGTATGCAACTGACTCTGCAAATTTAGTATCATGTTCTTGTTCTTGGCCTCATACACTGTGCTCAGCTTGTCTCATGCTTCTTTCGTTGTTTTGGCATCTCGAATGTGGGGTTGCACGTCATCAGACACTGTGAATAAGATAATCAATTTGACTTTCTGATTGGCCCTATCAAATGTTATTGTCTCAATGTAATGGCTTTGTATTGTATACAAAGCACATAGGGTTTCTTCTTATAGATCCACATATTGTTGTGAGATCTTGTATTGATTTTCTTCTTGTAGATCCACATGTTATTGTGAGATATTGTATTGTAGATCCATGAGATCATGTTGTATTAGTTATCCATGTAGATCTAGTATTTTAGAGGAGGTTGTCTTCATGTTTCGCGAGTTGATGCAAAGTGATGGAGGAGAGACTTACTTCTTGGTGCACAGTATTGGTTGCACATTGGTAGACTCTGTATGAGAGGTCTTGTTTGCAGATTCACAGAGAGCTCGGTTACAGTCCAAAGATGTAGTAGTTCATGGTTATGTGAGATCTCGTTGGTGGTGTTTGGTGGCACGATTGTAGTACACTCATGTAGATCCGTTTAGAGATGTGGAGGAGATAATCTTGGAGAGAGGCATTTTACTCTTGTGGGAAGAGTTGATTTGTACTCTTGTTTATTATATATATATATATTGAGATCTCTATCTTTGGTGGACGTAGCCCATATTGGGTGAACCACGGTACATGTTGTGTAATGTGTGTGTACTTTATTTTGATTTGGATTTATCTAGTTTATGTTTCCATTTTAGATTTAGACGAATTATTTCCAATTCCGTAGTACTAATTCCTAACAACTAGTACCAAAGCTTGGTTATCTTTGTTGTCCGATACCAACAAGTGGTATCGGAGCGATGGATTTAGTTAGTGGCATTCTTGACAGATGTATGAGAGCAGGGTTTTGGTTTTGCCCAATGTGTAAATCGCAGCAAGAGATTTAATCTCAACTGGGAGTTGGAAATGAAAGGTTGCTTAAAAATGACAAGCGAGTGACCGGAGTCGGTCCTCTAGCCTCTCGTGCACCAATTATACCAAAACTCTACTACATCCTCCAACCAACCACCATAATCCATATATGGCCTCCATATGACGACCCTTAGACCCATCCGATCGAACATAGAGCTATAGGTAGTTTACCCCTCAAGAATATACCTTTTTTGCTAAAGATACCTAAGAATCTTAGAACCAAAGTGACAGATATAAAATTTTACCATATCGGGTCCACAAAATATTGTCAAGTGTGATCAGTTTTGGCCAATGATCACTCAAGAAAGCCATCGTCACCTTTGTTTTTGGGTCTGACACGTGAATCTGTTAAGTCTCAAATCAAATTCCTAATGCAGACCTCTGAAGAGGAAAAATATTCTACCTGAACTCTACTAGACGGAGAGTTGAAGCTAAGCAATCACATTGCTTGGTCTTATCCATTTCATTTCCTATGCTGGAGACTAAATGTACATGAAAATGCATCGAGATGACAAAAAATCAAATCGAATGCACTCTCTCGCATCCTATCTCTCATATGCACACTCTCACTTTCCTTTGTCTCATATGCAGATGCACACATGCAGCTTTCTCATTTTTCACATAGTGTTTTGCATCGTCTATATTCACAATTAACACACCACTTTATTCATGGTCAAACTACCCTCAACTACTTGTATTGGATGACAGAAATGGTCAAGCAACACAACCCATTGAATGCACCGACACACTGATCACTCTCACTCTTTTGCTCTGCTCCAATTTTCCACAATTGTGCAAAAGAAAAATACAACCCTTAATTTTTTAGAATGCAGGAAATAACCTTTTCTCTTGCAAATTTTGGTCATTCTGAGACTGAAGTGGGATAAGAAGCGAAAGAATGGAGAAACATAGTTCAAACAGCCTAAGAACCTTTATAACTGCTTCTTATCTATAAGCTTATTTGGGAAACTATAAAGTTTCTCCTGAATATGGTTTTGCAATCTTACATTTACATGGTTGAGATGAAAACCGAGGAAATCAATATCAGTGTGTCCAAAAACCATTTTGGTTTTAGAAAAATAGATTCCATGGGCTCTAATAGTTACGCAAATCTCTTTGAGGCGTTTAAAATGTTCTTCGACGCTAAGGAAAATCAATGTAAACGACACAATTCTTTTAGGTGTTTTAGAGCTTTGTCCATCCTGCACTAAAACGAAGTGGGTGCAGTCGTGGAACCAAAGGGCATCACGTTCCATTCGTAGAGTCCTTGTGGGATTGTGAAAGAAGTCTTGTACTTATCTTCCTTTTTGATTTTTACTTTTCCCAAAATCTGGATTTACAATCAAACTTATAGATTTTGACCTGAGTAGCCCGTTCCATCAAACGAGTGCTGGAGGGAGTATGTCGACAAACAAAGCTACAAACTAATGCCGTCATAATATTTTAAGGCACAAACAAGTCACAACCTTGTCCAGTGTTGCTCAGTAGAATCATTCTGGTGTATTCGAATGGTGTGGAAGAACATTTGTAGCACCTCAAACAATGTACGTAGCTGTTAGAGCCGACAAAATCTCTTTGTCCAATACTAAAATGGTTATTGGATACACTGATATTGATTTTCTCGGTCGTCAACTGAACTAAGGAAAGGTATGATTGCAAAACCATATTTTAGAGAAACTTCATGGTTTCCCAGATGAGCTGAAAGAGAAGAAACAATTATAGAGGTTTTTAGTCTTTTTGAACTATGTTGCTTCTTTTTTTGATAATCCTGTTCATTGGTGTCAAAGCTGTGTTTTCTGAACATTATAATATGAATTTTTAAATCAATATATAGAACATTGAAGATATTTTCATTTCGAATAGTGTCTCTACATGTATTACAATATGGTTTCTACATCTATTGTCTACTGATATTAATAGATGAGATGATAAGAGAATTGGAAGCATAAAAGTAAATCCTGCCAAAGCAAGGAGCTGCTTAGGGTCGCCGTAAGACGTTATACCACTCGTCTAATTCTATCTAGATTTTATAAAGGTACATATGATGTACGCTTAAACCATGAGTATTATGCAAGCTATTTGCGTTTCTTATTCTGAAGAATTTCTGAAGAATATAGTGGATCTTGCTGTATATATTTAACTTAGTGATAATGTTTAGAAATGGATCCAAGGCAGTCCAATCCAGTAGCTTTAGTGTAACTGAGAATTTTTTTACTTTTAGGCCTTCATGTTAAATAGAAGCCGAAGATATATATGTCAATGTAGCCCAATAAAGAGAATGTTTTCTAGGATCATGGAGAAAAGGGTCCAAAATTATAGCCCAAAAGTTAGAGATAAATGTTTAAACTGAAAGTGCTAGTATCCTGACTTTTATATAACTCATATTTGAAGAATTGTTAGTGAAAAACCTTAAATGCCAATAAGACTAAATTTATTTGCACTCGTTTGCTTTTTTATTTGTGTATCCTTTCTAATAAATTGCAATATTCTTGCAAATATGATGATTGTTATGATGGACACTTGTCATCACCGTGAAAAAGATTTTACCAAAATGATAATAAATGTCATTGATGAGGATATGAAATTGATTTATTTATCCTTGAGTTGTCTATGGCTGTAGATTATCCATATCTTGGCACCGCTTGAGCCTTGCTATCATTGTTGACAATTGCGATACAAAGAATGATTCTCTACTACGTTGTCATAATAACTTCAATTGTCAAGATTGAAAAATATCTAAAGTCTTTGCTTCAAAGCTATCCACTTGTGCCAAAGCCTCGCAGCCCTAAATGCATTTAACAAATTTTGAAGTTGTCGACTTCATCTCGCATTATTGATGAATATAACTCGAAACATTAGTTGTTCTAAGCATGACCAAGCCACCCAAGCCAAACCTTTCAAAACAAACCCTGCCAACGTCTCTACCGAGACAGTTCATATCAACCTGCATGAGTTATTGCAGAACCATGGTGTTTTACTATTACACATTGAAAACAAACTTGCTGGAAAGCAAGTTAGACATGTTATGTGATATGTTAAGTGTGCAACAAATTAACTTCCCTATACTGTACATATCCATGAAAATATTTCACATTGGTTGTGGTCAATCTCAGTTCGCTTGGAACCAACAGATAAAAACCACATGTGTGTAGATGGCAAGAATCCTGTACATGATTACTATTCTTTTCCTATTAAAAGTTCTCAATCCAGACAAACTCTTTTATTCCTCACAAAGGCTAGAAATAGTCCCGTTTTCCTTGACCCTCTGGCCCAAGATGTCAGTGAAGAGAATTGCCTTAACCCCTCCGAACCAAGCATAGGAGCCGGATGAAGATAAGGTAACCATCACTAAGCTCCCAAGACTTTCGAGATGATAAGATAAGAAGAATGAATCTTCTTAGAGAAGGAAGTGAAAAGAGGAAAACTTGAAGATCCAAATTTTATCAACCAAATCGGATGGTAGTCAACTATCAACCAGGGCGATGACTAACAACTGACCCATATGAAGAGTGCAACATGGAAAAGAAAACCAGGTGTAAATTTGATGTCATCCCATATAGAGAGATGAAAGCTTGCTAATGCCTCTAAATCTTAGAGAAATTGGCCTACATAGTGAAAGTTATCTACTAGTGAACATATAGATGATATTGCCAGAGATGTCTCAAGCATTCAACAAGAGTCTCCTAAGCTCTTCACAACTGATTGCAATTTCACATGCTGATATATTAGTCACTCAAACAATGGTTCATGAATCAAAGGTAAATATTTTGACTAATCTGAAGCATATTCAAGATGTACATGCTAATGTTGTGGTTACAAAGAAAATCATCCAAGATTCCCACAAGGAACTGCTCGCAAAGAAGATCACTAATTTTTCTTTGGGTAGGGTTTAAAAGCATGTCATCCATCAAATGATGGTTGAAGACAATCTTACAGCCTTTAGCTAGACTCATCAAATTTCCTATTCAAAGTTGCTTGAAGGAATCAAGCCTTCGATGCGAAGGTCAAGATCATAAGACCTACTTACTACAAGCAATAGGACAAAATTTAGAAAAGGTTTGAGCTTAATGAAACCATTTGAAGGTTATGAAGACATGAGTAGATAGCTTAGAAGATAAAGGAATTGGCCAAATCTTTGTGGTCTTGAATCCCTAGCTTCAAGTGGTTTAGCTGGAGGATCTACACCAATAGATCCCCTTGAGAATTCCATTTTCCCAATCAATATTGTGGAAGAAATGAACTAGTTGAAACACATAGAAGAGTTTCAAAAGAAGGTGATTTGTAGAGATCAACCAAGCCAACGGAAGTTGCACAAAGATGTTGAAGAACAATCGAACTAGAACCACCAAAAGTAGTTGCTACACTGCATGAAGAATCATCAGAAACCGGTTCTAATGAAAGTTACGAGTCAAACCTTGAGTCAACTCATGCTGAGAATTTGGAAGACCACTTGTCTTCTGAAACAAAAGTTTTGCTTGGCCCCTCAATGTGTCGGTCGATCTACGAGTTCAGTCTCCTGCTTTGTAAATCGGAGAAGGTTATCAAAATGTCATTATTGAAGAGCCACTATCAGATCTTCTTGCTCTAGGACAACTTAGATCCACCAATGTCAATGGTTATTTGTTGAGCATTGACAAAATCCAAGATCGCAATGCTTTGCAATGACAACACTAAAAACTTTAAAGTCGGTCGCTTAAAAAATGGAGCAATGAGTGAGTAGTCACCTATGCCATCAAATTGCTAGCTGGTAAGATCTGATCAAGTTGGGAAAGTGTCATTGCCACTACCAATACAAACACTAAAGAATGGGGGAAAGATTATGTGTCAGGATATACTATTATAGGAGAACCTATAGAATCCCATAAGTATGCACCCAAGATGCCTATATGAATTTCCAGGATCAAGTTCAAATGATTTCATTGAATTTAAACAACAAAGACCTGTCTTGCTCCTAGAAAATGTATTTTTGCACAAATATCAGTTGTTTTTGCAAGATGACGATAAAGTGATATTGTATAAAGATGGCAAGGCTGTCGTAATCCCTCTATTGACTCAAAATTTTCATACTATTACTAATATTTAAGAAGATTGTAGCTCTTGTGTAGGCACTATCAAGATCAAAGTATGAAAATGCAAAGATGCAAAGATGAGGGAAGTCTATTTGTTGCAGACTTAGCTTGTGGCTTAACACATTTAACATGCTTTTGAGAAAGTTGGTTTTCAATGTATGATAGTAAAATACCACGGGTTTACAATGGCTCATGTAGGTGAATATGAGCTGTCTTGGGAGAGACGTTGGCAGGATTTGTTTTGAAAGGCTTAGGTGGCTTGGTCATGCTGAGAGTAGTTGATGCTTTAAGATCTACGAGCCAATTGCGCAGTATGAAGTCGATAACTTCATAATTTCTTAGATGCATTTAAGATTGCAAGGTTTTAACATGAGTGTGTTAGAATAATGGAAAGAAAAAGGCACAAAAAAATGTACGATGGAAACGCCGAAGGGAATCTTTTGAAGGAGTCAAATTCAAGAGAGAAAAACAATAGGAGAGGAAGAATGGTGAAGGAGTTAGACAACAGAGAAGTGAGAGGGTGAAGAAGTAAAAGGGTGAAAAAAATGGAATATGAAACATTTTGTCGAAATACATATATAGTCCTCTTGCTGCCATGTTACTCTTGCAGTCCTTTAGGAACCTTTAGGATCAGCCATACCATCTGAAACAATCTAAAAGCCAAGAATGTAATAACTGGTAAGGTCCCTAACAGTAGCAGGGATAAGGATTACCAAGAACAAGTAATTAAACTAAACTTGAACACGGGAACTGGGGACTACATTACAAAAACCAAAACTAAGTTAGGCCGACAACTAATTTCTTAACCCTCTTTAGGTTATAAAACTCCCAATATTCGCATAATGTCCAATAGAACAAAAATTATTCTCATTTTCAAATATGGTTTTCTTTATAGTAATCTCGCATCTTTCCTCAAACATTTTAAATTTTGAATTTAAAGAGATGCATCTCATCGACATGGAGCTTTGAAGTCAAACCATACCATATTGTCATATTGCCCATTAAGCCAAAAAAGAATCTTAATTTCACGGTTTTCTGTGCAAACTGTTTGCTATAACTATCATAAAAAAGATAAATTGCCAAATGGAGAAGCATCTAGACATTCTACAGCTGGGATATTTTTAAGAGTCTAAAATGTGCATCGTTTCAACCCTAGCACACTCAATTATAACACTAAAAAATCTGTATTAGAATAATACATAAATAGCAAGTGCTTGCATACAAAAATATCATAGATACACAATCACTCTAACTATCGTATTGCACATGAAATCGTATTCAAAGCGCTTTAACTGAAGTTGTAGCATAGGAGGAAAATGAATGAACAGAACACCCTTCTTTGCATCCTGAAAGCACCAGAGCACATCAAGTACTCATTATTTCAATGATTCGGATAAAATGTGTTGCTGGTTATTGAAAGAACAAAACATCAACAAATAATGCAGGACATAGATTCAAACATGTATTGGTTAAAATCACCCGTAAACCTAATAATTCAAAATACAAGCATTGTCCCTTGTAACGATCAAGATTGGTAAGTCCATCGGTCCAAACAATGGTCCATGTACCAGTGGAAGATTAAACTATACTTATGCCTTGAAAGAGATTAATTCACCTTGGAAAGGAAGATTTAAGATGAACTCATTCCCCACATTACGAGGTGAAATTAACTTTGTCATCAAAAATAAATGTGGATTAAAATGGTAAAGAGCTGAACTTGAAAGGTTTCAAGTGGATAAATGAACTCAAATAAAAGTACCATATATGCTCAATCTTTCATAACGTATTGGTGTGCACAAATATGATAATATCCCATGATTTACTTCATAGCTTCTACGATAAGTCAGACTTAGAGTATGAATATGTGTTAGTATAAAGTGGTTGAGCTTTGCAGAAACTATAAAAACTAACAATCCTGCACTTGAGGACATCGGCAATGAAGAAACAATATTTACATTTTGTATTGACTATTTAGTTAGACACGGCTCTCTTTTGGTTGCACTTGCCATGATTATCCTCTGCCACATATTCTCTGTTTTGCATTAAGTACGTGTGTATAGGGAATTGCAATATACTACATCGCATACTTATAGTATCTGACTTTAAACTTCAAAAAAGGATTGGCCATGGTTAGCAACCATAATCTCTATTTACCTATCTATCTATCTCTTTTGACAACAAGACAAGCAAGACATCCTACTGTAGCTCAAGCTTTACCTTGTAGCAAACCTGAACAGTACTCTATGTAAGAAAAGAGGTTTACTTCATCACAAAAGAAGAGAGCTCGAGCATCGAGACCACAGTGGTGGAAGAGCCATGCTGCAGGCCTATGCTCCCACATCATTTGCCGAGTGGTATTAATGACAGGCACTGGGTTCCATCCATCTTGGGTTGATGTGTGCTCCAATAACCACGCATAGCAAATTACTGCCACCATAGAGCTTACAGCTGCAGTGCACACAAAAAGTACAAAATGAGAGTGACTGGAAAAACAAATACACATAACCAAGAACCTAGTTAGAAATCGTAAAACAATATTATGTTTATTACTTACATAGGTCAGGCACTGAAAGAATAATTTTGACACGCTCTGAACAGTCCACTGCAGGTACACTGCTAAGCTTCAACTTTTGTCTTCTCAAGAAGCTATTGAGTAAATCAATATTATCTACTCCTAAATGACTTTTAGCTTCCACTGTTTTTTTCATATTGTGCAGCAGCAAATCTTTAAGCTTTTCAGGAAAAAATGACCTTTTGTGCAAGTATTCTCGATGTCTTCTTGGAGGGAAGAAAGCCTCCTCTGATTCAAGGGCCTCTAATTCTTTCAATTCTATGATGGAAAAACTTCTCAAGCTACCAGCACTGGCCTCACTTAGCCGAGACATTTCTGCATGAATATTATGATATGCATAATTGGATTCTGAGTGAGGGACGGAGCTGCTCCGTTGTAAATGGGGTATTAGTTCCTGATCATAATCATGAGTTTTACCCCTCCTAATAGAAGAAGATATAATGAAATAGTGTCCTCCTGACGAGCTGTAGTTTCTATCTTTTAGGACTCCCCATTCTAGAATGTTATTTGATGATTTGACATTCATACAGAATGATGACTAGTCCTGCTCATCTAAGTAATACTGCTCGTGTTGTCCATTGTTTACATTTTGTGATCGTCTTCTCTCTATAATGTGTTTAAACCATGGATGCAAAGATTTAGCTCGAGACCTGGCTTCATTAGTATGATGAGCAGATAAACTTTTACAGGATTTTAGATGTTTATAAATTGACTTTTTGCAGCCTGATTTTCCAGAAGAATTACATACAAACCTTTCTTCTGAACAAGAAGATGAAGATTTCAAAAGGAAGTTTTCTCTTGCATTACTGGCCTTCTTTGAAACTTCAATATTTCCTGGGTTTCCGGGTTCCTTTAACACACCAGTGCCACCAACCTCTGTAGGTGCTTCAAGAAAGCTAGCTTCATGTTTTTGTGATTTATCCCTAATGGAGTCCCTCGATTCTTTTGAAATACCATGACGTGAAAATGAGAAATCCATTTCCGGATGCCTAGATGAACAAGAAATCCTATCAAATCTTTTATATAAACCCTTAGGAGCCTCACTGGACTCTTCATTTTTCTCTGTTTGCACTCCTGCATCAGACAATCTTCTTCTTCTTTCATCTGGTACTCTTCGCCTTTCACCATGCTGTCGGGCTGAACGAGAAAATCGATCACGCTTATTCAATGGTTAAGCCCTTAAAGTTATGGTTTAACAGATTGAAAATGGAATGAATAAATTATATAATGTAATAAATCAAATACTCCTTATAAAATACGGTAAAACTCTATGGAAGCAATAAGTACAAAATATCCCTCTTTTAACTGACGGAGCCCTAACCTTAGATTATATGGATGGTGGCCAAAAAACAAAGTAATACAGAGCAATATAATTAATGAAGAACTAACCATAGATGCAAAGCATAGGAGTCAATGGTGATCTTCCTCCCCATCAGACCCGCATCTTTGTGATCTGTGAGACCCTCCAATAACACAACACCCAAATGGATTCAGGGGAAAGATGGTGTTCTTGTCCTAGTATTTTTTAGCGATGCCAGGCTTGATGGCGTGCTGCTTCAGATCAGCCCCAATCCGGTCATTCTTAACATTCTCCTCATGCTAAGCGTAGATGAATAACATTGCACACACACTCACGAACCATGACACTGTTTTCTCTTCTCTACTCGATGGTCACCTGGGTTTCACCGTCAAGCCTCAGCGAGGGACAAGTGCCGAGTTTGGTGGCATGAAATGGGTTAGCGAAATGAGCTCGGGGGTCTCATTGGTAGTGTAGACGAAGATATGACCTTGGTCGCACGCTCTAATTACCTAGGGACGCTTGGTGAGATAGCCGTGAAAATATGAACAAAGCCCTACAAATTTTCAGCAAACAGGGGTCACAACTCGCTACACAGACAGAAAAATGTGACCGAGAAGTGAATCTTGCAGTATGTCCCCTAGAAATGCTTTAACACTTGGATATCCACAATTCCATCCATAGGAATTGATTCCCCCATGTATTCAACTTTAGCGCTGAACTAAATGAGAGCCGAGATGCAGACATGCAAAATTGGGGAATAAGACCCAAAACGGATGTCCAACAGGATAAGTGATGGAAAAACTGCCACCATTGTAGGCTGAAACACAGCTGCGGACCGCAAACGAAACCCTCCCAAACCACAAGAAAAAAATACCCACACAGGAAAAAAACTCGTAATCGCGGAAAACTGTATTCCGCAGGAAAAAGACTCTCCAATCGTGGAAAACTGTATTCCATGTGTGGCAATCCTTCGCAGATAGATTAGGGTTTCCAGATTGCATCTACAGCTCGCGAGTCGCATCCACGCATACATGAATGTCAGTACACCTGCAATGTGTCAAATTTGAGGAGCTTGTGTTTGGAGACCGTTGGATTTCAACGTATCTCTGACAAACAACTTTGCACCGTCCGATTTCTTACTATTGTCAGAACAAAGAGGTCTAAGCTCACTACAAGAACGCCTTCGGCGTAAATATTGCTGTAATTATTCTTATTATTACTCACATGACTGAGTTAATTGTTAGTATGATTCATTATTCTTACTATGTTGTTATGCGAGTTATAACAACCCACAAAACAATAGTATTTGTAACACTATTGTACTGTTTAACTCGTATCCTCTATATTGTACAAAGGGGGGCGTCAATTATGTAGAAAAGAAACTTTTTCCACATTGTAGAGGACGTGTTTTGGATCGCTATCGTTGTCTAGTTTGCTTCATGCAGATTTAATTGCCACAACCACATGTATTATAAATCCAATGATTATGAATGACACTATACTTTCTCTCTATGTAGTTTTGAATGCATTTGCATTGGTCGCATCTACCAACATACTTTACTTACACCCTTCGAGTATCTAAATGTCATGCTCTTTAATGCTGGTTCGAGGCTCTATTTCAAGCCTTAGGCAGGCTTCCACCGCATATTCCTTGTCGGAAGAACAATGATCTCCTTGGATATCATTTGCAATCTTTCAAGCCCATGGAGTTCTTTAAAACAAAGGTCATCTTATTCAGATGTGTTAAAATCACCAAGTGCATGGTGCACCGGATCCTTCTCTTACTCTCATACACCTGCATAGTCCATCCACCTCCACGTGGATTTCTCACATGCATTGAAACTATCTCTCGCTTGATATTGGCGCCATAGCCTTGTACGTTGGGAGACCTGCATGTGCTCTTGAGGATTTGCAACAATCATGTGAGTCTTTATTTTTGTTTTTTCTATTAGCTCTTTGTGATTTGAAAAGTAATAACTTGAAATTAATTTTTAAATATTTTAATCTTTGTTATAAAGAATGAATTATTTGTTGTAAGAATCAATCAGAGTCTTGCTAATAAAAATGTATGACAAGAATATGTAAGTTTTGTTTAGGTGAATATTAAGATTTTAGTCAAAATTTCTTTGTAAAAGACGCATTATCGGTTGAAACCAACAACATGGATAAATTTAGTCATGGAAAATTTTTAAGGCAAAAACTTCCATACATATTGAATTCAAAATTTTTAATGCAAAAAGTTACATACATGTTGAATACAAACTCAACTACGGTTTATTGACAAAGCCCTGTGGGAATTTGTCGATGGAAAAATGAAAAATCGAAGGGATACGGATGGAGAAACAAAATGAGATGTCCCTCTTTCGAAAATATTAGGATCTAAATAACATATACCTTTAATTAATATATGTTGCAAAGTTGAACAATATATAGTTGAGTTAATATATTTATAAGAATTAATATAAATACATTCATAAGAGTTCTAATTAGGGTAAACATCTATAATGGCCTTATTGAATAATTATTCCATACATCCCCGACATTCTACCAATACCACCCATATACAAACTTAGGTCAACTTACCTATGCATTTACAACCTTTAGATCACCTTTATAATCAAAGGTTGGATATAATCCATCGAGCTAAATAAAAGTAATCACGCACAAGAAACCGATGTCGGTCCCCTAACTGATGTCGGTTCCTCTCTAGCTAACCGATGTCGGTTCCCGGGTGATTGGCACCCATTACCCAACTGATGCAAGTTACTATGTTTTCCAACAACTTGTAAAGCATGCTATCTGTGAAGCAATTTAGCTCCACAACTCAACAAAGTCTCTCATTCTCATCATCCACACCCTCAATAATACATTTTCTACTTCTCACACACGTGCCTATACTATTTCCAGTCTATTTGTTGATTTTGTCTTCTCATTTTTTAATAATGATATACATGGTGAACCTGGTCTCATAATACGTTCAACAATGATGTCCTATCAGATGATGAGACACAAAATTTTGCACATTTTAAAAAGGAAAATACCGATAATATTAATGGTCTTCTTTATAATGCCCATGATTAGTTTAAGAAGTGTTATATCGGCATGCAAACATCAGTCATCCTTACATCGATGATACCTATTTCATTCAACAATATAAGCCTCCACTTTGCAGTGTTGTTTTGACTATTCATATGACCACCACTATTACTATGTCTCCTATATATACATATAGTTCCTCATATGCTTCATCTTCCAACACATAAGATTTGGAATCCATTGCTCATACTTTTCAAGCTCAAATTATATGATTGGAACAAGGTGTATCTACTTCTTCTCATGCCATAAATTCTACTTAATTACTTCATAACCCACTTGGACTTGAAGTGGCCTCTTGCCCTTTTACTATTAGTTTGTTTGCCCCTAATCTTATTATTTATGATGGTAAGGGTGATCCTGAAGAGCATATCTATACATTTCATGTTGCTTGTGAATATGAAGCTCTTCCCTTAGAGTCTAAAATATTTTGCATTATAATGGTTTTACGATCTACCTATGTTGTTCAAACTTTCACTCCTTTGGCAAATCAATTTCTTGCACATTTTTCCATTAATATTCGATATAACGAATCTTATGCTCAAATGGATAAAATGTGTTAGGGTTCTATTAAACCCATTGGTGATAATGTGTTATGCTACAAGACCATGCTATTAAGATGAAAAATATCTTAGTTGATAGTGAACTACAATATATTTTTACATAAGATCTTTTGGTGCCTTTAACAAAATCAATTATTTTTGACAAGTTCAATTCCTTACATCATCTATGTCACACTCTAAAAGAATGTGAAGCTGAGATCCTCAACTTAAAAAACTTCAAGTATGTTACTAATCACTCTAATACATCTAATCAAAAGTTTCAACTCAAGACTACATTTAAGGATAAAACTATTGATGAAAATATGAATTCAAAACCATTGTCAATGTTATATCTCAACCTATAAAGCTACAACTACAACACTCTCGATGGAAATAAAATTGTTTACCTTTTGCACCAAATAAAGTGATCAAACAATTATTGAGTGTAATATTGTGTCTCTCCCCTACCGCTTGAGGTTGATATAAGTGCACCATATGATAAGATATTTGATGCTAATACCTATTTTTACTATCATCAATGTATTGGTCACTCCACTAATAATTGTTTTAAGCTTCATGATGTTATACAAGATCTCCTTGATGCTAGTACTATTGAATATGAGGCTCCGCCTCAACCTCAAACTACTAATAATAATGCAAAACTCAAAATCTGTAGTGATCCACTTTCAGCACATGATATTGCTAAATCTACCTTAAAAGTCCACAATGCTTACCACATTCTATCACCTCCACCTTATGTTCATGCATTCGATGCTATTATTGGTATTGTTACTACCACACCTTCCTCGCACATTCTTACTTTTGATAATAATGATATGACACATGATTTTGTTTCTAATACACTCTATATTCTTTCCTATATTGATTGACATTCTCTACGCACAATATTATGGTTGACCATAATACCCATAATGTACGCACTCTATGTTATTGTGTTCTCTCAAGTATACTAATAAGGGTGCCACGCTTAAACCTAAGACACACATAGAGGATCTTTCCCCCTCTCATAGAACTTTTATATTACGTTCTTGGTGGAATTCTCTCTTTTATGATTTGACATTACTCTACAATGCTCTTGTATTCACACCTTCACAATTGTACCCTCCATCATCCATGTGTTAAATTCTTTCATAATAGTCAAGTGGTTATAATTATGGGTATTTGATTTGAGGATTTACGTCACTAGTACTTAGTCCCATGTATACAATTACTACACTTAATGCTAATATATCTACATATCAACCTTATATTTCACATGTTACTCCGCAAAACATCCCCCTCGGGTACATCCATCCACAGTCTTCTAGTTCATGTACTATTCCTAGTTGGTCACATGATACTCTCGTAGGATACCTTCTCATTGGCCTTTTATTCAGTCATTTATAAAACATACTACTTATCGTGAAACACCTTCTCCTATCCATCAAACTCGATCACCCTCTACGTATACTACTAAACACGCGTCTCCCTACTCTAGTTCTTCCATGGTGCATGTCATGGATCCTACACATCTTATACATGAGCATCCTTTATCTCTACTAACACTTGTAGGACATATATGCCCATTCACACTCTAAGTGCAATGCACCTCTTTATGGGGAGCTTATTGAGCGTGTCTTGTACTACCCCCTTTCATGTACATAGTTATTTTCAAAACAATTCCAAAACGTTCAAACAATCGCACAACATAAAAACATACAAATATGTGAAAAAATACAAAATAATGACCTTCTTATGGTTTGCTTCACTATCTTATTGCTTATACATGTTTTTTTGTCACTCTTCTTTGATAGATAACATATATACTCTTTACACATGTGTTTCACATGGTATATTGAGCTTCATATAGGACATACACATGTTGATACATGATGGTAGAAGTCATATTGGTTCCTCAACACTATTATTTTGGGAACATCCCTCCACACTATTAAGGTGATTTTGTTTCATTATATGTTACTTTACACCTTCCTCGTCATGCTTGATTATATACATAGTGATTATTATTATCTTTTGAGCTAACAAGGCTAACACATGTGTCTTATATAGTGTTAACCTATCTTGATATTTCTATTTTTACTATTATTTTTTCTATACTTACTTTATATACTATTGTCATTACTTATTTATATAGATTACTTCATTGATTGATCATTGTATTATTTGACTCATCTTGTTTTCAAACATGTGAAGGTCTAAATCACACAATTAGGTCAAATACTTTGGCTTCCTTCGTTTTCAAACATGAGAAGGTCATAAAGCCATGTCTTAGCAAGAGAAAATTCACTGTAAGCATTGTTAAATGGTTTTAAGGAACAAATGGTTAGGTCACATAGTTGAGGTACAACGCTTCACACTACTACCATGTTAGGTAGGGAATTTTTTAGTGGTGAATATTTGTTAATTCACAAATATTATGGTTTTGAAATTTGAAATTAGTGAATTTTTAGGGTACAAGGTAGGACCATATTGCCAAACTTTTTGGGGTACAAGTTAATTTTTGGGGTCAATTTGTCATTCCCGTGAAATAGAAATTCACAAAATTCATTTGAATATAGTTAGTTAGTAGCATATTTTTGTGTTACATATTTTTATGCTAATGGCCAATAACACAAAAATATGCTACTTGACGGATAGCATATAAAAAGACACCATGTGGTAGAACTTAATAGTGATGTCGTGATGTCTTGATATTCATAATTCGTGCGAAAGATAATTTTCTCATATTCACAAAATATTTTCTAAGGATTTTTTTCAAAGGGACCCTTAAAATTTTCCATGATGTTGGGTACATTCTATATTATACAATTATCCCACTATATTGGTTAGTTGATCATACTTGTATAAGCAAATATAATAACTACATGAGTTTGATTCTATAACGAGGACATGTAGTGCGACACTTGGATTGGTTCAAAAACTAGGATTCTAACCGTTAGGGGAATTCCAGTGAAAAGAGAAACAAGGCGATCAATTTTAGTGGTGGCAAAGGGATTTGTGGATAACTCGAAATCCCCCTTATGAATATGTGTTTATCAAAGGCCTTTTAGCATTCTCCAAAAAATGTAAGGGTCTTCCCAAGAATTTGAATAACTTATTTTCTCAAATCACACTCAAAGTAAGTAAGAGTTATAAAAATAATAAATTAATAGTTATCAAACACAAATATCAAAAAGGTAAAAAAAAGATATAAAGGTGTCCAAGAACACATTTTACAGAGGATTTGTGCATGATTTGGAGAATTAGTATGTGGAGTATTGATTCAAAAATGGTACTTTTTTAAGTACTTAGAAAAATTTCAAATTCTAATTTTAGACAACTCATTAAGAGTATTAACAATCAATTTTTGGGAGCTCTTGAAACCCAAAACCTTAAACTCTTCCAAATAATCAATTATCTCAATTTCCAACTTAAGTGATTAAATTGAATTTATTACAAATCGAAATGAAATAATCATAGTTGATTTAGAATGCCCTCAATTTGATGTTTGAATCCCAAAATTGAAATGTGCATTCAAAAGTCTGTTGTGGATTATGGTTACTAAAATTTTCCTTCAATCCAATTACTAGTTAAGTGTTTGCTTCACAAAATTAATTAGTTAATCCAATTAACATTTTTTTATCTGATCAAAATCTTCAAAAATTGAATTAAAATCCACACAACACAAGATTGATAATGGAGTTCACTTGAAGGCTACATCTGCAGATTCGTAGAAAGTGAATCAATCTATTAAATAACCAATGAAGTACAATAACCATTCAATAATTTCTAAACAGATAAAAACCTACAAATGCTCGATCAAATACATTAAAAATCCACAATTTACGAAACTATTCCCAAAATGATGCATGGCTCTTACAGTGCTTCCATAGTGTGATCCCCTTGCAAATGTGACTGAAAAATGATTACAAATGGAGATTTATAAACACTACATGAAAAAAATTTATATATCTAGAAATCTTGTGAAAATATGAACAAATTCTTTATTTACTTCATGGCTCAGTTCGGACTAGAAGTGCTTGGAAAAACTAGATCTCTGTCTGCTCCTCTTGCTTGTTCTATGCAA
This sequence comes from Taxus wallichiana var. yunnanensis, assembly GCA_018340775.1. Classification (NCBI taxonomy): domain Eukaryota; kingdom Viridiplantae; phylum Streptophyta; class Pinopsida; order Cupressales; family Taxaceae; genus Taxus; species Taxus wallichiana. The sequence goes on from CM031233.1 coordinate 151,341,276, forward strand.
TTGCAATGGAAAATCACCTACATAGGAAAATATACAAAACTTCATGTAACAAAAATTACATTTATGGAAATATATCAAAATTCTGAACAAGTTTTATTTTTACACCAAGTTGAAATTTGGACAAGAAGTTCCTCAGAAATGGCGATCTCTGTAAACTAATCCTTCGTTGTCCATACATAGACCTACCAAAAAGTCCCTTTAAATAAAAGTGATCTCATGTTATATCACTTCCTAAAAAGTGGCAGGTTGGTAAGGCTGAAAAACATTTTGGTGCAGGTCAAGGGTTCGAATCCCCCTTCCATAGGTTTAGGCATCCAATTTAGCCATTGACCCCACATATGGTGGGAAAGGGATAGGATAAGCCTTTAAATGGATTTTGGCCAACAAAATCCTCCTTATCCCATGGGATTTAGGCTTATTCATGTGGAATGGATTAAATATATATTTTAATAAAAATATTATTATTATTTTAAAATCTAAATCCACCACAATCCTGCCAAGTGTCACGCCCAGAATATGCCATTTGTCCATGTCAGAGTGTGTCACATCATCATTTGACCACAACTTTGACTATGCATATATTTCGCATACGGACTCAGATTTGGTCCATTCAAAATGAGTCGGAAATCTTGCAATGAGATCTATGCCATGGAACTTATTTTGAAACATTCCAAGACCATAAATTTTATAGTTTGACCAGTCATTTGACCCATTTAAGACCTTAACTTTGACCGACGATAGAATCTACACACGGACTATGTTTCAAGTTTAGCATACCGTCGGAAAGGTCTTGAGAAGACCTTCAACATGGTTTAGGTTTAGGTAAGTTTAGGGAATATCTACATAGTGAAATCCTCTAGATCACTCCTCCCTAGTAAGACCATTTTGACCTCAAAATGGAAATTCACTCTAGTTGAACTATTCAAACATTCTCTGCATATCACAAACACATAACCCAGTTTATAGCATGGTAATTTTTCCCAAATTTTTCAATAATTAAAAACCAATAAAAGGAATTTCACCCATGGCTTATACTACAACTGATATGACACTAAAACTACCATACTCTCTATACAATTTGAACCTGCACTCACCACTATCAACAATGCAAATGTAACTTGCATTCACAACTTGTTAGTGCAAAACTTGTACATACTATTTGCAACTATATCTGATAGTTACAAATATTAAGCCTAATAAAATACTTATACACGTGTAAATATCATGCATAGTAAACAAAGATTTTGTATAAGTTTTACACATACAAACAATGCCTACAAGAAAAATTTTCACTACCACAACATACTCAATACAATTTCCAAATTTAGACATCTAATACTCGATCAATACTCTCCATATACACTTATAAATACCCTTCCCTTTATATAATACATCAAATTTATTAACCAATATATTCTTAATATAATTATTAGCTTTATATATTTAAGTGCTAAGTCATAGATTTATAGTCTTGGTAGTTTTATGGACCAATTAATATATGTTGCAAAGTGGCTTCTTCAGTGCCTATGATTGATTCATTTTTTCTTGCATAGATGAATTGTCTGTTAACTATGAAGCGGAAGATATGCCTTGAACCATAAGGACTTGACTAAGAAATCCATCAAGACAAATATTTCAACTATGGGGTTGAGAACATGGATAACACCATTCGTAATCTTGAACTAGATTATTCTGAATAGGTACTATGGCTCTAGATGAGCTAGTAGCAAGAGGGTTCCGAAAGTTCAAAGGCCTGACATTTGTAGCTTGACCTATAGTTTTATTTAGAGGCTGATTGTTCCTTTGAATAGGAGGATGGTTAGCCTGATACCGCTGATTTTGTGGCTGATATGGATAATTATACTGAAATTGTTGCCTCTTGAGTACAACAAGCTTGTTCTAAAAAGTTTGCAATAGTGAATTAACTTCAAATATATCATTTGAAGAGGCAGGGGTAGACTGAGCTGGCTGATTAGAGGCTACTTGAATAGGGGCAATGATAGGCATATTGTTCATAAAATTAGACATCTAATACTTAATTCTCATTAGATATGTTGTATACGGTGATGTAGTCTATTACTAGTTAATTAATTTAAACTATTTAAAATGTATTAGCACTTAAATCTACTATAATTCACAATGAAAGCACTTCTTTTGTGTGGTTCCAGGAGGGTGATGGTTGTCTTCTGCACCATGTTCTAATCCACATTCTCCTCTTTGTAGATGACATAGTTCTCCTTGCCTCCTCTGTTGAAGGCAACTGACAACTGAACCTTGGGAAAACCAAAGTTATGGTTTTCAATTGTCTAAAGACTTCGGACCTCCACTTCTTCTTTAGGGGTGAGGAGATTGAGATCACTTGCTCTTACACATGCTTAGGGATCCTATTCTCTAGACCTCGTTTTAGCCTCCGACCTGCTCTCCAACCCCGGGTCAATAAGGGGTATGGTTCTTTGGCGATTCTTGAGAGACAATGTTTCTGTCACCACTTTTAGGACATTCTTTCCAAGATGTCCCTCTCTGATTCACTGGTTAGGCCCACGGTTCTTTACAGTTCAAAAATTTGGGGTCCCTCTCTTTTGGACTCTGATTGGGCTACTATTGAGCGTGTTCAGATCCTCATGCTCAGGCGTATTATCAAGTGCAAAGAATCTGTCCCTCACAACATTATTCTTGCTGAGTTCAGGGCTCACCCTTTTTGTTTGGAGACCATCTTTAACTTTGTGTTGTTGTTGCACCGTATCCGAGGTTTTTCTAGCTCTTCCGTTGACAAGGACAAGTACATTTACCTTGCCTATTGCTCCTCTGAAGCTATTGCATCCTCAAATCATAGTGGTTGACCTCGTTGCTAGTATGCCTGTGTTTCTCACCTTTTCGATTCCATTGGCATTCGGGTGGACCGTCTCCCTCCCTTCAACTATTCTCTAGATCCCCCGGTCATCTCCTACTGAAACAACAGGACCTTCATAGAATAATCAGAGATGATATCTACAGACAGTTCATTCAGCACACCTGGACCAACCCTCCGGGGGGGCTATGTCCGAAGATGTCCTTCTATGCGGCACACTTTCTTGAGATCCGGGATGGGGTCATTATCAGACCCATGTACATTTCCCGGCATTGGTTACAGGTCCTTCGTATCTCTCTGGGTCAGTTTAGAGTGGGCTCACACCATCTTCGTGTGGAGACTGACCATCACCTAGACCACTCGGAGCAAACTTGCCTTCTTTGCTCTCTCGAGGAGGTTGAAACTAAAGAGCACTTCATTTTTCGGTGTCCTGTTTACTACGAGATTCGAGGGAGATTCCATTGCCTGTTCTATGAGCTTCCTTCACCGCTTTCTTCAGGTACTATGATCAGAGATGTCTTGCTCTTTATCTTCAGGAGGCCCTCAGGCTTCGGGACAGGCTCCTCCACCCTCCTCCCAGACGGATTAATACTAGACAGATCACCTCTTTCTTCTCGGTGCTCTCCTCGGCGAGAGGCATCAAGCGGCATCTGGACACGAATCTGGACTCCCAGTTCAGATCTGTCAAGTCTCAGGACTCCATTTCTCCCACCCGTGGCTCCCCGCCTCAGGCACGTCTCGGGGCCCCTCCACATAGACAAAGCGATCCACCAGGCTTACAGGGAGGCTCCGCCTTCCTTCCGGCCACCTGCTTCCCAGACATTCCACAGTCTCAACTACTGGTCATCGGCGCATTGCGAGTTACTTCCATCCGGCCTTGAGTGTTAGGTGATGTTGTTGGGGGTGTTGCTCCTTCTGCTCCCCCCACATCGTCATCTTCTTCTTCTTCTTCTTCTTCTCTGGCTTCTCGGCATTTGCTGCCTCCTTCTCTTCCTCTTCTTCTCTCATTGTATTTCGGGTGACCCCTTTGGGTCCTCTTGCTGGGTTTTGTTTGCTTTGTACTCTGCAGTCCCATTGACCTAATTTTGTGGTCATGTGTTGGACATTAATATTATTATCTTATCTTATCTACCTTTAGCTTCATCTTGGACACCAACTCTTCATCAATGAAATTATGGGTAGCCCCACTATCAATTAATACCATTACCTTTTACCCATGGAGAATACATTTTACCGTGAATGGGTTATACCTAGGAGCACTAGAAAGTGTAGAATGGGTGCTATTTTCTTTCGGAATAGATTTTGGAGCATCTTCTTTTATTGGCTCAGAATTAGCTGCCACTTCCTCCCCTTTAATGCCCTCTCCTTCATCATCGGACACCACTTCTATGTAGTGTATTTTCCCCTTTCCAAGGCACCTATGTCCAGGGTGACCATGGATCTCTACATGTGAAGCAAAGCTTCTTCCTTCTCAGCTCATTCTTGGACTCTTGGTTTTTGTCTTCTTGCTTCCTTCCTTCTTGGCTATTAGCCCCTTGAAAAGGCTTCATAGGCTGCCCCAAAAATAGGTACTTTAGGCTGAGATAGAAGACCCTTTGGCTGCCCTCCCATTGCTGGTCTGATCTGCCCCTTTTCGCCCATAATTTTTATGAAAAACCAGTCCTAGGGATTGCACCTTCGAGGTCCAAGGACTTCCTTATTGTTTCTTGCAAGGAAGATGGGTCAAAAGCCCTTACTAAACTCTTTAGGGGTTCGGTCAACCCTTCTATAAACAACACCATGAGTCTCCCTAGGAAATATCATCTACCATGACTGAAATCTTTTGAAAATCAGCAACATATTCTTCTACCATACCTTTTTGCTTGAGTTGGGAAAGATCATGGAAGTATGCTCCGGATCCATCCTTTCGAACCTTGTGCAAAACTCTTCATAGGAATGAATGTGGTGATGCCCTTGTGTCAACATGCCATGATGCCACCAATCATGGGCAACTCCTTCAAGGTGAAGGGTTGCAAATTTTATTGCCTCTTCTTCCGCCATAGGTCTCAAGGACAAGTATGTGTCAAGTTTTTGGATCCATGCCCTAGCTGATCCCTTTGTGGAGCCATCAAAAGTAGGAAGACTCATCTTACCCAAAACATGTTGCACTTCTCCCTTTGGCGCTAGTTTTATTTGCTGATAATGTCTTTCTTTTGTCCTTACTTTGATGAAATTCGTGAGATACATTGCCTCTTGAAGCCCATCCGGCATTGCTTAGTACTCTTCAAGCTATATCGTGTAGTCGTGAGGTTGTCAGGGCTCTCATGTGAAGTGAATGCATCTTTGGTCATGAACTAGGGTTTGTAAGGCCTTGCAAAATAATTTTTCTCCTTGGTTGGTTCACAGGGGTTGCTTCCACCTTGGCCAAACCACCACCTTGCATGTTTTTGTTGGTTAGGGAAAGCCTATCCAATATCTTCATTATTCCTTCTTGCTTCTTCACGATCATCTCCAATTTCTCTTCCCAATCTCTATTGTTTTCTTCTTTTCCCTTCTCTAGTAGTACTACATACTGTTGTCATCTGCCATACTTCATAGGTTGGGAGGATGGAGTTCCGATACCACTATAATGTCCCTTTTAGGGGGACTCAGGAAATGACCAAAAGTTGAGATGTAAATTTAAAAATCACTTCCCCATGTCTCTTTTCTTTTTCCATTGAGAGTGGCCTGGATGGGGATCCCTTCTTTGACCTTTATCTTGGCATTTCTTAGTTCTCAAAGAGTTGGTGAGGTCATCCTTTTGGGTGATTTCAAAACTTTAACCAAAAACATCCAAGTTTAATGTCATGATAGGATTTGTTGATGTTCTTTGTATTTTGGAGGTGGACCCAGTTTTTATTGGTCTTCGGAGGAGTCCGATGATGTGGTAGGGCCCTTGACGACAAATGGCCGACACCTTTTACAATTGGGGGAAGCTCATGACCTACTGATCCTTAATGGCATATCTTGTTTCCCATATTCCTAGTTCTTCACCTGTAGACCTCACCATGGTGGCGCTAGTGTTGTTGATTATGTCATGACTACCCCTAACATTCTTCCCTTTATTCACCACCTTTCCATTTTTCCCATTCCCCTCGCCGACCATGCAACCCTCTCATTCTCCTTAGAAACTACTCCCCCCAGACCCCTAGCCCTCCTCACTTCCCTCCACAGCACCACTCTGAGACTTGCTGAGGGTGACCCCATAACCTTCTCCTTTGAACTCCGCAAGCTTCTCCCCCCTGTGTCCCAATTTACTATGTTCCCCACTGACAAAATGTACAACCTTCTTGCCACTCCTATCCATGAGGCTACCTTACTTTTTACTCCCATTCCACTTTCAAGCCTCGTAGTACCCATCCATGCCCCATGAACCAATGGTATGATGAAGACTACAAAAACCTTCTTGTCACTACTATCCATGAGGTTGTCTTGCTTTCTTACCCCCATTCCACTTTCAAGCCCCGTAGTACATAGACATGCCCCATGAACCAATGGTATGATGAAGACTACAAAAACCTCCACCGTCAGCTCCACATGGCCTTTACCCATGATCTCCCATCCTCCCCCTCAAAATTGCCTATCGTAATCTCCTCCACCACAAGAAATGCACCTTTAATACCCACAAAAGAAGGGATATCTCGCACTCACTTTTACATTCCCCAAATTCTTTTGGCGTACTATCATTCCCTCGAAACTCCCGCTTACCCCGAACCTTGACCCCCATATTATGTTCACTCACACCTCCACTCTTTATGACATCCATGGTCAACTCTAGACCCAAGTTATATCCCCACCCTCCACCTGCCACATCTTCACCCACACAAATGTTAAGAAGGCCATATCGATGATGAATTGTAGCAAAGCAGTAGATGAGGAAGGCTTCTAGGCAGAATTTTTCAAGCATGGGATCAACACCATCAACAGTTATTTGGTAGACCTTTTCAATCAGGTGGTGTGTACTGGCTTCCTGCAATCTTGGTCCCACCACATTATCCATCCTATTCACAAATCTGGTCCTACTTTTGATCCTAATAATTACAGGACAATTATGGTGGGTCACACTTTCTCTAAGTTATACGCCACTGTTCTCCATTTGTAGATTTCTAAGTTTCTTGAGCGAGTACGGTGCAGAGCCGGAGGACAGTGGCTTTAGGACATGGTACTGCAGGACAAATGATCACATTCTTATCCTCCAAGGCTATCATTAAGAAAGTACATCACCGTTCATCTAAAGTCTTTTGCTGCTTTGTAGACTTTCAAAAATCCTTTGACTTTGTTCTATGGGAAGCCCTTTTCAATAGACTTAGAGACATTGGTATTTCCATCACCCTTCTTGTCACTATTACCCAGTTGTATGAGGAGGTTTAGGGTCAACTCTGCAGTGTTGCTGGGCTTTCCAATTTCATCATGAGCACCATTGGGGTCAAACAAGGCTGCCCTCTCTCTCCTACTCTGTTTGGTATCTATATTAATGAGATGCAAAATTTCTCAGAGACCACATATAGGACGGGGACGGTTGTCTTCTCCACAAAGTTTTGATCTACATTCTTCTCTTCGCAGATGATGTATTCCTTCTAGATTCTTCAATGAAGGGGTTATAGAGACAACTTGATGCTCTAGCCCTATTCTGTGATCATATGCAGCTTATAGTCAACATGGGAAAAACCAAGGTTATGGTTTTCAATGTGTTGAAGACCTTTGATTTCCATTTATTCTACAGGGGAGAGGAGTTAGAGATCACCAAATCCTACCCCTATCTAGGGTTATCTTCTCTAGACCTCGGTTTAGTCTACACATGACTATTCAACCCCGCATCAATAAGGGGTATGGTTCCCTTGCGATCTTGGAGAGACAGTTCTTCCACCATCACTTTCAGGACACGTAGTCTGATATGTCTCTCTCATAATCTCTTGTGAGATCCTCTGTTCTTTATGGTTCTGAGGTTTGGGGCCCCTCCCTGCTCGAGTCGATTGGGCTTCTATTGAGCGAGTTTAGATCCTTTTTCTTAGACAGATCATCAGATGTAAAGAGACTGTTCCTCATCATATCATCCTTGCTGAGTTTAGGGCTCATCCTTTCAGACTAGAGGTCATCTTTGGTCTCATCTCACTCTTATCCGCATATAGGGACTTTGATTCCACCACCGATAAGGATAGATACATCTACCTTGCCTACCGTTCTTTTGAGGCCATTTCTCTCTTTGATCGTAGTGGTCGTGTTCGATGTTGGTATCTTTGGGACCTCTCATCTCCTTGGATCTCTTGGGATCAACATGGACTATCTCCCCCTTTTAGATACTCTATGGATGCTCCTGTTCACCTCCTCCCAAGCATGCATGACTTGCATGAATTATCGGAGAAGACATATATAGACTATTCACTCAGATCACGTGGACCAACCCGGGAAGGGGCTATGCACGAAAATGGCCTTCTATTCCAATCACTTCTGGGAATTTAGAAATGGATTCATCATTCGACCCACCTATATCTCCCATCATTGGATGCATGCTCTTCACATTTCTTTGGGCCATTTGAGTTGGATCCCACAAGCTTTGGGTCGAGAGTGATCACTAGTTGGTTCATCGAGAGGATCTCGCCAAATTTTCTCCCTCCAGGAGGTTGCGATAGAGGAACACTTCATCTTATGATCCCCCATCTATTATGAGATTAGAGGGAGGTTTCATTGTCTTTTTCGTGAACATCCAACATCCACGACCTTCTTCAAGTATTATGATTAGAGGTGTCTCGCTCTATTTTTATAGGAAGCTATTAAGCTCCATGATGGGGCCGTCCATCCTCTTTCCAAGGATACTATTACTAGATGGATCACATCTTTCTTTGATGTGCTCCTGGGTGTGAGGGGCACTAAGCGGGGACATGATCCTAGTGGAGATCTTCTGGTTAGATCTGTCAAGATTAGAGGAGTTTCTTCCATGACCAGAGATATCTAGATTCATGCATGGTTAGGGGCCCCCTCTTTTAGATGGTAGAAAACTACGTCCACCTAGAGAGCTTGAGATTCCACAGATCATAAGCACTCATATAGCTTCCATTCCTCGACACCAAACACCAACACATCACTGCTTTTTTGGTGACCTTGGGTGATAGTCATGAGGGTTGGTGTTGAGGCTTTTCCCTCCACCTCCCTCTCTTTCCTTGTGCTCTCTTTCTTCTTCTTCTTCTTCTTATGTTGTTTTTGAAGACCCTTTTGAGTTTTCCCTATTGTTTCGGTTGGCTTTGTACTCGGTTCTATTACTTAAATATGTATTGAAGGTAGTTCTATGAATTAATTATGGCTAAATAATAAGATCAAAAACATAATTTGAGGGTATGCACTTGATATATATTGTGGTTTCTTATCTATTACAAATTTTTCCACGTAAACATGTGTCAAATATGTAATGTTTTATTTGTATTGTTTATATTATGATATTTATTTCACAATGCTAAATATAACTCTTCATTAATTAATTTAAACTTGGACCTTAACAAAAAAAAAATCTTCTCCAAAACTTAATAAAAGTGGGTCCAATACTATCTGGAAAACATAAAGAGCACCTTGTGCTTAAATATTTGATGATAATAAAGCTGGAAAAAATAATGGATCAAACTTTCCAAGGCATGGGATGGAAGTGGAAAGTGATTTCTATGTTGGGGTTTGAGAAAACATAAGTGACCTCAAGAAATTGGTAAAGTAATTTTTTCTTTTCACCACCAGTACTACTATAAATTGGTATCATTCCAAGCTATTTTATACATAGATTTGGGTCATTCATATTAAGAGTTTGAAATGTTTTTTTCCATGATTGTGATGCCCGCTAAAACAACTCACTTGAGACCCAAGAACAACCTAGGATTAGTTAGGAAAATTATGGAATAATTTTTTTTGTTTAAGAGAGTCTACAACCGGGTTACAAGACAATAGTTGTCACTAAAGAGTTCCAGAACAATTGCAATCCACTAGAATATAATTTTTTTATTAAAAATTATTAGAGGTCACAAGATCCCAAAATTTAGGGTTAGAAAGTTCAACTAGGTTCAGAGGGTAATTCCTCACCATACCCATTTTTCGACGAGGCTATAAAGATCCAACTTGATTTTTTTCTCAAAATTAATGCATTTAAAAATATCCTAAATCATTCCCATTGGATAGGAAATTTCCTCACCTTTCCAGTGATGTAAAGAAGTCCTCCTAACTCCTCATATTTATCAAGTTATGGACCGGTGGGCCTTGGGGTGAAATTTTTCCCAAGAGCGGGTCCGCGGGCCTAGGGGAGAAAATTTTCCAATGCGCGGGCTCTGCGGGCCACGAGAGGAAAAATTTCCCCAAGGGCGGATCTGCAGCCATGGGGAGAAATATTTCCCGTAAGAAGATTCGGGTTGGTAGGGCCGCAGAAGACATTTTGGAAATTTCTTGCACGGGGGCAAAAGCCACCTTTACTGGCCGCGCTCCTGTGAGTCCATAAGTCCGCAGGAACATGTGGCGCCTCCTAAGCCGGCAGCAGGAAAGTGGGGCGGTGGGGATAAAAGTTTTTTAGTGACCTGAAGGGAAAAGAGGGTAAAATTCACCGCACCTCTGCTAAGGCCTTTTGATGCCATGTGGCATCTCTTGATTGGTTGTGGGTCAAGGGACGATGGGGAAACTTTAGAAAATTTTCCCAAAATTTTCCGAAAATGCAAAAGGCAAAAAGGAACCCACTCCTCCACCGATGCCTCATGATGCCATGTGGCAACTCCTGATTGACTATAGGTTGGCAGGGTGGCGGGGAAAATTAGGAAAAAAATTCCCAAACATTTTCTGAAGCGCTAAGGGAAAAATTCGAGTCGGCGGGCCCGTTAAGGAAATTTTTCCCTTTTTTTTTAATGCCAAGTGAAGAAAAAATTCAGAAGGCCATAAATTTTGATAGAGATCCTGGTTTTGGGCAAATGTGGACTTTCTAGAAATATCTCGATGTACAATTTACTCAAAACTCATTAAATTTTGATTTTGATAAAGTTTAAGGAGTCAATTTCATGAAAACGATTTGCAGATTTTTACAACAAGTGCAAACTGGTAAATTTTAATTTATGAAGATTTTTCAATTTGATCTTTGTTCCTCTCTCAACATGTCAAATAGACATGGAGAATTTTTCTTAGATGGATTTAGGAAATATTTCAAGATTCAATTTTCCTGATTGATTTATAATTTGAACATTTACATTTCTTGACAACAAAATGATTGTGAAAGCTTTGAACTTGGTTTTGATTTTGAAAGATTTCATCTAAGTGTTTTTGTCTCGATTGAACTCATTGATATCTTGGTATGTTAAATTTTATTGGTTCATTATCATTTCTTGATTGCAGGTTCAACCTATTCATTTATGGTAAAATTTACAGAGTTTAACGTGAAGCAAAAATGGAAACAACAAAATTAACTCAATGGTTCTTATTTTACTTTCCTTACAAATGAATTCATTTCATGCTAGTTTCAAAAGGTTTCATTCCTTCAATCAAATGATAAAGACAAAAATGTAACTTTTATTCTTTTCAAATCATGCACTTCACAAAATAGAGTATTACATTTCTTTCAATCAGATATTTCAATTACATTTAAAAGATCAGATTCAATACCACAGTGTAATTTGAGAAAGGTAATACATCATTTATTGATTCCAAAAGACAACTTTGTAACATCCTTCTTTTATTCTTCAATTTCATCATGCAGAACACAACTTCTTGCTTTCAAAAGAACATAACAGAGTATGTCTCTTTCACATTTCAATTTACACTTTCATAACCAATACAACATATTTCCATTACAAAATATATACAAGTTCATCCACTTCAAGTGGGAAAGGTTACAATAAGATTTCATTTCACAAGGGACTGTCAAACTTCCTTCATCATAGCTCCAGAACAACAACATGCATACTTCTCATTCTTCCAAATTTGATCACAACAAAAGTAGGGGAAAAGAAATGCTCTCCACCCAACCAAGACATCCAATGAAGAGGAGAAGTTGTCCTTCTTCACTCGCCCCTAAGCCCCATCCATAGTGCAATAAAATATGTGATCCAACTCATGGCAACAACAGGCTTCCACAAACACACAAGCAACATTTTCACAATAAAAACATAGTCCAAAGAAGAATGTAGTTTACAACTACATTAAAACATAACAAACATTACCGAGGCTTCATCAAGCAAGCCAAAGGAGCAAGAAACTATGGGGGTGCTTCTTATGCCTCCAAAAAGGGGAAATGGGTATCACCGCCTGAATTACAAACCGCTAAAATATAGTATATCAAAACCCTGACATTCCTTATACCTCCCCAAGTACCCCTTATTCCTCACATTTCCTTATGCCTCCCCAACCTCTTATGGCACCCCATAATGAGTAAAGAAATGCAAGCTATTTCTTTGTAAGGTGGAACCCAAATCCTAACTCCCTCCACCCTTATACCTCCCTAAACACACTTGTGCCTCCCACAAAATAAACCCCATAGTCTTCTCCTACACCATTCCTAGGCCATCTACAAAACAACCCACAAATATGCCAAACACTCACACATTAACATTTACATTCATAAAAGAAGAGAATTTCAACATCCAAGCTCTTACCTCTCCATGATGGAGTTTCCCAAGTTCCAAACAACAGTTGTTTCCAAGAAAAAAATCCAAAAATCCACCAAACAACAAGCATGCAACAATCTTCAAGCTTCTCCAAAAGCAAGAGCTCCCAAAATAGCAAGGAATTCACCCCAAAAATGAAGTCTCCAAAAATGAAGCAACCCCAAAACAAGGCAAGCAATTCAAATTTAATAGAAGAGGGAAGGGAAGAGGATGAGGTGGTCCATGTAGGATGTCACATCACACATCCTCAAATCCAACCCCCAAAGTCAACTTCATTCTCCAATGCATAATAAATAGGTGGGTGAATAATATGACAATTCACTTACACACTCAAATCCAACCCACACCCCAAAGGATTGAAATTAAACCATGTAAGAAAAGTGCAATTAAAACCTACAATTTGCCTTCTCGAAAAGCATTAAAAAAGTCTAATCTCAACTCTCCAACCGTAGGTATGGTTGGTAATTAAATTTAAGAGGTATGGGACAAGTTTAACTTGTCCCAAAACCTCCAAAATCAACCTCCAAGGACAATTTTGAATTCCAAGAAAGTGGACTATTTCACACTCAAAAGTTAACTTATACATCACTTACACATCTCTTACAACACTTTAATGCAAGGCCAACAACTCTATTAATTACTTTCTTATGACATATTTTAATTAATTAACTTAACAACATGATTACTCATAATATTACACATCATTTAATGAATAATGAAAGGGTCAATGCACCACAAAATAAACACATGCAAACATAACAAAGGGTCCAAATAAATAAATACACATAACCCCTTGGTCACATTTAAAGGTGATCCCCCATGGGAATCCCTAACACAAACAAACACACACAAACAAATACAAGTTGCCATGGTGACCTTGTTGAATTCATCTAGAATTCCAATGTGGTTGGTCTCCAATCCCCCGATGTTTGTTGTGATATTTTAAACCTACAAAATACAAATACCTCCTTTGGCCTCGTGGTCATATCAGAACATCCAAAATAATATAAATATAATTCCCAAAATCATCCAGATATATGAATCACAACAACATCAAAGCAATCTAACCATATCATTTACAGTTTTATCAACAACTATATCATCATCCAATAATTTCCATTTCTAGGTCTACTCACAATATCCAAATATCACATGTCTAAACAACATCCATAATATAACCATGTCAAGCAGTTTATCATCATCAACATATAAAATGTCTCTAAGAATCATCATGCATCATATAAGAATCAAAGTCAACAATAATCCATGATTGAGCATCTAACATCATACTAAATAAAACTATAATTCAAGGTATCACCTTCACCCACCAACAAGATTTAAGTTCTAATAGATGGAAACAAAATAAAATTAGACTTAAGCGTGATTTATAGGTTAATTGTGTTAATTATTGGTATTTATAAGTGTATATGGAGAGTATTGATCGAGTATTAGATGTCTAAATTTGGAAAGGGTATACTATACTTATTATTATACTCCTAATTATACTCCATGTAGTTTTGTGTGAATGTGTGTGTAACAATGCCCTAGGATGCCCTTGTGTAAGTTTCACAATGATATCGAGATAGATCTAGAATGTAGCAATGTATAAAGTGTATGTGATGGATTAAAATGAACGTTCCCCTCCAATGTTGTGTATGCAGAGTGATGCAGCCCTTTTCCCTTGTATGAGTGTGCTAGATGAATGCCTTTGAAGTGCTCTTGTGCCTTTGAATGCAAGATTAGGTGATGATATGTAATGCTTAGTGTTTGGCCCATTATTTGAGAGTTATAACTATATATATATATATGATTCCCTTGTTTGAATTTTGTAATTTTCAGCTAAAATGATGAAGGAAAAAATAGAATAAGAATTGATTAAATCCTTGAATAAATATTTATAATCATGCAAATATATATACAATGCAAATAGGATGGTTAAATGGGAACCGTCGACTGATGCCACAAAGGTAGAGATAAGCGACCAAAGAATAACCAACACAATTAAATAATGGATTAATTTTTCTAACATTTCCCCTTAATACATTGTTTTTATTCATCATTTTTCCAGATAATGGTCCCCTTATTTCAAACACGATAAAAAAATTTTACACTCTCCATGTAGCCTGCTCACCTTTGAGGTGGCATACCATCTTTGTGGCTTCATGGTCTTGGTGACACCTTGGTTTTTCCTTGTAGGATTACCACAAACTTGGAAGTGACATGAGTACATATTTTTGTTAACACCTTTGGTGGTTTCTGGTTTCCTATATTACCATGAACCCCTATGGTTTCTGTCTATGGGTTGACCATGAACCTAGAGGTGACATGAGGTCTCAACTGTATACTTTTGTTGTTTCTCATATTGCTACAAACCCTTTGCCAAGAACCAAGTGCTACTTTAGTTTTTTCTCCTCAGAATGTTATTCATTCAAGAGGTACCAAACTGGAAAATTCTCTTCATTTTTATTGAAAAATACGCTGCACACAACAAAAACACACCATGTACAAAAAAACACACTAACAAAAATCTCACTATAACAATGATGCGACCTTGTCGTATGTTTTTATTAAAAAAAAATCTCTTTTCCAATAAACAAGATGTGGAAGACTCTAATAAGGTTTGATATTTTACAAGTTTTAGGATAATACATCGTGCAATATTTTTTTGGAGGTAGGGAAATGGTAGAGGAAGGGGAATATGCATGTATGGTGTAAATTATATACATTACGAAATTAAAAAGTAAAATCACTTTATATGGCTCATGACAAATAAATAATTACCACACCTGGTATGAGATCCAACTTCCTAGATAGGGATCTTAGTATTCTCTGGTTCTCGTCTACATAAAATTCTTGGTAGGGGTTTAAATATTAATTCTTTGATATTGGATGCAATAAGTCTTGTAGAATATTTTCAACCATTTTATGATCTTATATGCTAGACAATTTTTATGTCAATCTCAACCACACACATGGTGATACAATTCTCTACCACCTCGAGATTTTTATTGTAGCCCATGTGTAATAATCACTTTAATCAAATCTAAATAAATAAATAATTTTTTTTTTTATCTTTTTCATACATGTTATAAGATTCATATGATGTCATGTTATAATGATTGGTATATGTATTGATTATATACTCTTTCATATAAGATCAATGGCCATATTATATTAATACCTAATTATAATCCATACTATATTAATATAGGTATGGTATTTATGTCACTATATATGAAAGTTTATGAATGTATATATATAATCCCAACACAAATAAACTATATAATGTAATTCTAATTCCCGAATCATCCATAATTATATTGTAATGGAGAGTGCTAATACATGTTTATTATAGTTGGAACAAATTGGTAATATAATTTGTTATCATTTATCAAAAGTTTAAACTACAAAATAATACCTTTTAAACATCTCGTGTTACTTTGGGAATTTAGATAGAGTATTAGAACCGAGAAAATTTACTCGTTATACTTTTCATATACACAATGTTAAAAATTTCAACTTTTGAGGGACATTTATAAATTCCTTTAAGCATGTCATCTGATTGTAATACATGTAACCATTTTTTTACAATGTGGCCCATCCTTTCAAGCCAAATTATTAATTTCTCCTCTAGAAGAAATTTTTGTTTTCCCTAAATCTCAATATATTGATATTTCCTTGGTTATCTTCATTTCACCATATTTCCTCGCAATCTTTGTTTCACCCAATAGAACTTACTATTGAGATATTTCATTCAAAATTTCCATTAACTTATTCACTAATCCAATATTGAGAATAAAATTCATTATTTTTCACTCTTATAAAAAAGATGTTGCTTACACTAACTTTGTGCTTGTAAATAGTTTAAATGGAGTTCATGTGAACATTACTCTTTCTAAAATGAGAGATCCATAGAACATTTTATACCCATATTTATTGAATAAGGCTTCTACTCCAATATTATTTATCTTTCTCAGTGAAACCAAATTTATAGCTAGGCATGGTATGCTTAATACACTAGGGAGATTCTTTGTTCTTTGAGCTCTAAAATTCAACTCTACTCTTTCTCTCCAAATATTTATGTAGGTTGAATTATCTCCCGAAACACTTATCCACCATCTCGAACTTATATTCACATAACCATTCCATGTGAGAATTCATGTTGAATGATACACTGAATCAATAATCCATGCATGAATGTATCCATGTGTCATAAAGGATGCAAGGTAAGCATTACCATCATATGTACTTGCTTCTCCTTCTACAAAAAAAATTATTTTAGGTTTTTGATCTTCTACCTTCAATATTTCTTAATGTTCCTTATTTTACCAAATTTCTAGAACATTTTTTGAAATTGATTTGTTTAGACTTGGACATTTTATCTCCATTATTTTCCTTCTTCTCTCTAACTTATCTTCCCCAAAAACTAATAAAGATTCCTTTGAGTGATATTCATTAACATACTTTCTTCTCATCTCTTTAGAAAGTAAAGTTGTAACTATTTCATCAAGTTTTAGTTGTGTAGTTGTGCCAGTAATAGGCATCATGAAAATTTCCCAAGAGTTAAGAAAATAATAGAGAAGAATATGTTATCCTTAATTCAACCCTTGAGGTAAATTGGGATAACTTGCATTGTTTCTTAAAGCTTGAGAAAGTAAAATTTGTTCGAGGCCCAAAAATCAGGTTTTGGGGCCCCTTTGGCTCTTCTCTAACTTCCCTATCCAAGGAAAAATTCAAGGAGTTAGAAAAAATTGCAAAAATCTGAAAAAATGGATTCTTTTACTGTAATGTAGAAAATGAGGAAGTTTTGTCCTAAGCCACACAAATTCAATTTGGGACATTTGGGACGTGAAAAGGTGAAATAGCCAAAATGCAAAGGAAACAGTGAAATACGAGATAAACGTGTATGCAGGATAGTCGGGCTCAAAATTGCCAAAATCGCCGCACAAAAAGGAATTACTTAAGGCAGAAAAAATTGTCACATGCGGTCCGCAGGATAGTTAGGACGTTAGGAAGCATGGGACTTGAAAACCTAAAATCACCACAGGTAAGTGGGATGCAACAAAAGCAGAGGTCTTGATTGAGTGTGAAAAATCGTCCCATGTTCCTTTCTCCTCCATGGCTTTAGCATGAAGCCTTTGTGTTTTGATATTTGTTGATTGGATGTAAGGAAATCGATATTGTGTTATTTCCTTGTTGTCTTGATTGAATGTGTGTGTGGAGACCATTTTTGAGTTTCCATGGTGGTCTAAATAGCCTTCATTGCTTCCTTGTTAGGGCTCAGAGAAAATGAGGAAGAAGGCTTCTCTCCCTCATTGGATATTTTGGTTGGGTGGAGAGTCCGCCTACTCCCCATTTTGTTGTGTGCTTGGCTTGATGAAGATGGTGAACACAAAAATATTTATCAACTAGGTGTATAAGAAGGATTATATAGAAATCATTTTATAGTACAAATTCCCTCTTTGTTGTAATTGGAATCATTGTAATTAAATGAATAAATATTAATTAATCATGCCCTTAAGGTTGCTACTTAAATAAAATTGAAGGTGATAATTTGGTTAAATTTGGTAAATGTTCAAATTCCTACTCTACTATGGGCACCTATGGTAAATGTACTTTTGTACACATTTGAGTGTTATAGTTGTAAAATCTAATTGTCCTCACTATTTGGAAATTCCTATTTTAATTGAAAACTTAGTTGATACAAAAATAGATATTACTAATATATATAATAAATGTATATTAATGATGTAGCTTGATTATTTTCAAAGTTTATCACACACACACACACAAACACACACACACACACACACACACACACACACACACACACACACACACACACACACACACACACACACACACACACACACACACACACACACCTTTCTATTAAATAACTTAATACATATTATATTAGTAATTATAGACAAATAAAATTGGTAATGAAATGGAAAAACCATGTGAATCGGTTTAGTGGAAGTTTTATTAAATAATTTTTTTTTTTAAAATAGTTAATGTTGGGCTCGGCCTATTTGATGTTTGTTTTAATAAGTATAAGGTTGCGGGGAGGGTTCCGACCCCACCCCCAAACCATATTATATATGGGGTGGGTGTGGGCTCAAGCCCTCCCTCCCCCATGAAAAAAATAAAAATAATTTTTTTACAATCCACTTAACTTACACAAAACCCCACTATGTTCTTAAAAAAGCGACCATTCTAAGGAATATCGACTGTGTAATCTTGTAACCACGTTTGGTTTTATTATGCCTCTATGTTTCCCATGAAAGAGAAACACAAAGGAATAATAAAACCAAACCACTGCATAAGATTACACATGTCACATATTCCTTAGAATGGTCGCTTTCTAATAACATAGTGGGGTTTTGTTTAAGTTAAGTGGATTATAAACTTTTTTTTTTTGAGGGGGAAGGGCACCGACCCCACCTCCACCCCATATACAATATGGGGTGGGGGTGGGGTTGGCGCCCCTTCCCCCAACCTTATACTTATTAAAACAAACATCAAATAGGTCGAGCCCAACATTAACTAATTTTTTTAAAAACTTTATTTAATAGAACCTCCACTAAACCGATTCACATAGTTTTTCCATTTCATTACTAGTTTTATTTTTCAATAATTACTAATATAATATATATATTAAGTTATGTAATATATATATATATATATATATATATATATATATATATATGTATGTATGTATATATATATGTATGTATGTATATATATATATATATATGTATGTATATATATATGTATGTATATATATATGTATGTATATATATATGTATGTATGTATATATGTATGTATATATATACATACATATATATATACATACATACATATATATATATATATATATATATATATATATATATATATATATATATATATATATATATATATATATATATATATATATATATATATATATATATATATATATGTATGTATATATATATATATATGTATGTATATATATATATATATGTGTGTGTGTGTGTGTGTGTGTGTGTGTGTGTGTGTGTATACATATATATATATATATATGTATATACATACATACATACATACATACATACATACATATATATAGTTATTAGGGATAAGTATGAAAATTTATTAATAATATTTATATATGATGGTGTGATAAACTTTGAAAATAATCAAGCTACATCATTTATATATATATATATATATATATATATATATATATATATATATATATATTAGTAATATCTATTTTTATATCAACTAAGTTTCCAATTAGAATAGGAATTTCCAAATAGTGAGGACAATTAGATTTTACAACTATAACACTCAAATGTGTACAAAGGTACATTTACCATAGGTGTCTATAGTAGAGTAGGAATTTGAACATTTATCAAATTTAACCAAATTATCACCTTCAATTTTATTTAAGTAAAGCAACCTTAAGGGCAGGATTAATTAATATTTATTCATTTACTTACAATGATTCCAATTGCAACAAAGAGGGAATTTCTATTATAAAATGATTTCTATCTAATCCTTCTTATACACCTAGTTGGATGAGGGAAGAAAAATAAACCATTCTTAAAGGAATTTATTTCAATATTCAAGTAAGAAAGGGTTGTCAATAATAAAAGAGATCAACATTTATTTCCCATCTAAGAGCACAAGTTTATAACAATGAACTCCTAAATACACATTTAGATTTGTGAGAGATTAATTTCTATTACAAGATCATTTCAAAGTTCACATTCCTATGAAGTAGTGTAATTCACAATAAACCATTTCCAAGAATGAATGAGATTACATTCAATAAACTATTGATACAATTTACAAGTAGTACGATCATAATAGCACAAGATGCAACTCTACATGTCTTTCTCCAAACAAGAGCACTTTCTCCATTGATCTCACCATCTTCATCAAGCCAAGCACACAACAAAATTTGGGAGTAGGCAACACTCTCCACCCAACCAAAATATCCAATGAGGGAGAGAAGCCTTCTTCCTCATTGGCCCCGAGCCCCAACAAGGAAGCAATGAGGGTTATTTAAACAACCATGGAAACTCAAAAATGGCTTCCAAACACACATTCAATTAAGACAACAAGGAAATAACACAATACCAATTTATTTACAACAAATCAACAAATATCAAAACACAAAGGCTTCATGCTAAAGCCATGGAGGAGAAAGGAACATGGAGGTTCTTCTTATGCCTCCCAATGGTTTTTGTGTCAACCTAAGAGCCTCAAAAATCCATCACAATACATACAACACTCTTTTGCCTCCCTCCAAGAAGATACACCACTCTTATGCCTCCCTCAAGAAATAAAACCCACTCTTATGCCTCCCTCACTCTTGTGCCTCCCTCAAGAAGAAAAAAAAGATAAACAGAACATATTTATCAACTAGGTGGACATCCCAACCCAACTCCCTCCTCAAATACCCAATAACATTTTTCTTATGCCTCCCTCAATTTTTACCCCCATTTCCATTTCTCCCACAACCTAAGAATCAAGTCTATTTCCAAAATCATAACCAATATAACAATCAACATCTACACATAAGAGCACAAAAAAATAACAAGGTAAAAATAAAGGTGGAAATCTACCTCACAAATTAAGAGTATCAATACACAACAAGCTCCAAGACTTCAAAATCCTAAGCAACCACCATTCACTCCAAGCTCCATTCTCAAGCAAGCTCTCCAAAATTACAAGCATTCCCAAAAAAATAGCAAGTAACCCCCAATACTTCCGGAAAACTCCAATAAATAGAAAAGAGGAAAGGGATCGATGTGGCTTCATGTAGGATGCCACATCATTTTTTCTCCATCCCACATCACTTAAGTCAAACCCATAACCTTGAGAGAACAATAAATGGGTGGTGCGAGGTATGACAAACCTCTTACACACACCACTCCAACCCACACCCTTAAGGACAAAGAAATAAATACAAGTAATAAAGTGTAATAAAAAAACTTTTTGCCTTCCAAAACACATAATGGGGTCTATTTTTGACCACCCAACCCATAGGCAGGGTTGTTAAAAGAATTTAAGAGGTGTGGGACAAGATTAGCTTGTCCCACAAGCCTCCAAAATTGGCCCTTAAGGCCAAATCCGAAATTCTCAACTAAGGTGGAGTGTACAACACTCAAAATCACAAACACTCAACCAATAACCACATGAAAAAGGACCCAACCACTCTAATAAATGACTCATTTTTTTCACATCCAAAAAATAGCTTAATAATATGATTAGATCACTTAATTAGGAAACATAAACCGATTAATGATAAAAGGGGAATTACATCACAATTAAATCACATGCACCAAAATTAAATAAAGGTAAGGAAAATAACTACACACAAACCCCTTGTTCATAATTGGGGGCATCCCCCCATGGGAACCCACTAACAACAAATAACAAGAAAACAACATTACATAAGTTGCCATGGTGATCTAGTTCCCAATACCGCACATTCCTTCGTTGTTGGTCTCCTATCCCCCATAGTTTTTGGTGTGATATAATTACCTGCTAAAAAATCACACATAGCCCCTCGGCCTCATGGCCATATTAACGATGTCAAAGTAATAAAACACTTATATATGAATATCAATTCCAACATAAAATATCATAAATGCTATTGCTAAGACCAAGTAATTCAACAAATACTCCAATTTTCAACATTTCGATTCTACTCAGACATCAGTTTTGCAACTAAGATCATAAACCAACTGAATCATTTAATTTAAGCAATACTTTCACTCGTTCACAATTTCTCCAATCCTTCAATATCAAAGAAATCACAAAAATAACTTTGAACACCATAATTAATAAATCAATATG
This sequence comes from Taxus wallichiana var. yunnanensis, assembly GCA_018340775.1. NCBI lineage: Eukaryota > Viridiplantae > Streptophyta > Pinopsida > Cupressales > Taxaceae > Taxus > Taxus wallichiana. Next base: position 151,363,618 of record CM031233.1, read on the forward strand.
AAAATAATTCAAAAAATCGACATATATCTATCTAAAAACACATCATTAACTTTCATATTGAATTTATATCAAAATTTAATAAATTTAGTTACAGAAATATCTATCCTTCGATTTCCATACTATTTGACAATGAGTTAATTTTGTTTGTCTATTAATATCTTCTGGTTATAATGCACAATAGTGTCTATGTGTCCAAATCACGAGATAAACTAAATACAACAAAAAATATCGAAGAGTTATGATATCACAATCAATTTATGACAATGAAACCATTCTAGCTAATTGTCTTATCCTTAAATTCCCATCAGGGTTCACAGTACGACATACAATCAAAATAATAACCAAAACACAATATTAATCATGATGTCCCGCACATTTTATTGCACGCTAAATAGAATACAACAACAAGGTCTGAGATTAAAAATCAATTTGAAATTGGTAACGTGGTTTAATCGAGTGTAGAAGAGAAGTGAGCATTACACCTGTAGCATCTTATAATTAAAATTTCTTAGAAAAGAAAATAAAGTATTAAAATAATACTTTAAAGAAGAGCTAATTATTTTATAGTGAACTAAAGTTACAAGGCTAAATTATCCTTACTATTATTAGGCACAACCATTGCTTTAAAGAAAACCACCATATAATAGCCCAACATCCTAGCATGGGAATTTCAAGGATAGACAACTACCAACAATATTCTTATTGTTGCCTACTCTATCATGGATAAAATATTCTTACTCCTCAATAGTTAGAATATTAATCTCAATAATTTCCTACGCCAAGAGAACTTCTTTGAAAGCACAACCTTAGTAAACAAATCCTCCACATTGACATTTTCTAAATAAATTTCATCATCACTCTCTTATCTTGTACCATTTATTTTATGAAATAATATTACGCATCAATATCTTGTGCTTAAGTTTTATACTAAGGTTTTTTTTTTTCCAAATTAAATGTAATTCGTGTAATACCCACTCCGTTTCGAAACTATTTTCATTATGATGATATCACCGTTGGATTGATAGTTAGACATTTTGATTATTATATCTTGATCGAGTAGATGATAGGCTATGAGATATTTGGACTATTGACATGTTGTGATTTACATTTTGATTATGATGCACTAGATAAAAATGATGGATAGATATATATGTTTATTTTCAGTATTATGATTTTATACTAACATGTCATATTCTTGATGCATAGCCTATGTTGGATGTTTTGAGTAGAATTTTGATTTTATGGATGTTAAAATTAAATTAATTTGTATGATGATAGATGATATAATTGCTAATTTTGGATGACGATTATTGATTTCTATATTTATATTATTCTCAATGTTGTTGATACGTCAAAATCAGAGAGGTATTTTGTTTGTGTTACAGGAAATTTTATCACATACATCGAAAGGGGATAGGGGACCAACCACGGAAGGATGTCGGTGTTGTGCAACATGGCCAAAATTTGATAACTTATGTATAATGTTATGTTGTGTTGTTGAATGCTTTGTTAGGAGGGTCCTATAGGGGGTAACCTCAATTATGTGACCATGGATGTAATGTGTTTCCTTTCTTTTGATTTTTTTTTAATTAATTTTTGTGCATGTGTTTAATTATTTGGGAAATATTGTTACTTTATTAACACTTTCTAATGTATTTTAATTAGTTTAGCTCAAATTTAAATTAATAAGAAATATATAACATGTGGGCAATAAATTGGGTAGATATTCCTTGTTTTTGCATGATGTGAATTTAATTAAATACATTTAGGTGGTGTGTACTCCACCATCCTTCCCAAATTCAAATTTTTCCTTGTTGGCCACTTTTAGAGACTTGAGGGACAAGTTAACCTTGTCCCTCACATCTCTACTTATGAAGTATGGGACATATATTGACCATTTTAATGCATTTTGGAGTGTGAAAAGTGTCAATAATTACACTTGTTACTTACCACATTTAAATTTGTCTTTGATTGACATGGTGTGCAAAATTGAGTGTCATGTGGGCATGTCATAAGTCTTACATGTGTATTTAATTACTTTGGGCTTTTTTTGACTTATGTGTTAGAATGTAGGGATGATGAAGTGGCATCCTACATGGAGCCACCTCATCATCCTCACATCACTTTTCTATTTATTGGATGATTTTGATGGATTTTTGGTTACTTACCTTATTTTATTCTCTTACACTTTTGATAATTGGTCTTGTTTTTCATAATTGGAGTTGCATCTTGGATTGAGCTTGATGTGAAGGATTCTAAAGCTTGTTGAGAAAATGAATTTGAATCTTGATGAAGAGGTAGGCTCTCCTCTTTTTACATTTTTGTAATAATGTATTTTGATGTAAAAATTGTGTTCTTTGTAGATTGTATGAGTGTTGTGGTTAATTTGATTGTGAATGGGTAGCTTGCCTTAAGTTGTGTGTGTGAGATGGATTTATGAGAGCATTTGGGAGGGAAAAGGGAGATGTGAGGCATTCATTTTGGAGGGAGTGTGAGTTTGAGTTCCACCTATGGGGAGTGAAAATGATAACATGGATATATTTTGCATATTTGTAAGTGTAGAAATAAGGATTTGATTATGTTTTGAGTTGTGCACATGGAAGCTTTTGGGTGGAAATCCTACATCACTAGGAGACAAAAGGATGTGGTGCCCATCTTTCATTTCTCCTTATTGGCTTGTTTTTGTCAAGCCTTTGTGCTTTTGGGAAAGTTGTAATATTGTTTGAGTATATTGTTTGAGTGTATTGTTTGAATGTGTTATTTGAATATGCTATTTTGAGGAATGCATGTTGTGGAATCCTTGTGTGAAATTTTTCAAATGTTTCATAATAACCCTTATTGTTCTTTAGTTGGGGTTCGGGGGCCAATAAGAGGATGGCTTCTCCTATTATTGGATTATAGGTTGGGCAGAGAGCGTCGCCTATACCCCTTTCCTTGTATTGTGAATAATTATTTGAAGAATTTGAAAAGGTGGAAGAGAAAAAAACCAAATTTGAAGGAGTCATGTTATGTTTGAGCCAAAAGAAGCACCTCGAAATGTTGTTTCAATGTTGAAATCATGAAATTTATAACTTGTAATTTATTCTTTCATATTGTTAGAAAGATGAACTTTTGTATTGAAATAAAAATGAACTATGCTCATTGAGAAAAAAAAGGAATCTATTGTCGCCTTATTGTAAAATTAGAAGTTCTTGTAGAGTTTAATATCAATTTTTTTTTAATTAAAAAGGGTGAAAAAGGAATGTAGGAAAATGTATTCTTGATTGCCTTGTTGGAATAACTATCACTTTTTTGTGTAAAGAAAAGAAACGGTACTTAGTAATTGGTTGAATTTCTTTTCTCCTTTTAGATCTTATAAGTAATTTTATTGAAAAGGAAACCTTGTAATTGTTCTTATACACTATTGCAATGGAAAATCTATGTACTTGGTAATTTAAGTCATGAAACAAAGATATGACATCAACCTATCAACTAATGAATTGTAGACACCTTAATTAAAGTTAATATTGCCTTAGAAACTAACCTAAGTAGAAAATAGTTTGAAAAATGCTTGAATTTAAAGTTTTGTTTTGGGAAGCGGAATCGTTGCCCGTGTGTAGAGTGGTTGTTTGAACCTGTCACCCAATGCAGAGCGGAGGTCAATGAACTACCCACAAGGAAAGGAGGCGGTCATAGGACCGTCAACCCGCTTAGGGTGGAATTTTCATCATTTTTGACCGAAAAATAAAAATAAAGAATGTGAAAATTTTAGATTGAATTTAAAGAAAATCTAAGTTTTAAAACTTCAAGACAAAACTACCAACAAATAGTAAATAATCAAACTCATTTGTTTAAGCATATAATTCCTCTTATGGGGATCAAAATGTGTAAAACTTCTTAGATCTTATAAAATGGGGTTTTCCCAAGTATTGAACTCAAAGAATGTATATATTAAATAACAAAACTAGATTCATGGTGGAATAAACCTTACAATAAGAAAATGATGAACCTTACAATAACAACCCTTGAATAAACAAAACTACGAAGAGAAGAATGGAGGAATATTTCTCCATTTGCAACTAGAACCAAGGAAATTTCTCCATGGTTTCATATCTTGTTTTCATGGCTTCTCCTCTTTCCCCTCTTCCAAACTTGCAAAACAAGAATGAACAAATGAGGATGAAAGTGGGGCAAATAGAAATCAAAATAAACTTATAAGGGTATTTATGGCAACCTAAATCCATTGGCTAGGATAGATTTGATGTAATGGACCGATTAAACCCTACGTCACTTAAGTCGAGGTATTTTTATGGGAATAAAATTTAAATAAAAAGGGGCATGGGTAATGGGGAGAATGGGGTCACTTAGTGGCTAGACATAATACTTAAATTTTTCGTTATTGGAAATAAAGTAAACTTGGTGCATCGTAATTAAGTAAACTAATGGAAATTGGTAAATATTTTGAACAATAAATATTTTTAGGAAGTAAATTAAAAATATTTAATTATTAATTTAACTCCAACTTCGTAATGTCGTGTATAAACCTTAATAAGGAAATTCATTAATTGTGGAAATTGTCTAACCTATGCAAACCATTTTTAAAAAAGAAATAAATAAATGACCATGATTTTGACTATTAAATTATTAGTTTCTATTTTGATTTGAGAGTAGAATTTTGTGGGCGTTACACTTTGTGAGTCACAACTTGTCATTACTCCATTTTTAGAAACCTAATAAAGGAAAACAATGTTTGAATCGAGACCACTTCTTCGAAAGAGTGTACTTTTTCCATGTATTTATCGTTTATGGTGTAAATAACAACAATTTCTTGAAATTTTCTCATTCAACATACCACTCCACCAAACATGTTGAAAACATAACCACTATTACATCTTCACGAGATCAAGATCACTACCCTAGTGAGAATTCATAAAATTGTGTAGAATATAATTTTTTCTTGTATCAAGGACTTTCCCTTGATATAAAATAGTGTTAACAACAGTTCCATGTAAATATATGAAAATCATCTTAACCTAATTCCAATGGTCCTACCCCATATTTGGCATATATCTTCTTATTACTCCTACTACATATACAATGTCACAACTTGTGCATAATATTCCATACATTTGGATTCTAATTTTAATCTGATATGAAACTTGTGTCATGTATTCCAAATCCTCTTGTGTTTCTATAAATTGTTTAGTAGATAGATTGTTACGTTTGAAAAGTGTGCACTTCTCTGTATTTCTATGTTGCATCCCAAACATTTCCAACACCATGTTAACATAAGTAATTTGATTTACCCAAAGGTTTATGCTCACTAAATCACTTTTGATCTTCATGCCTAAAATTAACTTTTCAAGACCAATATCCTTCATGTCACACTAATTAGAAATTTTATATTTCACATGTTTAATCATTTCTCTATTTTTTCCAATCAACAACATATCATCAACATCTATCATTATATTGATAAACTTAGCTTATTATACTTTGAAGTAAACATATATATTTTCCTTCCTTATTTCAAGCAAAAATTTACAAACACGTTTATAAATTTTTTTATTCCACATCGTTGGTGATTATTTTAGGCCCTACTAGGACTTCGTCAATACATAAAATACTTAATTCTAACTCTCGATTTGTGAGATTATCAACTTGTTTAATGTCGATTTATTCCTAAAGTTCCCTATGAAAACATATTATTTTAACATCAACTCGATATATCTCTAGATCATATGTAACATAAATAACTAAAAAAATGATATACATCTATTTTACAATAAAATAAAATGCCTCACCAAAGTCAATCACATTCAATGTAGACAACATGTTATCTCTTGAAAGTGCACCCTGTAGAGAGATGGTTGTAGGTTTTCTAAGCTTGCACAATTGATCTCTCTCTTTCATAGATACAATGGAAACACCTCAGGTCTGTGGGTATACCTATTTTGAGGTGAGTCTCTAGGATTAAAAGGCCAGTTCCTTATTGGTGTATCCTAAACTGATTTATGGGAGTTTGAGAGTAAAATATGACTGTAAAATGATTAAAACTAAGGTGATACACCAAATTTGTATGAGGGCTTTGACTGAGTATATGCACAACTGATTTGGGAAGGATTCTTGATGCACACACCAATAGTTTTTCTGCAAAATGTCTAAGGGAAAAACACTTTATTGTACTAAGAGAGAATCACAACAGTACTAATAAGTTAACATGCACATTAAAATTAAGCAGAAAAGATTGAATTTACAACAAGGTAAGGTGATTGATCGAGGAATTTACATTCACAAGACTAATAGAAACATACACAAGACTGCAAAATAACTTGGAAAGGTAGAAAATACTTCACACTCAGAGGGAAAAATTGGAAAAATTTGCTTCAGTACTCATATATCTAAAAAGTACTCCCGTCCCCCTGTGCTTTACAAAGGCACACAATATATAACAAAAATAAAATTCACCCTCTTCCTAAAAATAGCCCAAGGCTTGTACTCGCACATGCATCCTATTTTTATCCTTTATTTAATAATAGATAAAGGAATACAAATAGAGCATGCAATTACAAATAGGCATTATTGGCCTTAATTACAATACAATCAGCCAAAGTTGAAGTCGATGTTTCTATTTTTAAGAAGAGAAGGATGAATAATTTTCTAAAAATAAGATTGCTTATAAGGCAAGACTTTCTCCATGAACATGCAACTCTTTCTTCTTCTCTATTCTATCCTATTGTGAAGGCATGCAAAATACAACTCCCTGTATGTGAGAAAAATAATTACAATACTTAGCAATATTTACAAAAATAATTCCTCCTATGGGGACCACCTGCTATGTGCACATGTTCTGATATTGACATCTCCTTTTGAAAAATGGTCACATGAGTGACACTCTGCAAATCAACCTAGCTCTTTGAAGTGGGGACCACCTGTGGTTGTGAACTCTTGTCTTCATTGGGTTTGGCCACTCTTTGTGGACTTAGTATATACTATGGTTTTAAAAATATTTGGGGCACTTTGTAAAGGCCACCATATTATGCTCGAACACCTTTGATTATGTCAGCCTTGGCATATTGTAAAACTCACCTTTTCGGTGATCATCGTATATGATTTGGTCGGCCCGTTTTGATTATTTGAAGCATGCACTAAGGTTTAGAATTGTGAAATTCATTTGCAATGATATTTTGGTGGACACATGGGTTGTCCCCTTCTCCATGGTGACTCGCCCCTTTGTGACTTGGTCGGTGGCTTCTTCAACTTAAGTCAGGTTAATTATAACCCTAGTGGTTTACCATGAATGTTGGGGCCAATTTCAGGCCGTCGAATTTTGTACCTTTTTTTTTATGCCATCAATCTTTGATCTGCGGTTAGGGTTTTCTAACTGGCATTTAATGTGGATGGTGGCATCTTACCCAGGTGGTTTGCATTGATCACGGAGCTTGATTTGAGGACATTAATCTTTGTCCTTTTTTTTTTATGTCGTCGATCCTTGATCATGGTCAAGTTGGAGTTAACCCACTTCTTGGGTTGGGCGGTAAAAATAAATCAGCCTTAGAGAACATTCATTTGGATTTTTTTTGAAGGGGGCGAAGCCTTGGAAAAATTTCTCTCGACACCATTATTCTTGTTCGATTCGATTCGAGCTGCGGCTTTCACTGTATTTTGGAGCTCCTTCTGAGTGATTTTTCTGTAATAATGTCGCCATTGTTTAGTGTTTTCAAGCTCAGCTTTGTATTGACCGCCATGTTTTTCCTTCGAGCTTTATCTGGTTCAACGTGAGATCTAGTTGAAAGTTGGTGAGCTTGTATTACTTTGTGAACGAAAGTGCTTGATCTTTCTGTCATACTCTTTCTTCGAGCTTGGCTCTGTCATTATTTATCTTCTATCATTTTGAAAGTTGTGGTTTCTTTAATGGACTCCATTGTTTAGTGTTTTTGAGCTCACTTTGCATTGGCCACCATGTTTTTCCTTAGAGCTTTATCCGGTTCAACGTGAGATCTAGTTGAGTGAGCTTGTATTACTTTGTGAGCGGAAGCGCTTGATCTTTCTCTCATACTCTTTCTTCAAGCTTGGATATGTCATTCTTTATCTTCTATCATTTTGAAAGCTACGGTTTCTTTAATGGCTGCCATTGTTGAAGCTCGGTGAGCTTGGCTTCGTTCTGTTGTTTCTACGGGTTTTCCTTTGTAGATATTGTTCTTCACTCTATTAGAGCTTTCTGAGAAAGGTGATTGTGAGTGTGTGCCATCATCATAAGTAGCCTTCAAGCTCAGTTATTTGTGAAGAATAACTATGCAAATCTATCTTATGAGATTCATGTGCTTAGATTCGTCCATTGTCGATGTTTGAGTTCTCTGTGATCTTTCTGAAGTGGCCACCATGAACCTCTTTCAATATTTCTCGCTTCATCTTCCCGAGCACGATATCTGGATATTGGGAGGCACGATGCATGCATCTTTTCATTCTATTGAGATATGTATCACCCTAAATGAGAAGATGGTGAGTTCTTGTTGTTCAAGCACTGTAATGTTTCATTTTTTCATTCTCGGCCTCTATACGCACTGATACTTTTGTTATCTTTATTTCTTTTAATGTGTCATTGAACTCTTAGAAATATTTGTGGATTTTGTGATTATTTCCCCTTATTGACTCTCGAGTTAGAAACTTTACATGGGCCTGTGGACCTCTTGCTTGAAAATAATGACCATTTGATTAAATACGGTGAGTGCATTCTTCGGCCAATCTAAATCATGAATTATAGATCTATATTTTCGAGTTTTGGGTATATGTAGATATGTGACCTTGAGAAATATTTTCAACCCTATGTGAAAAATACTTGTAAAATCTTGAAGCACTAGTTTCATTATGTACTATAATTGTATTTCCCATTTCTTGTATCTATCATGCTCATCCATTGCTAAAATGAGCTTCAAAGAGACTCTGTGAATATGTGTTTTTGTTATGAAACTCTGATTTACTTTGTATCTTCCTTTGTTTTACTATGATGGACATAGATTATTTTCTTCTTTTTGGATACTCATACTTTATCCTCTTCTCTGTATGAGTTCCTTGTGCTTTAATCTCAGGACAAATTGTTATTTCATCATTTGTTGAGAATATTGTAAAAGATGATTATGATTTTTCTGCAAATATAGTTCTTGTACGGCGGTAAACATCTGGTTTTTCTAAATTTATTGAATACTAGTACACCATAGTGAAACATAGAGGTCTATTCTGAAATATTTGGATCAAATTTATATTCGGAGAATCTATTTGTTACAATTCCTTTCTTATAAAACTATAATTAGCCTCATGTAGAGAATTATATTGTAATGGAGAGTTCGAGCCATAGATTTAAACTACAAAATAATACTATATAGTCTATTACTAATATACATTTTCATAATATATAATGTAATTCTAATTCCCTAAATTACTAGTTAATTCTTAATCATTAGAGCAATCTATGACATAAAACTATACTCCCCATATAGCTTTTATAATGTTGTATTGATTGATATATGGGCCAACATTATATAGTAGAATAGAAATCAAAATGTAGACCATACCCTCAAAGGATGGCTACTCATTTAAAAGGCTTCCCATATTGATCAACCTTCAAAATAATGAGCATCCAGGAAATCTTCTCATATTGATCAACTTTCCCATCATAGAAAGCTTCCTGCATCGATCAGTTTACTTCAAAATATTATGTAAAAGTTGTGGCATCAAATTTTTATAAATTTGTTTAAAAGGAGAACCCTTTCTCCCACATTGTCCTATATACATAGAAATATTTTTGTCATCATAATAAAATACAGTTGTTTAAGCTCCCATTTCCATCATAGTTTACATAACTACCCATTGATTATTTTGTTTAACATCTAAAAGGCTACAAGTGCAAAAGGTGTTTTTCAAAACCCATCACATAAACCAATTTCATAATGGGGTCGTATTTCCATTTTATTTAGTAACATTGTTGATTTGGCGATATTATTGGATCACTTTTCTTAAAATCATCTAATCAATCACATTGGAAACATGTGTAATCAAACATCCTAAAACCAATTCATGATATCAACATGTTTCAAAAACATATATACAAACAAAAACATATAACATATGCAAATCAAATCATAAAGACAAGTCTCAACCCATCATCATCATCATCATCATCATCACACACACACACACACACACACACACATGTCTCGAGATACATCACAAATGTATACATAATCAATATAACATCATACAAGGAGAACGAGCTTCTATGATCCTAGAGCACCATATAAAAATCATGTGGTAAAATCCACATCTCTTAGTGTCTTACTAGCACCACCCTCTCCTCTAAGATCAAGAGTGCCTCCCACCGCACACCGTATCCCCACCATCTCTGTGGGCACCCATTACATCATCCTCACCACTGACTCCACCCTCTACTCTCTCCAACCTTCGAGGTGGCTTCCCAACACTCGTCACACTCCATAGCTCTTGGATGATCACCGTTAACTACAATTGAACTATCTTTTCCTCATCATCGGGACCCATAGCTCTTGGATGATCACCGTTAACTACATGCCTCACCACTACAAAGCTGCGGAGTCTCAATATATCCATCCTCCCGTCTATACTATCTGGATCCATAGGTATACCTTGAAATGACCAAACTATCTCCTAACTCGATAAAGCGTAACAACTCATCCTCCCTAGATCGACGGCCCTAAGTCCAAGTATCATGTTGTAAACCCAATAATTCCTAAGGAAACTTAGGCCAATCATGAAATTATAAGTACAACCTCCATATCCTATCACCCAATCGCAACCCCGATATCAAAAATTTGTAATAACTAGGCCCCTTTGCCTTCCTCACTCGACCAAGACTTTGACTCCATCTCATGAAACCAGTGTACATCACATCAATGTCACATGGCAGCCCCAATGGATGAGAAATCACAAGGTGCTTGTGTGCCCAACACTGTGATAAAAATGCAACATCAATGTCATAACGCATGTGGGTAGTCCAAGACCACAACTCTTTGAATGTTTGAGCTAACAAAGTAGGTGCCTATAAGCTATGAATAATTACACGAGAATGGAAGACAAACAAAATACAATGCAAACCTCCATGTAATCCTTCAGTACAAACCTCAGTAAAGGTTATATAAACTTCGTTTGTAAACCTGTTAAATGGATGTGGGTGCTCTTGAATGTTCTCCAAATGTGAGTGCAAATGCTACAAACACAGATACTTTGGATTGGAAATTTAGCAGAGTTATTGTACTTAAATCGAGAGGATTTGTAAGAGAGTAATCCTACAATTTATAGAGGCAGAAGTAGTTGGAAATTAGTTAAACATAGTTGAATGCTCATGCTAAAAATAACATTAAAGGAAGTTACATTAGTGTCGGGGCATTTAGGGGAAATAAATGAATTAATTACAGAAGTTGCATCCGGGAAGGTGGTTGTACATGTAACTCAATTGTTCCCACCTTTCTAGGATTCAAGAAGTACATTTAACTAGAATGAGGATATGGAGTCCAAGTGGATTCTAAGTGGATGTTTTCCAAGTGGTAGTTGACTAGGATGTGCCCACACTTAATTAATTAATAATATAATTAATAAATGATAATTAACTTAGCTAAAGGGGTACAAACGGGTAATAAGGATTAATTTAATTAATCCAAAGGGTGTAATGTGTATGAATTAATCAATTTAATCAATTAATCACAATTGGGTGAATAACAAGGTGTATTAGGATAACACTTGGGAACAAGTGGAAACAGTGTGTAATTTTAGGTGTCTACATGGGAAAGGAGCATTTGGAGCAATAATTTTGACAATAGAGGTTATGCACGTAAACAAACAAGTAACACGCAACAAAGAAAATATTTTTATCTCAAAATATTTACCATGTAGAGATTAAACCAAGTGATGGTCTCTATAGATGATCCTTTATTGCGCTTATGATTTTTTTTGTGAGCAATTGATGGACCAAATACGTCATAATTATAGTTTTCTATCCACATCTCGAGATGCAAAAAGATTATCAAACACATGAAAGAATAAAAAAAATTCTATGTATTATTGATTCCATAGAATAACAATGCAAAATAAAAGTGATATACTTATTGGATTGCGCTAAGCGATGAAAAAATAGAGCGTCTTTATCAATTTATGTGTGTAATATTTCCCAACAAGAATCAACCTACTGATTGTATGATGAAGAGCATAGCCTTAAAAAATTGACATCATATCGGTAACTCTATCTCCAAAGTCAAAAACAATACCTGTAAATAAAAATATTCTAAATCAATTAACATTGCAACCTCCTGAAATTTCTATTGAAAATAAAATTCAATGGTAATGGAGGATTTTTAAGAGCCAAAAATATTTCAAAAAGAAAATATATTAGAGAAAAAATCTATAAGTTTTTAAATAATCACATTCCTACCCTAACAATAAAAACAATTATTAAATTATTAAGATTTATGTAATTATTTGTTTAAATTAACTATGTTTACTATATATATATATATATATATATATAATATATATATATATATATATTCTTATGATCCCTAGGGAGAAGGCCCTAGCTTGCAAAAAAATACATTTTGAACCATTCCATGATATTTACAATCATTTATGGACTCTTGGGAAAATTATAGGCACATTATCGTGCATAGACTAATCAAAATACAAAATATTACATATCTATTTACTGATTACATATTTTCACCAAAAATATGAACCAAAACCGAAGACCAAGCATACAGTAATGCCAAGAGACGGTAACAAACCGTGGTACGACAGCAAAACCTCCACCAAGATCAATCAATCACCACCCACTACTCCATCCCCTCGCAGGATGAATTCTCTACGAGAATTTCAACCTTAGAGTCACTTTGGGGTGGTGAAGAGGAGGGAGAGCGGATACACAACATTATGGCATAAGTACGTTGGCCTTATCAAGAAGTCTCATGCCTTGATTCTTAGCAACAACCTCTAAATTACAAGAAAGAGCCTGAATCCCATGAGCCATACAATGAATATGATATTGCATGCTTACCAGTATTTCCCTCAAGTCCCAATGCTCTTTATGTAGAATGAACTGGCCCAAAAAATTTGACAGAATATTCACAACGCTTAAACCTTGAGAAACCTCAAAGACATTGTGAAGACCAAATGACTGGTTTGGATCTAGCATGAGCTTCCACATCTTATTAGATGTCAATCTCTTTGCCTTCTTCTTCAAAACTCTGAGAAATCAACCATACTTTCTCCAACCAGCTATACATCACAACATTTTTGATTCTCCCGCTTATCTAATCCATAAAGGAATCCCCCAAGATCACCCTCGTTTGAGCTTGTCTCCTCTTATGACTAGACCCCATAGCCGGACCCTCCACACTTGCCATGATGATAGAAAAATAAGTGAAACCAAACCCAAAAGGCCATAGAATCACTAGACAAAGAAAAATAAAGACGCGAGGAGTGAATATCACCCACCACTGACCAACCTTAAAAACACACACCTCTACCCAAAAACAATAAAAACTTTAAACGTGAGAGAATCCTAAATCTCTACCAAAATATTTCAACTCAAACATCATCACTCCAAGAGGCAGGGAAATAAATATAAGGCAGCCTTCACAATACTTTACCCTCTCTATCCGATGCCATTCGTGCATCCCATGTAAAAAGTGCCTAAATATCATTGGGGAATCTTGACTCATAAGAATGGGATATTAATTTATGATTATCCCATAATCCCCCCTCTATTCGCTAAACAATCCACCATCTTATTGCCTTCCCTCATTGTGTGAGAGAATTTTACCTCTGTAAGTGAAGGAAAAATTGCCTTGATATTTGAGAAAATAGAATTCAAATGCCATACCTTAGGGGATGCCCTTGAGCCATATCGAGGATAGCCATATAATCCCCTTCAATCCAGAGGTGACACTAATTCCTCTTCTTCACTTTCAATAGACCAAAAGAAGATCCATTCCTTGCGCAAAGTTGTTAGAAGAAACATCACAATCAAAAGCCAACACCAAAATAGGCTAGCAATGGAATTTCTAAAAACGCATCCACACCCTGCCTTACCTAGATTGCCTTTAGAGGAACCATCAAAATTTAGCTTGATCCATCCCTCAGTAGGAGGTCACCACCTTACCAAAATTTTATCCTTACTCCCCTTATTAGGAGGGAGAGCATCATTCTTTTAAGGGATAGAGGGAAATTTTCACAAAGGATCCTGTCATCACAGTTTATGTAGTCAAAATCCTTACACCAAGTACCAATCAACTTTGAAAGAAGACCTTCTATCCTATTCCATACCTAACGCACTGAAATTTTGGAGCTTTGAAAAATTCTTCTATTCCTTTCCAAGAGGATCGAGATGACTGCCACTGGAGTCAAATTCCAAAGGAGAAGAATACCTTTGTGAGTAACTTTCCTCTACTATTATGAAATGAGATCGAACACCGAAAAAGGGAGAACCCATGCTAAATTCCATTAAATCTAGACTATGGACCAAATTTGGAGAGCAAAGGGATAGTGAATGAAGAGATGATTACCTGTCTCCTCTCCTTCCTCACATAGAAAGTAGAAAGTCAGGCCATGAAAGCCCTCTTCATCAGATTATCATAGGACAAACACATACCCAATGAAACCAACCAAAGGAAGTAGTTCGCCTTGGGCAAGTCCTCTTTAATCAAAATAGAGGAAAATGGGAAATACCTCGAAGCCTTGTGAGTTATCAATCTTACATAGATCTTGTTGTATAGGTCTTTAATTGTTATAGACCCGAGCTTGAACCCGACCAAACCAGACTATCCTCCAATAAATGATCAGGGTAAGGGATGCAACTAAGAATTTTGAAAAGAGATAAAGCACCACCCATATTCTCGATTTCATCCAAGTTGGGGAAATATAACCTTTAACACAATCAGAATCACCTATGTAGCCATCCACTTTGGGTCCCCATTTCGAGATGGCTTCATCTTTAAACATTTTCAAAGAATCAACCTTAGCTAAGGGGCCAAAAGGAAGCCAATTATCACTCCACATATCGACCCTTCTACCATTGTGAGGCTGCCATTTCAGATCTAGAACCACAAAAGAATGACATCTTTTAATAAAATTCTAAACATTTGAACCAAAAGGAATCATGTTGGAAAAAATATATTTATCGGGTCCTACGATTCTAGGTATTTTCCACCATGATTCTAATCCATAGATGATCTCTGTCTTCATACACCCTCCAAAGAAGCTTGCCCCCAAGAGCTTTATTCATTAGCATACAATTTATAAAGCCCAAGCCCCCTTCCTTCTTGGGGTGGCATACTTCATCCCATCCCACTAAGCTGAACGTGTTCTTATCCACATAGCCACTCCACAAAAAAATTTCTTTGCAATCCCATGATGCACCTGGCCACTTTTTTAGGCACCTTAAAAATGACATGAAATAAGAAGGAATAGCCTGGAGAGACGACCTAATCAACTCTTCTCTGCCAATAAGAGATAACCACTTATCCTTCAAAGAGGTTAATTTTAATTGGATCTTATCCACCATTGGTTTCCACGTGTCCTTACTAGCCACACCCCCAATTATAGGCATACCCAGATAGGTATTGGGTAGCAAACCAATTGAAGATCAAAAAATACTAGCAATCCTCCTTTGTAACTTGGGATCAACATTAATGAAGAAAATAATAGACTTAGGAGCACTCACCTTTTGACTCACTTCTCTCTCATATTGGGCAAGAATCTCCTAGAATTTCTTTGCTTTAGCCACCGAGGGGTCACCAAAAAATGTTGTATAATGTAAAAAAACTAAGATTTCGAGATAGGTTCGATCCTTGAAGAGATTTTCAGACCTTTTAACTCCTTTTTTTCTCAACTGCACCCTAGATAACTCTTGAAATACTTTCTACCATAATGATAAAAAGAAAAGGGGAAATTGGATCCCATTACCCGAGACAACAAGAGGTAGAAAAGTGCCCAACATGGACACTATTGATCAAAACTGAGAATTTAGAAGTTGAGAAACAATTCTTGATTAATTGGATCTAATCAAGAGGGAATCCAAACCTAGAAAGGACCGATTCTAGAAATCTCCAATTTACCTTGTTATAGCCCTTCATCATATCCAAATTTATAATCATCCCTAGATTCTTCTTTTGGGAGAGAGAGTGAATTGCTTCATGAGCCACCACTATACCATCAAGAATGTGCTTAACTTCAACAAAACCATTATGACTATCTGAGATGACTGAGCACTAGAAGGCCTTCAATCTTATTTCCATTACTCTGTAAACAATCTTGTAGATCTTGTTGCACTATGCAATAGGCCGGAAGGCATCAAAATACTTAGCATCCTCTTTTTTTGGAATGAGGGCTAATAAGGTGGAGTTCTATTCTTTTAAAATAGCTTTCTTCTTCCTGCATTCATCTACCGCAGCCCATAATTTTTGAAAAAAACCAATCTGAAAACCATCTGGCCCTAGGGCTTTATTAGCCAAAAGGCTAAAGACCATATCATGCACTTCATCTTGGGAAATCAACTTCATTAAACTTGAATCTTCCCCTTCATTCAAGACCTTGGGAATATTGGATAAAACCCACCAAAAAGATTCAATAAATGATTGAAAAATAGCACGGGCAGCCTTACAAACCCATTCCCCATGATGTATTGCTTATGGAAGAAGAAATGGGCACCGTACTTCATTAGTTTTGGTTATTGACTCGCATGGAACTACACTTTATAGAGTTGGTGCCATTTTTCTCTTTTCTTCTCACCTACCCTCACCAAAACTAAAATTTCAAGATTCCATGATGTAGATCTTGGAGAGAGCTTTCTAATGATGTAAATTTTGTGAAAAAAAGACAACTGGAGAGGGAGATATGGTCATACAGTTTAGGTGGTGCATTGAGGAACACGAGTTCCATTTCCTAAATCATAGTCCGTAATTATATCATATTCCCCCTACATCATTTTATATTTCATTTGAATTTTATCCCTTAGGGTGTGGATAATATGGTGTTGTGGGGAACTCATTGATCCACATAATCGTTCCTCCATTTCTCTTTTCTCCCGCAACCTCGGCCTTACCGCACTACAACATTGTTTTCATCCTATCTCCTTTGTTTCACAAATATATCAGGTTCTCAAGGAACTGAGGGTACTTAGGAACCTATTTCATTTGGGCTTTGTTCTCCTGATGCCCTCCAAACCTGCACTACACTCCACCACTTTTCCTTTGCCTCACCTTTATTTTTTGGATTTGTGTCTATCCCGAGGAACAACATTCCACGGGGAACGTGATCCCCATGATTTTTGTTCTCATAGTGCTATAATTTTCTACAAACCTCTTCCCCTTATCTTTGTTCCTTAGCTCGACATTGGATGCAAGGAACCAATCCCCATGAGGAACTTATTCCTCCCTCTCATTGTTCTCCGTACCATTCCAACTCGCAATACTCATTAACGCCTTCTCCTTTGTATTACGACTCAAACGCTTGTGCAAGGAACTAGTTTCGGGAACTAGTTCCATCTACAAACTCTTAGCTCCCAAAACCCTCACTAACCCATAATACACTATTTCTTTAACTGCGGTAAATGCAGAGATGCGGGAACTAAGAGCCCACGAGAATTTGTTCCTCCTATTCCTTCGAACCCTCAAATCCCGCAATACATTGTTTTTTAATCATTTTTCCATTTTTCTCAATTTTTCTAACAGTTTGGACTTTTTTGAGCTTGGAGGAAAGGAGAGAAATGCCATAGAATAATTCCAAGTGCCCAAAACATGAAAATTACCTGAATTTACAAATTCATCACCAAGATCCCATGAAATTTCCCAAGTCCCTATTCCTGAAGTTACTTATAATTTGAAGGGGGTACAAAATTAGATAATGATTTGGTTTTGCACGCTCAATGGGATAGGTATTTGAAAGCTTATATTTCATTTCATCAAATTTGATATACTCTTGGATAAATTTCAGCTTTTGGAGGCATTTTCAAGCATTTTTAACGACTCGCTAATTCAAATAACCCATTTCCTGAGTTGCATACCTTTCCCTTTCTTTCCAATCATTTCCATTCTCTCATTCATGAATTTTTTGATCATGACATCATTTACTCACTAGAATTCTCATTTACGATAGCATTATCATTACCCTCCACCTCCTTGTTTTGAGAATCCTTCCACAAATCATTTTTATGAGCCCTATCATGAAGAATCTTCATATAACCCACCCTCCACTGACCCATATGGTTATTATCCTAACCAAAAATTATGCAGTTGATGGTGGAAATCTCATGGAAGATACTGATTTACAAAGATAAATTCAAGGAATGGAGGCAAGCATGGTGTAGATCAGAGATACTTGTGCATTAAAGGCAGTCAAGATTGGTTTTAGGGTCCCTTGTCCATGGGATGGCCCTATACCAAACTAGTTTAGCCCTTAGTCGAAGTTAGAATTTATGGTTGAGATGATGCCCAGAATTGAAGAGTGGGTTGAAGAAATGGAGGCTTACCAATCTAGTGTTAGGAAGCCCTATCAATGGGGAGACCCTATGCTACCATCTAACAGCCCTCCCTTTTACTCTCCCCAACTTGAACCATATCATCCTGATTTTCACGTCCCTAGCTTTCTGACTGCTCCTATTGAGGATTTCCCTTCTCCATCTTCTTCCCTTCTATCTCACCTTTGTTTCTCTGCCATTTTCCCTCCCAAATTTCCATCTCCTCCACAATAAAGAGTTCCACTTCCTCCACCATTTGAACCTTTGCAAACTCAACCAAAGGCTAAATCCTTTCCCCATTTTATAAATACATATTTACATATTCCTGAGCCACAAAATAATCAATTGTAAATCAAGAAGTAATGGAGGTTAACCAACAAACTAAGGGCCCAATTTCTTGGTTTCCTGAGGATCCATTCCTCACTAAACAAGATCTTGAATATTTCATAGCAACAAGGGTTGAACTTCATTCTTCTAGACAACATGATGCACATACAAACCTAGAGGGGTAGGTTAGAAAGGAGAAAAATAGATCAAATCAAATTAAGAACTTCAAGGATTGGAGCCATGAGTTTGAAGCTAGAGGGGTTCATCACCAAGAACCTAATAGTCATCCTTTTCCATCTTTTTAAAAATCAACTGAGGTGAGTCTTATTCTTGAAAATCATGAAATACTTGTTGAATAATGGATTGATTTTGAGAGCATAGTGGATGAAGAGGTGACCCAACCCATTGTAAAAATTCCTCCTATTTTAAATGAAAAATATGAACTCAAGGATGCTCACCATATAATTGAATGTCTTAAACATGAAGGAAAGAAAATTAATGAGAACCTGTAACATTCAGTAATGAACTCTAATTTTTGTAATCTGCACTTATGTTTGCTGTCCCAAAACTCAACACTTCACCTACTCTATAATTCAGTGTCTTCATCAAGACAACACAACTATCCTTCGGGGCCTTTGTGTTCTTTTGTTGAAGGTATCATGAAATTGCAGACTATGTGATCTGTTATGTTTTGTAACAGCACACATAGTTGCAGATTTCACTTAATCATTAATTAATTCAATAGTAACTAATAACATCAGAACTTCTTTAGCTTAGGTATACTTCACCCATGAATTTCATCGTAATGACAAAGTTTCGAGTTGCCCATTTTTGCACAAGTGCAAAAATTGTCAATGTGTTTTTCACAAAAATATGGAGTATATTACAACAAGATGTTTGCACCTTTAGCACATTTGGACACAAGAAGAACGCGTTTTTAGCAAATAACAACTAAAAATAAATTGCCTATTTATCGATGGATGTAAAATCAAAATTCTTGAAGAATTTTATGTGAATCAACTAGAATGTTATGAGATTGAAGGTCATGAAGGAAAGGTATATAGGTTGAGAAAATCTCTCTATGGTCTCAAGCAGCACCTATAGCTTGGTACAACAAGATTGATTCTTATTTGATACGGAATGGTTTTAGTAGGATCAACAGTGAGCCTACCTTATACATTAAGATTAATGAGAAAGGTAAAAATGTATTGTTTGTTTATATGTGGATGATTTAATCATCATAGGAAATCCATCTACATATTCATTCAAATCAGCCATGAAGAAAGAATTTGAGATGACATTTCTAGGCCTCATGCACTATTTTTTGGGTATAGAAGTTCAACAATCAGAAGTTGGGGTTTTTATTTCATAAGCAAGATATGCTTATGATGTTTTAAAGAGATTTAACTTGTTGAATTGCAAGCCAACACCTTTTTGTTGTAGTAGGTTTTAAGTTAAGAAAAGATGACAATGGATCATTTGTAGATCCGAAATTGTTTACATGACTAATTGGAAGTATCATGTATTTGAGGGTCACAAGGCCAAATATTATGTATGGTGTGAGACTCATCTCAAGGTTCATAAAATTGTTGATCCGAGTGTCCACTTCCTACCCAAGTGAGTGTATGAGTGATCAAGAAACATGAGACAACGTCGAATATACAAGGGCTTAGTACCTTGGACATGGTGATGGATGATACGGTTGAAAAGAAAAAATACGCATGATGTCAAGAAGCTAGATATGTAAAAATAAACTAGATAAGATTACAAAACAATATGCGGGGTTTCAGACAAAGACTGGTTCCAAGAGGATTTCAACTCCCTTGGAGGATGTCAACCCCCATGTTAGACAAGATAATAATAGATCGTGAACAATAGTAAAAATGACAAGCAACTGAAATAACAAGAGTACTTAGCTTATGTCCTGTTATGGAAATGAACCGGGCATCAAGATGGTAAGATAAGAGACACTGTCAAAGATTTCTCCTTCAAAGCTTCAACAAGCAAAGATTTTGCACACCCTTAGTGCTAACTCACTTTATCCTAAGGGATTAAATAATTTGTGAGAGATGGGGATGATGCCAAAAAAATGAATTATCAAATGGATCCATATGGAGCCCATTGATAATCAATCAAATAATGTGAGCAAATAAATAAGATTTTATTTAATTTAAGAGAAAGAGATGCGAGAATAGAAAATTGGATGAATGTGAGATGACGAGGGGTGCTATACCGAAAATAGGTGTCTACATTTTCCCCTTTTTGTTGAGTGGTTTGCGATAGCAAGCCACGAGACAAAAATAAAAAGGGTTAGATGAAAGATGTGTCGAGGATGGATGAAGATATGGCCAAAGGAAAGATACCCTAGGAAAAAAAAAGGATCGAAATAAAAAATTATGGCGGTAACTCCAATATCACATTGGTAGAGGAAAATTATGGTCTCAATGGAGACAAACGACAACGTTCTACAGACTAGTGAGTGGGTGAAGACCATTGCAATATGGATGTAAACCAAGATGACTAATGGGTCATAGGAAAACATCAAAATATGTGCAACTAAATGCGAAGGACATGTGCAATCCTTTGTTTGTAAGGAATCGTGCAAAAAAAAGCATGCGTCCACAAAAGGGGTGAGAATGAAGATAATGATGCCCCAAAGACAAGGCACACGGGGAAAGACACAA
Source organism: Taxus wallichiana var. yunnanensis (assembly GCA_018340775.1). Classification (NCBI taxonomy): domain Eukaryota; kingdom Viridiplantae; phylum Streptophyta; class Pinopsida; order Cupressales; family Taxaceae; genus Taxus; species Taxus wallichiana. The sequence continues at coordinate 151,385,143 of CM031233.1, forward strand.
AGTGAGTTATATGTGTTGACAAGTACAAGGATGAAAAGGTGCCCCAACATAAGACATAGATAGAATAATCATAAATGTGGACAAGATGAGCAAATAGGATAGAAAGGTGAGATAAAATGGTGATAAATATAATGATAATCATGTTTCATAGAAAAGATGCATAAGTGTTAGCAAATTAGAAGGTGAAGAAGACAAAAAGTCTTATTTCTTTGGTAAGTGTGATAGAGATACTTTTGTGACAAAACAAAAGTAGAGAAAATATTCAAGGAAGAGAACAAGATTAGATAGGTGATGTCCGTTATGGTATCTTCCAAGAAAAAATGTCAAAATAAGATGGGAAGAGATTCTTAGAAATGGATATGATGATGTCCCTGTGAGAGGACTAACGAAGATAAAAGATGTGACAAGGTTCTTAAAAAGAGAAGAGGTCAATGTGGGAAAGAGAAGAACAAGAACGGTAATGAAAGGGATAGATGGCAATACATAAACAGAGAAACATCGGTATTGACTGTGAATTTCGAATGTAAGGGATGTTGAGAAAGAGAAAAGGGAATAGATAGGAGGATTGGTTGATTATGAGAAGAGCAAGAAAGATTAAATAGAAAGGTGACATGGGTATGGAATAGAGGGATGAAGATGAAGGAGGAGAAAATAAAGAGTGAAAGGGGAGGAAGAAGATAACAAAGAAGGATTATAGAGAAAGGGGTAAATGAAGAAGGAAAAACAAAGATAAGATAATAAAAGAACATAGCAGAGGATGAAATTATGAAAAAGGGAGAGATTTATTCAAGACGAAAGGTGTGATGAAGGATGGAGCAGAGGAAAATAGAGAGGTAATGGAAAACGAAAGAGATGATAGAGAAAAGAAAATTAAAGGAAACAGATCATAGTGAGGAAATCCAAGGAAAATAATATGGAACTGACCGCATGGAAATGCATGTGGATGATGAGATGATAAAGGAAATGGGATAACACTGAAGATTCAGGTTTTTGATGGGGAAGTAAGGAGGAAGTGTGAGGTAAAACGAGGAAGAGGATGATAAAGAGGAAGTGAAATAAGACAAGGACAAGAAAGGAGGAGAAGACAACGAAGAAAATTATGCAGACGGAAGGGAACCAAGAGTGAAGATATTTGGTAAAGAGTGAGAAGCATAAGGAACATAAAGAGAAACTTAAGGGAAGGAATGACATCGATTGGAAAAGAAATAGAGATGCACGAGATGAGGATATGTTGATGATGAGAAAATAGAGAGGTGTATGTGAAGACGGTGAAAAACTTGGCAAGGAAGAATGATAGATAAAGAGATGGTGAGGAAAAAGAAAGGATGGGATAGGAGAGGCAATGTCAATGAATGGATGTTAGGAGAAATCCACCCATAATGATTAGTACAAAAGATAAGACAAGGCAGAAAGTAAATGAAGAATGAGAGGGGGAAAGCCAATGAAGGGATTTTAGGAGAAGTACTCTAATAATGATTAGAGAACACAGAGGAAGGAAGGAATGAAGATAGAATGGAGGAGGTCAAAGAAAAGGATTTAGTCATGTGAGAATAGGGATGAGTGATTTTAGGATAATTCCACCAATAATTATTAGCGTGGAAATAAAAGATGATGATGAAAGAATTAGAAGATAAATGACAATGATGGGTAAATATGGGAGTAGATATGTGGGAGAACTCTATAAGATGGAGTGGAAAGAGTAAAGAAAGAAGGGATAACGATGTGTAGGAAGATGAAGATGAGGAGAGGATGCAAAGTGGATGAGAATGAATGAGAGAGAAATGAAGAAACAAGACATGAAATGAATGGAGAAGTAATGATTAAGTAATATTACCCAATGAGGATGATGGAGATGAACAAGGTTCAAATAAGAAGTGGTGTTTAGATTAATAGAGGAGGAGGTGAGAGGATGTGATGATGGGGAATGATGAGAAAATGTAGATGGAGAGAATGTGGGGTAGTGGGGGAGTGTAGGATGAAAATCATGCTTAAGAGGGACTCTTAAGTAAGATCGCCATGCCGCAGGAGGATTTAAGTAAGATCACCAAACCGGTAGTGACGATATGGAAGGAGAAAGACAACATTGTATTGGATGCTAGATGTGGAAGGGTTGGTTGGAATGGATGAGTACGATGAGAGGCGAAAGACAAAAGATGAGGAAGAGATGATGGGAGATGGAAGGATTAGATGGCCAACCATTCTTAAGAGAAACTCTTAAGTAAGATTTCCCTATGACGGAGATGGTTAAGTAGGATCACCAAACCAAGAAGAAGAAGAATGATGAAAATACTAAGCAGTGTATACCAAAATGGAACAAGAGATGAAAGGAGGTGATAACAAGGAAACAAAGGAGTGTGACATGAATGGATTGAGGAATATATGTGTTTTAGATGGAGAGTGTAAGGGAAATCCTTAACTAGGATGCCCATGTGGTGGTAGTGATGATGCAAGAGTGTTAAGTGGAAAAGGAGGAGTGGAAAGACATTTGTGGTGGTGATGATCATTTTTCGAAAGAGGAAATGGTGAAGAAGCTTCTACAAAGTGGGAGGATCCAATGAAGAAGACATACCTTAACTAAGGTTCTATGGCTATATGAATGGTTAAACAAGATTGTCAAATTAAACGTGGAAGAATAAAAGATAAACTCAAGAAGAAAGATAAGAAAGATATCTGGCATCATGTAAGGGGACATAAAGGTGAGAAGGATGATGTGGAGAAAAATGGTGATGAGTGGACATGGAGAGTGAGGAGAAATGGATCAAATACGGTGTTGAACATGTTGAGAGATAAGGAGCTGCAGGATAATGAACTTTCCTTGAGAAGGACCCTCAAGTAGGATTCACAAACTGCAATGATGATCAAGTAGAATTCACAAACCGAAGAGTGTATTTGCAAACACATTCATGGAGATGATGGATAGATATAAAATTCATAGTGTGAAATTTGATGTGATTTTTATAAAAGGTGATTTGGATGAGATGAACGGAAATAATCAGAATAATGTGTGTATAGGGAAACTATGTTTCAAACTGGATTGGAGATAAATAAGAAAGGGTACCACTCAAGGCATTGCACTTGTAGCCAATAGTAGGTGTTAATACATAACCATCAATAGTTAGTTATACCAAAAGATCATGAGGGAGATATGGATGAAAGACGCTTATAATCCTAATGTTGACATGACAAAGGGATCAAAGATGTGACTTGTACGTGGGAAGAGGGATCTCCAAAGGTGGTGTTCCTTAAGTCTATGCCCCAGCTCTAGGAAAGGGAAATAACAATAGTAGAAAGTTGATCAATGCGGGAAGCTTTGGAAAATGTTGATAAAAGAAGGTTGATCAATGCGGAAAACCTTCCAGATGCCATAATAACAGAGTAGCCATCCTTTGAGGGTATGGTATACTTTATACATAATATAGATGAAAAGAATAATATGATAGCCATCCTTCAAGGGATCGGTCTATTTCTTTTGATTTTGCTTGGATTTTGATTTGTATACTTTTTTTTTGCATGAACAACTGTCCTTCGAGGGATCAGTCTATTTTTTATAACTTTTAATTTTTCCTTTTACATATGTGAAGTTGAGCTTCACATGGGGGAGAGCTAGGAATAGCTAAGTAAACCACTTAAGAGGGGATAAGGAATGTATAAGAGACACCCTGGACCCTTCACATGGCTGCAATAGGAGAACAAGAAGGTGACAGATGTAATGGTTATGGGATCACATCAAAGTAGTGAAGGCGGATTACATAATTTAGATTATTATAATGACAAATGGAAGGGGCTAAAGATGGCAGAACAATCTAAGGATGTAACTGAGTTCCATTGGTAGATATATTAACAGTAGACTGGTCGTAAGTGCAATGCATTAAGAGGTTCCATTTCTGGTTTACCACTATGAGAGGGAAGATAGTGTAGTTGCAATAAGATGAGATGATAGCTAAGTAGGAAACAAAACTATGTCTTGAAGGAAACAAACATATGACCACAATGGTGGATTTAGATGAAAATAAATGATGATGCCCCAAGAGAGACATAAACATAGAAGGACAATCATGGCCTCAAAGGAGGGCTTGATGAAATAAACAGTGTCCCAAAAGAGACACACATATAGCCACAATGGTGGACTTCAAAATAGATGGTGCCCCAGAAGAGACACAAATATAGCCACAAAGGTGGACTTAGAGAAAAAGGTCCCTCAATGGAGAGACAAACATGGCCTCAAAGGAGGGCTTCAATGAAAAAGATGATACTCCCAAAAGGAGCATAAACATAAAAGAACAAATATGGCCTCAAAGGAGGGCTTATGAAATAAATGGTGTCCCGAAGGAGACACAAATATAGCCACAATGGTGGACTTCGAAATAGATGGTGCCCCAAAAGAGACACAAATATGGCCACAATGGTGGACTTCAAGAAAATGGTCCCTCAACGGAAGGACGAACATGGCCTCAAAGGAGGACTTAGAATGAGATGAGGATCTGGATATAATTAATTTAGATTGGATGGATGTGAAGAAAGTAAACAAAACAATGTCAAAGAGCAAAGTCCCCTAGTAACAAAGGGGTTGTACAGATGAGATGTTCAAGGGCGAGGGAAGGTTATTCCCAATGAGTTAAATGTGAAGGAGGTAAAGGATGTCGAAAGAGCTTAGATGAGATTTTTTTAGATTTGGATGGGGTAAATGATTGGAGACCACAAGTGTGTTTAACAAGATAAGTAACGTTGACGTACAATGGAGGGCATTCCTTAGGAGGAATGACATGGGCTGGATGGATATTAAGGGATGATGTGGATGGAGGGATCATGGGAGATCTGACAGATGGGATATGGATTGGATTCAAGGTAGATGGAGAAGGAACTTTCCCCTGAATGAGGAAATCATATTTCTCAATAAGGTTGTGGATGATTGATTGAAAGGCCTTACAATGTTCGATGTCATGACTTGGGGTACGATGATAAGCACAACTGCAATTAGGATTGAACCATGATGGCTTGGGACCATAGGGATTGAAGGCTTTAATAGGAGGAAGTTTGATGGCAGATGTTTGAGTTAAATGTCAAAATATATCTGCGTATGACCCCATTGAAGTGTCATGGGGAAGGTAACTTTTATGGGTTTCAGTGGGATGTCTCAACTTGGATTTAGGAGAAAACGTGGATGTAGACTGGATGGGTGAATTTCATGTTTTGGAGGACAAATCAAATTTTGTTGAAGGATGGTATTTTTGGATGTGGATTGATTATTGTAAGATGTCATAGATGGAAAAACTAATCCTAACATAGATGTTGTGGCATTGAATTGTTGAGAGGAGGGAAAACTGAATATTTCCGTAGATGCATGAGGGGACTCGCTGGGATGTTTGCTCTAAGCCTTAGACTTCAACCGAGAAGATTTATCTTTAGCAGGGATGATAATAATTTCAACCGTAGGATCTGATAGTGGTGGAGTGGTTATTAATGGAGAAACCGTTCTAAAACATGACAAAGATGTTAATGAAGAGATAGGTGTTTGTATGATGTGATTAATGATATCTATGTGAGACATGGATTTTTTCAATTTGGGCATGGAAAGAGATGATTTTGTAGAGGGAGAAGATAAAGCATATTTATTTGATTTAGGTGGATGTGTTGGTTCAATAGGTGATTCAAGAGGAGAGGATTTGGTTGGTGTGATAGAAGGATTAGGTAAAGAATATTGGGGTAGACTGGGTGATGTGGCCACAGGACAAGGTTGTCAAGGTAGAGATAGGTGGACTTGTTGATATGATAGGTATAGGGGTAGTTGGGATAGATAAAGATGTAGGCATTTTTGGAATATGTGGAGATGTGAGTGATGTGATAACCAATGGAGTAGACCTTATAGGTATGGGTAATGCAACAAATGTAGGAGCATTTTTGGGCATAGAAGTAGAAGGGACTAGTTGTTTCATTGAGACAGATATGGGTGAAGAAATAGATGGGAGAGATGTAGGGATATGTGTGGATACGAGTGGGCCAAAATAAGTGTTGAAGATGAATCTAATGTGGTAGATTGGGGTGTATTTGAAATGGTAGAAATGGATGATATATTTGAATTTGATGTAGACATGATAAGTAGGACAAAGTGTAGGTTCAGGACAAATAGTGAAAGTTGATGTGGGTGTGACAGGTTCTGAATAAGAGGTGGGAATAATGTCCACTGTGGGAACATGCAGAGTTGGTGATAAGATAAGATCTTGATTGACAATGTCAATCATACAAGCATTTGATAGTTGAGATGTAAAGGGGGTGACATGATTTGTTGAAGGTTGATTATTTTGCGCAGTGGAGGTACCAATTTTGATATCCCTTTGATTTACAAGTTGTTGGACATGATATTTGAAGGAACAACATCTCTCAATGTCATGACCTTTGACTCGATGATATTTACAAAAGTGGGCTTCGTGATACCAAATAGGCTTGGCTTGTGAGTTGTCCATGGGTCATATGGGAGGAAGTTGGATGGAGTTTACACTCATCAACTTATCAAATATAGAACTGTATGATTCTCCTAAAGGAGTGTAGTTGGTTGTTGATTGAGGAGATCGTTGTTGAGACCATGTGCTTGGTGTAGATGGGGATGAGGGTTCAATGACCACAGTGTTGGCCGTAGCCTTGAACTTGCCATTATGTGTGAATGGTTTGGTGGATTCAATTTTTGATTTAGTTGAACTTAATTTAAGATGACCCTGCTCAATGGCACAGTTTCGAGCTTGTGAGCCATTGTGAAAGCTTCATCAAAGGTTCAGAATGATTGGATTTACAAAGTGGATGATATATGTTTGGCACACGAACATGAGAATAAGTCGATGAGTTCAGTTTGTGGGATAGTGAAGGATAGTTGATTTATAACATCATGCCATTGTGCAACAAAGTCAGTGATGGGCTCGTTTTCATAGTGTCGGATGGTATATAGATAAAAGATAGTGGTCTTGCGTGTGATATTGATAGAAAAGTATTATAAGAAAAATTGTGCCAGTTGGGTGAAAGAGAATATGGAATGCCATGGGATACTGTGGTACCAATCCAATACGGGACTAGACAAAGACATGGGGAAAGTGCGAAGAAGTAGATCATGATCATGTGTAATAAGACAACATGTGTGTTTAAATGTGAGGAGATGTTGTTGGGGATATTCTTTATTATTGAAATTATTAAATATAGAAAGTTTCCAATGAGGGGGATAAGGTTTAATTGGAATCGACGGATGAATCAATTCGTTACAGATTTTTTCATAAGATAAATTGTTCTTGGGTGGTATGGTAAGGGTTTCTAATCTAGCTAACCAATTTATTAAGGTGTGAATTGAATCACTCGAGGTGTTGTAAGGTTGAGATTGGATCGGCTGTGTGATTTGAAAAGTAGTTTGATAAGGTAAATGATGTGTTTGTGGGTGTGTGGGTGTTTGGTGAAGTGTCTGATAAGGTGGTTGATAAGTTTGTGGATAGGATGTTTCTGAGAATGGTTTGATAAGACAACTGATTAATTTGTGGATATGTAGATGTTGGAGGAGTTGCTTGGAAAAGACTAACATGTGTCACAAGTTGGGATTATTTTATAGGCTGGTGTTGAATGATAGGGCGTGACGATAAGCGGGAATATGTGTGTTAAGATTTTGGATGGCTAGACATGCATATTAATATAATTGTCAAAATGGGATGTGAGTGGAATGCAATCCACTAATTTAGGAGATTGGGAGGATTGAGAGATTGTAGGAGATTGCTGGAGTAAGAAGTCATACATGGGGTTAGAAGGAGGTTTGAGTGTACCTAGAGGAGAAGGAGATGGTGGTGTGACTGGTTTAGGAAGACTAGCTTGACGAGAGATATGAGGGTTGGTGTCAAGGTGGGGAGAATTTTGTATGACATGGTTCTCATGAGGTGAGACCATGGAGATTGGAGGTTGGGTGACTGAAGGCATGGTTTTGAGTTTAGAATCTTATCGAGTGAGATCATCAGAGGAAGTAACTTTATTAGATAGAGTATATTGTTGTTTTGTCTCGATTTGGGAGAGAGTGACAATAGGTGTGAAATAGAGAAACATCTATTTATGTATGTTGTTGACAAACAAATCAAGAATATTTTTTTAGCATCATGATTAATTTAGAGGATGTGAACAGAAAAGAAAAGTAGGTAATGAAGGTGCCTAAAGGAGTCTAAGGTTGGTTTCAGGAAGTTATGGATTGGGAGATGTCTGAGATGGTTTCCTGTTGGGTGTTTAGGTCCCAATCAATTAACCAGGTGAGAGGAATGTTTGGATGTGTTAATTATGTTTGTGTAGTCTCAGGTAGTGTGTGATAAGTGAAATGCAGAGAGTTAAATCCTTTTACTTAAGCTATGTGATCAGGTAGGATGTAGAAGGTTCATTTTAAACCAAAATGAAATGTGACGTTCGATGTATACAGACACTAAGGAAAGGGAAATTTTGATGCAAAAAAGAGAAAATAGAGAAAAATGAGAAATACCTGGAGAATTGCTTATTGCTGTTATGTGATTGTTATTGATGATGACATATTTGGAAGTGCGTCAGTGGTCCGAAACACCCGGGTGCCCTAAAATGCCACCATTTATATTTGCAAATAAGGTCGGTAAAGGTGTTTTGGGCGAGTGTGTTTGATTTGAGCATTGGTCTTTGATAGCGTGATTTAATGGTTGCAAGGTCATGTAGGTCACCTGCAAAAGCAAATAAATCAATTAGTGAGAGGTAAAAAATAAAAATAAAAATAATGTCTAACGTAGAACAAGAATGAATTTAATTAATAATATACAATAAGCTACCAAAGGTAACTGATATACACGAGAAGAATATATACAAAATTATAGACAAATAGAGTGAATAAAACTAATGAAACAAATTACAAGATAAAATAATGAGATTGCAGTTAGACGTATGAAAACAAAAAAAAAAAATAAAATAAATAAATAAATCAATCAATCAATCGATAGATAAGAAATGAAGGAAGACACAACAAAATAATAAATGACAATCTTGAATAACTGGTAGAGGAGCCAAGGAACGATGAGGGGACAAGAAGGGACGTGATTGGAGAGGGAGTTGACATGGGACGGTGTGGACGGAAAGGGAGGTGGGGGCAATGAGAGGTATGAAGATAAGCTGAGGAGGTGAGTGAGGTGTCAGTGGGTCAGACTACACATGGACGTGGCTTTCACATGTACAATGACATGATGGGAACCAACAGAGATCTAAACGAGAAATTTATAATTGGCTATGATTCTATGAGCTCTATTTATAAATACAGTGGAAAATATTGTAAAGTAATTGCTTAAAAAGGAGACTGTACACACATGAAATTACACTTCAATACTAAAATACATTGTTAATAACAGACATTCTTTATAATTGTGTTCTAAAAAAATAAAATTGGAAACCAAGTGTGACAAAGGGGTTGCACAGTCACTATCAAGAAAGCTTGCGTGAAGTTGAAAGCGAAATGGAGATAGCGAGGCAGAGGTACGTGACGTGATCACTACACATAAAGCTTGTGTGAATTTGAAACTAATAAGAACTTACAGGGAGATTGTATTAGCTTGGATCTTACCAAACTTGCAGAAGGAATTGCGAAGTCATCTGGTCTTTTATTGCCATTAGTTTATCGTTTAGCAGTGGATTCTGATCGTTTGTTGTATGATTAGTGCAAAGAATTAGATGTATGATCCTTTCCCTGATTTGGATGGCTTTGAACATATAAGAAAATAACATGAGGAATTCTTTTTTGGATAGACTTTGGCTAACGTATTTATCAAGCCAGATGAAACTCCGATTAAAAATTTATAAAGTTACCCACAAGTAGTTCGTCTCAGGATTATGTAGAGACCTCATAGTAGATTTAGAATTAATTAGCTATGAGGAAAACAATCATTATTCTTGTCTTAAGCGAGACATACTTCATATTTTAATCATTACATATACTATCTTATCTTATCACCATGTGTAGAAGGCAGTAAGTAGTGGAGAGCGGAGGAAGTACGAAGCAAGATCTTACTTGATGCAAAGTGTGGGTGGCGAGTCCCAACAGGGATTACTCGTTGTAGAGTGTAGGGAGATACATATTCCTTGCAAATGTAAATATTTAGACCAAACCGGGGTCCTTGCAAAAGAAAATGTGAAGATATGAGGGGTCGAGGTATCTATACGATAGGTAGGGGCGTGGCCGAGTGGGTATGGAGGATAGTGGCTCGGGGAGATGGGTAGGAAGGAGAAAATGAGGCGAAAGGTAGCTTGTGAGGGAGAGGAGAAGGGAGAATAGCACGAGGGAGGAAGGTAGACTCGGGAGGAGAGAAGGGAGGCAGAGTGAGTCAGAATTGGGAATGGTGGGTTTGCGTGGGGAGACGGGTGGACATGAGGCAACATGTGGAAAGAGGGAAGGAAGAGTGGAGTGTGTGTGGGGAGGACTGTGGGAGCCGAGGCGGTAAGTAAAGGAGATGGGACGTGGGAAGTGTTTGGTGTGGCTTGGTTGGAGAGTGCTCATTGGAGAGAGTGAGGAGGAAAGGGATAGGAATAGATAGGGGATGGGATAGGCTTAGTTTATGATTAATTAAGTTTTGTTTTTTATTTGATTTTTTATTTATTTAAATAAATAAATATTGTCTATTAAGTTTTAAAATAAATAACTATGGATTGTTATTTTTTTAACAAATAACTATAGATTAGTATAATTTGAAATGTGAGATATATAGATAATTAGAAATTATGATCTAAATGAATATATAGACGTATTTTATTAGGTCAAAGAAAAGTTCGTTAAAAAAAAAAAAACATCTATTATACATCTAAGATTGCAAATAAAATTTAAACATTAAGATTAATTTCCAGACTCGTTTCCCATGCAATCTTAGTATTAGGCCGATTAAACACTAGAAGAATAATTACCTTGAAGGTGACACAAACCTCTGCTATAGACAAAGATAACACCAAACCTACACAAGGTGATAAAAGGACAAAATAAACAAATATGACCAGATCTTGGATCTAGTCCCACCGAGCATGTCAAATGTTGATATGAGTTTTTAGCTTCCTGTCCAAGTGAGTGTACGAGTAATCAAGAAACATGAGACAACGTCGAATATACAAGGGCTTAGTACCTTGGAGATGGTGATGGATGATACGAGCGTAAAAAAATTGATGCATGATATCAAGAAGCTAGATCTGCAAAACTAAACCAGATAAGATTAGAACACAATATGTGGGGGTTTCCCAAATGGTACCGGTTCCAAGAGGATTTCAACTCCCTTGGAGGATGTCAACCCCGTGTCGACAAGATAATAATATATTGTGAATAGTAGTAAAATGACAAGTAACTGAAATAACATGAGTACCTAGCTTATTTCGCTATGGAAATGAACCGGGCATCAAGATGGAGAGATAAGAGACATTGTCAAAGCTTTCTCCTTCAAAGCTTCAACAAGCAAAGATTTTGCACACCCTTAGTGCTAACTCACTTTAGCCTAAGTCTTTCCACCTATAGTTTGTCTCTCTCTTTTTAAAAAAGTATCTCCCTTTTCTTGAATGAGGGGGAGAACTCATATTTATAGCTCAAGAGTGTGGTTAGAATGAGGTTAAGAAGTATTTGGGGTTAGGTAAGTTAACCCTAGTTAGAAGACATGATGTGATCACATAGGTCCCATAGTTTGACTTATTAGGCAAAGTGGGGGACATGATTTGACTGGGGGGTGAGATAAAGATTTCATTTTAAAAATAAGGTGTCAGAGATATGCATTATGAATTAAATAATTTGTTAGAGATGGGGGATGATGCCAAAAGTTGAATTATCAAATGGGTCCATATGGAGCCCATTGACAATCAATCAAATAATGTGAGCAAATAAATAACATTTTATTTAATTTAAGAGAAAGAGATGCGAGAATAGAAAATTGGATGAGTGTGAGATGACGAAGGGGCGCTATATGAAAATAAGTGTCTACAATAATTTCAAAAATATTCACATTGGCAAGCTGGAAAAAGGATTTTAAGGTATGTATGTGGAACTAAGAATCATGGAATTTTGTATTCAACATCAGATGAGTTAAAACTCATAGGTTACATAGACAATTACAATGCCAGAAGTATTGATGACAGAAAGAGCACATCTAGATATGCTTTTCACTTTGGAACAAGTGTAGTATTATGGGTATCGAAAAAGTGGCCCATAGTACACTATCTTTAGTAGAAGCAGAGTATGTAGTAGTAACATGAGTAACATGTTAGGTTGTTTGGATAAGAAGAGTGTTGAAATATTTGAGGCAGAATCAAGAGGATGCTACACATATATTTTGTTACAACAATTAAGAAACAACATTATCCAAAAATCATGTTTTTAACAAGAGGATAAAGCACATAGACATGAGGTATCACTTCATGAGGGAATTGGTTAACAACAAGAAAATTTGTCTTGAATTTTATAGATCCGAAGATCAGTTTGCTAATATCTTTACAAAATATTTGGAAAATATTTTTTTACTTATTTGAGAGATTATTTGGGAGTTTGTGATCCGGAATATGTCAGATCTAGAAGTGTACACTCAGCTCTAGAAAAATAAAATCTTGAAGGTCAAAATTAAGGGGGAGTGTTAGAAAAAATAGTTTAATTTTTCCCCAAGAAGAGCAAAAAGTAATTGGTTTTTTACATGATTTTTATTTTTTAGGTAGTTCACTTTTAGATTCCTACGTGTAAGAATAACTAATGAAACAAATAAATCAAAATTTTGTATTTCACAAAAGCATGTGCTTATTGTTAGATGAAGCCATCTATTTATTAGAGGAAATTATAAGTGTTTTGATATATCAAACAAATTTAGAAAGATTTTATTGAGCCAAAGCTCTGGAACTAGAAGAAGAAATATATGCAAAAAAGTGCTAATCTGAGTTTGCAATAATTTATGTTTTATTTGCAATTATTTATTTTATTTATGTTATTTGTTATTTTATGTGCATAATTTCTACAAATGCGGGTTGTTGAAGTCTAGGTGTTTTTAAAACAAAGCTTTTAATTTCACTATTTGCAGTCATTGAATGAAAATAAACTTAGGTAAGACTATTATTGTTCTACAACTTGTGTCTTTGGCTCCATCTGTATGGCCTCCTATTTTTTGGTCATCATATGTGTTTCTTCTTTTGAAATGCATATATATGAAGTTTTTGTTTCAAGGATCATTGCATGTACTTCTATTATTGATGAACATAATGTGATACTAGATATAGTGAGATGTTATAGGTATTAGTAGAATATGATATTATCTTACAATTTTCCCTATGAGTATAGATTTCAAAATCCTTTTCTATTATTCCCTTGTTTCTTTCTTGTTCCCGACTTACAATTTTCCCTATGAGTACAACTTTCAAACTCCTTTTCTATTATTCCCTTGTTGCTTTCTTGTTCCCGACTCACATCCTACTCTTGAACCATCATCATCATAAATTCATATACAAACTTAGGTCCGTCATCAAAAGAGTGATATTATTACCATGTATTAGATCTTTAATTAATCTACCATAATGTTGTGTTGGCTCGAACTCTGCCGGTGGATAATAGATGTAAAGCAACATAAATCAATACTCCCAATAACATATCTATATAAATGTATTAGCACTCTCCATTACAATATAATGATTATAGATGGCCATTATCTACCACTCCATGTAAGTAGATCCCATTGACTAAACTAAAAATAATTAACCAATTAGGTATCTACATTTTGATTTTTATTCTACTATCTAATATGTTTATAGTTGAATACCATGTATGTTGTGTTGACTCTAAACTCTACCAAAATAATACACTGGGGACCGTCTATTTGCATATGATGAAGCGGTGAAGGAGGAGAGTCTCGAATCCTCTCACAGAAGCCCAATCTATGTTCAAAAGGGAGGGCCCCCAGACAACAAACCCATAGAGAACAAAGTGGGATGGATAAGAGAGTTCATAAGAAAAATCTTGGAGATGTCCTAGAAGTGGTGCCAAAACATTGTCTCTTGAGAATGGCAAGAGACCCATACCATTTATTCACCCTCGATCAAGAGCATGCCTCATACTGAATCTAGTCCCTGAAAATTGGACTCCCAGGTAGGGGTATGTATTATTAATTTCAACCTCCTACCACTTGAAGAAGAAATGGAGGTGTGATGTCCTCAACCCATTGAAGACCATGACCTTAGTCTTACCCAGATTAACTGTCAAATGTCGAAGATCACAAAATAAAGCAAGTGCATCAAGCTATCTCTGAAGCCCCTCAGGAGAAGAGGCGAGTAAAACAATATTGTTAGAAAATAGTAGAATAGAAATCAAGACATGGTGAAGAAGGCAACCATCCCCTTCCTGAATGTGATCCCGAAGAAAAGATTCCAGCTCATTAATATAAATGCCAAAGAGGGTAGGAGACAAGGGGCACCCTTGTTTAACCCCAATGGTGCTCCTAATGAAATCAGACAAATCTGTGTGCGCAAGACAAAGATGACCAAGGATGGACTCATAGAGGCACATGATGGTGATAATAAGAATCTTAGAAATACCAATGTCTCGGAGCCACTGGAAGAGGGCCATGCAAGGTACGGAGTCAAAAGCTTTTCAAAAGTCTACAAAACAACAATAAACTTTCGAAGAGCGGTGACGGGCCTCCTCAATGATAGCCTGAAGGGTGAAGATGTGGTCAATGGTGTGGTAACCAGGGCGAAAACTAGCCTGACCTCTGGTTCTTAGCTTCTTTTTCTCTAAAATCTTAGACAACAACCTGTGGAGAACTGTAGCATAGAGTTTGGAGAAATAATGGCCCACCATGATAATCCTGTAGTTATTCAGATCATAAATGGACCCAACTTTGTGAATCAGTGAATGATATGAAGAGACCAAGTAGGAGGGAAGCCCATGGTAACCACCTGATTGAAAAGATCTGTCAAATATTTACCAAAGACCTCAAAACCCTGCTTGAAGAACTCGGCCTGGAAACCTTCCACATCCGCTGCCTTGCTACAGTTCAAAATCCTTATTGCCTCTTTGATATTACGGTGAGTGAAGGGATTACTAGGTGGCGGGATGTCAATCTGGGTAAGATGTTACCCTGGAACATCGTAAAGGGTAGAGGTGTGGGAAAAAATGGAGATAAGATCAATCGCCGTGGAGGAGGGGGAGTGGCGGGGAAAGACAGTACACCAGAAGGACCGAGGGTTAGTCCTAAGGGAGGTGGAAAGAATATATCTATGGTGGGAAATGAAGGATCACTTCTTACGATGGAGAAGGCACCTTGGTAGGCAACCTTAAGAGTGGGGAAGGAGGGGAGGGCATGGGTAAAAGCTTGACGAAGGCGCCGGTGAAGGGATTTGCACTCTACATCATACCATTGGTTCATGGGGCAAGATTTAGTAATACTAGTGGCCGAGGGATGGGTGGTGGAGCTGGGAAAGGATCTCAGGGCAGCCTCCCACATGGTAGAGGAAAGGCATGTGTACTTGGCCTTCACACTAGGCAGGTTAGAGAAGTGGGGCTTAGAGGGGAGAAGGTCGTGGATGTGGGATGAGTAAGATCCGTAGTCCCCTTTATCAAACTGAAAGGAGATGTGAGGGGGGTAGTGGGGAGGGGGAGGAGGGCTAGTTTTGGTAGGAGGATCGGCGGCCAAAGAGAAAGATAGGACTGCATGGTCGGTAAGGGGAATGAGGGAAATAGAGAAGGAGCTGAAGAGGGGTGAGATATCTGGGTTGACGAGGACATAGTCCACCACGCTAGTGCCCCGCCATGGGGACGATATGTGAAGAAGTGTGAATCTAGGAAGTGCTCGATCCCATTAAAGATCACCAATGCATGTGACTCCCCGAGCTGGAGGAGGAACCGTCCATAAGATATGACAGGGCCATCTGTATCCTCAGAAATCCTATGTAGACCAACTGACACAGGGTCTATCCTCTATGTACAAAGCGTATCCTCTGATCTGCCATGGAGGGGGACTTGAAAGTGTCTGGTATGGGCATTAAAGTCACCTAAAATGATAACCTCCCTTGCGACAAAGTATTGACCAATACTATCGTATAAGTCAAAGAAAGGATCACCATCTGGGCCATTGTGGATGGCATAAGGGGAAGCAGCCAGGAGGAAAGTAACAAACTGCTATATAGAAATCCCTAGAGAATTGAGTGGCCCCACTAATACAAATCCACATGTACTTGACAGACTCATCAGAATCGACCATTGAGATCCTGTTTTGGAGGAAGTCTCTATAGAGACAGGAAACCCCACCAGAGCCTCTGACACCACCCAAAACACAAGTCTCCTGTCTGTAAGATAATAACCAAAGAAATCCAGTAATACCTAGGAGAGGAAAACTGGACTCTTTTGTGTCTATATGATGAAGAGAATGTCGGTAGCCCCAAGAGCATCTAACATAAGGCCAGGGGAAGACCAAAGGGAACCATTCCCATTCCAACAACTGATAGATAAGCCTCTGGCCTGACTCCTCTCCCACTTGGCCCATCATTGGGGAGCCCCTTGGTGGGGCTCCCAACTAGGAGGAGAGTCTCTAATAACAGCCCGGAGATTCCTGATAACCACCCATTTACTTGCTTTCCTCGCTGCCATAACTTGCTCCCTAGAGCGTTTGAGTTCCCAACTTGTGTCTTGGTGAGATCTTCATCAAGGAAGACCTTGTCTAGGCGTGAAAACAAAACCCTCTTAGCCCTAAGAGCCTATAGCCTGTCAAAAGTCGATCCTGAAGTGAATGAAAAGTGTGGAATCATAGCCAACCCAAGCTCTTTCTAGTGTAATGTCAAGGATCCCCAAAGTATCTGTAATAAAAGAGTT
This sequence comes from Taxus wallichiana var. yunnanensis, assembly GCA_018340775.1. Taxonomy (NCBI): domain Eukaryota; kingdom Viridiplantae; phylum Streptophyta; class Pinopsida; order Cupressales; family Taxaceae; genus Taxus; species Taxus wallichiana. The sequence continues at coordinate 151,401,965 of CM031233.1, forward strand.
ACCAACCGTTAATGGGTCTTGTGTCGGAGTGGGGGGTGGGAAACCCCTCACCTTGAGGTTTAATTCCCTGTCACGCCTCATACGTTCCTCAATTAACTTGGCCTGCATAACAGCCTCAACCGCAGCCAAAGGTGGGGGAACACTGCCTTTCCCACTAACAACCTTGGTCCATGATTCCGTTTCTAGTTTTAAGGAAGCCTAGTTATTTTTTATTTCCTCCTATTAAGACCAGAGGTCTACAATTTCTGCATGTAGGGCATCATTAGGGGATCTACTATTATCCATGTTGTTGACTAGTTTTTCTCTCAAGATGGCATTCTTAGATTCAACATCTATGACCCTACCAATAAGTGCACAAACCTTAGATTGGAGTTGTTGATTGGCATTCTCAACCTCAAGAGCCTCCAACGTTTAGGGCTCCCCTCTATATCTAGATGGGAGAGTTCGGGGCTGGATTGGTTAGTCTAGTCTACTATATAGAGAGAGGGTTGGGCGAGCCCCATCTATTGAGGGATGACTCCCCCATATAGGGAAAGTGACTACATAGGATATGGCACCTCGTAGCATGAGTCGAGGTTGACTTGATTAATGGGAGAGTGGAAGGGAGGTTGATCATATGAAGAGAAGATAGGCTACCCAACCACCAAGTGCTTCACTTGTTCACCTTCCAAATTGATGAAGAATAAAGGACCCATGAGGAGCAACAAGAAAGCCCCCGAATTGTAAGTCAACCAAATGAATTCATTTTCATCTCTCTTGACCCTTTGGAGCCTATTGGCAATATTGAATCTCACACAAAATTTATGAGATTCAATTCCAGTCAAATCCATAAAGTTTTATTTATTGTTTTGCACTTAAAAAATTAAAAAAAACATGTGGGCACGCTATGGGTACGTACCCACAGGCCTTGGGTATGCCCCATGTATGGAAATACTAGAGCCTATGGAGTACGCACCCATAGTGTACCAGTACTAGTACCCAATTCTTAGCAAGCCCGGTACAAGGGGGTCTAGGGCATTTCCATGTAGTCTAGTTAGTTTCTATTCAATCATTGGCAATAGGATGGACATCCGGAGTGTTTGATATGAGCTCTTAGTCTTGTAAAAATAATTTACAATCATCCATGTTTATTCTCTCCAATTATGTCTTGAACCTCAACTTAAAGCATGATCATCTCGAGCAATCATATGGCAATGCTCAAAGTAGGTAGGTTTGTTAGGAGGATCAAGGCCGTGTATATGGATTTTTATATGTCGAAAGATCTTCGTAAACCCAATATTCATCTCTCTTGTTTACCAATATTTTACTTGTCGGACCTAGTGTATAAGAGAAATCACTTAAAGAAGAGGTGAGGTCCGTATGGATGTCATAAACTAGATCACATTCAGAGAAATTGTCCTCATACTTCTAGCGTGATTCATCCAAGACCAGTTCCCATGCTCATGAAATACTAAGGACTGCACAACTAGCAAATCTAAAAGAAATTCCACCTAGAGCACTCTGCGGTGTAGGGAGCTACAACACTATGTCTCCTAAATGGACTTTTGAAAACCGGGATGAAAAAGACCTAAAATTGGTAAGTTCTAGTAGGTTGAGTTGGAAATAAGAAGAGACTCACCTAAATACATGAAAATAGTCTTTGGAAGCTCATGGAGGTATCTCAAGAAACATCCAAAGTATTTTTCAACAGTAATGGTATGGTTTTCCCTTCTCATTTCGAGAGAAATATTTTTAAAATCACAAATGCATTTCCAAGTCCAAGAAAGAAGTTTTACGGTATCACCTATAACCATCCGTATCTCCCCAGAGCCTCCCCTCATGCTTTTCTAACCATTTATTTTCTTGCTAACACTGTGTCCATACTCCAAACACCAATAGATATAAGACCAAGTCCTTTTTCTTTCAACAGGGTGTACAAGTATGAAGGATAAGGAAGAGGGCCTCTTTCACTACCATTTTCATCAAAAGAACCTTATGATCCATCAATGTATATAACCTGATCTTAAGGGTAAAAGATGGGATGAATGGTAAACGTGTTCAGTAGTGAGAATCCAATTGAAGACAATAATTTTCCCTGTAGAGAGGGTAGAGGGAGATCTCTATAAAACTGGGTAGGAAGTGCTACTCAAGGGTGTTGAAGGCCAAGTTGGGGTCTCAAGTTAGTAAAGAGGCAGTTCAAGCCTGGAGAAATGTAGCAAAGGTGTCGAGAAGCATTCAATCGGGAGAATTGGGTGGCCTTTCAGAAGAATTTGGCGAAGGGGAAGAAGCTTATGGTAGAGAACAGACAAAAGGAACTTTGGAATTGGTTGAAAGCCTTTATGGGAAGAGGGGACAAAGGGAAGTGTAATGCCCAACCAATGAGGAATGCTGATGGTGATCTCATCACGAACCCCTCGGAGGTCTTAGAGAGTTGGAAGACTCACTACATGAAACTTCTCGGCGACCCCTCGGCTAAAGACAAACAACATTGGGAGGGAATCCCCTTAGTGGAGCACCCCCCTCTGAAGTCTATTAATGGCCCCATTGGGTGGAAAGAATTCCGGGTAGTTGTGAAAAGTCTGGAATACCATAAGGCTGCTGGTGAAGATGGTCCGCCTTTGAGTGGTTTAAGGTAGTGTTAGGACAGAAAAAGTGGGGCAGGCATGGTAGATGGCAGAAGTACAAGGTGGGGAAGAGTCCGCTGGCGAAGGATTGCCTAAAGGTAATGAACTGCATTTGGGAGCATGGGGTGATTCCCAAAGATTTTAACGCAGCAGTGCTAGTTTCCATCCCTAAGAAGGGTGACCTAACACTTCATGATAACTATAGGGGTATTTCCCTTATAAATGTGATGCTTAAAATCCTCACAAGTGTAGTCATTAAGAGAATAGAGAAGGAACTTGAGGAGAGAAAGTTCTTCTCTAAGAGTCAAGCTGGGTTCAGGAGGAATGAAGAGTGTGTGGGCCAGGTTGCAGTGCTCCATGAAATTGCTTTAAGGCAAATGGCCAAGGTCAAGAAACCCACGTATGTGGCGTTCATCGACTTCAAAAAGGCTTATGATATGGTTCCACACGAAGCTTTATTTAGAAAGCTACGAGTGGAAGGAGTGGGGGGGAAGGCCCTTCACTTCATCTAGGAGTTATACAATGGTTCTTCTGTTCGGGTCAGGTATGAAGGCTTGCTCTCCTCCCAAATCCCAGTAAAAAGAGGAGTAAGACAAGGGTGCCCTGCCTCGCCCACTCTTTTCAATATCTTCATAAATGACATTATGCAAGATCTTGAGGGATTGGGTGTTAGGGTACCTGGTCTTACCGAAGTGATTGCTGGGCTTTTGTTCACGGATGACCTGGTAGCAATGGCTGAATCAGTGGAGGAAATGCATGTAATGTTGCAGAGGATTCAATGTTGGAGCGATAAGTGGGGAATGGAATGTGGAATTGATAAGTGCAAGGTAATGAAAATCTTCGGAGATGCGAGATGAGCTCCAACATCAAGTTTTCAAGTTAGGGGAGCAGGAAGTCGGGGTGCAACAACTACAAGTATTTGGGGATTGAAACTGACCCACAATTGTCTGTTGAGAAAATCATTAAGGAGCGAGCTGCATCAAGAAGTAGAACCCTCCATGGGATCCAACACTTCCTGGCTTCTCGTAGGGTCCCCACGTGGTCAAAAATTCTCACCTTTAAGGCGTTGGTCTTTCCTGTTCTTACCTTTGGGGCTGAAGTGATAGGAATGTTTGACATGGCCAAGCAGAACGCCTTACAGAAAGTGGTTGTGGAAGGGATGAGGTGGATGTTTGGGAAGTCTTCCACATCTAACATGGTAGGGCAGGTTGTTATGCACCGTGAGCTTAATATCTGCCCGGTTTCAGTCTTCAATGCAGGGCAAAGGGCCCGAGCCCTAGAGAAGTATAGTGGTCTTAAGACAGTTATAGCGGATCTTGTGAACCACAACCCGCCCGTAGGGTGGGAGAGATTTGGACGTGGATTCATAGGACCATGAAATGGCTAAAGAAGAACGTGCCTAGAGCCACCAATAGTCAGATGGTTCGTGAAGAAGCTTGGGAAGCTTGGGAGAACAAGTTCAGGTTGCAGGGTTCCCTAAGGTTTTATAAGGATTGTAAGTTTGGTGAGACCCAATGCTTCATCAAGCGAGCGCAGAGGTTTGAGAATGTGTCGGCAGAAGTTGTCTGTTGGTTGCTAAATGCTAGAGTGGTGGGGATTTTCCTTAGTAGTCGTGCCTCCAGGATTGGGGTGTTGGATCCGGCCCTTAGTTCTTTGTGCCCGTTGTGTGGGGATGTAGGAGGGGACTCCCTCTTACATCTCCTTGTCAAGTGCCCGCATGTCAGGCTGCGAGAAGCTAGATCACAGGCTGGTTTTCAAGAAGTACTGCAGGAACTTTGTTACATTGCCCCAACAGTTTCCAGTGAGAAGGACTTGCTCTCGATACTCCTTGGTGGGGAGTGTAGCGGTCGTCGTCTATCGTATTGGTTAAGTGATTATTCGCATTGGAGGGGAACTGTGAGCTTCATGCTTGTGGTGAACTTCTTGGCTGTGGCACTACCCCTTTATCAGAAGGCCCTGCAGGGTTGGATGAGGGAGGGGAAATGATGCAGTCCACCCCTTCAGGGGTTCGGGGATACCTAACCACTAATGAGCCAACACATGATTGTGTAGGGCAAGGCCTTCCCATCAGGCACACAGTGGAAGAGTTTCTCTTTCACTTGGCCCCTGTTCTTTAGAATTGGGGAGATTACCATGAGGCCTCCTTAAGGCTGGGTGGAAGGACAAATGGTTTTCACCAGGAGCATTCCTGGAGACTCCCACCTTCATGGTGGGGTCGGTATCGCTAATTGTAGACAACAGATGATGTATGTTACTCAACACAAGGGGAGTAACAGAGATCAAGTTCCACTATTGTGTACAAGATCAGAGTCGTAGAATCTAAAGTCGAGGGGTGATTCCCAAAGACCGCATTTTCCCGACCGGCATGAGCAAAAGAACTCTTCACATTCAGAAACTCGAAAACTCTATAAAACCATTTCTAAAACACACCTTCAAATTTATTCAGTGCTTACTTCCATTGACTGTCAGGGACATGAAAAACACGAAGGGTCCTAAGAAACATATGATCTACACATGCCTAAAGTATCTTCCACCCTCGATTAAGCTAATTAAGGAAGGAGGCCTCTCCAAAGGTAATTAGCTTTGTTTTTTCCTCACTAATGACTTGTCCTGTCTAATACATTAGTTTTAATTCTTGATACATATAGTGATGATATAAAATTGAATTCTCTAAATCTCCACCGATGAATGTTTCATATATCTCATTTCTGTTCAATGCATTAAGAACTATATTGATTCTTTAATTTATTCCATCTTGTAGAGTTCTACTTGTTCTCTAATACATTTTTGTTTGCCATTTGGGTGTTTAATTCGCCCACTTGTATACAAAATTTTCATGGTTTCAAAGATAATGAAACATTTAAAAAAATTCTTCTTTGATTTATTCTTTAGAATTTTCTTCCAAAGTGAACCAGATTAATAGGATTATCATGTTAACTAATATATTGTTGCTCGTATAATTGAAAAATTTGTTGTTTGATTCTTTTTGTTTGCAAGATTTGTAGCTTCCATTAGTTCTTTTCTTGTTTTTTTACCTTTCATTAGAGCTATACTTATTGTTGCTACATTTGGGTGCTCGCAATCGACATATTTCAATGGCTCATATTCAAGAGATGCTTCCTTTCCTATTAGAATGGTTTTCTTAAGCCTTATCATCAAATAATTTTGACTGTCTGGATGTGTGTATAAGTAACACAAAAATCAAGGACAAACAAATTGAGTGGAAAAGTTGAGAACATTACCTCATGATGGAGGGATAAAGTAGATCAATACTCTCAACTCTCATAGTTGGAGAACTTCATTGCACTGAAGGATTTGTTTGCTCAATTGACATAGTTGGAGAACTTCATTGCACCGAAAGGATTTGTTTTCTCAACTTGCATAATTGGAGAACTTCATTGTGCGGAAGGATTTGTTTACTACATGTTATCGGGTATGAATTACACCTTTCTTTGGATGGCTATCTAACTTCGACTTTGGTGCAGTGTACAATGGGATCCCCTCAAATTCGTGGGCATCCGGGAATGAGGGGAAACTCCAGCTAAACCGCTGGCTCCCTTCGATGAATCACTAAATTCTATATTCTGAATGAGTTGAAGGTTAGAAGGAATGTAAAACTAAAGCATGTAAAGGTGATACACCAAAAATATGATGGACTTAGCTTGTACAAAACACTTGATGAATGATGCAAGAACTGAAGGCTTCACTTTAAACTCTATTTAACAAATTCTGCACTCACAAAGGCACCTAAATACACTTATGTGATTACCAAAACAGTTGAAACAAGACAATACAGGTGTTGTGAAATTGTGATGTGCAAAGGAATTAATACATTCACTGCTGCACACTTCGAACCTACTTTGACACACTGCAAAAATATGAGTTTAGAGGAATAAATCAGTCTTTTTATTCATCAAGGCTCCAAAATACAATTTTGCGGCATAAGTCTGCAATAATAAGCCCCCTACACTTATGTAAAAGCCAGGCATAAATAGGAAACTCACACCTCCCAGAGTGCCAAAAATAGACTAGATAACGATAGTTCACTCAACATGCTTGTAATAGCTCCGTACATGCATGATTCTATCAATTTAAATAATGAAGAGGCTCAAAATAGTCTACATGATTTTCCACTCCATCTGGTCAATTGTTGTTGACTACTTTTACTATCTCATTGGCTAGTGTACGGACTTTCTTGGAAAAGAAAAGGTATTTCAACATGTATTATTGGCCGAAAATTGCTATTTTTGTCTTCTCATGTAGAAGTCTTTTTTGTCTATTATTATTTTGTCTCTTCTACATCTTGGATAAGCATGCATGTCCATTGGTTTCTTACTTTTGCAAATAATTATTTTGGAATATTATTTCCCCACGCTACATACATGGGCTAATTCACCGTGGCTTAATTGACCTTAGGAGAAGTAAAAATGTTTACTCCCCTTCATCCAAATAATTTATCTCGAAGCATGGAAACACCCTGTGGGGTCACGTTTCTATAAGATGGAAAATATTTACCATCATTATTTAAAGTCAAAAACATAATTAGCTTCTTCAAATAATCAAATAATTAATAGTTCACTCCATATATTGCTTAGGAATAAACTATGGGCTAATATATTAGTAACATACATGGAATAATGAAGTTGACATAGATCTACTTTGAGTGACACTAATGCATGGGTCTATTCGATTGGTCGTTAAATTTTTTAAATTTTCTCGCCACAGTGCTTTTAAAACATGCAATTTTAGGACATTAAATCATAACAAACAAGCCCCGAGTAAGGGTTTTCCTATTATGCTAGTCACATTTTGCAAAAGATTTGCTTTTCCTCAAAAGATTATTTTTATACAATTGTTAGAAACCTTTACCATTTATTATTTTAATTATTTTACACATTAATGTCGATAAAATAATGGAAAATTATATTATAATCTATTTACCTTTGATTTGTAGAATAGGAGCATGAGGGTGGCTAATTTCTTATTATATTCTTTTATATATTTTGTAAAAGTTGAGTCATTACAATTTTTGAAAAATTAAATTGTTTTTTCCTTACAAGAGACTAGAAGATTGTTAATTCAAAATATGGAAATTTAAGAGGTGTAAGAGCTGAAAAAATTGCCACATTCTCTCAAGTTAGTGGTAATAAAGCGTATAGGATACTTTTTTTTTTCCCGAAACCTCATAAAATTGTAAATTTTAATGTTTTTGTGATTTTCAAGAAACAAGTGATTATAGGTCATCCCAAATTTGTGCGAGAAAGAGTGACATACAACAAAGGTATTTTCTAGGAGGCAAAACATATATAAATTTTTCAATCCAAACTTTCAAAAGTACAAGATTGTATAGATCTAGGTTAAGACCATACAGTTCTAGTTTTGATTGTATAATAGTTATACAATCCTTCGCCTTCTCACTTTCTAGTTTGAGCCCGCATCGTAGCATTTCCAATCCTTGATCTACCTATTTCAATATTGTGCACACCTCGATCCTTATTATTTTGACCTAAAGCTAAGTTTCTTTTTCCTCTTATGTATTTAATAAGTTACTTATCATTTTATCAATCATTAAAAGTATAAAATCATTATTATAATTATGAATTGTTAATGTTGGAAGTTGATTGATCATAATAGTACCCTATTGCAAATCCTTATGTCCTCTTTATTATTTTGCATTCTCACAACATAGGTTTAAGGAGGGTGAAAAATTTGGCAAACCCGAATCTTGAATTGAATCTATTTCTTAAACCCTACCACCTAGGATTTTCCACTCGTTTATTTTGATACTTATGGATCCAAGTAGTGTGGATCACTAACACCATCTCTATTATAAATCAAAATATTCCTAGCTTATTCTAGTAGGAGTCATTATCTCTATAATCAATTTTATGATTCTCCTTTATGTGTAGGCAAGGAACCATTTGTTGATTCTCCATTTATTAACACTCAAGTCTATTGGGAATTAGGACTACATAAATGTAAATAATTCCCCAAAATATACAACAACAAAAATGTAAAATAGATAAATCAAAATCAAAACAAAGTACATACACATTACGCAACATGTACCATGGTTCACCCAATACGAGCTATATCCACCAAAGATAGAGATCTCAATATATATAATAAACAAGAGTACAAATCAACTCTTCCCACAAGAGTACAATGCATCTCTCCAAGATTATATCCTCCTACAGATCTCTAAATGGATGTACATGAGTACACTACAACTATGCCTCCAAACACCACTAATAAATCTCACATAACCAGGAACTACTACATCTCGAACTACAACCGAGATCTTTTTAATCTTCAAACAAGACCTCTCATATAGGGTTTATCAAAGTGCAACCATAATTGTGCAATTGTAGTGCCCACATTTTCTAGCTTTAGTATCTGTTGAATATTTACTCATATTTGATGATTAGACATGGATTATGGCACCTTTTTGATATTATGTTATGATATTTGATCATTCATGGACATGTATGATGATTTGGGTACGTAGCGCCAATTTAGCTTTGACTAATATGATAGTTCATTTCAGTAGATGTTTTGGATACTAACATGTTACGATGTTGTGGATCTTATTGGATATATGATGGACATATGGTTGTGTCACACATCTTGATATCATGGATTATTTGGTTATTTGATGTTATCATACTATAACATGGATGGATGTCATTATATGTTATTGTGATGGCTAACACATGATGAATTTATATGAAATTGTGTATGTTTCTCATTTACAATTCAATACTGATGATGTGTTAGCATAGTTAGCAAGATTATATTTCGATTGATTTACTGAGTGATTAATTTATACATTTTATTGGACAGATGCATTTAATGTTTGCAATGAATGTGTAGGTGATAGGGCATAGGATAACATGGGTTTCAAGGCAGCTACTTGAGTGTGCACAAGCGGTCGTTTAGGCCAAGTCCTAGCCGTGGTTGTTGTATGAGGCCTTGTTTGAGTTTGCATGTTGATAGAGGAACCATGGGTGACTCAAGTGATTTATTTATTTGTGTTTAATTAGTCCTGATTAACCTAGTTTAGGGGACCTAGTGGTCCCCACTTGCATTAGAGGTGTGTTTGATTAATTAATTTTGTATTTAGGAGGTTAGGGTCACTTAAACACCCCTTGGGTGGGCCCCACAACCTCCATACTCGTGCCAAATGGATAAACTTTAAATTAGGCTATTTTTGGATATACCTTTTGATTTTGGGGGTTCTCTTAGCATGAAAATAAGCCCTTGGGGTTTTGAGTGTTTCTTTAAAGTTTAACGTTATTGGCTTATTATTCATTTTGGGTAATTTGGGGGGTAATGCTAAAATGAAATTTATATTTTCTCTCTTTAATTTTTTGAATCTTGGTTTGGAGGGAAGAGAGGGGTGACACATGTCACCCCCTCATTTGTGAGGAATTTTTTTTTTTTCTTCAAATACTTCCTCATGTAGGAGGAAGAGAAATTTTGCTTGTCTTTTGCTTGGGAGTGATTTTGGAGTTGGAGACTTGGAGCTCTTGCTTGGAAGTGGATTGGATATCTTAGAGACTTGGAAAGCTCTTAGAGGTAGGATATTTGATCCTTCTTTGGTATTATTGTATGTAGATTTTAGATGAAAATTTTTGTTTTTGTGTGATTATGTTTTATATGTAGTGCATGGTATGCTTGTTTTGTTTCCTTAAATTGTTTTTCTCCATCCATCATATGACATGATGGATTTTGGAGTTGTGTGGGGGAAGAGGGAGGGAATTTCCCTCTTAAACCTCATGGCTTGATGGACAAGCCATGTTGGTTTCTTATATTTTTATCCCCTCATATGGTTTAAACCCCTTCCCCATCCTTGGAAAGGAAACCCAAGAGGTTTGAAAATCCTCCCAAGGAGGAATTTTGGTGAATGGGAGGAGAAATAAGGAGGGGTGCTTGTTATGGAGGGATAAGGAGGATTTTTGGAGATTTTTGGTATGTGTGTTTCCTATGGTTAGATCACACCTTTTGGCTCATTTGGATTTCTCATCCACTCTTCCCCATTTGGAGTTTGTGTTAGGTAAACTTAGTTTACTTAGTTAATTATGCATTGTACATTTACCTTAGGTAATTAATATTTCACTAAGGTAATTAGTTTATGTATTGTTATATGGTTTTATAACCATATTTGTCATATTATATTCTCGTAGGTTTTATTGTTACGTAGTTGTAACAATTATTTGTTTGTATTATTCTTGGATGCATATTTTGTTACACATGTGCAAAGCATCCTTCTTGTCAAGCACTTGGTTGTTCAATTCCTATAATAATTTCAGTCCATGTATTATAAATAGGTTTTTATTGCATATTAATAAAATTATCAGGCTTCTGTCCCTATTCGATAATTTCATTTGGTACCAGAGCAGGTTAATCTGGCCTGTGGAGAAGTGAGGAAGTTTCAGAGAGTGTTGAGGAAATTTTTGAGGGCACTAGTGTTTGAGTGAGCTAGAGGAGCCACCTACATCCCTCCATCCCAACCCCTGCATTCTCATCCCCCGAAAAGATAGGAGAGCCTCTAGTTTAATCTCCAGGGAAAAGAAAAGCAATTTTTTTGCACTGGTGCCCCCTGCACCAGGAAAAATTTGCATGCTTTAGAGCCATTCTCAAGTTATGCGAAATCGGATATATATATATATATATATATATATATATGTATGTATATGTATATATATATATATGTATGTATATATATATATATATATATATATATATATATATATATATATATATATATATATATATATTCCCAGTTAGGGTTTTACCTCTAAATTTAGAGGTGTTGATAGCCTCTGCTATTTTAGTAGAATACTAATTTTGGAGGTCTATTGAGCTATTCATCAAGCCCCCATCGTGTCCTAACCAAGCTCATACAAGAGTAGAGCATCGTGTTGAAGGGTTTCACATTGAGTTATGTCAAACCTTGGACAAGTTGTAGAGATCTGTTTGAGTGGGATGTCTGTTTGGGAGCGAAGCAACCACTTTATCGCATCAATGAGCTCATGCCAATTGAGTAAACACTATTTAAAGTAACCATCGACCAAGTGTGCCTATAATCCACCGACCTATCCAATGAGTTTGTGTGCATTTTGTCCCATTACAAGCAACCAAGCTTTACCCCCTACCTTTGCATTTTCATCGACCGAGCCACGAGCTAGGAATATCACCAAACGACAGATCACAAACAACGGCCGAGCCATTCACGAGGTGGTAGAAAACACAACATGATGGATAAAAACAAAACATTCAAAGAAAATCAAACAATAAATAACAAATCAATAAGTGAACGAGTTAAATGGATCGAGCTCCAAAGGAGATAAAGTGGCTTAGATAAACAAAACAAATGGCGAAAGACTTCAAATGAGGAAGAAATAAGGATATTAGATCTGAATTCTCGGTGCAAACCTAAATTTGTTGACAGCCAAGCCAATGCCACGTGGATTCGTCGATCGGTGCCACGTCATGTTCAAAGTTCGATCAATTTATTTTGACTTAAATACATTTATCTCCATTCTTTGGTATATGCGCTAAGGGCACCCTTGTGGTTAGTGGGAAGTTGTTTAAGCATTGGGTATGGGCGGGTTTGGGGTTTGACTCCCAACCCCATCAACTATTTTTATTTATTTTGGATTTAGTGGCCCCGCTAACTATAGAGGAAGAGTAAGTGATAAAACCTTCGCTAAACCTCATAGCTACAACTAAACCCCCAACCACATTTAGAGGAGAAAACCCTAATTTGGGCCAAAAACAAATTCTCCCAATTTGCTTAAAATTTCATTTGAGCATCTTTTGAAAAGGGGGGATTAACAAAAACTACATTTTGAGTTTTTTTTTTGCAGTTTTCACATTTAAAGACATTTTGAGCTCGGAGGCCATCGGGGCCTTGAAAAAATAAAAAAATTGCATGTCATTCAATTTTTGGAATATTGGATGTAATATTATTTTTCAATGTATTATACTAATTTAATTTGTAGGTTGCCATATTCAACCACAAACTTTGTAACTAGTAAAAATTGGTAGAGAATTATAAAAAAATTAGGGTAATTTGGTTCTGTAACACTCACAAGATCTTCAAATCTCTTTCGTAGTGTTCGTATAAACAGTACCTCTCGGAAGCACGCGGGTAAAGTCATCGCAACTACTACCGCACTTAACACCTAATGTTGCTGCAATAATGTCACCTAGGCATCGAGCCTATAAATTGACGAGGAGTAGTAAGGACATAATGCACATACTTTGAGCCATCCCATCCGTCTGTGAATGATTGAAAGACATAAACCGACACCGAAATTATCCAAGTATATAACAAAGTTACACGTGAGTATGAGGATATTTCTTTGGTCAATAATCACATAGACCCTTTCGGTATTGTCTTGGTACCACGTATCAAATTCTTTCACATATATTAAATCCTCTATCATATACTACCGAGTATATCGAAAGGGCGAGCTTCTTTCACGCACCGATGGGTATATAGGACTAACGGTATATAGATTGGGAGACCATATACCTGGAGTGATAAGATCCTTACCCTTTATCAGTGAATTTATAAAATGGGCACCAATACCCCCAAGTTCTTTCTTCCACACTCAAATTTCCTAAGAGGAGATAACTATGTTGCATGGAAAACTAAAATCCAAACACAACTTGAATTTGATGAGATATGGCCTGTTGTGAATGGTTCCGTAACTAGATCACCAGATGATGTTGCTCAACAGAGATAGTTTGAAAGGGATAATCAGAAGGCCAAAGTCATAATCTTGTTTGTAGTGTCAGACAATGTGTAACCCCATATTCAAGATGTTACTTCAGCCAAAGTAGCATGGGATAAGTTGAGCACTATATTGTATTTGCGAGACTTAGTTACACATATTGAAATTTAAATAGAATGAAAAAGTAGAAGCTTTCTTAAGAAGAGTTACAGAATTGAGGGCTTCACTTCTAGCCCTGGGAGAGGAGGTCACTGATACAACTCTCATTCCCATTGTTCTAAGAACAATCCTTCCTTCATATCGCATTTTTGTGACAACACTAACGTTGTTGGATCAGACAATTTCTTTTGACAAGTTAGTAAATCTACTATAAGAAGAAGAGGATTTTTACAACAAAGGTGATAAAGAGAAGCATGAACTTTCTTCTCATCAAAAAGGAAAATGAAAAGGAAAAGGAAAATATCATTCCTCTCAAAATTCCCAAAAAGAACATCAACAACAACATGGGGACAAGAACAATAATAAGAACAAGTGTCCTATTTGCAACAGAGGACATGATATAAAATATTGTTGGTTCAATACATATAAGAAAGGTTCATCAAGTCATTATGGACCTCAATATCAAAAATATCATAAGGGACAATCACACTACAATCAAGGGCAGAAAAAGGGGAAATGACACGAGAAGACCCCATCAAAGAAGGCAATATAGTTGAACAAGAAGAACATTCAGAACATGAGGACTTCTTATATACTAATCATTCTAGTGAACCATCCATTATATACGATCATTCTAGTGAACCATCCATGTCTTCTAGTTATATTTGGTATGTTGATTTGGGATCCACTCGACACATGAATAGGCACGATGACTGGTTTACTTCAAAGAGGGACACGTCTTGAAAAATCATCTTTCGTTAGGTGATGATTCTTTATAAAAAAGATGACAGGGATTGGGAACATTTTCTAGCTTTTGGTTCACACAATTATAGATTATCGATGTATTATATGTCCTTGGGTTAACAAAAATATAATATCGGTGAGTCCTTGGGCTTGAAAATTATTGCAAAAGCCTCTAATGTGAGATGTATGTTCACTTGACTTTGTCCACAGGATGATCAAGCACAAGTGCCTAAGAATTCTTCATTAGCACAGTTGTGGCATCAAATACTTGGTCACATCAGTTTCAAGTATCTCTAAACACTTCACTGGTACAATATGGTGAGAGGCTTTCCATCTCTCTAAAAGGATACAAATAAGTGTCCTAACTGCTTAGCAGAAAACAACATAGAGCTTCATTCCAAAAGAGTACTTATCGATCTCATGGTAAGCTTGATCTGGTTCATACCGATATTTACGGTTTGATGCAACCGATTCATTTTAGATTTTAATACTTCATGCTTTGTGTTGATGATTATTCGAGAAAAATGTGGATATATTGTCTTCGTAAGAAAAGTGATGCTTTTGAGACCTTCAAGAAGTTCAAAGTGGCTATAGAGAACAAGATTGATTGTCACATCAGATCTCTCTGCTCATATCAAGGGGGAATTCACTAGTAATGAGTTTAAATCCTACCTACAAGCTCATGGGATTCATCAACAAATGCCTCCTCCACACACACCACAACAAAATGGTGTTGTTGAGAGAAGAAACCATACTATCATAGAAATGGTGCATTGCATAATCGATGATTCTGGACTAGCGAGGACATTTTGGGCAGAAGCAACAAAGATAGTTGTATATTTTTTGGAAAGAGTGCCCACAATTTATTTTGATGGAGTAATGCCATATGAAGCTTGGTTAAAGAGGAAGTCATTTGTTGCAAACCTTAGAGCATTTGGGTGCAAAGCTAGAATGCATATACCCAAGAAAAACAAAAAAATTAGGATATGAAATCACAAAAATTCATCTTTATTGGCTAAAGTGAAGAGACTTTAGGGGTATAGATTGATGGATCCGAAGACCAAAAAAGTCTACACCAACAAAGATGTTGAGTTCTTTGAGAAGAAGGAAGCTAAGAATCCTACTCTAGAATCATCTCGATGTATATTTTTAACCGTTGTAAAAAAACAGAAGCTGATGTTCCCGCAAAAGATGATAAAGATGATGGGGATGATGGTGATGATCAGACATGACCATGACCCATGAGAGCATTTCAGCATATGCCCAAGTGGTATACTAGCATGATACGAGATGTAAATTGGATGCTCCACTAGATACATCCACCACTAGACCACGGACTCACAATAAAGTATGAGAAGAAGTAAAATTTTCTTTGATGAGTAGAGTTATTGAATCTAATGAGCATTCTACTGTCTAGGAATCCCTACAATTGAAATCTTGGAAAGATGCCATGGATGTTGAATATCAGTCAATAATGAAAAACAACACTTGGCAACTTGTTGATCTTCCACTAGGGAAGAAACCCATTGGTTGTAGATGGATATTAAAAACAAAGTACAAAGTAGATGGGACCATAGATAAGTACAAAGAAATACTGGTAGAAAAGGGGTACGTAAAAAAATAAGGCATTGATTATGAGGAGACATTTTCTCCCACAACTAAGATCAAAACGATCAGGATGATCTTTTCTCTAGCTACACAATTTGGTTGGAAAGTCCATCAGATGGATGTGAAAAGTGCCTTTCGAGCAGGAGATTTACGAGAAGTCTACATGACTCAACCCGAGGGATATGTTATACGGAGAAAAACAAAGGTATGAAGACTCGGGAAATCTTTTAATGGCCTTAAATAGGACCCCGAGCTTAGTACATTAAAATAGATGAACATCTCGTAAAACATGGATTCGTCGAGGAAATCCATATGATCCCAATCTCTACCTCAAAAGAAGGGGGGAGATTGTGATTGTTGTTGTTTATGTCAAAGATCTAGTCATCACTTTGGTAGTTTAGTGTAGATAATCGATGCAATGAAGAAATATCTTTACCGATTATTTGACATGACAGATCTCGGTGATGATGCACTATTGTCTTGGATTGGAAGTATGTCGAGAAAGAGAATCACATATTTATTTCTCATTTGAAGTATATTAAGGTGAATCTTGAGATATCTCAAGGGAACAGTAGATCTTGGTCTAGAATACAAGAAGAATGATCAATTCTTCTTGACTGGATATTTGGATTCAGATCATGCAAGAAACATTGATGATAAGAAATGCACTCCAAGATTTGTATTTTTTTTGGGATCTGGACTGATATCATGGGGAAGCAAGAAATAACACTTTGTTTCTCACTCTTCTATAGAAGCTGAATATCGTGTTGTAGGTGAAGTTTTCTACAAAGTGATATGGCTATGTCGCATACTGGAAGGACTTGGAATACCACAGGACAAACCTACCACCATGTATGTAGACAATGAAGGTGTTCTCAAACTTGTTCGCAATCTAGTGTTTCACGAGAGAACAAAGCACATCGAGGTACAAGTTCATTTCATACACGAGCATGTCTTGAAACACAACATACAACTTTAATTTTTTCCAACCAACGAACAATGAGAAGATATATTTACAAAATCGATTTGCGCATGACAAGTTCAAGTTGTTCAGAGAGTTACTGTCCTCATCCCTTAAGGTAATGCAAAATTAAGGGGGGGAATGTTAGGTAAACTTAATTTACTTAGTTAATTATGCATTATACATTTACCTTAGGTAATTAATATTTCACTAAGGTAATTAGTTTATGTATTGTTATATGGTTTTATAACCATATTTGTCATATTATATTATCATAGGTTTTATTGTTACGTAGTTGTAACAATTATATGTTTGTATTGTTCTCGGATGTATATTTTGTTGAACTTTGTGTAACATCCTTCTTGTCAACGTCTGGTTTTTTAATTCCTATAAGAATTGCAGCCCATCTATTATAATTATGTTTTGATTACATATTAATAAAATTATCGGCTCCCATCCCCTGTTCAATAATTCGAGTTGAACTTGTTGTTTTCTCCTTGTTTTGGTTGTCTTCTTGTGTTTTGGGTGTGTGGTTAATGTTTGGTTTATGTTTTTTTCTTGTTTCTACCCCTTCCCTACTTGTGCACATTTGAGGAATGTTTTCCCTCTCTCCCATGGTCTTGGAGGGAGGCTAGCATGTCCTCCAAACTTTGGAAAGGCATGTAATGATGCCTATAGGTTGGGAGGAAAACCGGGCCTATCTCGCCTGTGATTTGATGATCATATGAGGTGAAAAGCATGAAGATTCTTAGCTTGAAGATTGATGGAGCATTCTTGGAGATCTTGGCATATTGTTTTCCCAATTTTGGGAAAGTTTTACTTCTTGGATCTCATTTGGTTTTCTTTTGAAAACATTTTTGTAATCTCCTTTGCAAGGCTCCCATGTTGGGATGCATGTGTATCATGTATAAGCAAGTGATGATTCAAAAATTGTGTTGTTCCTTCCTTTGTTAATAGTTTGAAGTTGTATGTAATGGGTTTTGTAAAATTGGTCTCATTGATAAATGTTTCCTTCAAGCTTGGAAGAGTCTTGTGTAAGCCTTGTTTTGCATTCATCTTGGAGACTTATAAATACTATAATCATACCTCCATTTCCTTTATTTTTATCATCAAATTTGATTGGTATACTGGACCTTCTTGGGATCATGAAAATCCTTCTCATGTTCCAATCCCGCCAATTTCCAGAGATAGCTATAGAAAATTTCCCCTCAAAATGGATTATGCATTATCTATCCACAAGTCTCAAGGACTGACTCTTCATAAAGCTATTATTGACATTGTCAACACCAAATGACAAGGGCTTACATTCACCTCTATTTCTAGAGTCCCCTCCTTGAATGACAATCAAATATCTTCAGCATCATCTTCAAAAGATTACTTCAAGATATTAAAGACTCCTCTTCTTCAAACATGATTAAAAGAAGAGTCACGCCTTGATCCCTATCTCTATTCCCACTCTCTTATTTACCTTCCTCCTTCCCTTCCCTATCCTTCTATCTGTCATGTCCATTCTCCTTTCTCTACTTTTGTATCTTATTTTATGTCCTCAAAGATGCTATTCTTTACATTTCCTATGCTTAAATATAATGCATATGGTTATCATATTTCTCTGCTACTTCTTTCCTATTCTCATATGCTCTCATGTTTCACCTCTTTTTTTTTCATGTACTATCGTTCCATCTCCTTCTCTTTACCTTTCAACATTCACTTCGCACTACTCATGTGTGATTGCTAGTGATATACTTGTATGATAAACTAATACGTGTATTATCTTATTTTAAACTAGAAGGATGTATGTAAAATGAAAGTTTTGAAAGCCAATTGGATTACATGTTTGCAGAGTTAAATGATATCAATGTAGGGGTTAAACCATATAACAATGTTGCAAAGATCTATAATCGAGTAATCATACAAGCAATGTATGCAGAAATAACTAGAAGATAAAATAAAAAAGAGAAATATTACACTAGATTTAACGTGGTTCACCCAGTGTGGGCTACGTCCACCAAGAAATGACCGATATTATTATTCAGTGCTTTATAGAGGAAATACAATGAATATATATTTGTCTTCCAACACCTCATAGGATGTTGAATGATTTTCTCTCACTCAGCTACTTTTCTTTCTCACCAAGGAAACTTACATGCAAAAAAATTACTATATATATTCTCTCCTTCTTACTTACCCTCATACAATGCATACATGCATATATATATATATATATATATATGTATGTATGTATGTATGTATGTATGTATGTATGTATGTATGTATGTATGTATGTATGTATGTATGTATGTATGTATGTATGTACACACACACACACACACACACACACACACACACACACACACACACATATATTGGGTATCTTAACTTTGCTTTTACAATCACTAAATCATCTTTAAAATTATTTATTTATTCTAGTTTTCTTCAAAAACAAAAAACTACATACATTGTGTAAAATCACACCTGGTTATTGCCGCTCGACCGACACCCGTCACTTCTTGACCTGGACTAACCAACGCCGATTACACCTTGACCGACGCCGGTTACTATCAAAACCAGTAACATGTAAAAGCAAGTTTCTTGTGAAGCAATTAAGCTCCATTCTCAACAATCTCCCACTTGGAGATCAATTGTTGCACTGTATTGTGCATCACCATCCTTGGTTCCTTTTCCTTGGCCTGTTTCTTCCTCTTCAAGTCTTAAACTTGAAGACCAATAAAAGTGGAGTGAAGCTCCAACTTCTCCCTTACCAATGGCTTCGTTAGCATATCTGCAGGGTTCTCATTCATATGGATTTTCTCTAACTTTAGCTGTCCATCCTCCAACACACGTCGTAATATAAGTGCTTTAATAATTTCATTTATTTATTTTATATCACTTTATTATAATTTATTGTGACTTAAGTCACCCTTATACGTTTCCTTTGGTTGTCGGGTTGAAAAAATGGGCCAAATGTCTTTGAATGGGAAGGGGATATTATAGTCTTCCCTTCACAAAATTGCTTTCCCTCAAGCAATTTCTGATTTTGTTTTGTCCAAGTGCCATGCACAATAGACAAAACATAATGAAGTGATCTGCATTCCTAGCTCATGTTGTAGACACCAAAATTGGGTCACACTCCCTTGACCCCTCGTTAAATAATCAACTTGAACACACTCACCTAACCATGGCCCCTTGCACCCCACACTAATATTAATTTAATTAATTTAATTAAATTAATCCATGTCCTCACAATATTTATTATTTAATTATCCTAATTAAGATAATTCCCACCCCACCACCTCACCTAGACACCTCACCTAGCCACCTCACCCTAAATCTATTCTTAGTATGTTGCCATAACTAACTAAGACCTAACTAAACCCTAAAAATAAATGCCTACATCCCCTCTAACCACATTCCCACATAAAAAAGGTAACTCCTGCTCTTGCCGGATGAAGAGAGATATATGGCAGAAATCATTGCCATGATCTCCTATTTTTAGTAAACCTAGGGAATCCCACCTTAACCGACGCTAGTCACCCCTGAACCAATGCCGGTCAACCCGGAACCATTGTCGATTACCTTTTATTCCCTTTGGTAACCTTATTTCAAGGTTGGCACATTCTAAGAGAAAGGAAAGAGACCAGAGCTGCATGCAAGCAAAACAAGCATCCTTTTACACATCCAGACATCCAGAGCCATCACTAGGATCAATCATAGAGCCATTGCATTCACGAAAGCACTTTGGGAAATCACCGCATCTTGGACCATACACGTATTCTCCGATCAACCACCTCCACCACTCAACCATCAGATCCTTAACACAGTAAGTATGGCCCTAACCAAGTATGGTTTATTTCAGTTAGTAATCTTTATTACTCCTATTATTAATCTATTCTTTGCATGCTTATTGCTTATGTTGGTACCCAGATTTAATCTCCTTCACAACTTGAGCAACATTATGGATTTTACAAGACACTCAGAGGCAAATAAATGATATATATGTTGTTTTGTATCCGAGGAAGCAATTTATCTAACTTGTTAGCACTTAGGATTTGAAGAAGTGGGTAGCACCTTGAAAGGATTTGATCTAATCCTCACTATTTTAGGTTGTGCCTATCAACCAAGGTAAGAGAACCTATATTGTAGCATCCGTATTGTGAAGGAGGTGAAAATATCCTTGATCTGCATCTGATTGTATGGAGATGGCCTTGAGAAAACATGATCAATTTCCCATTATTCAAACTCAATAGAGCTATCACTACTAA
This sequence comes from Taxus wallichiana var. yunnanensis, assembly GCA_018340775.1. Taxonomy (NCBI): domain Eukaryota; kingdom Viridiplantae; phylum Streptophyta; class Pinopsida; order Cupressales; family Taxaceae; genus Taxus; species Taxus wallichiana. The sequence goes on from CM031233.1 coordinate 151,423,044, forward strand.
ATGATGGAAATGCTTTCAAGACAAGGCTGAGGCTACTAGAGACATGGTGTGATCCTGATTGCATTGTGCATTTTTGTAAATGGATTAGATTCTTTGGTTTATACACAGGGTAAAGCAAGGGTAGTATGGGTAGGATTAGTTTTTTTGAATGAAATTTGGGTGGGAGATATTAGACAAGATTAACTAGAATTTTCCAAATTCTTTGAGGACCTTTGCACAAAACTTGTAAGACCTAAACAACGGAATGCTTCAAAGAGGTTAAGGTACTCCTTCAACCAGGATATGTGTACCAAATGGAGGCCCAAATTTGCACTCTTCCACACAATCTTTGACAACCTGCCACAAAATCTTGAAGCTAGATGAACCAACAAAGTATCTAGAAATTTCTATTTTATCATACCTAAGGTACCCCCAAAGGTTTACAATCAAATCTATATCAAGGAAAGCAGACTGAATTTAAATTTGTTTATCCCTTCATCGGATGAAATATCTTCTGATTATGGAATTGAAAATGCCACTAATCTATCACAAGAATGAGATCTACATGATCAAAAGAAACTCCAAACACCAGATTGCAATAGGAGCAAGAAACACAAATTGAAAACATTTTGAAATGTAAGTGTATGCAAATTTTGTCAAGAGACAACACAGAATAATCTAGAAATGATAAAATTTATCAACAGGGGAATGTTTTAAGAATAATCTCAGAGCTTGTTGATGGATTTACAACTAAAACCAACTCAACATGATACAAATCTGATGCAAAAAGGAATTAGAAATGGTTCTTCTCAGAGAATGGGATTTTTCTCGATTTGCCCGTGAAATTATAAGTTTCTCCAACCCTTTGCATGAAAAACTCCTGTAATATATACATTCCATTACAATTGATCCTTCTTTCCCAAGAAAATAATATGCCAAAGGATCAAATTTGCTACAAAAATTTCTCATGATTCGCAGACAGGACGTTTAATGAACATGTCTAAAATGTTGCCATTGTCTCAAAAAGAGATGAATCATTGAAAAATTTACATCATTGTCCATTGTGGAGGCACGTTTTCATCTTCAAAGCATGTAGACCCCCTTCCATTAATTATTTCATCCTTATCCCTCCAAAATTTGACTATGTAACTTTTGGATATGATATTTAACGTTTCTACTCAAGCCCGAACAAAGTTTCATTTCAAAAGTACCTCAAATCTGCAAATTAAATTTTCAAATTCATTACATTGATCCTTGAAGGAAAATACGACATGAATTTGCCAAAAATTTAGTGAAAATTGATGCAAAAATCACATCTCCAAGCTTCCTAGAGCTCAAATGGTGGCAAAACTGAAAAATGCATAGTTACTGTTGATCTTCCTTTATCCTTTAATCTGAGCCCTCCACGTGGAGAAAAACCATTGGAGATGGGCTTTGGAGGCACCTTTTTCCATTTAAACTTTTCGGAAAAATTTGGAAAATTTTGATATTTTTCCCCACACCTCCGCCTCATGAAAATGGGCCTGACACGTGTCCCAAAGTGGGCCCCATTGGAATCACAGACCGATTCTACACATTTCCACCTTTTTTGGAAAAAGGAAAATTTTCCAAATTATCCCCATGGACCCGCACCTTTGATTCTATCCCTGACATGTGGTGATTCTTTGATTCACTGTAGGCTTGCATTCCTCCTTTTAATTTTATGCCTTTATGCCAAAAATGGGAAAAATTCTCAATTTTTCCCGAGGCCAGAAGTTCTACCTCTAGCCATGATCCTACCATGTGTCCACTCCTGATTGGTATGGCGGACCCACGGCCCTTTTCACAACTTTTTCTCCCTTTCACCAAAAATAAAAAAATTTCTAAGTCTTCCTCCAGCCTCCATTCCTGCCTTTGATGCAAATGTGACACATGTCCACCTATGATTAGCTGCAGGCCTATGGGCTCATTTCATACTTTAACTCTTTTTCACCAAAGGAAAATTTTCTCTTGTGCCTCCACAGATCCTTTGCTCCATTATTTTGACTTTTATAAGCGCCACGCATCCTCCTTGGGGGCTGTAGAGATGCGGTGGCAACTTGTGCATTTTTCCAAAACACAAAACGTTAAGTTTTTTAGAAATGACCTGTCAATCCTTTTCCAATTACAAATGGCCACGTATGCAAAAGTATATGAGCTAGAATTTTATGGGAAAAGGATGCCCGTATGACCGTAAAAAAATGCAGAAATTGCCAACGACCCCCAAAATTGATTTTTTCTTCGTGGGTGAAGAATTTTTCGATCAAAAGACAAATGGAAAGTGTTTTTAGGCAATTTACGACCATGGCAAGGGATATTTGAGTGCAAATATGTATAAAATGAATAATTTCGAGCTCCAAAGGCTGGGAAAACATGGGAAAAATGACAGAGGCATTTGAACGGGAAAAATTAGGGCAAGGTAATGAGTTTACAAACAATCCAATGCACAAGAATGGAGCTACAACTTCACATCATCAATTTCATGAGGAAAAAATGTTTCAGAGCACAAAGAGCAAAGGGGAAACATGGAAAAATGGTAGAGGATCAAAATGGGCACCAACATTGGCTCCTACTCGGGGATGGGCACTCCCAGTGAGTGCCACAAGAACAAAAGTAGACCAAGTGCCAAAATAATCCATTGGGAAAATGGATTCATGAGCCAAAGCCACCAAAAAACCAGTTGAGAAACCAACAAAAATGGCTGCCACACACCAAGGCAAACCACGAACCGACAAAACACCAAAAATAGAGCAAAAGCCAAACACTATACATTGTACAAGTTGGTAAGCAAACCTTGATTCAAAGAAAACAAATCAAGGGGAAACCCCAAATGTCCTCCATGCTAGATATGACCATGCCAAGAGGTTCTGATATGTTTTTAGCAACTAGAAATATACCTCTTTTTCTTCTTTGTTTAATTTGTAAACCATCCAGTTTCTTTGAAGCTCCTCCATTGTGTTCAAGTCAAACCTTTTAACATTTTTCAAGGTTGAATCAAGGACCAAATTTCTAGAAAAACAACATACATAGGAGATATGTTTTCAACAACTTCATACTCCCTAAAATCCACAAAGCTCACAAAGTGATTAGTACTAGCATCTACCTGCAAAAATTCATAAGATGCATTGTTTGGGTCTTCAATAAGGTACAACATCTTTTTCTCTCCATATAACTTTACTAAGTTTCCTTCAATGGGGATAGTGGCATAAGACATGTCCATTTGGACACTCCCACCAACACTTGCATCCTATTTCCTCGATAATAACATACCCCATTTGGCAGGGCAATCAACAATCATAACATCCAATTTTAAATTCCTCCCAGGATAAGATGCAAGTTACACCACCAGATCTTTGACACACCCAACAAATAGCACTTCCTTGGAATCCATGGCAGTACACTTTCCATATGCTGTTGTCACTTTGATTCCCAATTCATTCATGACCTCCAAAGGCATGACATTGCATGATGCCCGAAGTCAAACATACAGTTATGTAATAACTTGTCTTTGATAACCAAGGTAGTGAAAAATGGATCCACGTTTAATGAGATTTAATGAAAGAATTTCCTAAGTAAACCTCGTGTGTTCCCCAACTCTTCCAACACTTGTGGTTGTTCCAATTCTGCAATGGAAATAGGAATCCCAACCTTGTTTCCAACTCTACCTTGGGTACTCTCTTCCTCTTTGAATCCTAAATATTCAAAATCCCTCTTCTTGTGCTCAAGAATCCTAAGTAACTCAGAAATTGGGATAGGAATCTTGATCTGACTCAAGACTTGGGAAATATCATATGGAGCATTCTTGGTTAAAGTAGCACTAGGGGAAATATTGTAAAATTCATCAGATGGTATGGAATTATTTTCAGTTTGGATCACAAGTTTTTCTTGGGGGAATAAGGCCTTTACCAAATGTCTATTTCTTTGGAGTTTCTTTAGTAAGCAATGGAAAATTTGACTTGGCTTGTTGCCCCTTAGAAGCTTTAATTCTGGTATTTTGCTCCTTCTCTTGGGCAACTACAACATTCATAAGCAGCTGCCTATCCTCCTCTGAAGGAACCCCTCCATCATACTTCTCAATCATCAACGCCTTCAAGTATTCAAAATCATTATCAATTTCTAAAACATGAGAAGGAGGAAGAAGATGTACCCGTTGGGTACAATCCCAAAAAATAGCAGCAATCCTAGCACTTATGACAACCATTGAAGTTTCGCCCTTGGTGAACTTGTAGGGATCTCCATCATGTAGGCATCATCATCAATTTCAACTTCAACTTCCTCTTCAATTTGCTGATCTATTCCACATGGAGGATGGGGTAAAAAACATCTGTCACACCAATCAATCTGATTTGCATCATCAACGATGACCACTCTAGCATTTAATGGATCGAGGCACTACCTTACTTTCCTTGGCTTGAGATTACCTATTTCCAAACCTAATAGGCCCTTTACCTTTGTCATCAAATCTCTGCTCATTCCTGTGGCGATTGCCGAATCTATCTTGTGTTTGCTACCTAGGCTGACCTTGTGAAATTTGTCCAATTCCCTTCTCAGCTCTTTCCAACTTGTAGGAAATCTCTTTGACAGCCCCTACCAAAGTTTTCACCACTTCCTCCAAGCATACACTCTTTCTTACTTGAGGCTTCTCGGGGTTTACCAATTTAACTCCATCTCTCTTAGGAGGTTTCCCAACGGCCTTAATGTTATTTTCAAACTGTAGTGCCATGGTAAAGGCCTGCCTCAAATTAGTAGGGTTTTTTTCTCTTAAGTAGTAGGTTTCTTTCTTTTCAAATGCATCTTTGCATATTTGATCAAGCATGAATCATCGAGATGGCCTCAAATTAATGGTAGTCTTCTCAATGTAGTGTTAAATCTTGTGTTGAAGTCATGAACCGATTCATTGGGGTTCTTCTTGATATTCTCAAATTTAGACAAGAGAAATCTTGGATTAGTCGTATCACCATATTGCAACCTAAATGCATTGTTCATCTCGGTCTAAGAATCAATAGAATTATTAGGAAGAGCCTTGTACCAATCTCTTGCATCCTCTTATAGTGTATGAATGAACAATTTGACATACACATCTTAAAACTATATTTCAAAATCCTCCATGTTAAAAAAAAGTTTAAGATGTTGATCACCGGATTATAACATTGTTACCTTGGAATTTTGGCAATCTATTTATGAAATCTTGAGGGAGAACATTTGGATAACCATCCATTCCTCTAAAGTCTATAGGAATAAAGGTGTTAACAAAAATGGAGGTCTAGGTGGGCCATATTGTTTTGAGGTGGTGGTCTTGGAGGAGAAACAAAATGATGAGGAGTGAGAGGCCTCTAGGGAATAGAAATGTAATCTTCAAAATGGATATCCCCTATAAGATCAGCTTCTTGATAAACTCTAGCAGATTTGGAAAAAATAGGGGAAAATGAGGAGCAAGATTTTCAAAGACAAATGAAGGTCCCTCTCTAGATGGAGAATGCAAATTTTCAAGAGGATTATCGATTGAGACCTATATGAAGAAGCTCCAGTCCTCAATGACAGGTTGATCAATCTCAAGTTCAACCAAGGGAACCTCCTTCCTTGAGCTCTGCTCTCCAACCACCTTCCAAACTCTTCTCCCTTCTAACTTTGAGTTCCTTGAATATGAAAACAACTTCTTAGCAAAGTCTCTAATGAAGAGAGATCTTCCTTCCATTTTTACAAAGATTAGCAACACCAAAAAAACAAATGACAGAAAGCTAAGACACTGGTATTTATCAAGATCAAAACAACATGGAGTCACCACTAAGGACTTTCACCCTAGTTGTGCAAATGCACTAAAATACTTTGTCAAATACCTATCAACACTAAAAATATTACCAAACTTTATAGATCAGACCTTCCTTTTCTTAAATCTATCAACCAAAAATGCAAATGAAGTGCAACTACTTCTGGAAACTGATAAAATTACAGACGGAGTTTGAAACCTTTGCATACACCTTGCAAATCTGAGTATAGAATGATGCTTTAACAATATATTTGTAGATAGAACTTGCAAGAGACATTGTCAGGGTTTGATATGCATTCAAATATTTCAAATATGTATGCACATGGATAAGTTTGAACTAAGAATGTCCCCATAAATGGCGCTGAAGGGTTTTGGTACCAAAATTTAATCTCCTTCACAACTTGAGCAACATCATGGATTTTACAAAACACTCAGAGGCAGATAAATGATTTATATGTCATTTTGCAGCGGTGGGAAGAAATTTATCGACTTGTTATCACTCGGGCTTTAAAGAAGTGGGTAGCACCTTGAAAGGATTTGATCTAATCCTCACTATTTTAGGTTGTGCCTATCAACCAAGGTAAGAGAACCTATATTGTAGCCTCTGTATTGTGAAGGAGGTGAAAATATCCTTGTACTATGCAGATTATATGGAGATGGCCTTGAGAAAACATGATCAATTTCCCATTATTCAAACTCAATAGAGTTGTCACTACTAAATGATGGAAATGCTTTCAAGACAAGGCTAAGGCTACTAGAGACATGGTGTGATCCTGATTGCATTGTGCATTTTTGTAAATGGATTAGATTCTTTTTTTGATACACATGGCAAAGTGGGGGTAGTATGGGTAGGATTATTTTGTTTGAATGAAATTTGGGTGGGAGATATTAAACAAGATTAACTAGAATTTTCCAAATTCTTTGAGGACCTTTGCAAAAACTTGTAAGACCTAAACAATCAGAATGCTTCAAAGAGGTTAAGGTATTCCTTCAACCAGGATATGTGCACCAAATGGAGGCCCAGATTTACACTCTTCCACACAATCTTTGACAACCTACCACAAAATCTTCAAGCGATAAACCAACAAAGTATCCAAAAATTTCTATTTTATCATACCTAATGTACCCCCAAAGGTTTACAATCAAATCTATATCAAGGAAAGTAGAGGGAATTTAAATTTGTTTATCCCTTCATCAGATGAAATCTCTTATGATTCTGGAATTACAAATACCACTAAGTTGTTACTGCAGAATTAGATCTCGCATGATCAAAAGAAACTCCAAACACCAGATTGCTATAGGAGCAAGAAACACAAATTGAAAACATTCTAAAATGTAAGTGTATGCAAATTTTTCCAAGAGACAACACAAAATAATCTAGAAATGATAAAATTTATCAACTGGGGAATGTTTCAAGAACAATCTCAGAGCTTATTGATGGCTTTACAACTGAAACCAACTCAACATGATACAAATCGATGCAAAAAGGAATTAGAAATGGTTCTCGGTGGTTTCTCATAGAATGGGCTTTTTCCCGCATTTTCCCGTGAAATTCTAAGTTTCTCCGACCCTTTGCATGAAAAACTCATGCAATATATACATTCCATTACAATTGATCCTTCTTTCCCAAGAAAAGAATATGCTAAATGATCAAATTTGCTACAAAAATTCCTCATGATTTGCAAAACAGGGACATTTAATGAACACATCCAAAAAGTTGCTAGTTGTCTCAAAAAGAGATGAATCATTGCAAAATTCACATCATTATCTATTGTGGAGGCACGTTTTCATATTCAAAGCATGCAAACCCCTTCCTTCAATTATTTCATCCTTATCCCTCCAAAATTTGACTCTGCTGACTTTTGGATCGATATTTCACATTTTCGCTCAAGCCCGAACAAAGTTTCATTTTGAAGTACCTCAGATCTACAAATTGAATTTTCAAATTGATTCCATTGATCCTTGAAGGAAAAAATGACATGAATTCACCAAAAATTTGGTGAAAATTGATGCAAAAATCACATCTCCAAGCTTCTTGGAGCTCAAATGACAGCCAAACTAAAAAATGCATGGTTCTTGTTGAACTTTCTTTATCCTTTAATCTAAGCCCTCCACATGGAGAAAAACCATTAGAGATGGGCTTTGGAGGTGCCTTTTTCCATTTAAACTTTTCGGGAAAAAATTGGAAAATTTTGATATTTTCCCCGCACCCTCCTCATGAAAACGGACACGACACATGTCCCAAAGTGGGCCCCATTGGAATCGCGGACCAATTCTACACATTTCCACCTTTTTGGAAAAAGGAAAATTTTCTAAATTATCCCCACAGACCCACACCTCTGATTCTGTCCCTGACACGTGGTGATTGCTGATTCATTGTGGGCTTGCATTCCTCCTTTTAATTTTATGCCTTTAGGCCAAAAAATGAGAAAAATTCTCAATTTTCCCCCAAGGCCCGAAGTTTTTCTTGTGACCCGATCCGCCATGTGTCCACTCCCGATTGGCACGACAAACCCGTGGCCCTTTTCACAACTTTTGCTCCCTTTCACCAAAAAGTAAAATTTTCTAAGTCTTCCGCCAGCCTCCATTGTCGCCTTTGATGCAAACATGACACGTGTCCAGCTGTGATTTGTTCTGGCTTGTGGGCTCATTTCATACTTTAACTCCTTTTCACCAAAGGATATTTTTCCGTCATGCCTCGCGCAGATCTCGCGCTCCACTATTTTGACTTTTATAACTGCACTAAATACCAAAGAAAAGGGGTTTCCCGTTGGCATTTTTACCGATGTTTGATAGGCCCACAAGGTCGGAAAGAGTTTTAAGTGCCATTTTCACTTATTCTCCTTGAAAATTTTAAGGAGAATGGACTTTAGCATCTTATTTGTAGCCTCAACTTGTCCATTAGCTTGAGGATAATAGAGAGAAGCCGTATGGTGATTTAGTTTTAACTTTTGACATAGTTCACGTAACTCCTCATTTTTGAAAGACATGCCATTATCAAAATAAACTTAGCAATTACACATCCATGTATGGTATTAAAAGGCATGGCCTCTACCCACTTAGTTAAGTATTATGGGGTTGTGATTATGAAGTTATGGTCGTCTGTTGATGAGGGAGAGAACTTCCCTATCAAATCTAGACCCCACATGGAAAAGGGCCATGGTGTTACAATTGGTTGCAAATCCTGTGTCGATATGTGGATCTCATGGGAGAAATCTTGGAATTTATGGAACTTGTGTACAAACTCTACCGCATCATGTTCTAACATGGGCCATAAGTAGCCCATCCGATGTATTTTCCGAGAAGTGGTGTGGCCTCCAAAGTGACCTCCACATACTCCACTATGAGATTCATAAAGAATATTCTCAGATTATTCTTTGTCAACACATCTTAGCAACATTCTATCGAAGGCTCTGTGATAGAGAACTTGTTCCAAGATCACATACTTAGCGGTGTGACATGTAGCTATCTTCTCTGTTGTGATGATTCCCCTTCAGGGTATGCATTATCCACTATGAAATTAATAATGTCAGTGTACCATGGGCACATGGAAATAGGGGTTTGAATTTGACATAATATATGCATTCATTAGGGGTGACTTTCTTGCACTTTTTACATCCCTCCATTTCATCATTAATTGAAAGATCAAAATATGAAAAGAGATTGTTTATGCTTAATTTGAATTGGTTGTCTTCTTCATCATTGGTGGAGTCTTTAGAGAGCATTGGATCATCCATTATGCAGAAAGGATATTCCTTTATTGAATATATTATTATCCTCGTTGGTTGTGACTCGAGCCAAATGGAATTGCTGAATGTTGATTCTATCTTTGTCTCTTCTACTTCTTCCTCCATTACGTTGTTTTGGATTTCATCGGGAGGTTCCATGACAATATCTTCTTTGGAAGCATCCAATAATATTTCAGGAATGAAAACCTCATAGTATGGGCATTAATCTGGGTCTTCTTCCATAGAGTGTGTCTCATATTCTTCCTCCATTTGATGTGGAGCTTCAAGATGTTCATATCTTATCTATAGAGCTAAAACATACCTCTAAATTTCATTAAATACTTCGGGGTCAGAATTTCCTTCTATTATGCTCTGAAACCTTTTCACATATTCTCTTTTCAAAATATTCATTTCTTCATCACCGTATGTAATGAATTCATCTAGAGAATAGTAGAAGAAGGAAAACGTTCTTAATTTTGTAATGAGTTGTGAGAGATTCTAAAAATATTCTTTAGTGGATCTTGCACCATCCTGTCTTTCGTCATCTTCTTGAATGCTGATTTTATCTTCACCGGAAGGCTCAAGGATAGGATTTTCTTCAGTGGCATACAAGAACCTTTCAGCTATAAAAACCCTATGGTACAAATGATATTCAGGATCTTCCTCTCTAGGAAAAATCTCTTCTTCTTCCTTTATATGGGCTGCTTCAAATTGCTCGTTCATCTCTTGCAAGAATTTGAAATATTCTTGACTTTCACACCTTAGCTTATCTCTCCTTTGAATCCATTCTTCTTCATCGGTGGATGACTTATTTCTTCTTTCCTTTTTCAATACTAGTCGGAACCATGGTGATCAATGATCTTCTTTTCTAGGAAGACATCTTATTCTTATTATTCATCGTAACTCATTGGTACTTCACCCCAATCTAGAAATTTCTTCATGATTGATAAGGCCAAAATATGCCTCATCAATGTGCAATAAATGATCTTATTTTACTCTCCTTTTTATCAAGTTTGACTGCATTTTGTGACTTTTGTTTGATCTAGTATAAGTTAGGATGTAATTTTCCATCTTTTGTTGGATTTATTTCTAATGTCTAAAAACTCTATAATTCCTAACAAAGTGTGTGGAAATTTAGTTTTTGTAATAAAACATGTCACATTCAGTCAGAAGAACAAAGTATGAAGCAACCAACACGTTTTTGGGAACATTGGCTTCAATACGGCTTAGCTCCGGAACCTCTAGGCTTAGTTCTGGAACTCCATCACACAACAAAGGAACTCTATCACTTAGTTCTGGAACCTTTAGACTTAGTTTTGGAACTTGAAACTTAGTTCTGGAACTCCTGCGCTTAGCTCCGAAACTTTCGCAGTTAGTTCCAGAATAGTTCCCTTTGGTTCTAGAACTTCTCCAAAGTTCTGAAATCAATGGGAATCTATTTATTTTGACAACATCCAGTGATAGAGAAATCAATGGGCCTTCTAATCAGGAGTAGATCAATAGATTGTTGATTCTTCATACTCCATAAATACGTATGCAGATCAGACAATTGTATGTCCAAAGAAGGTTCCTAAATTCCACATCTACTTTGAGCACTATTTTGTTTCATTAGAACCTATTGATAGATGGAAAACTATTAAGCACTTGTGATTGTAAATGCATCTTCAGATGATGAAATATATATAAGGACTTGTAGATAGATTAAAATATAATAGATTATATATATGATAGATATATAGTGAAGTTTGTAAGACAGAACATTTCAAGTAATAAGATAGCCATTTCATTTTGAGAGAATCATACTTTGTCAACTCCTGATTCAAGGTGGAGCATGTTATTTTTGTGATCCTATTTTCATGTTAGAGTGTGGTACACCTTCTATGTGTTACACTCGGAGTATTTTTACGGCGGTCCCACTCGCGCTGAGCGGGTCGTGGGGTTCAAGGTGAAGCCCTCAAGCAAATTTTCATGGGTGGTTTATTAACCCATGGGTAATGGGTAACCGTTATGGGCTGTTTTTGGGCCCATGGTTTTTTGGTACCCATTGTTTTGTAAAACCACCTCTTCGGCTACCCATAGGTTTATGGGACGGTTTTATTTTTTTCCCATTGTTTGATACCCATGGTTTTGTAAAACTACTTAAGTAGTTGTCTATTTATATGGTCTTATGCATATGATAGATAGACAAGCAAATGTATTGTAGATGTGCTTTGAATTCAGGTGTGAATTTTGTAGAGTTTGTTGAGCATAGCTCCAAACGGATCCGGGGTTGTGTATTGAGAGAGTGGAGGCTTGTAATAAAATATGAGCAAGTGATTCTTGGTGGACGTAGCCCAAATTGGGTGAACCATGTTAAATACTATTTTTGTGTTGTGTTATTTATTCTGCACTTTTATTTGAGATCTATAATATTTTTTGCATATTAGTTTCTACTGTTGCGATTCTATAAGGGATTATTCCGCATATTTTATCTCTTATTTCCTAAAAATTGGTATCAGATCCTGTTTTGGTTTGCTGAAGTGTTGAATCGTAGGGAAATTTTTATCTTGAGTGGGAGCTATGGCAGATGATGGAAGATCTAGGGTTGATAAATTCAACGGGTAGAATTTCAGTCTTTAGAAGATGCAGATGGAAGATTACCTTTATCAAAAGGATCTTTATACTCCGTTGTCTGAGAAGGTGAACAAACCCTCGAGTATGAAAATGTAGAATGGGATTTGTTGGATCAGAAGGCACTTGGAATGATCCGTCTATGTCTTGCATCTTTAGTATTATTTAATGTTTCAAAGGAAAAGACTACAAAATATCTAATGGATGCATTAGGAAGTTGTATGAAAACCCTCTGCCTCTAACAAGATATTTTTAATGAAAAAGTTGTTTAATATGAAGATGTCTGAGAATAGTTCAGTAGCAGATCATTTAAATGATTTCAATATGGTTGTGAATATGCTAGCTTCGGTTACAATAGAATTTGATGAAGAAGTTAGGGCTTTATTAATTATGTGCTCTTTACCTAAAAGTTGGAATAGCCTGGTAATGGCGGTAAGCAACTCGGTTCCAACTAACTCGAAGTTGAAGTTTGAGGATGTTGTAGGGGTGATTCTAAGTGAGGAAATGCAAAGAAAAAGATCTAGGGAATCTTCTACTTCAGGGAATGCTTTGATAAAGTGGAAACTAGAGGGAGACAGAAGAATAGAGGAAACCGTGGAAAATCGAAAGATCGGGCAAGGTTAAAATCCAAGAGCAAGATTGTATGTTGGAACTGTGGAAAGTCTAGGCATGCAAAGAAGGATTGTTGGGAGCTTCAAGACAAGAAGAAATAATAGGAAGAAAACAAGGAGGCAAATGTGGCATCGGGTAATGTATGTCAAGATGCTTTGATTCTTTCTTTGCATAATATTATTGAATCTTGGGTTTTAGATTTAGGGGCTTCTTTTCATGCTACTCCACATAGGAATTATTTTGTTGATTATGTTCAAGGGGATTTTGGGCATGTTTTTCTTGGTGATGATGAGCCTTGCAGTATAGTTGGAAAATGTTCTGCTGAGGTTAAGATGCAGAATGGGAATACATAGCTATTGAAGGATGTTAGACATGTGCCTACATTAAGGAGAAATTTGATATCGGTGGGGCAATTGGGAAGTGATGGTTGTCTTGTGATATTTGACTAACTCTTGGAAGGTTACCAAGGGTGCTCTTGTAGTGGCAAGAGGTAAGAAGGTTGGAACCTTGTATTTAACCACCGATAGTACTAACGATTGTAATCTTGTGGCTTGGATGTAGATACAACATTATGGCACTATAGGCTCTCGTCATATGAGCCATAAGGGCATTAACATTATAAAGAAGAATTTTCCGGATATACTAAACAAAGGTTGGTGGTCAAGGGGTTTACACAGAAACAAGGTATAGATTTTGATGAGATATTTTCTCCTGTAGTAAAAATGACTTCTATTAGAACTATTCTTGGAATAGTGGCAGCAGAAGACTTGCACTTAGAACAGTTAGATGTAAAGACTGCATTTCTCCATGGTGATTTGGAGGAGGAACTATATACACAACAACCAGAGGGCTATGAGGTCAAAGGTAAAGAGGAGATGGTGTGTAAACTGAAGAAGAGCTTGTATGGCTTGAAACAAGCTCCACGTCAATGGTATAAGAAGTTTGATAGCTTCATGATGGAGCAAGGTTATATTAGATGTCATTCTGACCATTGCGTGTATACAAAGAAATTTGAGGATGGAAGTTATATTATCCTATGTTTGTATGTTGATGACATGTTGGTTGCAGGTAAAAACATGCAGGAAATAAAAGTACTCAAGAAACAACTAAGTGAATCCTTTGATATGAAGGATTTGGGGGCAGCCAAACAAATCCTTGGTATGAGGATAACTTAGGATAGGAAGGAACGGAAGTTGAATTTATCTCAGGAAGAGTACATTAAGAAGGTATTGGACAGGTTTAACATGCAGGATGCTAAACCGGTTGGGACTCCTTTGGCAAGCCATTTCAAGTTATCAAAGGAGCAGTGTCCCATGACAGAGCAGGAAAGAAACCAGATGTCCAAGGTACCTTACTCATCAGCGGTTGGAAGTTTGATGTATGCTATGGTGTGCACTAGGCTTGATATTGCCCATGCAGTGGGAGCTGTGAGTAGATTTATGAGTGATCCAGGTAAAGAGCATTGGCAAGTAGTAAAGTGGATCCTTCGGTATTTGAGAGGGACCATGGGGACAGTTTTGTGCTACAGTGGATCAGACATAACTTTACGTGGTTATGTAGATTCGAGACATAGCTGGAGATGTAGAGAGTAGGAGGAGCACAATAGGTTATATTTAACTGTAGGTGGGATAGCAGTGAGCTGGATTTCACGACTACAGAAGCTGGTGGCTTTGTCAACCACTGAGGCTAAGTATGTTGCTGCCATAGAGGTAAGAAAAGAGATAATTTGGTTACAACAATTGCTTGAGGAGTTGGGGCATAAGCAGGAGGAATGTAAGTTGTATAGTGATAGTCAGAGTGCTATACACCTAGCTAAGAACTCTGCTTTCCACTCTAGGACAAAGCATATACAATTGAGATATCACTTCATCAGGACAACTTTGGAGGAAGATAAGTTGAAGTTGGAGAAGATTCATACCAGTCAGAATCCTGCAGACATGATGACCAAGGTGGTCATAAGGGATAAAATAAAGCTATGTTCAGCTTTGGTTGGCCTTCGCAGATGACAGTGAAGGGTTGAGAAGCTTGCTCAGTGGAAATTAGTCTCCAAGTGGGAGATTGTTATGTTTGTGGAGCCTATTTTCATGTTAGAGTGTGGTACACCTTCTATGTGTTACACTCGGGTATTTTTACGGTGGTCCCGCTCACCGGTGAGCGGGTCAGGGGGTTCAGGGCGAAGCCCCCAAAGCAAATTTTCATGGGTGGTTTATTAACCCATGGGTAATGGGTAACCGTTATGGGCTATTTTTGGGCCCATGGTTTTTCGATACCCATTGTTTTGTAAAACTGCCTCTTCGGCTACCCATAGGTTTATGGGATAGTTTTGTTTTTTGCCCATTGTTTGATACCCACAGTTTTGTAAAAATACTTAAGCAATTGTCTATTTATATGGTCTTATGCATATGATAGATAGACAAGCAAATGTATTGCAGATGTACTTTGAATTTGGGTATGAATTCTATAGAGTTTGTTGAGCATAGTTCCAAACAGATCTGGGTATTGTATTGAGAGAGTGGAGGCTTGTAATAAAATTTGAGCAAGTGATTCTTGGTGGATGTAGCCCAAATTGGGTGAACCACGTTAAATACTGTTTTTGTGTTGTGTTATTTATTCTGCACTTTTATTTGAGATCTGTAATATTTTCTGCATATTAGTTTCTACTGTTGCGATTCGATAAAGGGATTATTCCGCATATTTTATCTCTTATTTCCTAACAGAGCAAGGGCCCACTCCTCCAAGAAGCATGATTCTTTGTTTTATTGGTATTTATATTTCTAAGAAATTCATGTAAATCTGTTAAGTGTTAATTCTGTAAATGCTTTTGATTCTTCAGTTGAATTCTGTCATGTACTTGTCCCTGCAGGTGTTATAGGTTAGACTCTTATTTCCTTGCAAGAATTTTCAACAACATTTTCAAACGTGTGTTTACTTCTAGCAATTTTTTCATTCTACAAGAGTGTGTTTACTTCCAATAATTTGTTTCATTTTGCAAAAGTGTGTTTCATTTCTAGTAGCACGTTTAATTCTGAAGATTTATTTATTTCAGCAATGAGTGTTTATTTCAGCAAGTTTCTTATAGTATAGTTTTAATAAGACTTTGCCAAGGAATCCTAAAGACACTACAAAAACCCCCAAAAAATATAAAAATAATAAATACCTACAATCAATTACTAGATCACTAAGATTCTTCTTGTTGCATATAGCTTTAGACACACCCCTAGTTTGAATATGACATCAACTAAGAGTTGATTAAATGAAGGGAATAATGACACCCATCATTTTTGGTGCCATTTTTGGGGACCCATTAGTTATAATTGTCTAATTAGGTGTCAACAAGAGCAACAATCATACATCTAGTAATTGAAAAATCTTCCCTACGTTATCATAAAATTTATGAGTAGACCAAGAGACTCAAAGGGTATATTTCTCCCAAAAATATCTCAACAAGAACTATCAACATCCTTTGGTTCAAATAAGGAGGTTGAGAAAAATTAGAAGCACCATTATCTCCTATTAGACAAGAAGTAGAACTTCCACCTTTGGAATTTTTGGATCAATCACCAGAAGGAAGTGGAACTTTTAGGAGAAGGATTATATCCCAAGACCCGCTTAGAGAAATTTTTGACTCTCAATTGAGTAGTCAACCTCCTACTCCTGAATTTTCACCTTCACCAAAGTGGATCACATACTACATTGATTGGGAAAAGATCTAGAAGATACTATAGATATGGCACGAGAAGCTGAAAGAGAACTTGATAGGACCTTTACCTATCCAATTCAGTTAGAGGATGATGATACACCTATGAATAATATTTCACTTGCACACTTGCCTACATTTATAAGGATTTCATCTAAGGATCCTGACCAATTCTTATTTGAATTTAAAGTATTGTGTTAGAACTATGATTAAAAAATAGAAAATCAAAAACTCAAGTTGTTTCCATCCACTTTGAAAGATGCAATAATGAGGTGGTTTATGGAATTAACATCCAATTCTATTACCACTTGGGCAGAAATGAAAATTATGTTCCTATACAAATACCAATACTATTGTTGAGGGACAAACATAAAGGAAGATTTTTTAGGATCAAACAGGAAGAGGATGAAAATATGGAAGATTATTTAGATAGATTCCTCTTTGTAAGTAAAAGGTGTGGATTTGTACTTCAAGAAGAGCTAAGAAAAACCATTTTTCTTAAAGGTCTGGATGATGAATCTAGGGAATCCCTTAACTTAATGGGAGGTGGAAACATCAATCAATTAAGAATGAATGATATTAAAGACCTTTGTAGAAGTTATTCAAGAACAAGGGGTGGACCTAGGAAAGGAAAAACGTGAAAACTGCAAATCAAGACATGAACAAACTTATGGATGAACTAGAAAACTTTAAAACAGACATCCTAGTTCAATTAACTTCCACCATGGATGGATTGCAAGCCAAAGCAAATGCTAATACTGAACCATTAGCTATGTATTGTCCTAGATGTAGAAAGAAGCATGCACTAAGAGATTGTCCTTTGGATAAAACAAAAATGTGTCTTATTTGTGAATCTAGGGAACATGAAGCTAATGTTTGTTCTCTTCTTCCATTCATAAAAAATCAGCTTAAACAAACTAGCACTTCATCCACTGTAGAAGAAGTAAAATTTTTCCAGAGACAACCTAGCCAAGGGAAGTTCATACCAAGATTTGTTCCTAATCCCTTTATTCAAGAACCTTTAACAAAATATGGCTAAACAATTAACATGGTATATACTTCCTCCCAATCTAAATTAATTAAAGATCTAAATCTAATATCTGAAATTTGTATATTGGTATTTAGACCCATGATTAAGGATTCATATTATGCCATGTTATTAGTACATTCAAAGTTAAGTTTGAATGATAACGAAAGTGGAATGTTTGTGTAGGATGATAATGACACCGACTCCTCCTCTTTCTTGGCATTTAGAACCATCGAAGAAGAGATTCATTTTAATGGGGATAAATTTAGATTCATCGATGTTATTGATGGATTCTTCAGGAAAGTATTCATGAGGGAGTCAGTTATCTGGAAGGGGTGCGTCAGCGAGTTTATCTGCAATGGCCTGACCTTTAATATATTTTTGAGATATGATTTCGAGGTCAAATTCAGTCATTAGCATAAGCCATCGAGTTATGTGATCATTATGATAAGTTTTAGAGTACATGGTTTTAAGTGGATTAAAGTGGTAATGACATATGTCTTGTGATTGAGGAGGTAAAAAAATACAACGCACAACATAAATTTTCAGCTTCGGTGTAGCATGTTTCATACTCATGGAGTGTGCAACTAATATAGTATATGACCTGTTCACAACCTTGATTATCATGGTGGGCAAGCATAACTCCTAGAGCATGTTCTAAAGTGGATATGTATAGATAAAATGATTCCCCTTCACGAGGTGGAGTAAGCATAGGAGGTGATAATAGATATTGTTTGATTTCATCAAAGGCTTTCTGACAATCAAAATCCCAATGAAATTTTATATCCTTGCAGAGAAAATGGTGAAACAGTTGA
This sequence comes from Taxus wallichiana var. yunnanensis, assembly GCA_018340775.1. NCBI lineage: Eukaryota > Viridiplantae > Streptophyta > Pinopsida > Cupressales > Taxaceae > Taxus > Taxus wallichiana. The sequence goes on from CM031233.1 coordinate 151,441,297, forward strand.
CAATGGTCAGAAATTTGTGATATGAAATGTTGAATTGACTGGAACTTACTTGGAGGCTATGTAGTTGTTTAAGATTAGACGGTGGAGGCATTTCAATGATTTCTCTAACCTTTTTTGGATCAACTTCAATGCCTCAAATAGATATGACGAATCCTAAAAGTTTTTCAAAGTGAGGAAAAAATATACACACTTTCTAGGATTAAGGTGAAGAAAATATTGGATGAGATGAATGAATATTAATTAAAGGACATCAAGATGGTCTTTTCGTGATTTGGACTTTCCTAAAAGGTCATCAACACTCTTGTGGATGAGGTTGTGAAAAATTTAATTCATGGCGTGTTGGCAAGTAGCTCCTACATTTTAAGACAAAATGCATGACACAATAATGAAGGTTCCCAAGGGGTGATGAAAGAAGTTTTTGTTGATCATCAATGACAATAATGATTTGATTATAACTAGAAAAACCATCCATGAGGGAGAGAATTTCATGGCCAGTTGTTAGGTCAACGAGCTGATCTATGTTTGGAAGAGGGAAATCATCTTTAGGACAGGAAAGGTTGAGATCCCTAAAGTCTGTGCAAATGTGTAACTTTCCTAAAGCTTTAGTTATGGGGATGATGTTAGAGACCCATTATGGATAGTCAATGGGTATGATAAAGTTGGTAGATAAGAGGTGTTGCAACTCCTCCTTAACAAGGAGATCTATATGGGGATGCATTTTACGAATTTTTAAAACTAGTTTAGCATCGGGATACGTGACTATGTTGTGTATGATGATGTTAGGATCGATTCGAGCATATCACTATATGACCGGTGAAGGCTTGGTAATATTTTTCTAAGAATGAAGTGAAATCATCTAGTTCTTGTGGATTTAAAGATTGACTGACTTTAATTATGTGAGGATCCTGAGGGGTGCCTAAGTTAATGTTGAGGGTGGATTTTTAAGGAGATTTGGTGTGTTAGATGGTAGGTATTTTCTGAAGAAAGTGGTCTTTAGCTCCCATATGGGAAAGGATATCTTGGTCATCCTGACACTGGAGGATATCTACTAGAGGTGAATCTTCCTCAACCATTTCTGACCAAACAAGGGTAATGATTTAGTGGAGTGACTGGATTGATAAGTAAGCATCCGTAAAGATATAACATTGATTAAAAAAGTTAGGTGGGATGGATATAATGTCATCTATGTCCATAAGATCTTCAAGGTTTTTCGGTGATGACAATTCTAGTTCGGGAATAGATAGGGATGTAGCAAGTTCGGATGTAGCGACTTCGAATATTTTGGAGTTGGAATTTTTATAACCTAAACCATATTTCTCATAGGATTTAAGAGAACATTGGATGGTCAAGTCATGGGTTCCTTGTTCATAACGGCCAAGGCCAAAACCTCTCCATGCACAATGGTGAAGATACATACGAGTGAATTTTGGATTATTGAGGGATTTGAAGTCTAATGTGAATGGCATGGCATGGTGTGGATTGATGACATGGGATGAAGGATTATCGATTCCCCCATAGATGAGGTTTGTTTTGAGATAAGTAGGACCGTAAGAGATAATCATCTCCTACGTTTGGCTCATACATGGGTTTCTTATCGGGAGACCATATGTTTTGGGTGAAGGGATGGAGTTGAGCATGAGGAGATGGTATTCCCTGAGCATAAGACATTTTACAGCCTCACCAAAAGAGGAATCATCTAGTAATTTGGAAGAAGGGATAGATGTGATAGTATACATTTCATCAGATGATTCAGATGTGGATTTAGGTACAAGGACGTCATTTGGACGGTATGTCATGTAATAGTCAGTGAATGGATTTGGATCAGTGGGGATAGTGAAAGAATGACCCTCATGTTTATATTTAAGACAATGATGGAGGGTGGAAGGAATGTAGTGCATGGTGTGTATCCAAGGGCATCCTAATAACATGTTGTATTGAAACTCTCCTTCTATAATGTAGAAGATCTCGGGTAGGGTTTTGACGCCAACTTTAAGTGGTAGAATAATAGTGCCTATCGTAGGTGCAATAGTGTCATTAAAATCTCTCAGTAAAATTGGAGTTTGAGTGATAATGGTGTTGGGTAGTTTAAGTTGGTCAAAGGTGAGGGAAGATATAATGTTAATGGTGACACCGCTATAAATCATGACCCTCTTTATAGAGATGTAATTGATCTGAGTGGTGATGAAGAGAGGTCATGCTCCTCTGGTCTAAGAGATGAAATTTCAGATGGTTCGAATGATATAGCGGTGGATGCTTTAAGGGCACCTATAAATTTTGTGAAAGTAACATGATCATTGGTTGGTATGGTTATGGATTGAAGGGATTCTATCATAGCTTGTTTGTGAGAAGGTGATGTTTGAACTAGTTCATAAAGTGACATCCTAATGGGGGATTGGTGTAATTTCTTGATAACAACCTTTTGTACTATAGTGAAAGGGGGTGTCGTTGCTTGTATCAAAATTTTGGCTCTAGGTGATGGTGTTTGATTAGACACTTTGGGAGCTAATGAAATAGATACCTTAGGTTTATCGAAGCGAGATAATTCGGGAGGTGGAGGTATAATGATAAAAGTTTTAATTTTCTTAGGCTCAGATGGATCTTTGTCATAATTTTGTGAATGAGTAGTGATGTGCATGACATAAACTTGATGAGCAGGTGTTTTAGGAATGGATTTTTCATGTTTTAAACGCAATGACGATGTTGATGTTAGCATTGAGTTTGATTGAGAAGGAAGGAAGAGCAGACTACCAATTTCTTGAAATTTTAAGTGAAAGGCCCTACAATCTTCTATGGAATGGCCTCATGTTCTATGGTAATCATAGAAAACATTGAAGTCATACTAGGTAGGTTTCCATCCTCGATGATCAAAAAACTTGGGAGGTGGTAATGTAATAAGTGACTGCATTGAAGGAGGTCATCTAAGATGGTGGCATAACACCCCTTAGGTGTAGACATGGATGGTGACGAGGTTTTGTCTATATTATCCTCGGGAGGAAGTAAGACTTTAGTTATAGATTGTTTAGTTGTTGGTTGTGAAGGCTTTCTAGGCACCGTAATGGATGGAGGACGAGGACCCTATATGGGTAGCTATGCGAGGGTAGTTGACTTATGCAAGGGGTGAGGAAGAGGACTGTTGGTGCTCGAAATAATCTCACCCCTTTGTTTGGAACATGCCTTCAAATTTTTACATTTTCTATTTTCCCCATGTGAAAATGTGAGTTCAAAAGTTACAATCATGTTAAATCCATTTGAAAATAAAAATTTTAGGTTGTTATTCCTCTTTTTAGTCTAGAATTGTGTTAAATATGTTGTTCTTGAAAATCCCTACAAAAACATGATCCTGAATCGGTTTTAAATTAGGAAAATTACCTATGTACACTATTCCTTGATCATGTTGCAAATTTTGTATTTGGCTCTACCGCCCAATGATATGTGGTGTGTTCTAGTTGGTCGCATGATATGGTGGGTTTAAGTTACAAACTTGTAACAATTTTATAACATTCATAATTTGTAAATTAAGCCCCAAGGCCCAATGAATATTCTTTTGAATATTCACAGTCAAAAGGTGAAAAAATAGAAATTGACTCCACCTCCGAAGAAATACATGTGTCACAAGTTGGTTGAATGTGGGGAATTGGGGCATGGTTGTATTTCTACACACTAAGGTAATAAAGTATAAAAGTGTAAAGAAGCTCCTGAGGCCTGCCAAGGACACGTGGCTCTTTCTCATGCAAAGAGTGGGGAAGTGGGTCATCGAGAGAAAATTGGTAATTTTGAGTTCAAATGAGAAAGAGAACAAATAATATAAAACATCCCTTGAGCTCTGCCACCATTAAGATGTAACCATGTGTCAAACTCAGGATGAAATTCAAAAGTGGGCAATTGGGTCAAATAGATAAATGTGTATGCGTTTTAGGCACAATGCAAAAGTGTACAAAGTTTCCCCGAGCTTGCATTGCATTAGGCTATCCCACGTGAATGGCTTATATTTAAAATTAGGAAAGGAAAAATGGATGACGATGATGTAACACATTAATTTCTATCATCATCAATGCATTTTTGCACAAATCAAGGAGGAATTTTGAAGTCTTCAAACATATCGAGATTTTTGTTATTGTTTGTTGAGATCAGGACACCATTGTTAGCAGATATCCTTAAGGAACAACGTGAAATCGATCATGGAGCTCGGATTGAGAACCAAAGATTGAAAATATTTCAAATCAGAGTTAAATTACATAGGTATTCACTAGAAAATTGGTAAGAACTAAGACACTCCCGTACTCTTATTTCATTGGCAAGGAAATTTGAAGTAAAACTAGGGCATTAAAGATGAAGACCATGCCGTCTGGTTTTTTGGTTACATCCAAAATCACCAGTGATCTAGATAAAATCACGATACGATTTAATGAATGTCAACTTAAAATAGTTTCTACAAATATTGAATAGCCCTAACAAGAGTGAATCCATGAAAGTAATTCAAGATAGTGATATTGCTTTTAGCTAGTGTTATTCCACCCTCAATACACTTCCCAAAACTAGTATGGCTTTGTGCTATGAATTACAACCCAGAAAAGAGGGAAGTACTGGATGGAAGTGGTGAGGCAGTGTTGACTTTGATGCATGCAACCATTAGGATAATGCTAAAATTATATGTAATAAGAAATTTAATAACCTTGGGTATTGGTTTAGCCCTACAAGATTATGAGGCCAAGAAAAAGGACTATGTCAGGATCATAAATACTAAATGGATCTTAGCAGAGAAGAAGGCAACCACTCGAATCCCTAAAATATTGGTTAGGGCACAATTTGTTGAAGAAGCAAAGGATGTGATTGTATTGTTGAATCGAAGTGCTAGATTGAAGACCACGAATGAGTAAATCAACACCTGTGACCCTCTCTTTTTTAATAATCCAACCACCTTGAGGTTTTGGTGGGTGCTTAATACCTAAAATTTCATTGCATGAGATCATTTGCTAGGGATTTCCTAATTCCTCATCTAGATAAACCAAGAACTCGACTCTACATCTTCATCCTTCTCTTCATCTTCACTAAGCCCATCAATGTAAAAAAGTTCTTTTTAACACATTTATGTACATGTACATATTTTACCGTCACGCTTAAAACATAACCCTTTTGCTCTCTTTTCTTTAATTTTTGAGTCATCAATCTAACTGGATGAGGGAGTGCCGAGGGAAAGGTGTTGCGATCTACGATATTAGTAAAATTTTGTCTCCTACTTGAAACAAATTTATCCTCTTCCCTTCGTACTATAATCATAAAATCAAAAACCTTATGAGGATTAAACATACACACCTTATGCTCAATGTGATCCTTAAGACCCCCAAGAAATAAGTCATTGATTCTCTTCAAGATAATATTTTCCACCCTAGCTCATTTGTTTATTACCTTGACCTGAAGATCCACCTTGGTTGATAGAATTATGATTACCCATTATATGTGTACTAAATTTATTCATGAAATCCTCCAATTGTTGTCCAATCCTTTCCACATCTTCTTTGTTGGCCACCCGAGACTCGAGGTCTCTCAGGTTAAACTCAAGTTGGCTTACCTTATGGTCCGTCGAAGTAAACCCTAACCCTAAGGAATCTGTAGTTACCTCTTCTGTCTCCAACTCCTCAACTACTATCTCATCCTTTTCTGGTGTTTTACCTAGAGTGATGGGATTCTTTTTGCCTCTTGTGGAAGGCCCCACCATGATGCCCCAAAATAGTAGGATTTAGGGATCAAGGTCAAATTTTAGGGTTTGGAAGTTTGATAAGAGTTCGGCCAAATAAAAAACTTAAAGAACAAAATCCAACTAATTTTTATCCCCTTTTCGAAAAATGCAAATAAATTGGAAATATTTCACAATTTGTAGCCTAGGGAGTGATTTTATGAAAAACCATAAATTTACAATAACTTAAAAAAAGTCTAAATTTTTAAGGGAATCTTACTTGGAATGATTTGCAATTTTGGTAAAAAAATCTCTGAAAAATTCTCTCTCGGTTAGTAAGAGATAGTGAAAAAAAATTAGGTTTTTTTCCTAATTTTGGCCCAGATCACAACTCTAATACCACTTGTAATGAAATTACTTGAATAATTTTGATTATCACCAGAAATAGAACACCAAATAACACAATATTTTAGATAAATGATCTCAATATGAAATTATAATAGCTTAGCCACTTCGAGGGGGAAACCTCCAAAACATACAATAAGACTCAAATGCTCAATATGATGATCCACTACTACCTACTAACCCCTATTTATACTCTCCTATGCTATGGCCATCCCCAAGGCTGACCCACCCATGATAATATAACATATATGAAAGAGATACATAATGATAATAAGTTATTACATCGAATGTAAGATATATACATCGAATGTAAGATATATGATTAAGGGCATAACACATATAATGTACCTATCTAACATAGTAATCAATATTTTTCATGCGAGAATAAGTATGCAAGAACAATTTGCAACCAAGATATGCAAGTATGGTGTGAGTTTGAAATGAGATGGGATGTAATGTGAGTGTGATAGGAGAAATGTGCCCCCCAAGTGAATGTGTATTCATGAGATGAGGTTCATTGATAAAATACCCCTCAATAGTCAAGAATGAACCGTAAAATAAGAGTGCGTCATCGGAAAATGGTTTGAATTGTGCGCTAAAATTATATGATCGATAAAGCATAGAATGTAGAGAGTGAGTGAGTGAGTGATTGTGGTGAGGTTCATTTTTAAATTTAGACCCTTAATAATTGAGTATGAACCGTGGAACTAGAGTGCATCATAGGGAAGTGTGTTGTGATCAATGTGTGTTAGAAATATGTGTCATGAATGTGTAATGTGTTTTGTGATGTGATGTAAGAAAGATGTGTCATGAATGTGTAATATGTTTCGTGATGTGAGGTTCGTGTATGTAGTATGCCCTCAATAGTCAAGTGTGAACCGTAGCACAAGAGTGTGTCATAGGGTAATAATGATACACGAGTGTATCAAGATGTGCACGATGTATGTGAGTAACTAGATGTGAAGTAAAAAGTGATATAGTATAAGTACGAGACACTTGAAAATTATAGAAGGGGGAATAAGTATGATGCCCTCCAAGTATATGTCAATGAATATGATTTCTAATGAAAGTGGAATATAAGGGTCCTCCACCCGATGCTTGTGGAGATAAAGGCATGTTAACATTCTCTAAGACCGGTGGTGAATGAGACAAATGATGTGTACAATGAAGAACAAGGATGGAAGCCTGGTAAATTTATTAATAATGAATCAAATAAATACATAATGGATGACTGCAATATTTATAGATATTACATAGTCATGTCCATACAAAACAAGGAGTTACAACTATGTAACAAATATAATCCCGTGTATAGAAAACTCCAAATATATAGTTTCAACTATATAACAATTATAATAATGACAAAGACTTCTATGGGAATACTATTCCCAATTACAAATAATAAATGGTTAATAACAACTTACCATTAATTAATAATCAACTAAGGAAAATACATAATTAACCTAGGTAAACTATATTTTACCTAACATTCACCCCCTTAATTTCACATTATCTCAAGGGATGAGGAGATGAACTCTCCTTGAACTTGTCATGTGCAAGTGACTTGGTGAAGATATATGCTCATTTTTCATCTATTGGAAAAAAATTTAAGTTGTATATTGTGTTTCAAGACATGCTCACGTATGAAATGTGCTTGTACCTCAATGTGCTTTATTATTTTATGAAAAATTGGATTGCGAACAAGTTTGAGAACACCTTCATCGTATACATAAAAGGTGGTTACTTTGTCTTGTGGTATTCCAAGTCCTTAAAGTATGCGATGTAGCCATATCACTTTGCAGATAGCTTCTCCTATAACACGATATTTTTTCGTGGAAGAGCAAGAAAAAAATTTATTTTCTTGGTTCCCATGATATTGGTTTAGATCCCATAAATAACACAAACCTTGAAGTGGATTTCATGTCATCAATATTTCCTGCATGATCTGAATCTTAATATCCAGACAAGAAGAAATTATCATTCTTCTTGTATTCTAGACCAAGATCTATTGTTCCCTTGAGATATCTCAAGATTTTCCTTACTGCCTTCCAATTAAAAACTCGGGTTCCTACATGAACTTGGATAGATAGATCACCAAAGTGTAGGTCAAGTAAATGAGACTCCCAATCAACTACTGATAAAGAGTTCCATTTACCGTATGAGATGGATTTGAATGAGATAATTGAAATCTATTCTCCATAGGTGTAGTAATAGGTGTGTAATCCATCATCTTGAATTTATTGAGCGTTGTATTGGTATATGTCAAATGAGAAACAAATATGTGATTCTCTTTCTTCCATACTTCCAATCCAAGACAATAATGCATCGCGAGATTTGTTATGTCGAATGAGAGGTTAAGATTTTTCTTTGTTGTATCCATCAACCTCACTAAACTTGAATGACAAATAGATCATCGACATAAACAACCATAATCACAATATCCCTTCCTTTCTTTTTGAGGTAGAGATTGGGATTGTATGGATTTTTGACAAATCCATGTTGTACGAGATGCTCATCAATTTTGATGTACCAAGCCTAGGATGCCTGTTTAAGGTGATACAAATATTTCTTGAGTTTAAATACCTTTGCATTTTGACCGGGTTTAATATAACCCTCAAGTTAAGTCATATATACTTCTTCTTGTAAATCTCCATTCAGAAAGGCACTTTTTACATCCATCTAATGGACTTTCCAACCAAACTGTGCAGCTAGAGAAAAGATCATCCTAATCATTTTGATCTTAGTTATGGAAAAAATTCTCCTCGTAGTCAATGCCTTATTTTTTGTGTGTACCCATTTGTTGCTAGTCTTGCTTTGTACTTTTTTTGAATATCCATATGCATCTAATGGGTTTCTTTCCTGTGGAAGATTGATAAGCTGCCAGGTGTTGTTTTTCATTACTGATTGATACTCAGCGTCCATGGATATTTTACAAGCTTTTGACTATATGGATTCCTAGATTGTAGAGGGCTCATCACATTCAATAACTCTACTCATTAAAGAAAATTTGACTTCTTCTCATGCTTTACTACAAGTCCTTGGTCTAGTGGTGGATGTATCCGGTGGAACATCCAATTTTACATCTCGTATCATGTTAGTATAGCACTTGGGCATATGGTGAACTACTCCCATTGGTCGTGGTTTTATATGATCATCACCATCATTCCCATTATCACTTTCATCATCTATGGGAACATCAACTTCTATTTTTACAACAGGTGAAAAATATACATTAGGTGAGTCTGATGAAGGAGTCTCTTCTTCCTTCTTCTCAAGGAACTCAACATCTCTGCTGGTGTAGAATTTCCTGGTCTTTGGATCCATCAATTTGTACCCAAGAGACTCTTCACTATATCCAATGAAGATGATTTTTTGTGACTTCATATCTAATTTCTTTTTGTTCTGCTTGGGTATGTGCATACTTTCTTTGCACCTAATATGCTGAGATGTGCAATAGATGGCTTCCTTTTTAACCATGCTTCATGTGGCATTACTCCATCAAGAGCAACTGTGGGCACTCTATTCAACAAATACATTGTTTTATTTGTTGCTTCAACCTAGAATGTCCTTGCTAGTCTAGAATCATCGATCATGCATTGCGCCATTTCCATGATAGTACGATTTCTTATCTCAGCAACACCACTCTGTTGCAGTGTGTGTGGAGGAGGCATTTGTCGACAAATCACATGAGCTTGTAGGTAGTCTTTGAACTCATCACTGGTGAATTCCCCCCTCGATCTAAGCAGAGAGTTCTGATGTGATGAGTGGTTTTGTTCTTGAATTTTTCAAAAGCTTCACTTTTCTTGCAAAGACAAAAAAATCCACATTTTTCTCAAATAGTCATCAACACAAAGCATAAAGTAATGAAATCTAGAATGACTTGGTTGCATCAAACCACAAAGATCAGTATGAACCAGATCAAGCTTACCATGAGCTCGATAAGTAATCTTTGGAATGAAGCTCTGTGTTGTTTTCCTTCTAGGCAAAGTGAGGACACTTATCGATATCCTTTTAGAGAGATGGTAATCTTTTTACAATATTGTGTCGCAATGAGTCTCAAGATTCTTGAAACTAAAGTATCTCGATGCCACAATTGTGCAGAGGTAGATTTCTTAGCCACAAGTTCCGATCATTTCGTGGACATAATCAAGCTGGAACATGCGTCCCACATTGGAGGCTTTTGTAATTATTTTTGAGCCTCGTGATTTTTCTTAAATTAAACATATTTTCTTATCAGAATGACTATCAAATTATATTTTCAAGTTGTGGTCTAGGATTTTACTGAATGACAACATATTATTTGTCAACCTAGGGACATATAGTACATTTGACAATCTACAGTTGCGTGAACCAAGAGGAAGAGAAATGTTCCCGATCATGTACTGTGTACAAAGAATCATCACTCAACGAAACATGATTTTTTGATGGCGTGTCCATCATTGAATTAAACCAGTGTCTGTCTTTGGTCATGTGTTAAGTGGCTCCCAAATAAACATACCAGAAATCACTAGATGACGTGAAGGGTTCACTCGATTGAGTAGTGTACAAGTAGTCTTCAGTATCTGAATGTTCTCCTTTCTCAGTAATATTTCCTTGCTGATAGGGTTTTCTTTTCCAGTTCCCCTTTTTCTACCCTTGATTGTAGTTAGAATGTCCCTTGTGAGATTGTTTGTGTTGACGTCCATAATTACTTGACGAACCTTTCTTTTATGCATTATACCAATAATCTTTCAACTCATGTCCTATTTTCCAGATAGGACATTTATTATTTTGTTGCTTGTTCCCTTGTTGATGTTGATTTGGGACTTTTGATAGGAATTATATTTTCCTTTTCCTTTTCCTTTCCATTTCTAATGAGAAGAAAGTTCTTGCTCCTCTTCATCATCTTTATTGTACATATCTTCCTCTTATTGCAATAGGTTCACTAACTTTTCAAATCTCACTTTCTAATCTGACAAGCTGAGTGTTGTTATAAAAATGCAAAGTATGAAGGAGGGAGGGATCTTAGAACAATGGGAACGAGAGATTCCTCAATGACCTCTCCCAGGGCTAGAAGTGAAGCCCTCATCTCTACAACTCTTCTTAAGAAATCTTCTATTTGTTCATTTTGTCTAAACTTCAAAGTGTGTGTAATCGAATCTATAAATTCAGTATGACATTCTTATTCTTGGCCCCATACATTGTGCTCAACTTATCCCACATTTATTTATCTATTTTGGCATCTCAAATGTGGGGTTACACATCATCGGACACTCCAAACAAGATGATTAGCTTGGCCTTTTGATCGGATCTATCAAACCTGTCTCTATTTTTGTATCAGACGCTTGTTGATCTAGTTACAATACCATTCACAACAATCTAGATCTCTTCAAACTCAAGTTGTGTCTTGATTTTTATCTTCCATGTTGCATAGTTATTTCCTCTGAGTAGTTGTGAATCTAGAAGAAATAACTTGGGGGTGTTGGTGCCCATTTTGCAGAATCAATTGACAAAGGGTAAGGATCTTATCACTCTAGGTATATGGTCTCCCAATCTATATACTGTCAATTTGATATACCTAACCTTTCTATATACATGCCTTTCTGATATACCCGTTGGTATGTGGAAGAAGCTCACCCTATCTATATACCTGGCAGTACGTGAAAGAGGCATTAACATCCATGAAATAATTCAATGTGGTACCAAGACAATACCGAAAGGGGTCCAGTGTGTGATTATTGACACGGCTCAAAAAAATATGCTCATACGTGCACGTAACTTCACCGTATTCTCGTTTAATTTCTCGGTCCTGGATTTAAGTCGAGCAATCATTCACATGTGGATGGGAGGGCTCAAAGTGTGTACACTATGTCCTTATTACTCCCTATCAATTTAAAGGGTCAATGCCTAGAAGATATTGTTGCATCTATATTAGGTGTTAAGTGCAGTAGTATTCATGATGTATTTACCCGTAAACACTTCCCAGAGGCATTGTTTATACCGAATGCTGTGAATGAGATCTAAAGATCTCGTGAGTGATTCAGAACCAAATTTTTATTATTTTTTAGTACAAAACTCTATGCATACCTTTAGTGTGGGGTGGATTGGCGTATAAGTTCGGAAAATTGTTGGCACATTTATAAGGAGGTTGGATTGATGGAAGAATAAGTGTGGGATGATCGCGCAAAGAAAGAAGAATGATTTATAGATATAAGGTGTTTAGACTTGTCCGTAGAAGAGGTGTTTTGAGAAAAGTTAAGTTGATTGTAGATCACAAAGGGGAGAAATAAAGATCATGAATTGTAACATAAGGTAGGTGGTGACATGGATATTACTTAGTAGAAGGCTCAGAGGTTAAGTACTTTGGTGCAATAAGGTGCACAAAGGAGGTATGTGATGGGGAAGTAATGATAGTACACCAGAAGGTTACGATTGTAACACACAAAGAGGACTCTCGAAAGTTGACTTAAGTGGACAAAGTACTTTATAAAAATTAACGTTAAGAGTTATGGGTCGAGGAAGAACATTGAGATCTTGGAAAAGTATAAATAGGGGGTGAGGGTAGTCATTCTAACTACCTTTCCTTCAAAAATTTCAATTTTTATACTCCCAAGTGATTGAAGAGTGGTGAGGAAAGTGAATTACTTTTCACGAACCGGTGGCATTGTGTGAACTATAACAAGATCTTGCAAAGTGTAGTAAGGGGGAAGGAAAATAGTGATGCAAAGACATGGTTGCGTGAAAGTAAAGTTATCAAAGTTGGGGAACTCGGGAAGAAAAGGAGGAATCAAAAACCCGGGGCACATAGTAAAGAGACAGAGATGAAACCTAAGAAAGCATGAAACAAGAAGTTGGTGGTAGAGAAGGAGGAACCCGTTGAGGTTTACTTAAAAATACAAGACGCCCAGGTGTGTGATTAAGGTAGAGAAGTGGAGTTTGAAGTTGTATAGGTGCAAGATCAAGTGAGTTTAACAACATAACAACTAATAATGACAAGTCAATATGGGAGGATCTATTTAAATATGTCTCGGGGTAGACGAGCTTGAAAACCCTAGGGTGGATGACTCGATGCAACAGGAGTTGTATAATACTGGGGTTTTATAGCTATGGGAGCTTCCCTTCTTTGCTAAACCCACCTTTCTCTTCAGGTGGTTGATGTCATGAGTGAACAAGGAATTCTTCTACTTTGTGGGAAGGTGAATGAGAATAAAAGTCCAATTGATTAGAACAGTAACATTCTGTGAAACACTAGTGAAGACATGACACTTGATTTGTGTGCCACTACAAAAATTGAGGAATTGGTGAAGTAATTAAACTATGAGAAGGGAGGAATGGCTCAGGTTATTTCCAACATTGATGACCCGGCGTTAAGGGTCCCAACTCTACTCATCAGCTGTAAGTTGGGTGCATTTGAACGGTGGACAAATATAAACAAGAGATTCCTATACATTGCATATAAGATATCCAAACAAGTGCACCACAACTTCAGTCAATTTATTGCAAACAATATCATTAAAGATGTAAGGGTGTAGAATGAGGTTGGGGAAAATATCATGTGGGTATCCATATCGTTGTTAATTATGTTTCAAGAAGTTAGTGTTCTTGATGTGCTAAATGGAAATGTGTGGGTTTACCCACCAACAAGCGCACTTGTCTCATATAGTGTAATTTTCACAATTCACTTGCAATGGAACCATCATGAGCACCTACAAGGCACAAATGAATGAATGGTAGGATATATTACGCACAACTTTCGAAAATGAATGACGATCCCACATGAATTGCCACAAGTTTTGGGGATTAGGTGAAGTTTGTGGTTATGCGCAACAGCTTCTTTTTGGCAAAATTTATGATGGCCAAAGGATAAATGGGGCCATGGTGCAAACTCCCATTTTCATTCACTGCTAGATACATGAAGTGTAATATCAACCATTTAAAGGACATGTAAAAGCTGATTTTTGATGCTAACAAAGTGGACACTGATGTTCACACCCTTTGTGTAACCTTTAAGTATGGAACGATACCAACATATGAAGAGGCTTTGGAGCCATATTTTTTGGATCTACACCTGGAGATCAATTTTACCATCAAGGGATTCATCCACTGGGTTTTTGTGTAGCTGCGCCCTAAGACATAGGGAGGAGTTGAGGTGGAGATCAAAAACTCCACATTTCCAAGGTGTAGGAGGCGCCAATCTTGCCCATGAGGGTATTCCAGGGAGAAGAAGGAGAGGAAGAGGAAGAAGGAAGCAAGGAGAAATTAGACACTTCCAAGAAGAGGAATTATTATATGTATCGAAGTAGTGGTGGAGATGCAAGAACACAACTAGGCAACGTCGAGGCTTCACACCACCAGTGCGAGGAAGTTAAAATCAACAAGAGGAGGATCCAGGAAAAAAAAAAAATCTAAGGTGTAGGATGTCTCTAGTTCTATAAAAGAGAAAGGCTTAGATGAGGATCACACTACATTCAAGGATGAGATCAAGGTAGAACTCAAGGATGAAGAGAAAAGAAGAGATGAGGCGGATAACAAGGCAACAACCGATGCACATGGAAAAGACAAAGAACATGCTACATAGGGGCTTGTGAAGAGTCTAGTGTGAGGGAATTCACTTGTCCAAAGCTCACCATCCCGACAAAAGAGAAGAGTAAGGGAGACTCCTTTTTTATCAAGGAGGATGAAGGGTTTCTTTGCAGAACAAGCACCCCAAGGAAGCAACAATCGAAGCACAAGGCAAAGAGAAATAAGTGGACACCTATGTCCCCTCACATGGACTTTGTAGATGATCCCAACACAAATAGACTTTAAATCCATTTATTTTTATCATTTATGTGGTTCATGTTGTATTAGCCTAATTGATATAATGTATATATGTAGGGTATGGTAGTTATATTAACATCAACATATTTTTATAGTATTATTTTTAAGATAAGAGTATTATATGCATTAACCAAAGAACTACTCTAATCAATACATTCAATTAGGGTTTATAAATATATATACCCTTAATATATACTTAATTATTTAGTTCTTATATATATCCCAACATATATATACTTAATTATAGAATATTATAACATTATGTAGAGCAAACATATTAATTCTAATTAGGCCTAATGTAGGATAGCCTCATCTATTGTTGAAGACTATATATTCTATCAAGATGAAATGAAATTAAATGGTATAAGGTTGAACATCATATAATAAAATCAAAACAATTTACTTATAGCCTCTTAAGCCACCAATACCATCATAAAAATCAAATTCCATATCCAATGGTTTATAACCCATAACTAGCTTAACACCATTGCCATATTAATGGCTTCTAATTCTATTAGTAATCCATTTTCTTGCTTCAAGGTCTAAGATCAAACATACTTAGCTTGGTGTTATGATCAGTCCAAGACAAGAATAAAACCAACCAAGCTTAATCAGAGTGCATGGTGATACTTCCAATCATTGGTCACACATTATATGCATAACAATAAAGTTTATTAATGAAATCAAATAATTAATCTAAGATCCATATAATTACCATCATTTTACCTTTCTCTAAAGGCATTACATTTTTACCTTTTGCAATCACAATTTTACTGTTCATTGCCGAAGATTGTCATGATACTCTACAATCTACGACCGTCACAATACAAAAGGAGTTAGTATCTTTTAATCAATTATCATTATTTCCGCATGACGAATAATACATTGCAACTATGTTTAGATCCACCATATTTTCAATTTATTCTTTCCAACAAGCAGGGTGAACTATAAGATCAATAAAAGGTACAACAATCAAGAAATATATCCAAGCATCAAGATCATTACACACAAAGAAATGCAAGGTAAGTAACCCATAACACACAACATAACAAGGTGCACTCTAACTTCCATTATAGATACAACAAACCAACATCACACCGATATCATGAACCATTTCCCATAGTAAATTAAAATAACCTCATACAACAAAGTGAAACAAGAATAAGTTGTAAAATGTTAAGTACTTTACTTAACGTCGATGACAAACGCGTTGTTATGCGGTTGCACATGAAACTATGTGTAAGTGTGTATATCCTTAATAGGATATACATATGCATGTGTAGCTATAAACTCAGCTATGCAACAAGGATTATTCCCCCACTTTAGTAAACCATTCATCATTTTACGAATTATCCTTTAGAAAAAAACATGTTGGAATTATGGATGCGACAAATTATCCACATAAACTTTGACTATTTTGTGTATCATATTTTGAAAGATGTGGTTCATGATGCATTGATATGTTGCGCTGACATTCTTGAGTCCAAAAGGCATTTTGACATAACAATAAGTACCCCATTCTATCATGAAAGTGGTCTTATGTTGATCTTTAGGAGTGATTTGAATTTGGTTATATCCCGAGAACCCATCCATAAGAGATAACATTTCATACCCTGCCGTGGAGTCGATGATGGTGTTATTAGTGTGTGTGACTAGCCTCAAGCATTCTAGGGGTCTCATCCACATCATGTGGCGAGTCATCTTGCTTATCAAGTTTCATAAGTCTTAGGGTTAAATGACAAGTGGTAGATTGCATCATAGAATGCATCACCGTCATATGCATCAATTGTGTCATAGGAGTTACATTCCCTATTTGGAATTGTAACTCCTCTTTCCCTCTTACGGGAATGATTGTCTAGGAATGGGAGTTACACAACACTCCCATATGTACCCTCCTTTTTTTTATCTATGAGTATGAGCGTACTGTCTTTTTATTTGCACGATTTTACATTATTCAAACCTTTCGATTACATTGGAACTATCACATTAATGTTGGAGTGTAAATTCATCACGAGTGCACAAGTTTCCTTATCAATTCTTGCGAACACTCTTTCATGGTATCAAATATTGAGGGTTCGGTAAATGTACACTCACTTTTTGGGTTGCTGATTACTTCCAAATTATTTTTTATCATTCTTCATGAAATTTTCTTGTTAGTTTTATTGGAATTGTGTTAACTATTCTTAATTGTTCTTTAGGTTTTGTACATTTTGGGGTTTATGCATGTGTACATGTTACGTATTGCACCACTAGATTTCGCTAGTTTCAGTTGTATTTGGTGGGAAAGTGCTATTTTGAGGTTCGTTCATTTTCAGTCTTATCATATTTTTAAATGCAAGTGATTTTTTTTTGAAATTTTGTGTTTTCGACCTTCCTCCCCTGTCTGTTTGCATTTTTTCCCCTTACATTAGCTCTTTGTGATCTTGGTTTGCATTTTATTTTTCTCTTTTTCATTGGGCGAGTTAGCTCAACTCGCCAAGTTGAGCTCTACATCGGGTCACCTCACTTTTGTTTTAGGTTGGTGGATGAGTTGCTTCTTACTCCTAGTTGTGTTCCTTGCATTGCTTGTTTTGTGTGTGCCTTTATTTTGCATTCAACCCATGTTTTACCTTGCCCTTGGGTTCTCTTGCCTACTTTTTTGGTTTGCACTATCATGCATTATCATTTCCTTTTCATGTGTATCCCTTACCTTATGGGTCAAGCTCTACCTCGTGGTTGGCTACGAGATGAGATGTGTGTCATGGGGTTGGCTTTTCCCTATGTGTAAACGAGCTAAGATTGTGGGCCTATGTTCCCTACACTTGTGTCCTTTTCCCTGTCTAGATTGTTTTCTCTCTATATTGGAGTGTTACAACCCTAACCTTATCCCCTCAATCCATTTTTCACCTCCCATACTCCGGTCTCCACACCTTTGAGTTGCTGTCAAGCCGAGCTCCCTCCGTTTGAGCCATGTAAACCAGCCTTATGCTAAGTTTACCATCACCGAGCCACGATGTGGCTCCATGCCCACTTTTTGTATCGTGCCGCTCTGACATGTCACACCGAGCTTTGAATGAGCTCATCCACCCATCAACCTCCCTTATCTTTTCTCCCACTCATGTTTTTTTGAAACCCCTTGTAATTTATGTTGTAAGTTTCAATTAAAATCGGTGGTTGAATATATATGTGTGATCATTTTTAATTAAAAAGGGTGGGTATAGTTTAGAGAGTGGCTTTATAATTTATTAAAGGGGTGTGTTTATAAGGTTTAGGTTTTATAAAACAAAGGCTTTTTTATATATATAGTTAGGTTTTATCAAAAAATAATATCTAACTTTAGTTTAAGGTTTTTTAATATATTTAATTAGATCTTAGCTGATTATTAGGATCTAATTATCATTATAATTAGGTTTTAATTAAAATTTTAGAATCTAATTGTGTTTTCAAGTAAGGGCTTCTTTTTTAATCTAGGCATCTAATTAAAAATTGTATCTCTTCTCTCGATTAGTAGAAAATTAAAATGGATGATTTTTTTCAACCTTTTTGTCATTTTTTGCTATAAAATTAGTCGAATTGGATGTTCAGTAAAAAGGTTGTTTTTAAATGTTATTGGTTGTTTTTTGTCTAATTATGTGCTGGAGTGTTTTGTAGCATTTCTAGTGATTTTATTCCTTTCAAGAGCCTTCGTTGGGCCCCGGAGGTCATATGCATTCATTTCAAGTTGTTCTCTTGCATTTTAATAAACCTTGTTATTGCTTGAGGACTAGTGAGTGTGTCCGCTACTGAGTATTATGGCAAGGGGTTTTGCTTTATGACGTGAGATGTTATTTCTCACATAGGACTGCATTTTTCATCCCTCCTCTTGATTTTTCTCATTTCTTGCTTTCTTATGGTGTCGAGCTACTGCGATCAATGAACCTTGATTGTGGTCTCCACTCTTGTGCGTTATTACGTTGATTGCAAAGTGAGTGACCAACTAGTTCTCAATGCAAAATCACATATGATTGTAATCAACACACTAAACTATAAAGTTCCAAACTCAAGGGGTGTTAATATTGTTCTAGGGTGGTTGTGTTTCTTTCTCTTTCTTTTTGCATTCCTTCTTTCTATCTCTTCACTATGGATGCATCTAAAGTACCTTTTCTCACACCATTCAATTTCTTTGAATGGAGATCTAAAATTGTTATGGTTCTATGCAGTAAAGGGTTATTTCATGTTTCCATGGGAGTAGAGACTAAACTTGATGATGAACCCAAAAATATAAGTGGTTTAACCATTTTGATGAAGCATTAGGTATTCTTTGTATGTCCGTCTCTCCCAACTTTCTCTTCCACATCGAAACTTCCTCACAGACATGAGGAACAAATTTGCATAACAACTTTGCAAGGTGGATGCCTTTGAAGTAAAATATGCAAATAAATTTGAGGAATATTAAGAGCCATGAAATAAGATTGGATAAAAGAAGAAAAATGAGAATCCAAGAGTGTACGAATGCGGGTTCACTAAATGATCTAACAAATATGGAATTTGTAAGACACTAATTACTAAGTCATGCATGATAAATAAATGCTAAGAAACAAGCTGGAATGTAGATGACACAAGTAATAAGAAAAAGAAGTATAAACCCTAAGTGCAAGAGAGAGGGAAAAAGACTTAGTTGACTCACGTTTGATCCAGATTTAGTGCATACTAGGAAAACTAATGAATAAGAAGGGTAAATCTTCGCAATAAAGTGCACAATAAATTTAGGAGCTTTTGGATATGCTGGGACTAGGTCACCTCAACTAGGCGAAGGTTCCTAGGTGCTAGATACCTCTGCTAGGTTCTTATGACTACGCAAGACCTCATAATCTGGTTTTTCTTGTGTTACAATTTCATTGTAGATAGTCATTTTTGGTTGCATGTATGTCACACTATGATCGTAGAGTTTACTCAGTAACCTACAAAGATAAGATGACATAAAAAACCCTCAAAATAAATCAAACACCACAAAGAAAATATGTAATATGGGGAGTCGACTGCCCTTGTTCTCAATGACTAAGTGAATTTATGACCAAGCACTACATTATATTTTAGAATCCATATAGTTCTTGTGTGTGTGTGGTAGAATCATGCCCTAGGAAGCCCTTGTGCAAGTGTATGTGATATCAGGTGATAACTAGATGCACTAATGTAAATAGATGTGTGGATGGAAAAAGTAACTTCCCCTCCTATGCTTGTATAAAAAAATACAGTCCCTTGTGCCTTGAATGAGTACGAGATGGATGCCTATAATGCTCTTAGATGCCTTTGGATACAACCTTAGGAGATGATAATAGATTCTTAGAGCTTGGTCCTTTATTTTGGTCAAATAGATTTGTATTTATATGATTCCCTTGTTTGAATTTCATAATTGAAAACTAAAAGGCTAACCCATAAGAAAATAAGATGCCAAAAAGATAAAAGAGGCCCAAAAGGAGAGAGTAAGACATAAAGAGGTTAGGGGGCACCCATAGGGGATGAGGGTTCCTTGCCGCTAATGTGTTGGTTGGGTGTTGGTTTATAGAGTCATAAAAGATAAATAAATAAAGTTTAGACTAGGATGTAGGGTGTAAAATACCAAAAAGAAGACAAAAAATAGGCCAAAGACAACATTCAATTACTTGTTTTCTCGCTTAGGAATCATATGAATGCAAGTATGCTCTTAGAACCTAGAAATGTACCCAAGTGCATGATTTTATGTCTCTGAGAACATACATATGTTAAGTGTTGGAAGCTCCATCCAGAGCTCAAGCCAAAGAGGTTCAAGAAAGGAGGTGACAAGAAGACTATTGTAGTAGTGCAAGATCTTGGATCTAATTCAAGTGATGAGATCGAGATCACAAATATGGGTTTGTAAGGTTCATTTTATTCCTCTTCTAGAACTAATTATCATAATTCCAATTCTAAATCTATACATTAAAATAATATAAATGAGCTTTTCCACATTAGATTTATTTTTAAACATACTAAAATTTATACTCTTTTTGATAGTGGATCACAAGATAATCTCATTTCTGAAGAAGTTGTTAAGAATTTGGGACTCAAGACTAAACCGCATCCTAAACCATACCCTTTGGGTTGGGTATGTGATGATGCTAAATTGTAGGTCACAAAAGCATGTAAACTTAGATTTTTACCTCCTAAAAATTCATTGATGAGGTAGAATTAGATATGGTTCCACTTGATATTTGTGGCATTGTTCTTGGTATTCCTTATTTATTTGATAGAAAAGAAATCTTATGTAGGGAAGAGAATAAATATTTATTTGTTAAGTATGGGATTAAATATATTTTTAGAGCTCATCAGATAAAAGAAAATTTGTCACTTATATTTGCAGGATAGGTGAAGTGGTTACCAGAGAATACTTGTTAGAGAACACACAAGGAGTCCACATGGGAGAGAAGGCCATGATCAAGGGTGAGGAGGGACATAAAGGACCCGCATGCGAGAAGGAAAGTTCAAAATTCAAGAATAATATAGTTAAATGATGATGTGTTTCAGGAGCCACAAGGTTTACCTCTAGGAGGGATATACCTTTGCATGAGATTCATCTACAACAGGATGCACCGCTTCCTAATATTAGCATGTATAGGTTGTTCAAGGTAGATAATACAGAAATAAAGAAGTAGGTTATGGATTTTATGAAGAATGGATTCATTCATCCAAGCACTTCTTTGTGTGTTTCACCATTTGTGTTGGTACTCAAGAAAGATAAATACAAAGTCCATATATTATACACTATTATATCCCTTCGCCACATTTCTATGAGAATATTGGTCTAAGCTGAAAATTCAATTGAAAACAAGACAAACATACCCTAGTGTCAAAAATTTCCATGTCATACCTTTCTAGGCACCCCTAGATCAACCTACCCCTTAGTGTCAAGTCCAATATTATCCTTCAGTGGTCCATTTGTGAATTTCATCAATACCCTAGGTTATTTAGGAAAAATAAAAATCATTCAAGTGCATTTGGAGCAATATTTCTCAAGGCAAGTTTTCAAGCAAGCTTAGAAAGGGCTTTCATCATCCTTTCTAAGCCAAGTGCACCATCACTGGAGTAGTTCCAAAGACTTATATTCATCATGGAGGAATATCCAGGATCCATAAGCATCAAGGAACATATTTTGGAAGATTATGGTAAGTTTTGAAGGTTTAGGAGCCAATTCACTGAAAGTGGGTTTTGAGGTGAAGGAGCTTGCACCACAAAAGAGTAATTGAGCTTCGAGAAGTGATTCTAGGAGCTCCAAAATGAGTTGTGAGCCCAAAAATATATCATTGGAAATAATTTTCAATCCTCTACATGGTGGGAAAAACATATCAATTTCAAACCCCAAACATTTTCCAGGGAGCTCATTATTTCCATGCACAGTGGGAGAACTCAAGAAAAAAGAGCTTTTTGGAGGTTTAGAAAGAATAATCAAGCCATGGAACTTCTCCCATAATTATTAAAATGTATTTTACATGCAAAATCATATAAATAAGCATCCAAAAATTCATCCAGAACTCAAGATATGGTCTTTCTAAGTCGCCCTCCAAGGTTTGTTATTTGATACTTAGTCAAATTTGCTAAGGGACACGTGGAAACCTGAGGCTAAGGTGAAATTTTATGTCCTCATTGTCCCTCCCCAAATGGAAACTAGGTGGAAAAAAGTGTGCCCTCCCCCTTTTAAGCACTTTTGTCACTCATATGACCCTAATGACTCATGTTAAGTTCCTTTGACCATTTGGACTTGCTCCCCCACCTACCCCTGCATGATCACCACTTGTCATTATGAGGCTAGGGTGCCATTTTATGACTATATTTTCCCTTTTAAAGGAGACAATGGGGAAAAAAATTGTGCCCACCCCCTTTAGGTCCCACGGTTCATCATATGACCGTTAGGAAGCTTTCATGTACTTATTTCAGCCCCCTCCATTCTTCTCATTGAACGCATGCGTGAAAAGTATCACCATAGGGATAGGGTGAATTTTTTGCACCAATTATCTCTTTCCAAGGGGAAAATGGGGAAAAAATGCACCTAACCCCCTCCTCTTGGATTCTCGCACTATATATTCAACACTTGTCATTTTTTCTTCATTACCCTCACAAATCTCCATATGCTGTTAGATTTTTCCCATATTGTTCCTCCACCTTTTTTCATCCTCAAACAATATCATTCATGCTCCATGATTTTAAAGAAGAAAAAAATGAATAAATCCATATTTTGAAGAATGAAAATGATATCTTTTGCTAGAAAAACTTTGAAATCCATGAATAAATTTTCCTCATATCTAACAAACCTGGTGGACTAATCGACGTGTCATTTTTTCAATCTTCAAGTTTTCTAGGTGCCTTAAGGATCCAAGAAGAAATTTTTGCATGCATGTTCTAGATTTTTTGCAGTGAGGAAATCCCAATTTCCCCGTGAAAAAACTTTCAATATAAATTTTTTTTTTAAACACCGAGGTAGACTTGAAATTTTAGAATCACAAAGAAGAGAAAAAACCCATATCAAAAAAGTTAGTTTAATTGAAAACTGAGGTCTAGAGCCCTACTTTATAAAACTAGTAGGCCTCCTACATGGGAAATTTCTATTTTTAGTAAGCCTATACAAAAATAAATTTTGATGGAATCATATACACAAGGTAATCTAGAAATCTAATTTCATTGGTCTTAGTCAAAAAGGGAGGAAATTCAATTTACTAAAAATAGTAAATCCCCATTTTGGGTGTAGAAAGTGTTCCAAAATCCATGAAGTTCAATTCTTTAGGTGTGAAACTAGTTCATACTCTTTCGTTTGAGTATTTAGGTGTGAGGGATAACAATGCCACTCACATTGACTTCAAAAATATGAAGGATCAAATGTTTAGTGACCCAAGAGAGAGCCAATGAAGGATGAAATTTCCATGAATAGGTTGATTCCAAATTAGGGTCATCTGTGTCCTTGGGATGACTAAATTATCATGACTCCATTTTCCAAGGAATTGTTCCAATTCATCATTTAGGTGTGTAATTAGAAGATCATAAGGATGGTGGTGCTTTATGTTATGGAAGGGAAATTCTTCACTATCTTTAATGGTGTAATCATCATTGTTTGTTGCTTACTCTCTCAACATGTACCTTGAAAATGCACCATTTCTAGATTGATCTTTGTTGGTGAAATATGGCAGGTCAATTTTGATCTTCATTTGCTTCAGGTTGGACCTCAATGAACAAATCCCACGATCATTGAGGTGATCATTCAATAATGTTTCTAAACACTCAAGTTCAAGGTGTCCATAAATAATCCAAAGGAGGTTTCTCATTGTGCAAAGAGTTTAAGAATCTATAGGTCATCACATTGGATCATTTCATCGGATCATCTAATAAGGATTAGTCGGTCGACATAAGCAACTTCTTCATCAACATTCCTTCTTATTCCTCTCTCTTATTTCTCTCTCTTCTCTTCCCCCACTTTATCTCTCCTCCATATTCTAATTCTCATTGGGGTTTCACTTTTTCATAATGCTTTCATTTTAATTAAAAAGTGACTTTATGATTATAATGTAATAAGTTACCCTTATTTTATAAAAGGGGACTTAATCTTTTCCTAAGAATGTAAAAAGTCATAAGTTGTGCAAAGGCATATGAAAGGTCATGTGGGGGTAGGCGAAGAGTTTCTTCTCTTTCTATAAATTGTAAAGGCATCCCCTTTCCAAAGGGTTTTCAATTTTGTGAGTTCATGAGAGAGTATTCCTTGTGAAGAAGTAAATAGATGGAATTTCTTCTACTTCTCATCTCTAAGTTCTTCCCACTCTTGTTATGTACAATTTTTTCTTAAGCATAAATGAAGAAAGAAGGATTTTTCTTCCTTTTTGACTGGGAGGTTTATTGATACTTTGTGCTCATAAATCTTAACTAATCTTATTGTTGTTTGCATAATTTTTCTTCTTCTAATCTTGTATGTGTTGGAATTTTTGATTAATGGTTGTAGGACTCTAATTTTCTACCTAAAACATTAATCCCTCTCCCTTTTTCTCACTCCCTTTCCCGATCTCCAAGAAAAGTCCTCTCTAGCAAGTGATTGCTAGCTTTTTCCGTAGGGCCAGTGGAGTGCCCCTGTTAGATCCCGGTGGTAAGACCCCACAGAAACCAAATTTCACTACGCATGTAAACACAGAGTTGAACCATTTAAGTAGAGGGAATTAGATTATCAAAGCGAAGGAAAAGAAGACCACCAATTTATCCACCTGAAATTTTTTCTCACTTATACTTTTTGGCTCATATCATGGGGCATACTTGGCAAAAATCTACAACCAAAATAATATCACAAAATCCAAAAAAAATCAAATATCCAAAAAATAAAAAAAAAATTTTTTTGAAAAAAAAAAAAAAAGAATTGATTGAAATCCATTGCTAAAAGACACACTGTCGATTCCTCGCAAGTGACCTTTTGTATTTCATGGTGTACTTTCATATTCCCATTCAAAGACTTTCCAAAATCTAGCTAAAAGGAGATATACCAGGATGAATAGGCTAAGAGGGATTTTGATCCTAGTTTCAAGGATTTTCAAAATCAACAAGAAAAGATTAGAGATAACCCCTAATTTTTCTCTCAAACCTCATCTTGATCTGAATCTTCGAGTGGAAATCCTATTCAAACCCCTATTGATACTCCTTTTATAAATTATCACATCTTTCAACCACCATTGATCATTAAATTCCCTAGTGAAGAAGAATGATAACCAAAAGAAGAATTGGGAGAAGAAGAAGAATTTGCAGAGGTGAAGAAAAATCAAAAATGGTAGATGAAGAAGAAATACCCCAACCCATTTTTCCATGGGGAAGGAATACTAGCCCAATTTCTCTTACAAACCTCTTCACAATATTATGAAATATTCCCACAATAAATTTCCAAAGTTCAAGGGTGATGACACACAACTCCCTAAAGAGCACATATTGCCTTCATCACATCATGTGGAATTATTGGAGTTGAGCATGAATACATTGATGTAAGATTGTTCATGGAATCTCTCCAAGAAAAAGCAATAGAATGGTTCTACTTCTTTTCTACCAGATCAATCACCTGTTGGGATGATATCAAATCTAGGTTGAAGAAAGATTCAAATTTTCTAAAGACTGCGAAGATCTCATTGTTCAATTGGAACAAATGAAGAAATAAGAAAATGAGACTATGAGAGACTTTGTGGCATGTTTCAACCACTTACTCTAAATAATACCATAAGAGGATTCACCATTTGAAATAACGTGAAAATATTATTCATTAATTATCAATCACTAGAGGTAAGGTTCAACCAAGGAATATTACATAAGCACAAGGAATGGCCATCAAAGTTGAATATGATCTCATCCTATTTAGAAAGATCAAGAACCCTTGAAAAGTGTGACACTCAACATCCTGGAGATGAGAGAACTAATCCATTACTATAGAAATTGGAAAATGAAATGAAATCATTAAAGAGGAAAATTTTCCAATGAGAATCCCATCAAATTCCAGGGAAGAAATTAGATCATAGGAACACCTCGAAGTATTTCCTTGGAGGCCCCAACCATTAATGTAAGTTGTAGAACTCAATAAGATGAAGAGAATATTAAACAAGAGAGTGGAGATGATTATTTTATATAGGTTGACAAAGTAGAGAATAATGCATAGATCATATTTTATAAGTACTCTTGAGGTGATGAAGATGGTGGTGAAGATGCATGTAGTCTCTCATGTGTGGTGTTCACCCGCTCTCAGTATAAAAAGGTAACTTCTTCCTCCACTAATGTTGTTGTGAATAAGAGCAAATATCCTCTTGTGGTGACTCTACCAAACAAAATAATCAATCGAGGATCTCCTCTTCCACCTTGTATGGAGTCCGCATTTGAGAAACCTAGTCCTGAAGCAAGCAAGAGGGCTCCCATTTCCAAGTAAGTCCTCTAATGCTCTTACTAAATCTAAATCTACTCAAGAAAAATTTAGTGCATTAAAATTTCCTAATGTACCTTTCAAAATACCCTTTATTCCCTAAACATCTACCCCTGTTTCCAAGCCTATCCCGACTCCAAAATTAGTTTCTTCATCTCATGTATCTACATCTTCTCCTTTTGACATCGTAGAACATATGAACAGGACCAAAGTACATATTTTAGAATTTGAATATCTCGTGGACGCATCTTGATTAGTTTGAAATTTTTTTTCTAGCATATAAAGGGTAGTAGTCCAAATCCCAATAATGTGATCCCAAGTTCTAAATTCATACTACCAAACCCACCTACACCTCCATCCCAGAACATGTTTTCTTTAAGTGCATCAAAAATACTAAGGTCGATCCTTTCTATGTCTCCCTTCTCATCGGGGAATATTTATTGAACAATTATATAATAGATTGGGGTGCCTTTGAAAATGTAATGCCCTGTGAAGGTTGACAAGGATATTAAACTCACCATGACTCATCTAGTGGCTCTTATTACTCCATGGAGTCAAAATAAGTCCCACTTGTAGGGAAATATAAAGTCACCATGACTCAGGGAAGGTCAAATAAGTCCCATAGGTGGCCCTCATCAAATTTCAAACAATAAAGTTTTAATGATGATCTTGTAGAAGAAATCCTAGATTCCTTTGGAATTTTATTTAGTAGAAGCTTCTGCTAACAGTTGGGAGGGAAAATAAAAATGAACTGGTATTCGGCAACCATTATGGTTAAAGGATATATGGAAAATTTCCTTCCAGAGAAGAAGATGATGCACACAAGATAAAAGGTAGGAAATCCAAGAGCCAACATTTTATACCAAAATAGTAGGAGGATGAATAATTTTTGACAACTGAAGAGGAAGACAAGATCCCAATCTTGATAGGACTAAATATTCCTTCCCAGAGGAATATTGATCTAGAGGAAGAATTGAGGAACTTTGAGCTGCAAGAGGGTAGCCCCAAATTTCTAGATGATGTGAGGCATGAAGAAGAGGAAATGGTTCTTGGTGAATCTCAAATGGAGAAATAAACTTTTATACTTACATAAGAGGAGGAGATATTCTCATTCCATTTTGGGATGAAGATCCTCTCGATCATGTTTCATCCATGAAGAAACAAATCCAACTTGTGATAAGCCCTCGAAAGGTTTGAAATAACAATCTTTGCAAGATCTCCTAAGAGTTGCTAAAGAAAAAGAAGAACTTGAGCTCAGTCTCCAATGCTTGATGCAAGATATGGATCTACAAGACAAGTGTGAATTAGGGGTCATTTTAAGAGACCTCTTAGAAATCGAAGATGGAAAATACCAAGTGAATATCCTTGGAAACTGGTTTTATGGGAAGGTAATTTTTTTGGTGGTCCGACAACAAAATTTTTGCTTGATTTTTAAGTGGTGTGTGATGAAGGCTGCATAGATGTGCAACGGGAGATTTTTGTCACGCATCAAAAGGTTGTTGACATTTGTTAATAAATCTCACCGATGCGTGTCACATAACCTTGTTGATGAGCATCAACGAACCTCACTGACGCGGGTCAACAAACCTCGACGAGGAGACTATAAGAGGATATGGCATCTGCAGTGTTAATGGTCATTTATGACATCGATAGATTACATTCTTGTGATAGATGAAATCAATTAAGGGTTATACACATGCAATATGTAAGATGGTGTTGGGAATTTAAGATTTTTAATGGGAAGTGTGATATTTATGATAAGGATATCTAATTGATGATCTTCGGTATTGTCACACTTACCTCCTTTCATGTTTTGTGTGTTGGTGGTTCTATATCTCTGGGCCAAATGGACATTTCATTACCCCTTTCCTCTTTTTGTCTTTAGTATGTGTGTTTCCTATCTCTCTGCGATGGTGATAGGGGTGTTGGGGGTTCCTTTGGTAGTATGGAGTGTGGTGGAATAACCTAACAAATTGAATACCCAAATAATATGTTGTGGAATAACCTAGCATGGTCACTAAGCTCTTAATACTAGTATTCACTAAGATCGTATTATTATGTTTTGGCTAGGTAAAATTCAAATTTGAAGCATTAATAATGTCTATAGGGAAGAAAATCGTGCCACCAATCTTCTTGCTAATACGGCAATCGATGGTTCAAATGCTTTGCATTGATTTTGAATAACTCTAAAGATTGGCACGGCTTGGTCGACATAATCTCTCACAAAGGGCAACATAACTTTAGCTCATAACATTAACAGTGGCCAGCGCTAACCTATATTTTATATGGTCATTTGATTTCCTCTCCTCACTCTTCCTTCTTTTTATTCTTAGGTTGGCATAATATGGGTTTCTTGGGTTTTCCATTCATCACTCTACACGGTGAGCGGTGGGAAATGGATTTCTCTTCGGTCATTTCCTACATGCACCTCCAAGAAGTTTTTCTATATGATTCAATATACGAGGATGAATATATCGAGTGTTTTTTAGGTGATTCCTATATGTAGGAATCACATAGGACATGGGCCAATTTAAAAATAGTCATTGTATTCATCTCCAACTGTTTCTTGATTTATTCGATTATAGTGGACATCGAGGATATTGTGAAATAATTTATTTATCTGGTCCACATAGTTAGATTGAGTGAGGAATTGGTCAGGTGTCATATCCCTGACCCTTTTCTTTGGGTGGAAGAGGTGGACACATAGAAATTGGCTTTAGGCGTGGGGTTAATTGGCTAGAGAGAAATACCGGAAACTAATCCTTTATGTTGAGAATGTGCATGCCATTTTCTGGCAACACAAACTAGACCCCAATCGATTACTCCCTCTGGATCTTTCTGAAGCTCATTTTCCAATTGATTCGGTCATTAATCATCTTAATGCACTTTAGGATCATGTCAGGGTGGCCTTCTAACTCTTGCTTAGTAAGGCTACGCGGTTGGTCCTATAGAGCTGTTGGTGGCGTAGGACATGGTGAGATGGATATCGGGAATAATGGTGGTGACAGAGCTCGGTGACTCAAATTGATCCACTCACGAGATACCGTAAGGGGTAGTGGATCCTTTTTTCGATGTCTCAATCTCTCTTTCGGCTCATTTTTGGTTATGGTCATGTGTTTTTGTGTATGTTTTGGATCTTCCGTTAGTTCTTTTGGCATGTATCTTTTCTCGGTGCTCCATTTTGTGGGGTTTTGGGGTTTGGGTTTTGCTTAGATCTTATTTAGTTTATTATTGTTAGGATGGGGTCCTATAACCCTTTGGTTCAAAGCTCGATCAAAAGTGTTTAAAAATAAAAATAAAAATATATCTTACTTAATTTTACTGAAACCTAGAGACTTCTAAGATCCAAATATTATGTTGTGTCATCAACTAGTGGACGCTAAGCTCAAAATATAATTTGGTTATATTGTGGCATAACCTAGCGGCCGTTAAGCTCTTAATACCTCAATTTAGTTTTTAAATCCTAACTACCACTAGGTTCCAACAATTATACGGTAGCATAACCTAGCGGGCACTAAGCTCGAAATATCTTAATTTAAAATAACATATCATGTTTGTGATACATAACCTAGCAAATTGAATACCCAAATAATATGTTGTGGAATAACCTAGCGGCCACTAAGCTCTTAATACCAATATTCACTAAGATCATATTATTATGTTGCATAACCTACCTACCACTATGCTTATAATATCTTACTTTCTTTTACTGAAACCTAGATACTTATAAGATCCAAATATTATGTTGTGTCATAAGCTAGCAAACGCTAAGTTTAAAAGATAATTGGGTTATATTGTGGCATAACCTAGTAGCCGCTAAGCTCTTAATACCTCAATTTAGTTTTTAAATCCTAACTACCACTAGGTTCCAATGATTATACGGCAACCAAAACCTAACGGATGTTAAGCTTGAAATATATTAATTTAGAATAACATATCATGTTTGTAATACATAACCTAGTGAATTGAATACCCAAATAATATGTTTGGAATAACCTAGCAGCCACTAAGCTCTTAATACCAATATTCACTAAGATCATATTATTATGTTGCATAACCTACCCGCCTCTATGCTTATAATATCTTACTTTATTTTACTAAAACCTAGAGAATTCTAAGATCCAAATATTATGTTGTGTCATAAGCTAACGGACGCTAAGCTAAAAATATAATTGGGTTATATTGTGGCATAACCTAAAGGCCACTAAGCTCTTAATACCTCAATTTAGTTTTTAAATCCTAACTACCACTAGGTTCCAATGATTATGGTAGCATAACCTAATGGGCTCTAAGCTCAAAATATATTAATTTAAAATAAAATATCATGTTTGTGATACATAACCTAGCGAATTGAATACCCAAATAATATGTTGCAAAATAACCTAGTATGTCGATAATCTCTTAGTACACGTATTCACTAATATCATATTATTTTGTTCCATAACCTACTCACTACTATGCTTATAATATCTTACTTTCTTTTACTGAAACCTAGAGACTTCTAAGATCCAAATATTATGTTGTGTCATAAGCTAGCAAACGCTAAGCTCAAAATATAATTGGGTTATATTGTGTCATAACCTGGTGGTTGCTAATCTCTTAATACCTCAATTTTGTTTTTAAATCCTTACTACAACTAGGTTCCAACGATTATATGGTGGCATAACCTAGCGTGCGGTAAGCTCAAAATATCTTAATTTAAAATAACATATCATGTTTGTGATACATAACCTAGCGAATTGAATACCCAAATAATATGTTGTGGAATAACCTAGCAGTCATTAAGCTCTTAATACTAGTATTCACTAAGATCATATTATTATGTTGCATAACCTACCCACCGCTATGCTTATAATATCTTACTTTCTTTTACTGAAACCTATAGAGTTCTAAGATCCAAATATTATGTTGTGTCATAAGCTAGCAGACACTAAGATCAAAATATAATTGGGTAATTAGATAGATTATAGCACCCACTAAGCTCGAAATATTATATTGTGGAAGTACCTAGCGCCCACTTAGCTGAAACTATTTTAATTTAATTTGTTTAATCCAATCCACCATAAGGTCTTAATGTTATATGTAGACACCTATAGTTTGATCAATACACTATTATTTCTAATGGTGCACTAACGCTTCTTCCTTTTACAAATTGATGGCACACCACCAGTTAGGCCTATCTAACTCCCTTCCTACGACACCCTTTTGGTTGTTTTTCCTCTTATAAACCATTTAAATAGGTAGTTATAGCCTCGTTCT
This sequence comes from Taxus wallichiana var. yunnanensis, assembly GCA_018340775.1. Taxonomy (NCBI): domain Eukaryota; kingdom Viridiplantae; phylum Streptophyta; class Pinopsida; order Cupressales; family Taxaceae; genus Taxus; species Taxus wallichiana. The sequence goes on from CM031233.1 coordinate 151,473,327, forward strand.
AACTACATTAGCTTCTTATTCTCTTCTAGCTTGCTTCTATTAGCTCCCTGGAAGATCAATCCACTTCGTTGGATTGATTAAGCCCTTCAGAACCCTTCTAGAACCCTAATTACTCTCTAAGAGAGATTAATTAGTCTAACCTAGGTTAATTACCCTCTAACATAGTCAAATCACACTTTGACTTGCTAAAGTGCTTTTTGGACTTTAGCCTTTGTCCCACATGCACCCAAATCTCCCTTTTCTTCCAAACCAAAAACTATAAATAGGGCTATACCCCCTCCCTCATTTCCTAAGAATTCTCTCTTCTTCTTAGCATAGATCATAGTATTTTGTTTAAGCTTAGAACTTAGTTCACTTCTTCCATTTTAGCTATTTGCTTTGCTTTTTACATTTCACAAGTCAATGTAGAGTAAAAGAGAAGAACCATTGGCCTTGAAGCCATTAATGGGGAGATCTCTTACTCTTAAAATACAAAACTAAATGCTTAGATCCTCTTAGGTTCATTGTTTAAGCTTCTAAAGAATAGAGATCAACTTCTTTATCTTAGTTTGCATGTTTATTTCAAATTAATGTATACGCAAAGGAGGAAATCTTACTCATTTCTTATCACATGGTCCATTAATCAAATTGTTAAAAGCATTTGGGGTTTCTTTTAGGGATTCAAACCTCAAATCCATGGCTTTTACAACTTTTCATGAACACATTTAGCATGCCCGGTGGGACACTTATGTCCACCCTCCATTAATGGAGCTCTTTTAGGTTTTTCAAAGCTTGTTTTCAAGTTTTTTTGTTTAAATTACTTGTTATTTCCTCATTTTTGTTTCTAACCCTAGGTAAATGACCTTCATTTATATGCATTTTGTGGGTTTGATATAGAAATGGGGCACTTTGACTAACAACTAACCTGCTTGCTCTTGAAAATTGAAAATTCATGTTTTTTTATAGGTTTTTCACGAGTGCGCATAGGTGTCAGAAGGGCGCGTACATGTCGGAACCCCAGTGTACCTATCATATCGTGAACGCATGCACTGTCGGAAGGTCCCCATCATTTACAAACTAAAACTCTACACAAACGTGCACGCGTCTCCGTCATCATTGCGCGTATGCATCTCTCTGGATGCGCAAGCATAAAGGTTCTAACTTAGTAAAAATTAGAAATAACCCATATAAGGATACGCACACGTCTCTCGTTGTGCGGGGCGCGTAGCCGTCTCTCTGTCCATGTAGGTGTAAGAGGTTTGACTGTGTAAAATTTTTGTAGTTCTCTGTTTAGGCTTAGGCGCATACATCGTAACCTAAGCATCCATGTCAATATAGGCACGTCTCTATCATATTGTGAGTGTCTGTGTTTACTTCATTAAGTTTTATTAATTTTTGACTATAGGTGTACCCGTTAGGTGGGACACATATCCATCGATTGGGGAATGCTTTGGTGTCGTATAGGTGCATATGTGTATGTGTTAAAAACTGAAAAATTTTACAGTCAACAAAAAAACTTTTTCTAATCCATCACTGCAGGTTTTAGGACTAACAATTGAAAACAAGGTTCTTTCTTAAACATTTCAGTTTGCATAGATTAAAAGTGTTCTTTGTTTTTGACTTAGAAGTAGTTTTTGTAGAAGTGTGTATGCTCTCTCCTTGTGTCTTCCAAGACAATCTTGGAGATCAAAAACACCAATACAAAACACATATAAATTGTGCAAAAACACTTGTTTTATAAAAGGTTGGAGTAAAACTTTCATGTGATTTCAGTGGGAATTTTCACGTTGTGTATGCTCTTCCTTTGCACCTTTTGGTGATCTTAGGAATCAAAAGAAAAGTGAAAAACTCTCTTTCTTAAACATCAACCTACGAATCGGAAAATTACTGAAACTTGTTGTCTATAGGACCTAACGATTGTCAAAGAAAGGAGGAGCTAAGACAAAACACAAACACACATGTTCGTGCAGGTTGCCAAACGATGTGCTACTTAAAACCACATTAAGCTAAGCAAGATAAAAAAACACACCATATTCAAAACATTTGTATTATAGGTTTCGAAATAGGGTACGTCCCTATCCGCTCAACTGGAACATAACCCCTTTGGCATGACGCCTTATCGCTTCACTACGGGTTCCGCGAGTGAATCTCTGGAAACTTTGAATCAAATTAGCATTCGGTTTAAAAGAAAGGGATATGGCTATAAATTCCGTTATACATTGAATTAGAGGGGATCTCGTACACAATATTGCTAGGAAGAGGCATTTTATAAACTAAATAAAATATTTTATTTTCCATCATTGTTCCACCTTTTGATTCAACGTAATAGATATATCCGTAGCAATGCCCCAATATTTTTGGGCTTTAAACTAAAGCTATAAGGATGTAAAAGCAAAGCCTCTTTTGAGGCTTTATTTAATATAGAATAAATGTTTTTAAATCACTAAAAAAAAAGATTATTTTTGTTTCATATTCTTGACAATTTCCTAGGGATTTTGATATTATGATAATAAGTGGGCCCCTATCGTCTAGTGGCCCAGGACATCTCTCTTTCAAGGAGGCAACGGGGATTCGATTTCCCCTAGGGGTACTATGCTAGAAAAGTCATTAGGAGACCTACCTAATAAGTATTCTAATGACTTTCCATTTTTTGTTCCTGGGTCGATGCCCGAGTGGCTAATGGGGACGGACTGTAAATCCGTTGGCAATATGCTTACGCTGGTTCAAATCCAGCTCGGCCCAATACCAACCTGAATATCATAGATTGATATTCATTGTCATCTAATCGATGACAAGGTATATATTAATACCCAATATAGAAAGAAAAGAAACGAACAGATACTTTCATAAATTTTTTATTTGACCGGCACTAATAAAAAATCCTATTAGAGAGTAATAGGTTAACTGTACCTAGTGGGATTGTAGTTCAATTGGTTAGAGTACCGCCCTGTCAAGACGGAAGTTGCGGGTTCGAGCCCCGTCAGTCCCGGTCCAATAAATTTACCAATTCTTCGGTCGATCCCCACTTCAGAGAAGTACAAAAAAGGGAAAATTGGGTAGACTAGATACATCTACTAAGGATTCTATAGATGTATCTATATCTGGTTATTTCAACAAATAACCAATTCATTGGTTAATTCTGCCAACATTTCGATGAATAACATTGAATTATCATATCCAAAATAAATCCTATTTTTTTCTTGAGATAGAAAAAAGGGTTTCGTAGATCTGTGTTAGGAAGGATAATGTAAGTATAAGTACAACCATTTTTTTAGAAACGAGAATACTGTATCTAAAAATAAAAAAGATCCCTTTTTTTTAAATTATAATTATAAAATAAGGATTGGATTATATTTGGTCTGACTATCCAAATAGTTGCCCATTTTAGGGTCATGGGCAATCGAATAATTTGAAACTATTCATTTCATATTTTTAGTTATCGGTGAGCATTACAAGACAAATCAGTGGGATTTTCACACAGTGTACCCCCTTTTTAGTTTTAGTTACCCCAAATTTTTCCATTTTGATGTATAATTAGATACAAGCTTGGGCATCTTTTCTAATATAATCAATAGAATTAAAATTAATTGTCTCTTTCTCGATGAGAAATTTTATATTTGCATTCTATAACTTTTGGGGTCAACTTGTGTGGCTCTAGGTCATATTACCAATATAGCCGAATAAAATCCAATTTTAGAGAGTAACTCTTTACAAGAGAAAATTTGATTTGAAAATTTAATATTATCAACTATTGTTTATATAATAGGAAAGTGGAAAATTTACACTTTGCAACCGACAAGATATTGACACTGTGAGGCTTCTATCAGTAGAAACCGCAGAATAAATTGAAGATTAGGGCTACCAAAGTTAAATTCCTCTATTGGTGCAATAACTCCTGGTGGTCACACCCACTGTAATTAATGGATCCTACCTTAGGGTTGAGCGGGAAATCTTTTGAATTTGAATTTGAATGTATTCACTAAGAAAACCTATAAATAAGGGTCAAGAGCCCAGGGATAAGAATAGAGGGAGAAAGTATGTACTGTTATGTGTTGGTTTGTGCAGAGCATGTATACAAAATCAAGAAAATGTTGAATGAGCAATAGAATATCTTATGTGTTTTTGTTAATTACAAAAGTGTCTGTTAGGCATCTGGATTTCCTTGCATAGTCTCCAGTAGAATGGATTAGAACTCCCAATGATGTTTGCATCTTACTTGAATGGTTTCTGAATGGTAGCGTGAAGGATAATGACTAGCTCCTCTCCGAGAGACTTCATTAAGGGCATGAGTCCCTCTCCACTGTAGAGAAAAAGACATTCAGCTTCCTGTGCTTTGGGTGAGCACTTATGGTGCAAGCTTTAAGTGAAATGCCAGTACACAAGGCTATAAATGTTGGGGTATGTGCTTGGGAGCGCACACCCTCCTAGGTTAACAGGATAGAGAGGAATACCCAACACAAGATCTAAGTCTGTGTTACAAGTTGTTCTAAGGTCTTACTGACATAAGACTTTCTATGATATTCTGAGGCTATTATGGGGAGGATTCACAAAAATGGCATAAGTTCTTTCATTCCAGATGATTCAAATAATATTTAAGTAAACAACATGTTGGACAAGGATCCCCAAGAAAGCCCGTTCCCATGAATCACTGCCTTTCCTAGCAGAGATGCCAAAATAACTGGAAATAATCCTGAAAAGTCTATTGCAAATTGAATACAATGTAGTGCCAACCAGGTTTAAACTTAAACATCTATTTCCACAGAATAAAGGCAAACATCGATTATTTAGTAATGTGTCCAAGCTATGTTCTTTGTAGGCATGCAGGAACATTTTCTACAATAAACCAAGAAGAACAAATGCATAAACATAAATTTTCTTGGATAATGTTTAATGAAAGCTAATATTACAAAATGTCTTAAAAGTTAGAGGTTAGTTCATGTCAAAAGAGAATGTAATGTAGAAGATGATGAACAGTAAAAGTAAGTAAACGGTGAACATGAAAAACAAGCAATATACTTGAGGTGCATCGAATAAGTATCTCTTTGTCAAGAAATGGCATTGTACAGTCACAGAAGATGATGAATAGTAAAAGCAAGTAAAGGGTGAACAGGAAAATCAAGCAAAATAATTAAGGGAAGGTGCATTGAATAAGTATCTCTTCATCAAGAAATGGCATTATACAGTCACATAACAGGTGCATGTGGCAGATCTATGAAGTAACTCCTAGAATTTCCAATTTAAGCTATCCAAAATACTTTTCTATCGCACCCACACCAGATTTGCTAGAGATTCAAGTTAGCATTGCATCATATCAACATACAATTTCCATTTTTAGAAATAGTGTGACCATTGACCAGTGATTGACAATTTTTTCTTTCTTTACCATTTGTTCTTTAGTGTCCCGAATTCATAATAACACCACAAAACTTGTAAAGATATCACTAAAACCTGACACATCTCCTCTTTTTCAAAAATTTAATACGGGTATACTTAGTAAGGTTTTTATTTTCTTTCTTTAATGCATTTAAATTTTGTTTTCTTTGTACATGGTAGAGAGTTCTTCGAACATAGTCACATTTAGCTCCAAATCTATGATGTGTCAACTGAAGGAATCTTTCACGCCATTAAAAGTGATTCAATTTTGCTGCAAATCCGGGTGCCCCATGCGGCAGAAATGCCTTAAATGGTTAGACATTAAAGTCTTTTACATCAAGATTGTTGATCGCACTAGAGTGTTTGACGGTCCATTACCTGCAGGCTGCCACCGAGCACTTGATTGAAACTGAGTTAGAAGCATCAAACATCATAATCTTGTGAGTCTGCATGGATATTTGCTTTCTCCACATGGAAACCTGTTGTATTATGATTACATGGTAAATGGAAGTCTATGGGACATCCTACATGGTGAGTACAATGATTATGTTATGAAGAAGAAAGGAGGAGTCAAGACTACTATCACTCAACAAAAACAACCTGTCGTAAATACTACCCTCTACTTTGATAGCACCTCCACTACTAATTTACTCAAACTTCTTGTATCCAAAGTGATATCAAATGTATTCATGTTTAGTGCAAATAAAATTGGCCACAAAAGGCAACCACTTATGATATAAAATTTGCAAATATACGGAAGTCTTCATGTATTCATGTTTAGTTCAAATAAAATAGTCCACAAAAATCTACCACTCATAATATGAGATTTGCAAATGTGTATGTATGAATTTGTAACAATTTTGAAATGTATAGATAGAACCCTTAAATGTAATGCTTCATCTATACTCCTACACTTACATTATCAATCACACCCCTCATCAACATCAACTACAAAAGTAATAACTATCCCTCTAAATCAAATAACATATACCATTTGGCGTTCACATTGCATTGTACACATATTCAATGCCTATGAATCAAATAATTATACCATGTTATATAAATCCATGGAAAATTTATATAGACCAATATAGTCAACTACGAACTCTACTTAATTAAGTATTAGATGTTAACATATATGAATGTATTATGAAATTAGGGTATTAATATAATATGGCCATTGATCTTATATGAAAGAGTATATAATTAATACATATACCAATCATTATAACATGGCATAATATGAATCTTATAACATGTATGAAAAATATTTTTTTAAAAATTATTTATTTATATTTGATTAAAGTGATTATTACACATGGGCTACAATAAAAATCTCGAGGTGGTAGAAGCGTATCACCATGTGTGTGGTTGAGATTGACATAAAAATTGTCTAGCATATAAGATCATAAAATGGTTGAAAATATTCTACAAGACTTACTTGCATCTAATATCAAAGAATTAATATTTAAACCCCTACCAAGAATTTTATGTAGACGAGAACTAGAGAATACTAAGATCCCTATCTAGGAAGTTGGATCTTGTACTGTGTGGTAATTATTTATTTTTCACAGGCCATATAAAGTGGTTTTACTTTTTAATTTCGTAATGTATAAAATTTACACCATACATGCATATTCCCTTCCTCTACCATTTCCCTACCTCCAAAAAAATATTGCATGATGTATTATCCTAAAACTTGTAAAATATCAAACCTTATTAGAGTCTTCCACATCATGTTTATTGGAAAAGAGATTTTTTTAATAAAAACATACGACAAGGTCGCATCATTGTTATAGTGAGATTTTTGTTAGTGTGTTTTTGTACATGGTGTTTTTTTGTGTGTGCAACGTATTTTTCAATTAAAATGAAGAGCATTTTCAAGTTTGGTACCTCTTGAATGAATAACATTACGAGGAGAAAAAAACTAAAGTAGCGATTGGTTCTTGGCAAAGGGTTTGTAGAAATCGAGAAACAACAAAAGTATACGGTTGAGACCTCATGTCACCTCTAGGTTCGTGGTCAACCCATAGACAGGAAACCATAGGGGTTCATGGTAATATAGGAAACGAAACCACCAAAGGTGTTAGCAAAGAGATGTACTCATGTCACTTCCAGATTTTTGGTAATCCTACAAGGAAAAACCAAGGTGTCACCAAGACCATGAAGCCACAAAGATGGCATGCCACCTCAAAGGTGAATAGGCTACACGGAGAGTGTAAATTTTTTTATCGTGTTTGAAATGAGGGGGACCATTATCTGGAAAAATGATGAATAAAAACAATGTATTAAGGGGGAAATGTTAGAAAAATTAATCCATTATTTAATTGTGTTGGTTATTCTTTGGTCATTTATCTCGCCTTCATGGCATCGTTGACGATTCCCCTTTAACCATCCTATTTGCATTGTATATATATTTGCATGATTATAAATATTTATTCAAGGCATTTAATCAATTCTTCTTCTATTTTTTCCTTCATCCTTTTAGCTGAAAATTACTAAGCATTACATATTATATTTGATGTGGCTTGTGGACATGTGTAAATAGACATTTTTTTGTAGGTAATTTAACAAAAATAGTATTATTATGCTAAACCCTAATTACAGAGTCACATATGATAAATAAATGCTAAAGTAAAAATTTAACACAAGCAATAAGCTAATGGAATATGAAACCCTAAGTGAAAGAGAGAGAGAGAGAGATAAGGACTTAGCAGATTTTTGCTTCATCTTGGAACTGATTTGGATTTGAAAACTGATGAAAAGGAAGGACAAACCATCACACATATGTATTGTAAATTATGGAGTCATCGGATGAGGCTAGACTATGGCACTTAGATTGGGTTAAGGGCACTGGGTACCAAATTTTTCTACTATCCACCCATGTAATGCCCGCTAAAATGACCACTCGAGACCCAAGAACAACCTAGGTTTAGATAGAAAAAATAGGGAATACTTTTTTTTTTTAATGACGAGTCCTCGAACAAAGCTTCAAAACTACACGGTTACACAAAGAAAGATTCAAAGTCAATTATAATTTAATAAAAGAAATTTTCCCGTTGTAACAACCATTAGATCCACATTACAAAATTAATGAGTATAATTAATCCAAATATAGTTAAATTTCTCTTAGGTGTTAATTTAATAGATAATTAAATTAACACTATGTTAAATGTTCCTTAATTAATTTTAGAGGGTCAAAGGGGCCCAAGCAATTAAATGCCCAAGGTTTTTAATTTCACTAGGTCAAAACAATAACCAGGGTTCTTATTTATATGGGATAGAAAACATTCTCTTATCCCTTAACGTGACCCCTTAAAAAGGTCAACCCAAGCTTTAGAAATAAACATTTAAGTTAGAAAGGGGTAAATTCCCACTTACCCACTCTCAGGCTCATCTTGAACTTCAACCTGATTTTTCATGCATTTAACGCACTTAACTTTTCCTAAAAACAATTCCATTAGATAGGAAATTTCTTCCCCTTTCCAATGATATAAATAAGTCCTCCTAACTCCTCATATTTCTTAAGTTACAGGCCAACGGGCCTGGGGAGGAAAATTTTCCCAAAAGCGGGCTTACGGGCTTGGGAAGAAATTTTTCCCAAAGGTGGGCTTGTGGGCCTGGGGAAGAAACTTAGCGCTTTGCCCTTTTTGGGAAAAAGCACAATTTACACCCGCATGCCTATGAGTCCGTGGGGGGCTTCATGCCCTAAGAAGAAAATTTTTAAGCTTGAGGTCTGCAAGGGACACATGTCCAAAAATTCGAGTCCAGGTGGAAAGGCGGGGCTGCGGATCCACAAAGGAATTTTTGACCAAGTTAATTTTTCAAACTTAGAACTTTTTTTTTTTTTTACCGAAGAGAGAAAAGTTCGGGCCAGCGGAGTGGTGGGGAATTACGTGTCTTTTTTCCTTTTTGAAAAAGAGCAAAAAGTATCTTTTGGCCCCACGGGTCCGCTTAGCAAAATTTTCCTTTTTGACAGTTTTTTTGAACCCAAAATGAAGTAAAAACTTCAGAAGACCATAACTTTTGATTGGGAACTCGGTTTTGGGAAAATGAGGACTTTTTGGAAAGGTCCCAACCTCCTCTTTACATGGGAAGCATAAAATTTTAATTTTTAAAACTTAGGTTGGTAAATTTTAAGAAAATGTCTTTCCTGACATTAACATGCGAATTAAACTTTTTCAACTACCAAAATTGATTCGATCTGCCATTCTTTCTTCTTCAACATGTCAAGCAGAGACATGGAGAGTTGCAATTGAAATATTTCAAACAGATTGCAAGGATAAAATATTAATGGTTTAGATTCAATACAAATTTCCTTCTCTTTTCTTTGAAATTGTACTAGTTTGCCTCTTGTACGATTAAAGATGAATTGTGTAAATTGCAAGGGCAATACAAACTATTTTGGAATGTGTTCTAATCATCCTTAGTTCATTCCAATATAAATTTACAATGTTCAACTTTCCTTCAATCAATATGTGAAAAGCAAGAATGTAATTCTATTTTCAAAACATTCCCTTCAAATAATAAAGAGGAATGTAATAATTATAACGCATGCATTTCCATCCTTCAACAGAGAGTTTACAATATACATACAACAACAAGTTTTAAACAAGAGTAACACCATTGCTATTTCACATGTATTTACAAAACATGGTAATGGTAGCGAAGTGACAATAACCTAATCATCTTTAGACCACATATTTAAGAGTGATGAATTTCCATTTAAGTAGTTGTGAGTAGACTTAACAAAAATTTATTTGTTTATTTACGGGAGGCAAGGAAACAGAAGGTTTGGTGAGTATCTTAAAATTTTATACAAGTTTTTGGTCAATTTTAATGTCGGCAAAGTGGGCCCAAAAAACTCTTATATTTTACGTGTTTTCATTATTTTGATGAGAATTGAATGATTTGCGATATTCAATTGCAATTGACTATAAAGGTTTAGGATACACCACACAATCTTGTTGGTTCTGGGTAGGATATAATTGGAGGATTATAAGAAACATATATGATAATCATCAGTTTTAAGAAGGATTATAAGAAACATGTATGATAATCATCAGGCTTACAAAGGATTATAAGAAACATATTATGATAATCATCAGTTTTAAGAAGTACTCCATATGTTCCAGGACAATTTACCGACTCTTGTCGGTTCCTCATTTGAGTACATTTGAATCATTGCCTCACAAAATAAAAAAGTAAGTAGAAGCATTACAAGAACTGGAGGTATTATTATTTCTAGATTTTTCAATTTCTGGGTAAAGAGTGCTTATGTGAAGGACTTTTTTGACATTTTTGTTGTTAATAAAGGCTTAACATAGGGAACTAGAGACCAAGTTTTTTGAAGAAAAAGCTACTGGAGGCCAAATATGAGGAGTGTTATGCACCTATCTACAAGAAGGTACCCATATTTTGTATTTTTCATGTATTTAAAAGGTTTAATTGCTATTTATTTAGATTAGTCCATACATACGGACTAATCTCTTAATTAGAATACCTAGTTTATTTTGTATATTGGGACCTAACCATTTATCAAGAATCGACTCGGGGAGGATGCGTAGAGCATTGAGGATACGATGTCGATGCACAACTATTTAGGCTACAACGCATGCCTTATGAATTAGAGGATATTGTTGTGTTTCTCAAAATGGGTGTGGCACTAGAGGAGATTAATACTTTGGAAAGAAAAGCAGATTAGCTATACGCACGCACCTTACATGTTAATTGGTGGAGACTTATACAAGTTAGGTTATTATGAGATTCTACGCCGATGTAAGTTAGAACATGAGCATGTTGCAATCATGGAGGAAACAAGTGGAGGGATTACAAGAGTAAATTATGTAGGAAATGCCACCACACGAAGATTCTACTTTGAGGTTCATTCTTTTTGAAACACCATTCTCTTGTGGTGTTCTGAGAACCATTCTTTCTCTACGTATTCCATTCACTGAACAATAATCATTGAAAGCCTTGCTACAGTATTCACCACCATTTTCAGATCTAAGGCACTTTAACTTTTAATTTGATTCATTCTCAACAAGGGCTTTCCATCTTTTAAAAGTCTCAAAAACATAAAATTTATGTTTAATACAATAAACCCATACCTTTATTGTAGCATCATCAATGAAAGTAACATAATATTGAGATCCTCCATGAGAAGCTACATGGGCTAGTCCCCACACATCTGAGTGTACAAGCTCCAATTTCTACTCCTTCTTAGTTTCCCCAACTTTGAGAAATCTCACTCTCTTTTACTTTCTAAAGACACATTTTTCATATAAATCAAGATATAAATATTTCAAATATGATAAATTATCCTTAGCCTTTAAGATATGCATTCCTTTTTTACTCATATGGCCCAATTGATTATGCCACATGCATGCATCTAAATCTAAAGTAGATAACATAGAAAAATAATCAATAACACAAGTAGATAAATATAACGTTCCTACCTTCTTACCTCTTACCACAACAAAGGCACCCTTGGTGAATTTCCAAGAGTCTGATGTGAATGTAGCCATGCAACCAAATTCACTTAGTTTCCTATAGAAATAAGATTCTTCCTAAGGCTTAACACATGCTTCACATCTTTCAATACCCATGTATTTCCATTCTACAATTTTAGATGAACTTCCCCTTTACTAGTAATACTGCAAGGTTCATCATCACCCAAATAAACATGATTAAAATCTCCTTAGACATAATTTCTGAAATAACCCTTATTAGGGGTTGCATGGAAAGAAGCTCCTAAATCTAAAACCCATGATTCTATTCTATTATCCAAAGAAAGAATAAGAGCATCTCGCATTACCTTTGCTACAATATTTTCCTCTTTATTTACTTCTTTATCTTTGTTTGGGTGTTGGCTCTTTTTATCCTTTGACCAACAATCTTTCTTTGCATATCCTTTCTTTCCACAATTCTAATAGGTAATTCCCTTACCTCTGGATTTAGATATGTCATTCCTTGACTTTGATTTCCCATTATTCTTACTCTTGGATCTCTCCTTCTACTTGCCTCTATTTTCTACATTCAAAGCATTCCCAGATGATGATTCCTCTATACTTTCCCCCGATAATTTCTTTATTCAAGATTATATTAACCACATCATCAAACTTAAAAATATTAGTAGCCGATGTTGTTTTACTAACACCATTACCAAGTTATCCCAACTATCAGACAAAGAACATAAGAATAAGAGTACTTTCACTTCATCATCAAACAAAATATCAACCAATTTTAACTAATTTACAATAGATCGGAAATCATTCAAATTACTATATGCGGATCCACCTTAATGCATCTTAGAACTAAATAGTTTCTCCATCAAATAAACTTTATTTGAAGCACTAAGTTTTCTTATAAATTAGCAATAGATTTCATTAACTCTCATGTAGATGTCGCCGTAATATTGGAAGCCACGAATCGCAGACTCAATCTTATAAATCCCAAATCCTTTTTGTCAAGAATCTTCCATTATTCATCAGTCATTTTCATAAGTCTAGACTTTTCATCCAACGATGAAAGAAGTACAAATATATTTGATACAAATAATCCTCAATCTACATCTTCCATAATTGATCATTTCAGCCGTCAAACTTCTTTACCTTGTATTTTTTTTCTTTTGCCATTATTGTAGCTCCCACTCAATCAAAAAACCCTTTGTGATTAAATCTGTCAACACATAAAACCCTCAAATAAAGCTCTGATACCAATTGTTGGGGTTAACACAAGGTTGTACATATAATATATCATATCTAAGCATACATGCAATAAAAGCGAGATATTCTACCAGAAGAAATATACAAAACAAGAGATATAAATCAACACCAAATTTAACGTGGTTCACCCAGTGTGGGATACATCCACCAAGAAACAAGACAATCTATTATCCAAAGCTTTCAGAAGATATACAATTGAAGATATACAATCTTCCACACCTCTCGGACGTACACTACTTCCTTTCTCTCAATTTTCTCCTTCATTCCAAGAATTCTCTCTCCCACAATTATTTTCATAATAATCATTCACTCTCATAATCCTTACTTCTAAACCCTAGCTTTCATGTTTATATAGGCATATACAAACTTAGGGCACTTAGCCATGCAATTACAATCAATAGATCTGCTTTAATGCTAAATTTAGATCTAATTCCCGTGATTTAAATAAAACACTCACACATAGGTAACTAACGTCGATTAGCCCTAACCGATGTTGGTCCCTTCATAACCGATGCAAGTTATTGTGTTTTCCTACAAGTTTAATAGAGCATGCTAATCTGAAGTAATTGAGCTCCATAACTTAACACTCATAAGGATCCTACATGAATCTAGAAACAATTCCAACTACATAGGATATATTAGGCCTAGTGATAGTTAAATAAATCAAACTACCAACAAGTTGTCTATATAAAGTAGGATTAAATTTATCACAAGAAGGTTTTGGATCTAATTTAACACCAACTTCCATAGGAATAGAGACAAGCTTACAATAAATCATATTAAATATTTTAATAATATTAGTAACATATTGTGATTGAGATGCAATAATAGATTTGTGATTTTGACAAATAACCATGCCTAGAAAATGATTTAATAATCATAAATCAGTCATTTCAAAATGTTGTCTTAACTTCTCTTTGATTCTAAGAATTATATTCTTATCACTACTAGTAATCAAGAGATCATAAACATATAAGACAATAATGATAACATGACTATTTTCATATTTGAAAAATAAATAATTATTAGCAAAACAGTTAGAGAAACCAAGCTCATGAAATAAACTATTTATCTTAGCATACCAAGCTCTAGGAGATTGTTTAAGACCATACAAAGATTTCTTAAGTTTACACACAAATAATTATTTTTCAGGTTCTTCAAAACCTTTAGGTTGATGCATATAAATTTCTTCTTTCAAGTCATCATTTAAAAACACATTTTTAACAGTCATTTGGTGAATCTCACAGCCAAGTTAAGTAGCTAAGGCTATAAGAATTATAATAGTGCTCATTTTGGAAATGGGAGAAAAAGTTTCAACATAATCCAAACCAGGTTTTTGAGTAAACCCTCTAAAAAATAATCTAGCCTTGAATTTATCAATCTTACTAACGAGTTATATTTGATTTTATACAACCATCTAGAACCTACAATGCTTATTTTGGGAGGAAGAGGGACTAATTTTGAAGTTTGATTCTTGATAACATAATTATATTTATCTTCCATAGCTGCAATCCATCTTTTGTATGGGTTGGATTCTTCAAAATATTGAGGTTTAATCTCATAAACAGTTGATAAGGCATAAGAGTGTCTTTGACTATGGGTCATCTTTCTCAAATCATTGGGTTGAGATTTTGAAACCATATTTTTAGCCTATTTAGGAATCTTAGATTGAGACAAGGATTGAGAAGATTCCCCTCAATATATACATCCATCATATCAGTAAAAGGATGATTAATTTCTTGCAAGTCAGTTTTCATATTGTCTAAGTAAGGATTGTCATCTAGAAAATTAGTTTTTAGACTTTGGAGACTCGAAGAGAGAAGAGAGATAGATTTACAAAAAGGTTTCTTAAGAATTTGCACATTCCTTTTGTTTGACCACCATACCCAACAAAAATACAAGAGTATGAAGTGGGATTAATTTTTTATTTTTTAACTCTAGGAATGAGAAGGAACACATGACTACCAAATATATTAAAATAAGAGATATCAATTTTTTGCTTAGTCCATACTTCATGAGGTGTGGTTTGATGTGTACAACTTTTTAGGAACTCTATTAAGGATATGAACAACAATGTTCATTTCTTTAACCCATAGAAACTTAGGCACATTAGAAGCATGAATCATAGTCCTAGCCATTTCTATGATGGTTCTATTCTTCCTTTCAACTATGTCATTTTGCTTAGGAGAATAAGGAGTTGTTAGCTCCCTTTTAATTCCACTAGATACACAAAACTCATCAAACTTATTATTAACATACTCACCTCCATTATTAGTTCTAATTATTTTAATTTTTAGATTAGCCATGTTTTCAACAAGGGCTTTAAACTCTTGAAACTTAGATAAAACATCAAACTTTTTCCTAATGTAATAAGACCAAGTCATTCTTGAGAAATCATCAATAAAGCTAATAACATATAAAGCACCACCAAGAGAAGGTACTTCTAAAGGACCTCTAACATCACTATGAATTAACTCAAATAATCGGGAGGAACTAGACTCATGGTGTCTCGTGAAATGGATGTACATGTTGCTTCTAAGCAAGTAACTTTTACAAGATTGGTGATTTGATTTTAACTTAGGAAGACCTAGGACAAGGTTAAGGTGGGACATCTTATACAAAATCTTAAATTTTACGTGCCTAATCCATTCATGCCAAAATTTAACAACATTACAAGAAGAAGTGGAAAGACAAGATTCAACAACAAATCCATCAAAAAAGTACAATCCATTTTTTTGTAAACCAACAACAATTTTTTTACCAAGATCATTCTTAACATACCATTTATCTTGTAATAACACAACTTTACATCTATAGACACCTAAATTTAGTCTCTTCACCCTTGTCTACCCGTGCGCCCATATTTCACCATGGTCATAACTAGACCCCCTTTTGTTTGATTCATCTCCCATTAATTTAATTAAATGCCCACTTATTATCCCATCACTTATTAATCTTTATTAATCAACATTAATTAATTAATCTTCATTAATTAAATAATTAATTGTTATCCATCCACATGCCCCGATGGACATTCCTTTTAGGATGCTTTTATTCTAAATCTACATCCCTTTTTTTAAGCTTTTATTCTACGCCTATCCTTATCCCCTAACTACCCATGATTTTCCCCTAAACAACATATTCCCACCTACAAGCTTTAAAGAAACTTTTCCCATTCATAAAAATATGGAATTTCGTTTAAATCACAAAATCCACCCCATTAGGGAATGTTTCATCATAGTCGGCGGCGACCCATCCCAGTCACCATCAACCCTATAAAACTGAGTTATTCCTTTCCAAAACATGACATATGCATGTGAATATCCAAGATTTCTTATGACTTATGAACTCTTTCTAGTGCCCGAGAATTCCTACAACAATTACATACCTCTTGGATCTCTTTTTAACGTGTTTTCATCCCTCATGAACATCCTTTGGGAGATTATCGTCATCTTTTTGTTATTTTATTCAATTATTATCATATTATTGTAGAATTTTTACATCTAACGTTGTGCAGGACCGAGATCATCTTCAAAGAGCATTCGTAGTTCCGTTATCAACCTTCTCTTCTAGCTTATTTACTTGCAGTCATCCATTCCATTTATTTTCCTTTGGCTTTGTTCTACTCTTCTCCATCCACCGTTGCTCGGCCTAGGTCATTGTTGACTCATCCTTATCACAATATTTTTAGTCTCCGTGTCCTTCATGTGTGTCTACCTTCATTTTTTTTCGCTTGAGCTTTCTAGATCCATCATCATGTCTCTCTATTGCATCAAAACTAACCTATCTCGCATCCCATTCGCGATCACCCTACCCTAGTTTCCATCGACCCAGCCTTATTTTCCAAACAATCCTTCCTTACCATTGTTTTCTAACATTTTCTAGTGTTTTTCGCCTCATATTCCCTCTACAAAGTTACTTCCAAGATCTACATGTTTCTTTTGCATTCGGTTTTCACCTGCACTTTACAGTCTACATATTCATCCTATTTTTCAGATCCACTTACCTGGTCATCGTCGACCCGGTCAAGTAGCATTTTATTATAGTTGTTCGATCATATTAGTACTTAGATTAATCTTTATCACTTTTGATTCATTAGTATTTTTTTCGCATGTTATCTTCTTATCCATACTTTATATCACTTTCTCTTATCAAATGGGGGTTGACATCCATGAAAGGAAGGTAACACTTCTTTAAGTCGATTTGTCAAGAAACCCCACATATATCATCTAATCAATTTTTCTTAGTGTCCTTGAGTCAGGGTTTATCAACTTGTAGTAGCGAGAATCAATCACTTTTGTGCCCATTCATCCACATCGCATTTGAGGTACATTAAACCCTCCATTTTTTGAGTTGTTTATCTTTCTTTAGTAGCTAAATCATTTAACTTGAAATGAACGATAAAACTATAACATCATTCTGGCACACTTGGTGGGACCACCCTTTAGGTGATCCCTTGCATTTCTTTCTATTTTTTACTTCTTTTGTCTTCTACTAACACTATAGTGCAATGCTTCACTTTTTGTTTACTTGTGTTGGGTTCGGTTGCTTAGATCGCTCTTCACCTAAAGTTCAGATAAAAAGGAAACATGTTGAATCGAAATTGAAATAAACTATGAAAAGTATAACAACTTAGTTAATCTAAATAGGAGGACTAAAATGTTGTATAAATGGACTAAAATAGTATGGAATAATTGTAAATAATTATACTAAGTGAAATAAAACCCTAAATATGCAAGTAAAGAAGGAAAAATGACTTATTTGATTGAAGAAGACCGACACAAGTTGTTGTAGGTCGATGATAAAATATGGGAGTAAGAACGACCACTCAGAAGTCTGTGAAGGCCGGATCCGGAGGATCCGAGTGATCAAAAGCCTAGGAAGGTATCTTGGGGCACCTCGGGCACCCTGGTCTCTGATTAGGCACCCTGATCTCTCGTAAAGCTTCAAATTTGAATTTTACAGGTCATAAGGTATCCCAAAGTGTTCTCTATCTATTGCATCGGATATGTCGGGCTACACCAAATGTGCTTGATAATGAAATGAAGACTCGCAAGAAATAAGGAAGTATCAAACCCTAAGAAATAAAAGATGTAAAATGAATGGGTTGGACTAACCTCAGCTGCTAAACTAGTGGACTTATCATTGACCAATGCACTACATTTCAGATCCGGGTGTAGTTTTGGTACGTGTGTGCATGTCGTGCCCTAGGTGCTCTTGTGCTAGTTGCACTTTGTGAAGTAGTGAGCAATAATAACTATAGAAAATGTAATAGCATGTGTGCATGGAATAGAATAGAATCCCTCCCCTATGTTGTGTGTGTTGATGCAAATATCCTAGCCTTGATGCATAACACTATGTGGATGCAAGTGATGTAATGGATGCAACTCTAGATAGAGTGATAGTAGTATGTGACACTATGACCCTCATTATGGTCTTATAACTTTATATTTATAGGGTTCTCTTTCTCTAATTTCATAATTAACCCTGACATGGCTGACTAGGAAAAAGATAAGGATGAAAAATGGCTAGAAAGACCCCAAAATAAATAAGCGGGAAAGTGGAACATGGATCGAGGTGCCCCGGGTGGGACTAGGGTGCCCCAGGGCACCCTAGTACGAGGCATGGGCACCTAGGTTCAAAGCTAAAATGTTGGGATAATTGTGAAACAAGTGGATATGTATAGGAAAATATGTGGGAATGACAAAATAAAATATAAAAATAAGATGGCCAAAAGGTGGGATTAATTAGTACTTTATTCACTTGAGAACCTTCTAAATAGTAGTATAAGACCGGGCTAAATAATGCCTAAAGTGCATGATTTTGTGTCTACATTTTGCCCCCACTTTATGTTGGTGAGCGAACGCTTGGTAACATAAAGTAGATAGACATGCGTACCTAATATCCATATAGAGTGTAGAAGAAGATGTGCCGAAGGACTAGAATCAAGTGTGGACTAACAAAAATAAAAATGTGGAGGAGCGTGGATTCTAAAGATGAAAAATGCACATAAAAAGTGATGAGAGTGAACCTAGGGCTGAATGCGTGTGTAGTGTACTTGCATGGTTAGTAAAGGTAAGTGCATGTCGCGGTGGTGTGTTGTCATTTTTTTGCTATTGTCTTCATTGTTGTTGCCCCCAATTTGTGACTTGTTTCTCATACAACAGGACCTACAAGGAGAAAACGATCAAGAAGTCATATATATATATATATATGACTACTTGATCGTTTTCTCGTATAACAGACTGCAAGGAGAAAACGATCAAGTAGTCATATGTGTGTGTGTGTGTAAAAACATTGTGTAAAATATGCATATGTATAGAAATTTGTAAAGTACGCAAATGTAAAATACATGCAAAGAAAAGTGTAAATGGAATATGTGCACTGATCCATGTCGAGAAAAAGGGTGTAGAAGGATATCCTGTACTATCGCAAGTTTTTGGGTGATCTCACACCACCCTGGTTGAAGAAGTATAGGGAGGAAATGCTTTGTGTCCTCCAACCTTTAACCACTTCTATTGAAATGTGTGAAGAGATCTTTGTACCATCCTCATTTTTGGGCAATCCAATGCCACTAGATGAATTAGTGTAGAGAGGCACACCCATTGTAACCTCCAATCAGTAATTGCTCTGTAGAATTGTCAAAGGACACCATGTCCTATTGAGGTTGTTGTGTATGGAGTTCGTAATGGTAGTCTCGAACTCACTCATTGTATGTAGACCCACAATGCCAAGGGTGGAAAGTGCATTGTACTAAACTAGTGTAAATGCATTATGTTAGTAGAAACCCTTAATAATACCCCCTCTTTGGAGGCACATGCGACGATGCTAAAAGGAGAATGATGCCCCAAAAGAGGACCAACCACACTCTGACCTATAAAAATATACCCTGCATGGGGAAAAGGAAAACACTTGATAGATACCAAGGTGTGCACAAAAGGGGATGGCTAGCCAAAACAAGTGTTAGTCTCGAAAACACATGCATGCAAGAAGACAAGTGTAAAATACGTAGACAATGTAGAAACTAGCAAGCAAAGTAGTGTAAACATAATAGAAACAAGTAGACCGCACAAATTAGGTTTCAAACATGGGATATCACTCACGATGTCGCAAGACATGCAAGGACATCATGGTTGCAAACAATAGACAAGTTTGCACACAAGAAAAGGGAAAAGTAATCATACAATGGAAAATAACGCAAACACGTAGAAACAAATAAGCAATCATGGAAACATGTAATCCTGCAAAACAAGTGTTGCACATGGAAAACCCGTTAGTATGTTAGAGTGATAACCAATATGTCAAAGCATGTAAGAACAAGTAGTATAATATTCTAAGTACAAAATAAAAAAGTAACACCTAGATAAGATGAATGTGGATGCCCTCAATGAACAACATAAGAAGGTTAGAAGGTGAGCATCCATGCTCCATGTAGGATCCTCGTATCTACGATCACACTAAAAAAAGGCATGAATGCGCATGTGTGTATGATAATGACATATAAGAAAGAAGTATAACATGTGTAGTAAAGTGATTGTGCAAAACACTAGTAAGAAAAGGTAAATGCCCCCAAGACAATGCAGGATAATTGTGGATGGATGAAATGAAATGCTAGATGGAATGATATGAGCGATGTGCCCTAAGTGGATGGAATTTTATGTAGTGAATTTCATTTTGTTTCCCCCTCAGTAGTCAAGAATGGACAATAAATGAGAGTGCACCATTGGGAAATGGTCAAGTAGTGTTGGTTGTCTCTAGCACATTGTGATGAATGTGTATATGTAATGGTGATGAGATGCAACATGTGGAGAGGTGTGTGTGAACCCTATAACCAAATTGTATATCATGACTTGTTGAATGGATGAGTGATGATTTAGCCCTAAGCATATATCACTATATGATGAAGAGATGGAAATGGGTGATGATTTAGCCTAAAGCGTATGTCACTACAAGATGAAAGGAGGGAGTGGTGATGTAACCTAAGGGTGTATATCACTACAAGATGATAATATAGGTGACAATTTAACCTAAGGTGTATGTCACTAACGCTGGAAATATCGTATGGGGAAAATTTTACATAAGAAAGTGTCGTATGATAAGTGTAAGGTCCATTTGATTGGTAAACCCTTAGTAGTCGAGTATGGACCGAGGAACTAAAGTGTGTCATAGGGTGGTGACGACAACGCATAGAAAACAACGTAGTATAAATGGCCAAGTGATGAATAGGGTATATAAATATGTGGTGTGGGCAATGCAATGTAGGATGTGTAATGTATATAGGATATGTAATGTGTGAAATGCAATAATAGGTGTATATAGAAATGGAATATGTAATGATGATGATAGAAATAGACCCATAGGTAATGGAATCTAGTGTATTATGTAGAATATGTATGATGTATGAATGCGCCACGTGAATCATGCAATGTAGTAAATGTAGGGTGTGTAGAATAGGCAATATGTAAGATGATATAGTAATAGGGGTAAATAGAAATAGAATATGAAGTGATAAAATGTAAAGCTAGGCCCATATATACAATGTAACCTAGCATAAATATAAAATGTATGGATGAAATGTAAAACTAGACTTGTATGTAATGACGACTAGTGTAATGTATGCTATGAAAATAGGTTATGTATAATGTGAATATAGAAAAAGTGTAGGATGGATGGTTTATAATGTCCAGTGTAGGATGAAATGGAATATGTAGTATCTATGTGTGGTGTGTGTGGTTCAGTGTAATGGTAATCCCTCAATAGTCAAGTGTGAACCGAAGCACAAGATTTTTTCATCAGGTAATGATGGTGTTATGACACGTGATATGATATGAGTAGTAAATAATTGATACGACATGTGTAATATAATAAGACATGATTATGCCAAAATAAGAGGGGGAATTATCTGATATGATATGTCCCCCTACGGTAGTGTGGGAAGAGACTTTGTGTGTAAATTCATTAAGGAGATCGGCGTCATCTGGATCAAATTCAAATGGATATGGATTAGAAACTTGATAAGTGATAGTTTGAGGTTAGTCACGTAAGGAGCCAATGAGATGTAAACAATACATACCCATAGCATATTCTTTGTTAATAAATGGGGATGTGGGTAACCGTGTGTGTTCCATCAAGTGTAGTTATGTGAGTAGCCAAGAAAGGAACTATTGTAGATGAAAACATGATTGAATGGCATAGGGAATGAAATGTCGGTGTGACTAGGGTCTAATGTGTTCCAATGTAAGTAAGCCAAGAATCCCCTAATGTGAGTGGAGAGGAACAAGGGGTATGCAATAATAGACTAGAAGATGAAAAACATGCAAACCATAAGCAACAGTTATAGTGACAAAGCCATAATATAGATGAGGAGCATGAGTAGAAGGTTGAAGGTCCTCAAAAGTGAAACCAAGACGAGCGAGGCCATCATGGGAACATATGGTTACATCATGGGTAGGATCGAATGGGACATGTTCCCAATATGAGTCATGAATGAAAAGTGTGCAAGTGAAGGGTGGGTGTGCCAAAGTAGGAGATGTACATGGATGGGGAGGTGGTAGATCGATTTCCATAGACTAGGCGGGCCCCTGATGAGGGATCATAGCAGTAGTAGTAGCAGGTGGCGTAGAAGAAACAATATCTATCGCACAAATGGTACCATCAAGTGGTGGTAAATGTGGTTGTTCATCCATGGGTTGGGGGTTGTTGGTAGCATTAATATGTGGAATAGTAATACTAGTGTTTGGACTTCGATCACAATATTAAAATGGATCATTATTATGAAAAACAATATACTCCATGCCCTCATGTAAGAAATTAACACAATTATGGACGATGTAGATGTGATAGCGTGCATGGCATGAAGCCATGGTCAACCAAGTAGAAAATTATAAGCAACTGGGAAATCCATAACAAAAATAATGTGTTGAATGTTTTAGGACCAACGGTGATGGGTAATGTGATGTGACCAAGACATGGGTGGGTGGAACCATCATAAGCACGTAGTGAAATACTAGAAGGGTTAATGTCACGAGCAGTGAGGCCTAAATCTTTAAGAAAAGGCATGGTACACAAATTAAGCTCAGATTTGTTGTCAATTAAATTTTTCTTAATAGCAACATTATAAATGCAAGAGATAATATGAAAAGGGGGATCATTGTCAAGAGCAAAGCACAATCATGATGAAGGGTGGATGGAAAAGTAATATGTTGGATGAAGGTAGATGTTATTCAAAATTATATGTATAGGGTTCTCTTTCTCTAATTTCACAATTAACCCCAACATGGTTAGCTAGGAAAAAGATAAGGATGAAAAACAACTAGAAAGACCCCAAAAAGAAGTGGGAAAGTATAACATTGATTGGGGTGCCCTGTGGGACCAGTGGTGTCCCAAAGACAGTCTAGGCACCCGAGTTTAGGCTAAAATGTCGAGATAGTTACAAAACAAGTGGTTATTTATAGGAAAATATGCGGGAATGGTGAAATAAAATATAAAAATAAGATGGTCAAAAGGTGGGATTAATTATTACTTTATTCACTAGAGAATCTTCTAAATAGTAGTATAAGACCCTGCTAAATAATGCCTAAAGTGCATGACTTTGTGTCTACAAAAAGATTTATCCAAGTATTTCTCATTTTTTCCCTATTTGTTCCTTTTTTCATTATATTTCCCTTTCTTGTGTGTGTCCTCATCGAAATATCACATTTGGATTTGGTTTTAAAATAACCCTTATTTTCTTCATTTTACTTGATCACATAGTTTAAGGGTTTAACTTGTTGCATCTCACATCCTATCACACATGACCTAAAACTCACACATCAATCAACACATATAGACATCTTCCTACCCAGTAGACTGATTGGGATTTCATCACCCAACAAGAAGTCGTTTGATACTTCCCTATGTTATAATTGACAAGGGATTAAGAGGGAGAGTGAATCAGTCCTTTAAAAACTTTTCACTTTTAACTTCAAAACATCAAACATATATTGTTATACATTGGTGTTAGATCAAATATAACTCATCAAGAGATGCATATGTATATTAAGAACACAATAAAACTTCTTTATTGAAATACAATCAGATTACAACTCTTCAAATCAGATTACAATCAACAAAGATATCACCAATTTTGTTTCATTCATATCCTCCTCATGAAACTCCAACCAGCTACAAACCTAGAAGAGACTTCTAGGGGTTTTGGGATATGCCCAAGAGGTTTTTCTTTGCAAAAATATTTATTCAACATAATATAATGGGGGTTATCAACAACTATTCATAAATTATCTTACGAATAGATATACCTCTTAGACATGACCTTTGACCTTCCACTTA
This sequence comes from Taxus wallichiana var. yunnanensis, assembly GCA_018340775.1. NCBI lineage: Eukaryota > Viridiplantae > Streptophyta > Pinopsida > Cupressales > Taxaceae > Taxus > Taxus wallichiana. Next base: position 151,497,734 of record CM031233.1, read on the forward strand.
CCATGACTCTTCAAATCACTCATTATTTTGTCTTCTAGCTCTTAAAAATTGTCCACAAGTATTCCATATTTTTATTCACATGTTACATGGTCCCAAAAATTCAAATAATTATCTTTTATGCTTAGAAACTCACCACATTAGCTAAAACATCCATTTAGGCTTATAGGTGTGCTTAAATCATCTCTCTAAAAAAACTGATTGAAAAACCATCTAACTGGATCACTTACAATCATCCTCATGACCCAAGTAATATATCAAAATGAATCTTATGATGTATAATTTCATTAAAATTTACCAGAAAGATCCAACTCAAGGCTTAACACACCAAGAAACACCATTTTGCAAGACTTTCCTGGTTGGTTTTAGCATCTCTGAATTTGGTCTTCAAAAATTGAGCTTATACATACCTCAAATATCTTCATCATGAGGCAAGTAACATATAAATGGAAATATCATGAATTATAATATCTCATAAACTTCTCATATTGCTCCAATTCATGGCATAAGTCTTCCAAAACTTGGATCTCTCGCAATTGGTTGGGGTGATCTTGAAGATGTACAAACTAGTCTTCCATACAATGTGATAAAACACCTCCAAAGAACTTTTCAGAGCTCCCTATCACCTCTAAAAATTAAATTTTTATGTATAAAACATGTTCAAGTATTCATACCCATATGTAAAATTGAGAAAGTCTCACCTTCATGCCCATTCAGACATACTTCTCAAATAGGTCTACAAGAGCAGTTTTGGCTCAATCACCTTTAAGCAATAAATGACTTATCCAAAAATAACCATGCACTTACACACATCATATGAAACATAAAAATAATGATCAAGGCAATAAACAACATCCATACAATGCAATTCAACATGGTTACCTTCATTCTCCTTCACTAGCTTCTCAAAACAAGCACCTTTTCTTTGGTAAGCTCAAAAATGCACCCAATACTCCAATTTTCTCCAAATTAGTTACTCAGGTAACTTCATGAAGCTTATTTAGACATCCCTAAAATCATCCACCTCATATTTGAGCATATTTTCCTTTGCAAGTTTTACCTGTACACTGAAATCTTCTTTAAAAGCCTATTTTTGAGTGGGGCCCACCAAGTGTCAAAAAGTCAAATCACCATGGAAATGTGATTTTATGAGTCCTATACATGTTATAATATTTTTTAAATAAAAAAATTTAGTTTGGTCACCTAACCAACTCAATTGTCCAAAACTGCTCCAAACTGGGTTTTGAAGGACTATAAGCATGCTCACAAAAATGGATAGAACTTCTAAAATACTCACCAATCACCAAAATAATTTTTACACCATAATTTTATCTAAATTTAATAAAAAATATATCTTATGAATTATCTGAAGGATGCTTCACAATTTCACTTGACTGCTAAGAAGTTTGGTGCTCAATTTACATACTTTGAAAAACCCAGTTTTGGAAATACTTGCATAACTTGCAAAATATTCATCCTCAGCTTCTAAAAATTTTCTCACACCTTAAGGACACATCCCTCTAACACTTATAAGTGATGGTTTTCTCTAGTTCATCTTGTATCTTTCCATTCCATCTCATCTAGGTACCCTTTGGTATCTGATTCTCATTGCTCTACTAGTTTGACTGTATGAGTGCTCAAAACACCTGATTGACCACCTATGAAGCCTTTTAAACCTCATAAAATACCATTCCATGCTCACACCATGTTTTTTTTTCATCTTCATGCCTTGGATCATCATATCACACCTTGTTTGCTTATGGAAGAGCTTAAGAAAACACTATACTGACTTGTTTCACCTTCAACCACCTAGTTTGAATTTTGTATCACCTTCTATATCTCATGTGCCACCTCATGATGCTATATCCATTCTTTTTCTCCTTTGGTTTGAGTGGATTTGCATGTTTTCTTGATTTACACCATGTACTTGCATTAGGCCAAGGCCTAGAATGACTTGACTTGACCCATACATTACATGACTAAACCATTTAGACATGTTACAAACTCATTGACATAATCACTCACCTCATGGAACTTGTTTGACCTTCATACCACCTTTGAGAGACTCAAACACACATATGCACCTTTGGAGACTCCTAGATCACCTAGCCCACTGTGACATCAATGACAACACAAGTGACACATACTTCCAAAAAACCCCCATTTTTCATTGATGACAACTACGTAGAAACATTGATGGCACACACACACTTAGATTTCCCTCATTTACATGTTTCTAGACACACTTCTCCCCTTTGACATCTATGACAAAGGCATGCAATGACTTGATATAAAATAATGACAACTAAGGACAATTCATAATGGAAGAAAAGATCATACAAATGACTTACTTGCCTTAAGCTCCCCCTTTGATGAATATCTTCATTTTGACTCCCTCGGCGGGATAACAAGATCCTCTGGATCTGAAGAGAATCTCAACAAGGCTCCCCCTTAGTTGATACACCTCCATTTCTGTCTAAGAGTGCAAAATGTTTTACTCTTACCTTTCTCACTTGATTTGGAAAGATGACCCACCTTCAATCTCTATCCTAAAATACCCCTACAGATTTTTCAACCTTCATCCAACCAATTTAGCACCTTCTCAACTTATTCCATCTTATTTCATCACAACACAAGTCCAAAGATAGCTCAATTTCTCTTGTCCGTGTTTTTCAGTCATCATGATTTCTCTATGTTCAAATTTTGTAGGTCTCAACCTAGCCGAGAAGGATATCTCTTATAATCGAGACACATCTAGAATCTTAGAATAGAAAACAAACCAATGAATCATAACTTTACTTGTAGGAATAATGATTTCAATGTCTCTTTGGTCAACATGGTACCACATGCTACCGACCGAGGTCACGGTCCTTTTATAAAGTTTCTCCGGCCTGAAATTCATCTTACCAAATATTGTAGCTCAACATTTTAGTAAAAATAACCTTGCTTCAGTTGTGGCAACACCTTATTGACCTTATTCCATGGCTTGAATCATACCAAACACATAATTTCATGATTTAAGACCTTAAGCGAAAGTATACTCACTTATTATCCTACCGCATATCTTGAAAATGATGAATTTTCTAGTGGACCTAACATCCTAGACTATGTTTGAGACACCTCCATCGGACTAATAAAGTACACACACCTATAGCAAAATACTTTGCATTTTAAGACCAATTGTTCCCTTTCTTAGATCGCACATACCTTATTTGAGATAGTAATCGCCATGAGCACCTTTCACGAGACTTATACAATTAAGTTCAGCATGAAGGAACTCATCTATGTTCCATCCTTGTTTGATCATTATTCACTTATGTTTGATGTAATAACTTGAGACTTTAACAAGAATCATTTATACTCTTAACTCATTATGTTTTAATGACTTACAACCCAGTAGGAACCGTATACATAAGATTTTCAACATGATACATGATATCGTAGTCCTCAAATGACTATCTAGAGATCTTCATGACTTATGAACTCTTACAACTCATTCAACATACCCTATTCTTGATTCTTTGTCCTGTTAATTCATCAAACTAATCTCTTCATATGTGTGTTCTTCATGAAATTGAGTATACTAATCGGTTATTACCCTTAAATCACATTTTGAAAATAAATCTCCTTAACAAAAGTAGTCACCGAGTATCTTCTTCAAAAGTTCAAAGCTACTAACCCCGATTTGATATTTATGAGAAATACACCGCATATTTCCTTTTGCAACTTGAGATAAGTGTTACAGGACACTGTAGCATGATCAAATTTCAAACTTAGTGCTTTAGCTCACCACCTTTGCTCACATTATATCTCCATATTTAGGATTATGAAAATCACTCTAACTTGTAGGCCTCCATTTGATCTTTAAGTATTCCTCATATACCTCTGTTTCAGTCTAGAGACCATCTTAGCATGCTTAGGGTTCAAATCTATGAGTAACATGAATTACAACTTCATTTTACATCTCATACTGATGCACACACTAGTCATACACATAAGCACATCTTAGTGAAACTCTCTGTCTCAAACTGATAAGATCTCATCTTTATTGAGGAGAACTTTTAGTCATGACATTCTTGAGTTTATATTCTTCTTGAGGTTGCATTCTTGCCTCCTAAGAACAAGTAAATGCTGCTCTAAGAAGTCATAGATCCTTTAGACACTTGAATCTCCTATTGAATATCCTATTCTAACTTGTCATCCATGCCATATCAGTTCACTATCTTGAGTTATGCTCCTTCAACTTCTCTTATATTCACCACTAATCTGATCTACATTCTTGTACATTGAGCATAAAACATTTTCCATTCATTTTTACATTTTCTATCTACAATGTCTCACCTAATTTACCTTACTTGTCCTTCACATCATCAAAAGGAAATATCACACATTTCAAATTATTGTTTGCTTACAACTTCTTGTATTCAACAACTCACTTTTCAAACACCTTTTCATTTTCTGTCTTATATCATCCAAAAATTCACTCAACTCAAGCTCTTCTTACCTTCAATTTCATGACTTTTGAATCTTGCACTTATTTTAGGAAAATAGATCCATTCACATTCTTTTCTTTATCTAAAGAATAGTTCAAGCAACGAAGAGAATATACTATTTTGCAACTTACAAGAAACTCTACGACTACTAAGATTTGGATTTACTTTGAAAGCATGTTACAAACAACTCACAAAGCCTTTATTGTTTTCAAGAAGAACTTGGTTCTTAAAATTTTACTTGTGAGATAAAAGATAGCTTTGACTTATCACATTTTTTTCAAATCAGACAACTGACTGACTTTCCATATTCTTGCACCTAGCTTGGAGAAGATTTCATGTGATGATTTCAATTTTCCACACAATTTGCACTTAAGAAGAAACTCCAGGGAAATTTTGCTTCGAATATTGAATAATGGCATCATAGCTAGTTCACCATTATCACATAGAGGAATTTGGATTTCAAGGCACTGCAAGAGTTCTTTTAGACTAATTAAACCTTGAATGAGCTAATGGGAGACATATCCGAGCTTCTATTTAATTATTTGATTGAGAAATTTCACCCAATAGTATTAATTACAGATGTACACACTTTGTCATCATGAGCTCTAAGAATTCGACACTAAATTCTCACCACATACATGATGGATTAAAAAAATCTTTTCAGATGGAATGTGTTGGCAATTCAAAGATTTTCAAAACAATTGTGAGAAATGGTTGGCTAGATTTCACGTTTCGAGTGAAAACTTCTTGAGGAGCCCTAGTTTCGGGGTTATCAAACATTGAAGGTTCGATAGCCTTCAAAAAATAAAATTTTCCTCTTTATTTAATGCAATCAAAAAAATTTAAATGTTGTGTGTGAATAGAAACAACAACTATCATCTCATGCAGTCCATTTTGCTTGAAGGTCTTCAAATTTGCTAAAACACTTAATCTTAAGACATGGTTACTCGAGTTAAGTTACGTAGTCATCAAAGGTGAAGGAGGGTGCAAGTTAACTCGAGAACCTCTTCAAGCATCATTGATTCATTAGGGAAATAAAACAAACATGTATAAACCATTTTCAACATTCACAATCTCAAATAATTCTCATTGAAGGCTTAGGAAGAAAAGAGTGGTCGACACGGAGATGTCACTAAGAAGGAAGAACTATCAACACGCATTCTTTGCATTCAAAACATTGTATATAACCCTAAGATGCTAGACACCTTACGGTAGGATTGTGGAGCTGAATTGCTTCAGAGTTAGTATGATTTACACCTTGTTGGTTTATAGAGTAACACGCACCGGTCGAGGGTAATCGTCACCGGTTAGGGTAACCTACATTTGGTCGACATCGGGGTGGTAACTTTCATTGGTTAGAGTAACCATCGCCGGTCAGGTGGTATCATCATCATTACTGTGTGTGAAAGTTATATTTAACTCACGGGAATTAGATCTAATTTTTTTATAAAGTTGATCTAAAGGTTGTAAATGCATAACTAAGGTGCCCTAAGTTTGTAGATGCTTATATAAGCATGAAAGCTAGGGTTAGATGTTATGATGGCATGTAATTGATTATTAGTGCATGTGGAACCCTAGATTGAGAGGATGAAAAAGAACAGAAAGAAAGAACATGTTACATGAATATAGAGCTTCCATGGAGAGAATTTGGACATATGGAAATAGCAGGTACATCTAAATGGTGAGAAGAGCGTAACATATTCTACTTGTATTTCCTTTGTATAGTTATTGTCTCATTATAATGGCTTGCATAGTATGCAAAGCACATAGAGTTTCTTCTTATAGATCCACATGTTGGTGAGATCTTGTATTATAGATCCATGAGATCATGATGTATTGTTGATCCATGTAGATCTAGTCTTATATTGTTAGATCCACATGTTGTTGTGAGATCTTGTATTCATAGATCCATGAGATCATGTTGTATTATTGATCCATGTAGATCTAGATATTGTAGAGGAGGTTGTCTTCATGTTTTCATAGGTTGATGCAATGATGGAGAGATAGACTTACTTCTTGGTGCACAATTATAGTTACACATATGGTAAACCCATGTGAGAGGTCTTATTACTGGATCTACGAGAGAACTTGGTAGAATTTCAGAGATACTGGTGAGTTCCGGGTTACGTGAGATATGTTGGTGGTGTTTGGAGGCATGGTTTTAGTGCACTTATGTAGATCTATTTATAGATCTGGAGGAGAGGAGATAATCTTGGAGAGATGCATTGTACTCTTGTATTGAAGAGTTGGTTTTTACTCTTGTAATATTATATATATGATATCTCTATCTTTGGTTGATGTAGCTGCATTGGGTGAACAACGATACATGTTGTGTTATGTGTGTGTACTTTGTTTTGATTTAGATTATTCTAGTTTATACTTCCACTGTTGTAGATTTTGGGGAATTTTTTAGATCTTGTGTGCATGATTGGGTTTGTTATTGAATCATAACACTATTCCGCAATATCGAATTCCTAATCGAGTATCGAGCTTGGTTAGCTTGGTTATTTTAGATCAAGGTTTTTCTTAAGTATATTGTTAATGGTTTATTGACAGGTGTATGAGAGAAGGGTTTGTTTTTCCTGATGTGAAAATTGTAGAAAGATATTTAAATCTCAAGTGGAAGCTAGAATGTGAGGTTATTGGAGAATATAGTGATGGCGTTGGTTAGGTGGCAACCGACGCGTTGGCGGGGTGACCGTGTTTGATTACAAGGTGACCGTGGTTGGTTCTTGGGAAGCTTTGGTTAAATAGTGTAGTGCCCACTTCCCTTTGACCATTGTTTAGATACTGATCCTAACTCTATTGATCATATTTTGGATATTATTATATTTTGATGTAATGAGGATGTGTATATACTAGCTCATGGATTATTATGGACATTAATATGTTTTGATTAGCATGATGGTTAGATGTTAGACTATGGATTAATATTGATTTGGATTCAGTTATTGTGCTTGAGGATCATTGCGACATTTTTATTATTATGTGGATAATGATATACTAGTTGACATGGACATGTTATTGATGTTAATTTTAGACATGTGACATTGATTATTATGAATAGCTCTAGTATAGATCTATTGGATGATGATATAGTTACAAATTGAATTTTAATGATAAATATTGAATCCTTGATATTGTTGTGATTTAAAATTAATAATTTTATGTTTCTTATATCATTTGGATGTTCTGATGTGGCCATGAGGCTGAAGGAGGTATTTTACATTTTGTAGGTTCAAATCACAACAATGTTGGGGGACTGGAGACTAACCATATTGGAATTCAGTGTGAAATCAACAAGGTCACCATGGCAACTATGTTTGAGCTGTATGTTGTGTTTTGTTAGGATTTCCCATGGGGGGGATTTCCATTATTGTGACCATGGGGTATATGTGTGCTTTATTTGTTGTGTCCCTTTTTAAAATTATTGTTGTATGTATTTTATTTGTAATGTGCTCTTTATTTTAATGTGATAGTATAATGTGAGAGTCATATAGTTAAAATTTAATTAAATTAAATAGGATGTGGAAGGTGAAATTAAATGTTATTGTCTTAGTTGAAAATGAAATTTATTTATATATTTTATAACCATATAGTAATTAAATATATGGTTGTGTCTAAAGTTTGTAATAAATGAATGTCATAAAAATAAATGTATTTTAAAAGAGTGTGTAAGTTACCAAGTATGGGTTGTGTAAGTGAAGTGATAGATTGTGTAAGAAATTGTAAGAGGTTGTAAGAAGATTTTGGAAGGTCAAACACTCCATCTCCCTCTTGAAATTCGAATTTGAGCTTGGAGGACAAATTTGGAGGCTTGTGGGACAAGTTAAACTTGTCCCACACCTCTCAAAATCCTCCACCAACCTTGTTTATTAATTTGGAGTCAAAATCAACTTATTTTATTGCATTTTGACATGATTTATTGTAAGATTTGTTTGCACTTGTCTTACAAATTTTAAATGCATTCTTTTTTATGATGGGCAAAAATGAGGTGTGTAAGTGGTTTGTCATTCACATTGATTGGGATTTAATTGCCTTGATGTTGATTGCTTTTTGGGGATGAGGAAAAATGATGTGGCATCCCACTTGGAATCCACATCATCCTCTTCCACCCTCTCCTTTAAAATTGGAATTCCTCCTCATTTTGAGGTTGTTGAAGGTTGGAGATTTCACTCTTGGGTCAAAATTTCTCTTGCATTTTGGAGCTTGCTTGGTGGAAGAAGTGGATTTGCTTGTGCATACATTTACCTTGCTGATTTGGGACTGGTTTTTGGTGAAATAAAGACTGTTGTTTTGGGAGCAAGTCCCCATTATGGAGAGGTAGGCTCTCATTTTTTTAAAATTGTTGTTTTTCCCTCTTTTAGCATGAATTTTGAATGTATTTGTGTTTGCAATTCTTAGAGGGATGGGTAGAATGCTTAGGGCATGGTGTGGAGAGAAGACTATGAGGTTTATCAGAGGAGGGATAAGGGATTTTCCATTGTTATTTGTTCTTGGAGGGAATGTTGGTTTGGGATCCACCTAGGAAAGGAAATTGCTTGCATTTCCTACTTTGGGGGAGGTATAAGGGATAAATTTGGAGGAGGGATAAGGAGGGGTTGAGGAGGGATAAGGTTTATGGGATTGCTATGATCTTGGTGGTTTGCTCTTGGTGGATGCCCAAAATTCAACTTGGGAGGCATAAGGAGACCTCCATAGTTCTTGCTCTTGCTTGGCTTGCTTGCTTGGAGAAGGAGCCTTTGTTTTGTTTGGAATTGATTGTTGTAGTTGAGAACTACATCCTCTTGCTTTGTGTTTATTTGTGTTTGTGAATTTATGCTTGTATGTGAAGAAGCCATGTTGCCATGTGTTGAATTATCATGCTCCATTTCAATATGGTTGGGGCTCGGGGGCCAATGGGGAAAGATGGCTTCTATTTTCCCATTGGGTATCTTGGTTGGGTGGAGAGTGTTGCCTTTCCCCTTCCTTGTTGTGATTCAAAGATGAATAAAGAAGAAGAAAACAGCAAACTGTTGTTTGGGGAAAGAATAAAATAGTTTGACAGTCCTTTTTTTCTTGAGAAAATTGAATGTAACCCTTCCCACTTAGAGTGGATGAATGTAATTGATGTTGAAATGTGAGATGTTACTTTGTAATTGGAAGTTGTAATTGAATTGAGAAATGTATTCTCTGTTTTACCTTGGGAAAATAATGTAATTGATATCCATACTTGTAATTTTGAAATTTGAAATCAAATAAAATTGGAAAGGAGTTCAGTTGTAAAGCTATTTGACCTCTCAATAAAGGATGGCATTGATTCTTTTAATTCTGTTGGAATGTGCATACTGGATTGTATTGAATGTTTTGAATTACATTTGTTGTTTGAAATGGTATCCCTGTCAGTAAAAAAAAATGTGAAGAATAAACGACAACATTTTGTTTCCTTGTTTTATTGTCAAATTTAGATATCAAAATGGTGCCATGTACTTTAAGTAATAAATTATAGCAATAGGATGTTACAGATCAGAAATGAAAATGCTTCCACTTTGGAAATTGTAAATTGACCTTTAAATTGTTAGTAATTGAATTCTATTTTCTTTGGAATTTGGCACCGGAATTAATTCATTAAATGCACAGTTCAGATTCATAACTAAAATTAAGGAACGAGATAAGAAAATTTAGATGTATTAAGGTTTATAAACCTTGTGGAAACGCAACAATTAAAATGATCATCAAGAACTGCATCAAACTAGATTTTGAACTTGCATAATAGATTTCCTGTCAAAAGATGCAAAATATATCAATTGCAACCCAATACATAATTTGAACCTAGAAAACACTCTTTAACACACCCATGATCATCCCTCCATGTTCAATTTACATGTTGAGGAGAAAGGGAATCAAAATTGAATGAAACTTGCAAGTTGGAAAAAAAACTGCCAGTTTTAAAATTATAATTCTCTGCAGATCAATTTCTTAAAATTGACCCTTGAAACTTTACCAAATTCTAAAATTGATGATTTCTGTGCAAAGAGGACTCGAGATCTTTCCAGAAAGTCCTTGTTTTCCTAAAATGGAGCTTCCTATCAAAAGTTATGGCCATTTGAAGTTTTACTTCAAAATGGCCATCCCAAACAAAAAAAAAAATAAAATAAAATAATTCGACCTTAGAAAAATTTAAATTTTGAACTTTAGAAAAATTTAAATTTTGAACTTTGGAAAAATTTCCTAAAAATTTCCTCGGCCCCGCACCAATCACATGCTAACACGTGGCAGGGAGGAATGAGGATTTACAATTGAAAACTTAACTTTTTACACTTTTGGAAAAACTTCACTTTTTCTTCCGCCGGCCCTCGGCCAATCACAAAGCGCCACGTGGCCATTTGAGCAAGTGCGGGGGCATGGAGGAAAATTTTCCTTTGGAAATAGAGACTTTGGTTTTGGGAAAAAAATTTCAAAATTTTCCCCATGACCCGCTCTCCCGCATCAATCACGTGATGACACGTGGCATTTGGGAAAATTTTCCCAGTTTTCTCCCTATCCCCGCGGACCTCCAAGGGAAAATTTTCCCCTAAAACTCCACCCGGCCATAACTTGAGTTTTACAAGGAGTTAGGAGGACTTCTTTATATGGTTGGAAAGGTGAGGAAATTTCCTATCCAATGAGCCTAGTTTAGGAAATTTTTGATAACTCTAAGTGTGTGAGAAATCTAGTTGAAGTTCAGGGCTTGATAGAGAGCAGGCCTGGCGATAAATTTCTCCCTGAACCTTAATAAAACTTGTAACCTCCAAATTGGAACCTAGTAAACTTGTTATAAGATAAAAATGGAAATCTTGTGTTTGGTTAATCAGAATTTGTTCTGGAACCTATTTAGTTTCAAACTAGTGTCTTGCAACTTGGTTGTAGACTCTTCCTATAAAAAAATTTATTCCATAATTTTCCTAATTTGTTTCTTGGTCTCAAGTGGTAGTTGAAGTAGGCATCACATTTTGGTATCAGAGCAGTGGTTCAAAAGCTTGGACCATTGGGCACACTAGAAACATTGAGACTTGAAACCTAAAACTAGTAAATTGATAATCTAGAAAATAAAACTAATTGAAAATTGAACATGTTAGTAAACTTAGAAAACTGAAGAAAATTCAAGGTAATGAACTAACTCCCACTCTGGTCTATGCAGGGAGCTCAGACGGAGTAGGAGGAACATTCACAGAGGCTCAGAGTCACCACCACCACCACCTCCACCACCGCCACCACCACCACCAGTACCAGGTTTAGCAGCTATCCTACCACAGATTTTACAGACCCTCCAGGATGTTAATGCCGCCTTATGCGGAGGATCAGTAGGAGGGCACTCGGGCAGACAGGACAGAGATAATTCCATTGAGGGACATGCACCTCCTCCACATGGTGAGGAAGATGGAGGAGAGAATTTTCATGGAGAGTCAGCTAGAGCAGAGTCTCCTTTGAGGGGACATGGTGACCATATTTCAGACGAGAGAGAGGTCTCGGAGCCCTAGGCTCGGGACAGGCAGGCAGAGAGGCCCAGAGGCCGTCAGACCACAACTGCAGATCATATCAGGGAGATCTTGAAGCTTAGGCCCTCACATTATTCAGGTGACACAGGTGGTTTCAGGCAGAGGCCTGGCTGGTTAGCTTGAGCGGTTGCTTTAAGCTTTGTCCTTGTTCTAGCAACACGAAATCTCGTGTTGCGATCCATCTATTGAAGGACGGAGCTGGAGTATGGTGGAGGACAGAGGAGCAAAAGCTCCATATAGATTCAGAGACAATCACTTGGGAGCTGTTTGAGGAGAGATTCAGGAGTAGATACTTGCCACGGAGATTCATACAACAGAGGATCGATGAGTTCCACGACCTTCGACAGGCTTCCCTTACAGTGGCCGAGTATGAGAGTAGGTTCCTAGACCTACTTCAGTACGTTGATTACATGCAGGATGAGCAGGTGCGGATCCACAGGTTCATCCGGGGCCTTAATATAGACATTGGAGGTGCAGTTCGGATCCACTACCCGCAGACGTTAGCGGAGGCCGTTGAGAAGGCCTACATTACAGAGGAGACTCGGGGTAAAACCCAACAGGCTAGAGACCGGGTCAGGAGCCATATTCAGTAGTTGCAGGATAGTAGATGAGGGGGTCATCTCCTCTTCCTTGTGGTGGTCAACATTCTTCGTAGTCATCTTTCAGACCACAGCAGCAGCAGCAGTCCCACCCACCATTTAGGCCTCCTCAGAGAGCTGATGCATAGAGAGGTCGCAGTATGGGGCCTCCTCCTAGGGGACCCACCAAGACACAGGGTGGAGCTAGAGCTCAGTCGGTAGGAGCTCGACCACAGAGGCCACAACAGACTATAGCTAGATCATCAGGATCCACAACACCTACCTCTAGGGCACCTTCTGGAGGTGCTGCAGTTTGGAGGACTTCAGGTGGTTGCTTCGGGTGTGGAGTAGCGGGACACTTTTGGAGAGATTGCCCCTAGAACCCTAATAAGGGTAAGGCACCCATCTCAGAGCCTACAGTTGGAGACATGGGACGGAGTCACAGGATCTACGCAGTGGTTGAGAACCGCCAGGCCGAGCACTAGAGCATGGTCATTGAGACCCCAGGTAGTATCGGAGGTGTTCCTACCTCCATATTGTTTGACTCGGTTCTTCTGATTCATTTATTGCACCATCCTTAGTAGAGTGATGCAGGCTAGTGGCTGTTAGACAGGGTCATAGTTGGGATGTCGAGATGGCTTTGGGAGCCAAGGTCTTGGTAGACTCCTTAGTAAAGGAGTGTGTTGTTAACTTGGGACCTTTCACCACCACTTCAGATCTCGCGTACTTCCTTTGGGCTCGTATGGAGTCATTTTAGGCATGGATTGGTTGTCTGCACATAGGGCTAGGATGGATTACTATCATAAGACTATATCTTGTGTAGACGATCTTGGAGTTGAGTCGGTGATTTCTGGGGTCAGGAGACTGTTTCTATTCGCACTATCTCTGCTATGCAGCTCAAGTGGTGTGTACGATGGGGTTGTCAGATGTATGCAGTCACAGTCAGTGACCGGGCAGAGGATGGGTCTAGTGGGCCATCGCTAGATGACCATCCCATTTTGAGAGAGTATGCAGATGTTTTCCTAGGGGAGCTACCGGGATGCCACCCCCACGTGAGATTGATTTCCATATTGATCTGGTTCCAGGAGTAGAGCCTATCTCACGAGCTCCTTATCGGATGACCACCCAGAGCTCTATGAGCTCAAGTTGCAACTGGAAGGCCTTTTAGAAAAAGGCCTTATCCATCCTAGTGTATCCCCTTGGGGTGCACTAGTTATTTTTGTTAAGAAGAAGGATGGATCCTTGCGGTTGTGCATAGACTACCGCCAGCTGAATAAGGTAACGATCAAGAATCGTTATCCTCTTCCTCGCATCGATGACTTGTTTGATCAAATGAAGGGAGCCACGGTGTTCTCTAAGATTGATCTCAAGTCTGGGTACCATCAGTTGAGGATTACGGAGACAGACATCCATAAGACTTTTCGTATGAGGTATGGGCACTATGAGTTCATAGTGGTGCCCTTTGGTTTGATGAATGCCCCCGCAGTATTCATGAGTTTGATGAATGGGGTATTCAGGACATTTTTAGATCACTTCGTGCTCATTTTTCTTGATGACATTCTGATTTACTCACGTACGCGTGAGGAGCATGAGGGGCACCTTCGTCAGGTTCTTCAGTGTCTTCGTGAGCAGCAACTTTACGGGAACTTGGAGAAGTGTGCTTTCTTTCAGTCAGAGATTCAGTACTTGGGCCATATCATCTCAGGTGAAGGAATCACAGTCGATCCTTCCAAGATTAGAGCCATTATGGATTGGCCAGTACCCACTACAGTGACAGAGGTGCGCAGCTTCATGGGGTTAGCAGGGTATTACAGGAGATTTGTGCAGGACTTCTCTCGGATAGCACACCCCATCACTTCCCTTCAGTGGAAAGGGAAGAAATTTGTTTGGTCAGACAGGTGTGAGAAGGCCTTCAGGACACTGAAGGAATATCTCACTACAGCACCCATTCTTGCAGTGCCAGATCCACATGGTGAGTTCTTTGTATGCACAGATGCTTCGTTGGTAGGCCTTGGAGGTGTTCTTATGCAGGAGGGTAGAGTTGTAGCTTTTGAGTCTCGCAAACTCAAGGATCACGAGCTTAATTATCCTACCCATGATCTTGAGCTTGCATGGCAGTTGTGCATGCTTTAGTTCGATGGAGACACTTTCTTCTTGGTCGGAGATTCACACTTAGGACAGATCATTTGAGCCTTCGCCACCTCTTCACTCAGCCCAATCTAAACGCTCGTCAGAGGCGTTGGATGGAGTTGCTTTGTGAGTACGACATGGAGATAGAGCATGTGAAAGGGAAGGAGAATGTGGTTGTAGACGCTCTCAGTAGATGGAGGCATTTGAGCATGGCTACTTCAGTGAGCACAGATTTACGGAGCAGGATCCTTCAGCAGCTTCCTCTTGATAGTTTCTACATTACAGCCCGAGCAGAGATTGAGTCCCAGAGACCCCTTGAGGGGAAATTTGATGGTTTATCACTAGAGGCAGATGGTCTTCTCAGGCACAGAGGTCGGATTTATGTTCCTAGAGACAGGAGGCTTGAGGCAGGACATCTTGACAGAGGCACATCGTGCACCCTATTCAGCCCATCCTGGGGTGAAGAAGATGCATGCCACCTTGAGACAGTTATATCACTGGAGAGGACTTTTGTAGGACGTGGCTCAGTTTGTGTCATGTTGTTTAGAGTGCCAGAAAGTGAAGGCCAAGCATCAACATCCAGCTAGCCTTCTATATCCTCATGCTATACCAGAGTGGAAATGGGACACCATTTCCATGGATTTCATTGTTGGATTACCAATGTCGAGATATCACCATGACGCCATCATGGTCACGGTTGATAAATTGACAAAAGTAGCTCACTTTTCTCTGGTAAAGACCACCTATAAAGCTAGTGCAGTGGCACGTGTTTACTTGGATGAGATTGTCAGGTTGCACGGGATTCCGTGGAAGATCATTTGTGACCGCGATCCTTTGTACACTTCTCATTTCTGGACCACCATGCAGTATGTTCTCGGGACGAAGATTAACTTCAGCACAACTTATCACCCTGAGACGGATGGACAGACTGAGAGGGTGAATCATATTTTGGAGGATATGCTCAGGATGTACGTGATGGATCAGCAGTCTAAGTGGGAGGAGTATCTGTATCTTGTGGAATTTTCCTACAATAATAGTTTCCAGAGTTCTATAGGCATGTCTCCTTTTCAGGCCTTATATGGTAGGGAGTGTAGGACACCCCTTAGCTGGGATAGGTTGGAGGATAGAGTATCTCTTGGACCAGCTCTTTTGCAGGACATGGAGCAATAGGTAGTGTTGATCAGGCAGAGATTGTAGGAGGCACATGATAGGTGAAGAAGTACACTGATCAGCATAGAACCGAGCGTAATTTTGATGTGGGCATGAAGGTTTTCCTTGTGTTAGGCCACATAAGAGCCCAATCCGTTATGGAAAAGGTTCTAAGTTAGCCCCTCGGTTCGTTGGACCTTTTGAGATCCTGGAGTATATCGGCCCGTTGGCTTACCGTCTAGCATTACCACCCAGCTTGTCTCGCATACATGATGTGTTTCATGTTTTTGTTCTTAGGAGATACGTCACAGATCCTTCTCATGTGCTGGATTGGACATCATTGCAGGTGCAGGATCAGGGACAGGTGATGGTGGAGCCCATCCGTATCATCGATCACAGGACCCTGGGCCTTGAGGCAGAGAGATTGATTAGGTACGAGTGCAGTGGGACAGATATGATGAGACTGCAGCCACTTGGGAGGATGCTACTGCTTTACGAGTGCAGTTTCCACATTTGTTCCAGTGACTTCTAGGAGGAAGTCTAGTTTAAGGGGAGGGGGATGTAGTGCCCACTTCCCTTTGACACTGTTTAGATACTGATCCTGACTCTATTGATCATATTTTGGATATTATTATATTTTGATGTAACAGGATGTGTATATACTAGCTCATGGATTATTATGGACATTAATATGTTTTGATTAGCATGATGGTTAGATGTTAGACTATGGATTAATATTGATCTGGATTCAGTTATTGTGCTTGAGGATCATTGAGACATTTTTATTATTATGTGGATAATGATATACTAGTTGACATGGACATGTTATTGATGTTAATTTTAGACATGTGACATTGATTATTATGAATAGCTCTAGTATAGAAATCTATTGGATGATGATATAGTTACAAATTGAATTTTAATGATAAATATTGAATCCTTGATATTGTTGTGATTTAAAATTAATAATTTTATGTTGCTTATATCATTTGGATGTTCTGATGTGGCCACGAGGCCGAAGGAGGTATTTTGCATTTTGCAGGTTAAAATCACAACAATGTTGGGGGACTGGAGACTAACCATATTGGAATTCAATGTGAAATCAACAAGGTCACCATGGCAACTGTGTTTGAGCTGTATGTTGTGTTTTGTTAGGATTTCCCATGGGGGGATTTCCATTATTGTGACCATGGGGTATATGTGTGCTTTATTTGTTGTGTCCCTTTTTAAAATTATTGTTGTATGTATTTTATTTGTAATGTGCTCTTTATTTTAATTATTTTAATGTGATAGTATAATGTGAGAGTCATATAGTTAAAATTTAATTAAATTAAATAGGATGTGGAAGGTGAAATTAAATGTTATTGTCTTAGTTGAAAATGAAATTTATTTATATATTTTATAACCATATGGTAATTAAATATATGGTTGTGTCTAAAGTTTGTAATAAATAAATGTCATAGAAATAAATGCATTTTAAAAGAGTGTGTAAGTTACCAAGTATGGGTTGTGTAAGTGAAGTGATAGATTGTGTAAGAAATTGTAAGAGGTTGTAAGAAGATTTTGGAAGGTCAAACACTCCATCTCCCTCTTGAAATTCGAATTTGAGCTTGGAGGAAAAATTTGGAGGCTTGTGGGACAAGTTAAACTTGTCCCACACCTCTCAAAATCCTCCACCAACCTTGTTTATTAATTTGGAGTCAAAATCAACTTATTTTATTGCATTTTGACATGATTTATTGTAAGATTTGTTTGCACTTGTCTTACAAATTTTAAATGCATTCTTTTTTTATGATGGGAAAAAATGAGGTGTGTAAGTGGTTTGTCATTCACATTGATTGGGATTTAATTGCCTTGATGTTGATTGCTTTTTGGGGATGAGGAAAAATGATGTGGCATCCCACTTGGAATCCACATCATCCTCTTCCACCCTCTCCTTTAAAATTGGAATTCCTCCTCATTTTGAGGTTGTTGAAAGTTGGAGATTTCACTTTTGGGTCAAAATTTCTCTTGCATTTTTGAGCTTGCTTGGTGGAAGAAGTGGATTTTCTTGTGCATACATTTACCTTGCTGATTTGGGACTGGTTTTTGGTGAAATAAAGACTATTGTTTTGGGAGCAAGTCCCCATTATGGAGAGGTAGGCTCTCACTTTTTTAAAAATTGTTGTTTTTCCCTCTTTTAGCATGAATTTTGAATGTATTTGTGTTTGCAATTCTTAGAGGGATGGGTAGAATTCTTAGGGTATGGTGTGGAGAGAAGACTATGAGGTTTATCAAAGGAGGGATAAGGGATTTGCCATTGTTATTTGTTCTTGGAGGGAATGTTGGTTTGGGATCCACCTAGGAAAGGAAATTGCTTGCATTTCCTACTTTGGGGGAGGTATAAGGGATAAATTTGGAGGAGGGATAAGGAGGGGTTGAGGAGGGATAAGGTTTATGGGATTGCTATGATCTTGGCGGTTTTTGCTCACGGGTGGATGCCCAAAATTCAACTTGGGAGGCATAAGGAGACCTCCATAGTTCTTGCTCTTGCTTGGCTTGCTTGCTTGGAGAAGGAGCCTTTGTTTTGTTTGGAATTGATTGTTGTAGTTGAGAACTACATCCTCTTGCTTTGTGTTTATTTGTGTTTGTGAATTTATGCTTGTATGTGAAGAAGCCATGTTGCCATGTGTTGAATTATCATGCTCCATTTCAATATGGTTGGGGCTCGGGGGCCAATGGGGAAAGATGGCTTCTATTTTCCCATTGGGTATCTTGGTTGGGTGGAGAGTGTTGCCTTTCCCCCTTCCTTGTTGTGATTCAAAGATGAATAAAGAAGAAGAAAACAACAAACTGTTGTTTGGGGAAAGAATAAAATAGTTTGACAGTCCTCTTTTCTTGAGAAAATTGAATGTAACCCTTCCCACTTAGAGTGGATGAATGTAATTGATGTTGAAATGTGAGATGTTACTTTGTAATTGGAAGTTGTAATTGAATTGAGAAATGTATTCTCTGTTTTACCTTGGGAAAATAATGTAATTGATATCCATACTTGTAATTTTGAAATTTGAAATCAAATCAAATTGGAAAGGAGTTCGGTTGTAAAGCTATTTGACCTCTCAATAAAGGATGGCATTGATTCTTTTAATTCTGTTGGAATGTGCATACTGGATTGTATTGAATGTTTTGAATTACATTTGTTGTTTGAAATGGTATCCCTGTCAAAAAAAAATGCGTGAAGAATAAACGACAACATTCTATTTCCTTGTTTTATTGTCAAATATAGATATCAAAATGGTGCCATGTACTTTAAGTAATAAATTATAGCAACGAGGTTGTTCTGGATCGAAATGAAAATGCTTCCACTTTGGAAATTGTAAATTGACCTTTAAATTGTTAGTAATTGAATTCTGTTTTCTTTGGAATTTGGCACCGGAATTAATTAGATATTGCAACCAAATACATCCGGAAAATGAGTTGCACAGTACAAACAAGCTTCCAATAACATCCAAGAAGCAAAATTACATAAAAACAAATATATTGTTTATAACAATATAACAATGTGCATACAAACAAATATGGTTGTTTAACCATACAACAATATAACCATTTATTATTTAATTAATAAAATTAATTAAATAATCCTACTATGCATAATTAATAATAGGATAATAAAATTTATCCTAACATTCCCCCCCTTAATTGTGCATCATTCAAGAGATGAGGAGAGAAATGCTCGAACAACTCGAACTTGTCACGCAAGTGACTTTGTGAAAATATCTGCCGTTGTTCATTTGTTGGACAAATCAAGCCGGATGTTGTGCTTCAATACATGTTCGCGTATGAAATGAACCTGAACTTCAATGTGCTTTGTTCTCTCGTGAAAAACTGGATTGCGAACAAGTTTGAGAACACCTTCGTTGTCAACATACATGGTAGTCGGTTTGTCCTGTGGTATTCCAAGTCCTTCCAGTATGCGACGTAGCCAAATCGCTTCACGCATGCCTTCTCCGCAGTAACGATACTCGCTTCGTGGAAGAGCGAGAAACAAAGTGTTGTTTCTTACTTCCCCATGATATTGGTCCAGATCCCATAAAGAATACAATCCGTATGGATTTTCTATCATCAATGTTACCCGCATGATCCGAATCCAATATCCATCAAGAAGAAGTTTTCATTCTTCTTGTATTCTAGACCAAGATCCACTGATCCTTTGAGATATCTCAAAATGCGCTTTGCTGCTTTCCAATGACAAATTTTGGGTTCCTGCATGAACCTGGATAGATAGCTCACTGCAAAGCTGATATCTGGTCTAGTGTAGGTTAGGTAAATGAGACTCCCAATCACCGCCGACCGAGAGAGTGGCACTTACCTCAGAGATGGATCTCGAACGAGATAATCGTAATCTGTTTCTCCATAGGTGTAGCAATTGGTGTGCAATCCATCATCCTAAACTTCTCGAGTGTTGTCTTGGTATATTTCATCTGAGAAACAAAGATGTGATTCTCTTTCTGCCATACTTCCAGTCCAAGAAAGTAGTGCATAAACCCGAGATCGTCATGTCGAATGATCGCTTAAGATCTTTCTTTGTTTCATCAATCATCTTCAATCGAATCGCCAGCTGATGACTAGATCATCGACATAAACTACAACAATCACCATCTCCCCTTGCTTTTTGAGGTAGAGATTGGGATCGTATGGATTTCGACAAATCCATGTTGTACGAGATGCTCATCAATCTTGATGTACCATGCCCGGGTGCCTGTTTGAGGCCATACAGAGATTTCCCGAGTCTCGCATACCTTTTCTTCTTGACTGTGTACAACATATCCCTCAAAGTTGAGTCATGTAGACTTCTTCGCAAATCTCCATTCAGAAGGCACTTTTTACGTCCATTGGTGAACTTTCCATCCAAACTGAGCAGCTAGAGCAAAGATCATCCTGATCATTTTGATCTTAGCTGTGGGAGCAAATGTCTCCTCATAGTCAATGCCTTCTTTCTATGCGTAACCCTTTGCTACAAGTCTTGCTTTACACTTGTCCACTGTCCCATCTGCTTTGTACTTAGTTTTGAATATCCATCTGCAACCAATGGGTTTCTTCCCTGGTGGAAGATCGACAAGCTGCCAAGTGTTATTCTTCATCACTGATTGATATTCAGAATCCATGGCATCTTTCCAAGCTTTTGACTGTAGGGCTTCCTGGACTGTAGAGGGCTCGTCTGATTCAATGACTCTACTCATCAAAGCAAAGTTAACTTCTTCTCTTGCTTTACTGCGAGTCCGTGGTCCAGGGGTGGATGTATCCGGTGGAGCATCCAATCTTGCATCTCGTAATGTACTTGTACACCATTTAGGCATACGTTGAGCTGTTCCCATGGGTTGTGGTTCTATCTGATCAACACCATCATCCCCATCATCACTTTCATCTTCTGAGGGAACATTTGCTTCAGTTTTTACAACTGGTGAAAAATCTACATCTTGCGAGTCCGGAGGAGGAGTCTCTGCTTCCTTCTTCTCGAAAAACTCAACATCTCTGCTTGTGTAGACTTTTCTCGGTCTTAGGATCCATCAACAGTACTCCAAGAGTCTCTTCACTGTATCCAATGAAGATGAGATTTTGTGACTTCATGTCCAATTTCTTTCTGTTTTGTTTGGGTATGTGCATGTTGGCTTTGCACCCGAATACTCTGAGGTGTGCAATGGATGGTTTCCTCTTTGACCATGCTTCTTGTGGTGTAATTCCATCAAAGAGCAACAGGCGCTCTGTTTAACAAATACACTGTTGTTTTTGCTGCTTCTGCCCAAAATGTCTTTGCAAGTTCAGAATCATCGATCATGCATCGCACCATTTCCATGATAGTACGATTTCTTCTCTCGACAACACCATTTTGCTGCGGTGTGTGTGGAGGAGGCATTTGTCGACGAATCCCGTGAGTTTGTAGATAGTCTCTGAACTCATCACTGGTGAATTCCCCCCCTCGATCTGAGCGGAGAGTTCTGATGTGACGACCAGTTTCTTTCTCAACTGCCACTTTGAACTTTTTGAACGTTTCAAAGGCTTCACTTTTCTTGCGAAGACAGAAAATCCACATTTTGCGTGAATAGTCGTCAACACAGAGCATGAAGTACTAGAACCCTGAATGACTTGGCTGCATTGGACCGCACAGATCGGTATGAACCAGGTCAAGTTTACCATGAGCTCGAAAAGTACTTGTTTGGAATGAAACTCTGTGTTGTTTTCCTGCTAAGCAGTGAGGACACTTGTCTGTATCCTTCTGAAGAGATGGTAGCCCATGTACCATATTACACCGGCGAAGTGTGTCGAGATATTTGAAACTTACATGACCAAATCTCCGATGCCACAACTGAGCTGAGGTGGAGTTTTTAGCCACAAGTGCTTGATCATTTTTGTGAATGAAATCAAGTTGAAACATTCGTCCCACATTTGAGGCTTTTGCAATTATTTTCGAGCCTCTGGATTTATCTCGAATCAAACACATTTTTTGCCGGATTGACTATCAAAGTCAATTTTCGTGTTGTGATCTAGGAGTCGATCGACCAAAGAAGATTCTTCACAACCCAGTGGACATATAGAACATCCGATAGTTTGCATTTGCGTGAACCAAGGGGTAGAGAAATGTTTCCAATTCGAATCGTATATGAAGAATCATCTCCCAACGAAACATGATTTTTCGATGGCGTGTCCTCATTGAAATAAACCACTCTCTGTGGTGGTCATGTGTCGAGTGGCTCCCAAATCAACATACCAGACGCGTCACTAGATGACGTGGATGGTTCACTTGATCGAGCAAAGTGAACAAGAAGTCTTCATTGTCGACTCGATTCTTGTTGCTCAAAGAATATTACTCACGGTGGGGTCTTCTTTCCAGTTCCCCTTTTTCTCGCCCGTGATAATTGTTTGAATGTCCCTTGTAAGTTTGTTGTTGTTGTGGTCCGTAATGCTTGATGAACCTTTCTTATATGTGTTAAACCAACATTCTTGCAAGTCATGTCCTCTTTTGCAAATGGGACATCGCTTCTTCTGTTGATTGTCCCCATGATACTGATTTTGATGTGGGGACTTCTGATAGGATTTAGGTTTTCCTTTACCTTTTCCTTTATTTTTGATGTGAAGACAAAGGCTCGCTCCTCTTCATCATCCTTGTTGTGCATTGCTTCCTCTTGTTGTAGAGGTTTACTAACTTGTCAAAACTAATTGTCGTATCTGACAAGTTTAGAGTTGTGACAAAAATTCGGTAAGAAGAAGGGAGAGCTCTCAGAACAATGGGAACGAGAGACTCATCTTTGACCTCTTCTCCTAGGGCTAGAAGTGAAGCCCTCAACTCGCAACTCTTCTTAGAAGGCTTCAATTTTCTCATTTGTTTGAATTTCAATGTATGTAATCGACTCTGCAAATTGAGTATGACATTCTTGTTCTTGGCCTCATATATTGTGCTCAGCTTATCCCAAGCTTCTTTTGCTGATGTGGCATCTCGAATGTGGGCTTGCACATCGTCGGATACTCCAAACAAGATGATGAGCTTTGCTTTTCGATCCGCTTCTATCAAATTGTAGTTGTTGTGTTGCATCCGTTGGTGATCTCGGTTAGAGTACCACCACAACAGCCGATTTCTTCAAACTCAAGTTGTGTTTTGATTTTTGTCTTCCAAGCAAAGATAGTTGCTTCCTCCGAGCAATTGTGAATCGGAAGAAAAAAATTTGGGGGCACGGGTGCCCATTTTTGCAGAGATCACCGATGTGGTTTGGCTCTTATCACCTGTATAGGTCTCCCAATCTATATACCGTCATCCGATATACCGAACCTTTCTATATACGCGCCCTTCCGATATACCCCATCGGTACATGGAAGAAGCTCGCCTTTCTATATACCCGGCAGACGTGAAAGAGGCGTTAACGTACGTGAAAGAATTCGATACGTGGTACCAAGACAGTACTGATGGGGTCTGTGTGATTATTGACACCGGCTCAAAGAAATATCCTCATACGCGCGCGTAACTTCGCTATATACTCGGATAATTTCTCAGTCCGGATTTATGTCTTGCAATCGTTCACAGACGGATGGGATGGTTCATAGTGTGTGCACTGTGACCTTATTACTCCGCCGATTTATAGGGACGATGCCCAGACGACGTTGTTGCAGCTATATTAGGCGTTAAGTGCAGTAGTAGTCGTCGACGGCTTTACCCGTAAGCGCTTCCCAGAGGCACTGTATATACCGAACGCTGCGAATGAGATCTAGGATCTCGTGAGTGTTACAGAACCAATTTTACTATTTTTTTTTATTACAAATTCGCCAGCTTTATGAAAGCAAGTTATAAAGTTTTGTAGTTGATTGACTATGGCAACCTGCAAATTAGTACAATATACAATACAATTTGAATGACAGCAAAAATTACAGCTTTGGGGTCCCGTGGCCTCCTGAACCCAAAATGCTAAAAATTGCAAAAAAATAGCTGAAAATGCAATTTTTAGGTGGGTCTCCTTTTGCAAAAAATGTCTGGAATGAGAAAACAGACCAAATAGGAGAAAATTTTTTTTTTTACCCTAAGTTAGGGATTTCTCCGCTAAATTTAGTTAGCTGTAACTAAATTCAAAAAGCCTGCTAAATTTAGCAGTTTCGCCAAAAAATCCGCCAGATGCAAAAGGAGAGTTTTTGAGTGTTTTTAGTGGGATTTGATCCTCAAACCTCTCACTTCTAAGGCACATGCACTAACCAACTTGGCCACTTGGGGCGCTTGGACTATGGAAGGAAGCAATTTGTATTTATTGACAAATAAATTGACTTACCTCTTGGAAAATGAATGCCACGTGGCGCATGCTGGTGAAGGGGCGTTTTTAGGGTTGTATTTGCCCAAAAAACGGATCTGGAGCTTTTCTTTTCACTTCCACGCCTTTGTATTCGCCTATGGCCGCATTTTTTCCTTTCCACGCACTGATCTACAAGTGCAGGCCGCGTTTTTTGTGTTTGGGCGCGTTTTTTGTCTCCTTGGGGCGTTTTTTTTCCTTTGCCGCTGTTTCTTATTGCCCTGGCCACATTTTTTCTTGCCTGGATGCATTTTTCCAATGCCCGCCACGTGTTTATTCTTTGGGCACGTTTTTTTTTTGATTCTTTGCTGGGCGTTTTTTCCTTTTCACGCCGCGCTGTTTATTGCCTGGCGCATTTTTGATTTTGGCCACATTTTTTCAATGCCTGGGCGCGTTTTTGATGAATGTGCTCACAAAACATTTTTTTCTCCTTTGTGCAAAGCTGGCGCAAAGCAAATACAAATGGCGCTTTTTCCTGTTGTTTGCCTTTGGACAGGCCGTGGGGGACAGCAAGGGTGCATTTTTGAGCTATGGCTTCGTTTTTAATTGTTTATTGCTTGTGCAGGGCGCGCATGGGATAGCAAAGGGCACAGGCGAGAGGAGAATGGGGTTTTTAGCTCCAACAAAACATTTTTCCTTATGCTGGCCGTGCATGGGACAACAAAGGGCGCATATGCTCTCAAAAAAACGCTTTTTTTTTCTCCTACAGTTTTTGGATCAAGAAAAACGCCTCCTTTTTTTTTTTTTCTTTGCTCTGTTTGATTCACTGCAGGTGCACAGACAAACCTCCAAAACAAGCAAAACAATCTCCAAATACAGTAAAACAAAACCCTTATTGGGAAATTTTATTATTTTATTATTTTCAATACCTGTAGCAATTTTTGCTCAGGCCGAGTGCACCAAAGGCAAAAAAATTTGCCTTCCAAGTACCTGGAAGGAACAGGCGGATGTGGGGGAGGCAGCGATGGGGCTGGGAGTTTGCACGAGGCTGCACAGGCTCTAAAATGCTGCAAACACGTCTCCAATCTCTCTCTCTCTCTCGCTCTCTCTTCCACACCTTCACAGGCTGAATTTCGCCTCGTACCAAATGTTGATTGAGAAACAGGGACGAAAGCCTGTGTAGATTTTATTGATCTCAATCAAGAAAAATTATAGAGGATGGGCTGCAATATTTATAGATATTGCACAGCCAAATACATCCGGGAAAATGAGTTGCACAGGTGCAACCACAAACCAGAATAAACAAGCTTCCAATAACATCCGGGAAGCAAAATTACATAAAAACAAATATATTGTTTATAACAATATAACAATGTGCATACAGACAAATATGGTTGTTTAACCATACAACAATATAACCATTTATTATTTAATTAATAAAATTAATTAAATAATCCTACTATGCATAATTAATAATAGGATAATAAAATTTATCCTAACAGACTTATTTATATGGTTGGAAAGGTGAGGAAATTTTCTATCCAATGAACCTAGTTTAGGAAATTTTTGATAAATCTAAGTGTGTGAGAAATCTAGTTGAAGTTTAGGGCTTGATAGAGAGCAGTTCTGCGATAAATTTCTCCCTGAACCTTAGTAAAACTTGTAACCTCCAAATTGGAACCTAGTAAACTTGTTATAAGATAAAAATGAAAATCTTGTGTTTGGTTAATCAGAATTTGTTCTGGAACCTATTTAGTTTCAAACTAGTGTCTTGAAACTTGGTTGTAGACTCTTCCTATAAAAAAATTATTCCATAATTTTCCTAATTTGTTTCTTGGTCTCAAGTGGTAGTTGAAGCAGGCATCACAAATAGAAAAATCACAGATGCATGGGCTTCGTTAGAGAAGTGAATATAAGTAACGAGAATGAATACATGGTTTCCATTAGAGACGCATGTTCTTCAGTTGAAGATGTGGTTGAGTATCTTGGTGTTGGTAAGGTGATGTATTTCATCTTGGTGAAGTTTTATTGCATGTATTATTGTTGTTAAGTTTTTGTGCAAGATCTGGGTGCTTCTTGAAATGACTGGCTAAGCACATCTATCAACTTTGGTCAAAATAGGCACCTGGTTTGGTGACGTATGCCAATTTTTGGTGTTGTGTTTGTTCCAGCAGCACCAACATCAGTCTGGGAACTGACATCATCCACAGAGTGTAATTGGTACTAGCCAATGAACCGTGGTTGGTCTCTATGACAACGAGTTTGTACAGGGTTTCTTACAGTAGAAGAGGACATGAATGGTTTGATGTCCTATTTTGGAGGATCAAGTTTTTGGCATAATGTGTACAAGTAGAAATGAAGAAGATCACTTCATTACTTGAATCAGAAAGAGGACATAGTTGGCTCGGTGAGTCCAGTGAGACTTGGGTCAATTGCTTAATCTCTATATGATTCATGTTTTATTTCTTTCATTTGGAGCAACTGATATTATGTTTGGATAGTGTGCACATATTTACACCATGGTTTTTGGTGTTGTTTGAATTTTATTTCCCGGTTGTGTGGAATCTTGAGGACAAGGGTTTCTAGTCTAAGGATGAGATCCTCAATGAAAATTCATGATTAGACATAGTTGTAGGTAACGAGAGATGTTGAGTACACACAAATGGAAATAAGGTGATTCACCTACTTCACAAGAAGTCCAAACTTCTATGATGTAGAAGTATTCTCGAGAGAAAAAAGGAATCAATTTTTTGGTTTTTTCATCTGGTTTTATTTCTCACTGACATATTAGCTTTTGAGCTTGGTGTTAGAGGCATTGCATGGGATTTCGTGTTTAGTGGGTGCAAGCCATGGTTGTTGGCATTGTAGGATTGGATACATAAAGCATATGTAGAGTGAGAGGAGATTGCTACTATTCAGAGTGGCATAAGGCACAAGTTGGTTTTGGAGGGCAATCACAACTTTACGGGTATTTTGAGTTTATTACATTATGATGTCACTTCTAGTTTATTTTGTGGTGCCCGGATATTCCTTAGGGAATTCATTGATGGTTGATTCAGTTGGTTTTAGATGATAGAGAAAATATTATCACAGTTACAGAGATCGGTGTTGGTTAGGGGTAAATCGTGGTCACCATATGGTAACCGTGGTTGGTCGGATTTGACCATGGTCAATTGAGCAACCGTGGTCAGTTAGATCACTTGTTTGAAACAATGTTTATTTACCATTTTTAGATGATGCCCTTGTTTTGATTTCATCTTGGTTGATTGTGCAGAGTATGTTGATGACATGTATGCTGGTATTTGCACTTGGTATTAGTGGCATGGTTTAGTATGGATGTTTGTTATTGACATTGATGAGCACAAGATTCATATTCAGATTTGGAGTTAGTTGGTGGTACACTTGGAGCTTCTAGAGAGCCTAGTGGTATGGATGGATGTACACGTGGATATATTCAGTTTTGTGAGTCTACAATGATGTAGATGTTTGATTTGCACATGGATGCCTTTAGCATGAGCGGGGAATGTTTGTATTTGCTCTTGATTACTATGTTACTTAGTGGGAGATGTTATCTACAGATGATTGTCTTGGACATGCTAGTTGATTATGCATGGTTGGATTTATAGATTGCAGTTTTGGATTCTTTGAGTTATGCGGGTTTGTGGATTGAGAACTCATTTGGGCTATCTTTACCTAGGATCTTGTTTTGCTTTCACATATTCCAATTTGATTTTTCTTTGTTAGTTGTATTGGTGGTTGTATGGATACATGGATAAATGGATGGATAACATGGTTGGTTTTACATGTATGGCTATGGATATGATAGAATCTCAAGACTTTAGTTTAAATAAGAGCTCTTACAGGTATGATTAGTCATGGCGAATTAGTTACATGAGAGGACTGGAGTTATGATTCAGTGGGATCTTGATGTATGGATAGCTTGTGTATCATGGATCAAGAGTAGCTTCATGGAGGTATATGGTAAGTCACGGTTTTTTATCTTCTTGGTTTTAGAAGATGGTTTAATCTTCCTGATTTCATTTTAGATAATTATTGATATAAAGAATAGATTGTATTCACAGTATGTAGAGGATGGTGATGTATAGGGTCAACAATTTATCTCCAAGTGGGAGATTGTTAGGATTGTGGAGCTAAATCGCTTCACAATTAGCATGATTTACACCTTGTTGGTTTACTCAAGAATTAGCACTGGTCGAGGGTAAGCATTGTTGCTAGTCGGGGTAACTAACGCTCGTTCAACATCATGGTAACCGTCACCGGTCGAGTAACCATCACCGGTCAGGGTAACCGTCACTGGTTACCTGTGTGTGAAAGTTTATATTTAACTCAAGGGAATTAGATATAACTTTGTTATAAAGTTTTGATGAGAAACTCTCAGATTTTTACAGAACAACAATAATTCCTCTCAATATATTTAAATGTTTTCTAGATCTCACATTTCAATACAAAGACATTACAATTATAAAGAAGAAGCTGCTCCTATACTCAAGGAGGTTGCTCTAACAAATCTCCCTATAATAGCTCTCTCCACAAAAAACTCAACTAATATAATACGTGAGTTGTTTCAACAACTCACCCAATATAATAATCACCCAAACTTATAAACATAAATGTGGAGCACTAACTATATGAATTCCTAACATTCCCCCCCTTAGTGCGAACATGGGGAAAACTTGCCTTTGTACTTGCACCTGCTCATGATCTGGTGATTTTCATAGGATGATCACAAACCTCAAGGATGGTTTTGCAAACGGTTGACCATAAACCGAGAATGGTGGTTTTGCAATTGGTTTACCACAAACCACAAAGTGATGGTTTTTTAAATTCAAGTGGTTTACCTACAACCACATCATGATAGGCAAAGTACTATTCTCAGCCCTCATCAATATCTCACTACAGGGAATAACATAGGAAATTCTACTAAAATCTGTTGCTAACGCACAAATTGAAAACTTGAAATGGAACATTAAGATCATGTTCCCCCCTTCAATGTGAAATTTCCACTTATTGAAATTAGGAACACGCAAATGAAACAAACATACAACTGAAAAAAATGCCACCAAATAATCTATGTGGCCCCGCTATTGCATCGATGAGAGGTCGTTGAATGACCTCCAACCTCTTTTCCTCCATCCTCCAGTTTCATGCTCAGAACAAGAAGTCTTCAGAGCCACTGTCTTCATTTACTTGTTCTTCCTCATTCTCTGATCTTTCTTCGGCCTCGATTCCTTTGAGTTTTCCACTAAGTATATCTTGAGCTCGAGCTCTACAAAATGAAGTTGTATGTCCCTTTTTCTTACAGTAGAAACATTCTCTTTCCTCTTTATATTTAGAAAAAAATTGTACTTCCTTTTTACATACATTGTTGTTTCTTCTTCTACATCTTCTTTGGTCCATTTTTCCTCAGCTAGGAGAGCTGATATCATATCTTCCAATGAGTTAGAAGGTATCTGACCAAGAGTGAAAACAACATTACTGTATTTGGGTGGTAAACTATTCAACAGAATAGCTTTTGCATCCTCGTTGTCTACTGGAGCTTTTACTTCTGCAAGTTGTCTCAGAAGAGATCGTAAATTGTTGATGTGACTAGACATTGTATCTCCATCACTCATTTTGAGCTTGAACAACTGAAGTTTCAGGGAAAAATTTGCATTGACTACTTTTGAACCAAATAATTTTCTCAGATTATCCCAGATGTCCTTCGAGTTTTTATCTAGATCAACATAATGTAATTCAGAATCCAAAAGGGCAAGGCCAATAATGGCTTTGGCTTTATCATCCCGTGTTTCCCATTCTGCCAATCTGGTCAGATCTGAAGGTGTTGGTTCTTTTCCATCTACTATCCTCCAAAGATTTTTGTTCATCAACTGCATCTGGATCTTGACTTTCCATGTGTGAAAATTGAGACCATTGAATTTTTCTAGTGGAATGTCCATTATATCTTAGAGCGTCGGTTTCAACCGAAAATGCACTCTTAGGGGAGTCGGCTTCAACCGATATTGCTCCCAATTTACACTATATTTAAAAAGTAATAAAAACAAATTACTTTTTAAATTTTACATGGATATTTACTAAAGACTTAAACTCAGAAAGTAATATTTAATTACTTTCTATATTTAAATATTTTGATACACAAATTAAACTAAAAGACACATGATTATAAATTATAGACCACCCACTACTATTGACACACTACGAGATTTAATCCCTTGACTAATAAATTACAAATAATCTTATTCTAAGATCCGTGGCTTTTGTAATTCAAAAGAAACCGCACCTTTTTATTAGAATCCCATGCATATTTGCGAGCTTGAGCTGGAAAGATGAGCAAGCATTCACGTGAAAGTTAGAGTAGAACTGTGTAAAGTAGATATTAGATTGAACGGAGTGAATCAAAGATTCCAATGTTGTTTCGTAGTGAATGGATGCAGCCAAAAACTGGTCTGATACTAGTGCATGAATCTCCAATGGGTGCAAAGACTGTAGGAGAAATTTTGAACACAATTGGGACCTTGCAGATCATGTGGCAGAAATAAACCGTGTCAAAAATCCTTGGACAAGCAGGTTGAAATTCTAGGTAGAAATCAAGGTGAAATGTCTTTGAAATCAACAAGATCACAATGAAAAAGACAGCAGGATGCTTAAATCGATTGAAAAGTCTTCTGAAATCCGATTGAAGATGAATTGGATAAAATTCGAGGTTGTTTGAGGAATACTGTGGAAGAACATAGAACGCATGCACATAATTTATCTCCCCATTCGAGACGCCAATGCAGAATGATGGGTATAAAATGGGTGGAACACTGCTACAAAAATATTTATATTTCTAATGCTATGTTGAATCTAGACAGATCTAGTCTGACTTGATTTTGAATCTACTTTGACAAGGAAATATAATGGACGATGGCTTTAATTAACACCAATACAAAATGATCTAAAACCAGTTAATAGTGCAGATCTTGGCATACAATCCACAGGAATATCAGGTTGGAGCTACGTCATTTGATCAATGAAAATCATGTGACTCTCATTGTCAATTACCCATATACAACGCTAACACCTGCTCTATTACCAAATGATGAGCAACTCTCAGATTTTTACAGAACAACAATAATTCCTCTCAATATATTTCAATGTATTCTAGATCTCACATTTCAATACGGCACATTACAATTATAAAGAAGAAGCTGCTCCTATACTCAAGGAGGTTTCTCTAACAACTCTCCCTATAATAGCTCTCTCCACAAACAACTCAACTAATATAATACATGAGTTGTTTCAACAACTCACCCAATATAATAATCACCCAAACTTATAAACATAAATGTGGAGCACTAACTATATGAATTCCTAACAAGTTTATCTAAATGTTGTAAATGCATAACTAAGGTTCCCTAAGTTTGTAGATGCCTATATAAGCATGAAATCTAGGGTTAGATGTTATGATGGCATGTAATTGATTATTATTGCATGTGGAATCCTAGATTGAGATGATGAAGAAGAAGCAAAAGAAAGAACAGTTTACATGAAGACAGAGCTTCCATGGAGAGAAGTTGGATAGAAGGAAATAATATATACATCTGAATGGTGAGAAGAGGGTAACATATTCTATTGTATTTCCTTTGTATAGTGATTGTCTCATTGTAATGACTTGCAAAGTATGCAAAGCACATAGAGTTTATTCTTATAGATCCACATTTTGGCGATATCTTGTATTATAGATCCATGAGATCATGATGTATTGTTGATCGATGTAGATCTCGTCTTATATTATTAGATCCACAGGTTGTTGTGAGATATTTTATTCAATTGATCCATGAGATCATGTTGTATTGTTGATCCATGTAGATCTAGATATTGTATAGGAGGTTGTCTTCATGTTTGCACAGGTTGATGCAGTGATGGAGAGATAGACTTACTTCTTGGTGCATAGTTATAGTTGCACATATGGTAGACCCATGTGAGAGGTCTTGTTTTAGATATAGAGAGAACTTGGTAGCAGATTCGGAGATGTAGTAGTTTTGGGTTATGTGAGATCTGCTAGTGGTGTTTGGAGGCACGGTTTTAGTGCACTCATGTAGATCTGTTTAGAGATCTAGAGGAGAGGAGATACTCTTAGAGAGATGCATTATACTCTTGTATTGAAGAGTTGGTTTGTACTCTTGTTATATTATATATATGAGATCTCTATATTTGGTGGACGTAGCCCGCATTGGGTGAACCATGGTACATACCTTGTATTATTTTTGTGTACTTTTTTTTATTTGGATTATTCTAGTTTATACTTCCACTGTTGTAGATTTTGGGTAATTGTTTAGATCCTATGTGCATGATTGGGTTTATTATTAAATCATGGCACTATTCCACAGTCTTGAATTCCCAAAATCTTCATTGGGGATATACATTACCATTTGCATGTCAAGCTTTCTCTTTGGAATAAGAGTAACTCAGTTCTGCAAACCTGTGAAAGAGATCTCTTGATAATCCAAAACAAATGTAACTACCTTTTGGAGACAACTCACATATTAAGTTACACTTGGTAAGCATATTTGATGATCCACTTCTAGATTTTGCTTACAAGATCTATAAATGAGATGAGCACAATTATTTTAGACTCGAACATGATAACAAAGTTGACTAGCTGCAAGAAATAGAGGAAGACCTCTCAAGACCAAGGCTTCGGGCTACTATATTTAGATAGCTTCTCCATTTGGGATTTTCCTTAAAACGCCTTCGAGCCAAGAGCACACTATAAATGAACTGCATAGCACTTTAGAAATGAACAAAATTGGATATTGGATTTCAACTTCATCTTCTTGCTCCTAATGCCTTAAAACATAGTCCAAGTGAGGAGAAAACTACTCCACCAAAGCACTCATAACTTTTCAACTGCACCTCATTTTGAGAAAATTATTTTTGTAAATGATTTTTATGCCAATTTTCTCAAAAAATTAATTCTATGATTTATTCGAAGGATACCTAGTATAATTTTGTTTGAGGCTAAAGAAGCTAGGATCCTCAAAATGGGTTTTTCAAAATCCTCTTTACAAAATCTCACATAACTTTAACAAATGACCTAAAATTTTACATGAAGCATTAGGAAACCTTCCTCTATCATATCCAAAAATTTATATAAAACAATAGGTTTAAATTTTTCTATCCCATCTCATTTGCATGCTAGAACACTATTTGTTCTCAACACTATTTCGACCAACATACAAAACTGACTCCTGGAGCTGAACTAAGCCTAGTATTTGCTCATACATGTTGTAGATACACTCTCCAATCCTCTCCCATACATGAAGACACACTATTGACAAAGACATCTCCCCCTCACACCAATATCCCATGGAGGAGCTTGATGAGAGACCTAACAAGGTCTCAAATCTTCTTTTGGTTTCTTGACTAGTTCATGATTCTTTGATTCTTTGTTTGTCACAAAGACTTCTTATTTTGATCAGTCACACTCTTGGAATCCTCTTTAGCACCTTGACTATATTCTCCCTTCCTTTTATATGTCTGAGTTTGTTGCTTGGGTTTTTGGCTTTCTTTCTTTAGTTTACCTGCATCATAGAACCTTACAATGTGCCCAACCTTGTGGCACCTAAGGCATTCAACCTGCCTTCCTTTGCACTCAAAATCCTTATGTCCAAAATCATTACAAGCATAGCAATATCCATTAAATTTTCTTTCATACCTTCTTGTGTTTGATGGTTCATTTTTGCAAGTACTTTGCTAGGTGTCCTTTTTCATGACAATGATAACATTTAGCTCCATATCTTTGTCCAAATTTTTTCTCTTCCTTCTTTCCTTGTTCTTGAGTTTCTTCTTTATAATCTTCATTATTTTCCACATTAGAATTACATGCACTAGCCATGTGTCCATAAACACCACACTTGTAGAAATTACCATGAAAAATACCATGCTTAAATGCATTTGATGCCTAACAGGTGATATTTTATGAGATGAATGTTTTTACTACTTCCATTTATTGACTACATTTTTCTATTTGAACCTTGGCTTGATTCACCTTCATTATTCTCAAAACTGTATGAATATTTTGTGAAACCTAGTCCTGTTCTGTCACCATATGCTTTTTGTTTTCCTAACATCCTATCCAATTTTTCTGAGCTCTCTTGAAAAGATGATAACTTACTTGTCATGATGCTTAACTCTTTCTTCAATTCTTCATTCTCTTTCTTCAGTTCTTCTTTCTCAGCTAGAGCTTCCTTGAGTTGAGTCTATACACACTTGATAATTTCCTCATGAGATACACTCAATTTTTGCAATAGTTCTTCATAGGAGTCTACTCCATTCCTTACCCAATAAATATCTCCCATCCTTGTCACCAAAGATATCCCTCTAGCTTGTTAAAGCTACTTCCAAGGGCTTGCTTTGATACCAATTATTAGAATTGACAAGGGCTGAGAGGGGGGTGAATTAGTCCTTTAAAAACTTTTCACTTTTAATTTCAAAACATCAAGCATATACTTTTATACATTAATGTTGAATCAAATAAAACTCATCAAGAGATGCAAATATATATTAAGAACACAAGAAAAATTATTTATTGGAATACAAATCAGATTACAACTCATCAAATCAAATTACAATCAACAAATATATCACCAATTTTGCTTCATTCACATCCTCCTCATGAAACTCCAACCAGATTACAAACCTAGAAGAGACTTCCAGGGGTTTTGGGCTATGCCCAAGAGGTTTTTATTTGTAGAAAATATTTATTCAACAGAAGATAATGGGGTTTATCAACAACTATTCACAAATGATCTTACATGAATAGATATACCTCTTAGACATGACCTTTGACCTTCCACTTACCATGACTCTTCAAATCACTCATATTTTTGTCTTCTAGCTCTTAAAACTTGTCCACAAGTATTCCATATTTTTATTCACATGTTACATGGTCCCACAAAGTAAAATAATGCTATTTTATGCTTATAAACTCACCACATTATCTAAAACATCCATTTAGGCTTATAGGTGTGCCTAAATCAACTTCTACAAAAATAGTCCTAAAAAACCATCTAATTAGATCACTTCCACTCATCCTCATGACCCAAGTAATATATAAAAATTAATCTTATGATGTCTACTTTCATTAAAATTTACCAGAAAGAGCCAACTCAAGGCTTAACACACCAAGAAACACCACTTTGTAAGACTTGCCTGGTTGGTTTCAGCATCTCTTAATTTAGTATTCAAAACTTAAGTTGATACATACCTCAAATATCTTCATCATGAGGAAAGTAACCTATCAATGGAAATATAATGAATTCTACTATCTCATATACTACTCATATTGCTAAAATATATGGCATAAGGCTTCCAAAACTTAGATCTCTACACTAGTCTGGTTGATCTTGAAGATACAAAAACTAGTCTTCTATACAATGTGGTCAAACACCTCCAAAGGAATTTTCAGAGATCCCTATCACCTCTAACACTTAAATTTGGATGTATAAAACATTTTCAAGCATTCATACCCATAGGTAAAATGGAGAAAGTCTCACCTTCATGCCCATTCAGACATACTTCTCAAATAGGTCTAAAAGAGCAGTTTTGGCTCAATCACCTTTAAGAAAGAAATGACTTATCCAAACTTAACCAAGAAATTCTGGACATCATATGAAATATAAAAATAATTATCAAGAAAATAAACAACATCCATGCAATTTGATTCAACATGGTTACCTTCATTCTCCTTCACTAGCTTCTCAAAACCAAAGACTACTTTTTTTTGGTAAGCTAAAAAATGCACCCAATAATCTGATTTTCTCCAAATTATTTACTTCAGTAACTTCATGAAGCTGATTTATACACCCCTATTATCATTCACCTCATATTTGAGCATATTTTCCTTTGTAAGTTTTACCTGTACATTGAAATCTTCTTTAAAAATTGTTTTGGAGTGGGGCCCACCAAGTGTCAAGAAGCCAAATCACCATGGAAATGTGATGTTAGGATTCCTCTACATGTTCCAATATTTTTCAAGAAAAATAATTGAGTTTTGTCACCTAACCAACTCAATTTTCCAAAACTGGTCCAAACTAGGTTTTGAAGGACTACAAACATGCTCACAAAAATGGATAGAACTTCTAAAATACTCAACCAATCACCAAAATAATTTTTGCACCATAATTTTATCCCAATTTAATCCATTTTTTTTCTCTTATGAATTATCCGAAGGAGGCTTCACAATTTCTCTTGACTGCTAAGAAGTTTGGTGCTCAATTTGCATACTTTGAAAAACCCAGTTTTGGAAATACTTGCATAACTTGCAAAATATTCATCCTCAACTTCTGAAATTTTTCTCACACCTTAAGGAAACATCCCTATAACAATTCTAAGTGATTTTTTTCTCTGGTTCATCTTGCATCTTTCCATTCCATCTCATCTAGGTACCCTTTGGTCTTTGATTCTCAGCTACTCTACTAGTCTGACTTGTATGAGTGCTCAAAACATATGATTGACCACCTATGAAGCCTTGTAAACCTCATAAAACACCATTCCATGCTCACACCATGATTTTTTTCATCTTCATGCCTTGGATCATCATATCACACCTTGTTTGCTTGTGGAAGAGCTTAAGAAAACACTATACTGACATGTTTCACCTTCAACCACCTAGTTTGACTTTTGTATCACCTTCTATATCTCATGTGACACCTCATGATGCTATATATATGCTTGTTCTCCTTTGGTTTGAGTGGATTTGCATGTTTTCTTGATTTACACCATGTACTTGCATTAGGCCAAGGCCTAAAATGACTTGACTTGACCCATACATTACATGATGAACCATTTGGACATGTTATAGACTCATTAACACATCTCACTCACCTCATGGACTTTGTTTGACCTTCATACCACCTTTGAGAGACTCAAACACATATATGCACCTTTGGAGACTCCTAGATCACCTAGCCAACATACCTAGATCACCTAGCCCCTTCGTGACATCAATGGACTTGACATCAATGACAACACAAGTGACACACACTTCCAACACCCTAGCCATAAAAATACCTGAAACTAGATATAGATTTCCTTCTCCTAGGTACCTTGTTATCCATTACCCTTTCTTTTTCAAACTTTCTTAATGAAAAACATAAAAAGATTTGTTTTCTTGACTTTTCTAATCTAAAAATGGAACAAAACTTTACCTCAAACGGTTCTCAACAAAAATATACCATGACCAGACATGTGGCTAATTCTAAGCCTCCTTTTAGCCCCATCCATGACTTCCTATTCTAGATCCACCATCTCTCGATCACGTCGACCCATAGATCCTATTCCACCCCCATCACCTTATACCAACCTTGCTTCATCCTATCCAACCCTCGACATTCCCATTCCTTATGTATTAGATCTTCCCATCCAATCCCAATCACCCTATCATGTTCCTACATCCCCACATCATGCATGCTTCTAACCAATCCAATCTTCACCACTTGATATTTATAAACAACCATTTCCTAATCCACCACCAACAAATTCATTTTCACCAAACACACCATAAAAATTTAACCCATTTTCAATCAACACCATACATAAAAACCTATTTCACCTACCTCATCATCTATTCCCATCCTAGATATTGTACCTACGGCTCCTTTAAGAGTTGTCCCCACATCAACCATATCCACAATTACCCTTCCTACCTCTACCACTTCTCTTATATCCACATCTAGTCCTACCCTCACCACATCCACATCAACTTTGAATGTATCCGCTTCTTCATCCACACATATCTTACCTTGACTTATCACATCTTGCTCATCATCCACATATACCCCAAACACACCCATTATTACATTTCACACTATATCTACCACATCAACAAATCCACCCATTTCTACCTCGACATCTCTACCACTTATTTCTTTTCTCATAACCACCTCACCTATCTCATCCTATTCTTCCACACCTAATTCCCGACACCTACAATGCCCACATGTTGATCAAAGAACACTTGATGAACTCACACAAGAAGTCCACGTAGGAAAATAGGCCAGGTTCAAGGGCGCGAAGGGACAAGAAGAACCCGCGCACACAGGACAAGTTAGCATTCAGGACTTAGCCATTTTTGAGCATGAAGATATATTTTTAGAAGATAGCGTGTAGAACACACCAATGATGCAGAGACGTGCATGCCACACATTATCTATTTCTAGAGGATCATATTCTAAGTGATTTTTCATGTATACAATCTAAGAATAGGATTTTCACCTCAGTTAACTATCAGTAGTCTATAGATAGCACACTTGCATGTGTGGCTATGCATGAAAATGGCACGTGGCTATTAATAACATGCGCCTATTTTTGGAATAGATAAGCGGTGAAGGGAAAGTCCCCACCCTATATATATGTAGTGAATTACCTGGTAGGGAGATGATGGATATAGAGAGATAGATAACATAGTGTGTGTGTGAGAGAGAGGGATAAGTATACAAAGACATGTGCATGTTTATGGATTACCATATCAAATCCATGTGTGCATTAGCATAGATTTCTAGTATTGTAAGAAGCTTCTGTGTTATTGTGACAATTAAGAGATGGAAGATATTGACTAAACCTAAGTTTCATTCATGTGTGTAATTAGGTAGTGCATGTTCTTATTTCTATCATGATTATTGTTTAAACCTATTATTTCCTAGATCTATATATGTCATGCACTATATAATGATGTATTAGTTATGGATCTATATGCTTTAAGTCTTCATCATGTTAAAATTCTACTCCGAAACCCTAAAGAGGGACTGGTACCTTTGTGTGCTTTGGGTGAGTGCTCAGTCTAGGCTGAGTGATGTGCTAGTGCATCTAGGGTGTTATCTGGTGAATTCTAGGCTGCATCATTGGTTCCATTTTCGGGACCTCTTTTTAAATTATTTTCAGGATGGTTCACAATGAAGACATACCGGTTAACTCTAGCAAGTATTGAAGAATGGATACACGATCTGGAGGAAGAATATGCATAGCGATTCAACACCGAATCTGAGTTTAATGCACACGTATGGGTGGAACAGAACCTGTATGATAGTTTATATGAGAGCTTTTTTCCATCTTTCCTAGTAGAATTATATGAGTGGTTGATTGCTTATGCATCTAAGTGGAATTGAAGGTATTGTGCCCTTGTCCGGACACGGGAAGAATTTCAAACCCTTTATGATGTTGATCTAATCTAAAATCGCACTATGGACACATGGTTTTATGGTGTTCTAAATAGTTATATTCTGGAATATTCAATTTTGACGTATTCTTTCCCGGAGGTAGTGAGAATTCCAATTTTTGTGGTATCCTAGAGGAACATATCTACAAAGTATTCCACTAGAAATTAATATCTTAATGGTAACTTTGAACCTAGAGAGTAAACTGACAGCTAACTAAACCTCAACACGCACGAAGGTAGGAACAGTTTGGTCAAAGATGGCAGAACTAGTAGTAGAAAGGTAGAGAGAGGAGAGGCGGCTTAAGTATAATGAGGTGCGCAAGAGGGAGATAGAGAAGCAATGTGCTGGTTGCAAAAAGTATGGCGTTGAGGAGAGAGATGGCTCATGAAGGATTTGAATCTCATGTAGAAGACATGGAGTCAGAGCATCAGGAACTCACCCATCTTAGAAAGCATGATAGGGATCACCCTTGGCCTCACACATAATTGCATCAGCAGAGACTACTTAGGCCACGGGCGCGCATCTTAATCCACATGGTGACCTAGCCCTTGCGCTTGGTTTTCCAGTATCTAGTATGACAAGTAATCAACAAGTGAATTTGGGAAACATGAGAACCGGAGTAAGTCAGAGAGCAAGTACATCAATGGTAGGACAAATGACTTCAATTTTATTTGGAGGAACATTTTCAGGCGCATCATCTGCACAGAATGTAAGTGCACTGAATGTTGGATTCACCTCTGGAAGTGGAACTACCACATAGACTGTAGGGGTTCAATATAGTACTACTATCAGAGCACATGGGAGTACATCTACAGGTCCTATTCCAGCTACAGGTGGAGGATCAAGAGGTATAGGTGGTTCTAGTTCTGGTAGATCTGGTGGTTCTAGAGGTAGGGAAACACGGGGACGTTCATGATTAAGTGGGCAAGGTTTGCACCAACCCCAGAATATTTAAATGGAGATGTCTCTTCATCTTCTGTAGTATAGAGGCATAGAGGATGTTGCTGAGCATGTGCACGTGTGTGAAATATTGTGGCACGCGAAAGGGATCACAGCTTTTGAGCACAAGGAAAGTCAATTTGCTACTACATTACAGGGATGTGCACACAAATGGTATAGGAAGTTTGACCCTGATTAAACTTACATGGATTATGCAACACTGAAGGATGTTTTCTTGAAAGAATTCTATATCCCGAAATTTTAGCAGAAGAGTATAAGTGCACTCAAGGATATCAAACAAGGCACTACTGAGAGTGTACATGAGTATGATGCCCATTTTAAAACACTCCTATCTAAGATTTCTTATGATATTCATGCAAGCTAGCATGCACAATGGTTTGTTGGAGGATTGATTACACCATTTAGAAGAGCATTGTCACATAAGACATACACTGATCTGTGTAAAGCACTAGAAGCAGCTTTATGTGCTGAGGCATTGGGAGCATTGACATTGGCATTAGTCCATTCTTAGAGGCATAGATTGTAGCTATGGAAAAATAGTTAGAGAAGCTATCAACAAATTCAGCCCATGAAACGTGCTCAGGATTTGGTGTACAGATTGTGAAGTGGAAGGTCACACCAAGGATAGTTTCCCTCACAGATCTATACGCTCATTATTGTTGGACTATGAGATATTTCATTTGAATCATGATGCTAGTCATTATCCTTTGTTATAGCACACGATAAGGAAGAATGTATCTTGTTACTATAAAATTTTCCGGTCCACGAC
The DNA here is from genome assembly GCA_018340775.1 of Taxus wallichiana var. yunnanensis. Classification (NCBI taxonomy): domain Eukaryota; kingdom Viridiplantae; phylum Streptophyta; class Pinopsida; order Cupressales; family Taxaceae; genus Taxus; species Taxus wallichiana. The sequence goes on from CM031233.1 coordinate 151,539,292, forward strand.
CCATGATACTGAATATTGTAGGTTGATTGGTCAGATCCATGATGTTATAGACATTGGGGGTATGAGCATGCGTAACGGATAATTCTAATGGTAAGAATGACCACCATGATTTGGATCATAATCAAACACGCTATGACAAGAATGAGGGGCATTTCGAAGGAGGTCATGGAAGAGGACATGAAGATGGAGGACAAGGTTGCAGATCCGGGGAAGAGGTGAGTTCCCTTGTGGAATATGTTATACGTGTGAATCTTCATACCACTATAGGTGTGAATGTCTCTAGAATATTACATGTTCTTTCTATGGAAAGAACCATAGCTATGAAGAGTGCCCAGACTTATATGAGCATCTGAGTAAGCAGCATAAGCAAGAAAACAAAGGCATCGGGATGGTTAGAATCTAGCACGTGGTAGAAGATCAGTGGATGCCCAAGATAGCACTAGGACCTAAGGCATTAACAGTGAAGATTACTACACAAGATGAAGCGGCGCGCGCAAGAGAGGCATTGCACAGAAGCCTACGATCACCAAGGAGGAGGTTTTGCATGCAAGGTACCCAGATCCTGCTCATCAAAAGGAAGTCTATCAAGAGACCATGGAGGTCCTCAGGAATCTTCAAGGTGAGATATAGTGTTTAAAGGAGTAGTCAAGGAAGATGGAGCAGAAGAAAGAAGCAGAAAAATTCCCCTTTGATATTGATGACATCAGAGAGGTTTGTAAAATGCTACGCTAGGAGAATATTATTCCATTGCTAGGAAATTGGTTGAAGGGGAATACCCCACACACAAGCACTGAGAATGAATGAAAAATCCTACATGCAAATCTTCCCCCTGATAGCATTGACTATGACAAGGAAATTACTCTGAATGCTATTATGGATGGATGGTTGTTAAGTAACATATTGATTGATACAAGTGCAGAAGTGAATGTGCTTACATTAGATGCATGGGTACAAATGGGGAGGCCTCCATTGCAGCCATCATCTAATGTGTTTTTATGGAAAACTGGACTAAGGCCACTCCCATAAGAGTTTTTAAGGATGCATCTATAACCATATAAGGGGCCAAGTTCACTAGGGATTTTGAGGTATTAGCACTTGCAGAAGTAGATAATTTTCCAGCCTTGCTTGGATGCCCTTGGTGTTATGCGAATAATGCTAACTTGAGATTCAATAAGGGGTATATCAGCTTTGAGAACAAGGAGGAAAGGGTTGTAATACCTTTGACATATGGGAATTCTACACCATATGTTGAGCCTCTAAGTGAGGAGGACTTAAACAGAATCTATGTACATGTTATTCAGGACCCAAAGGTCAATGAGCCATCAAAGGAAGGCATCCTACAATGGGAATATTATCATTCTATTAGTGATACTACGAGTATTTCTTGTGATAATTAGGCTCATGGTACATATGAACTAGTAGGGTGTGAGGTAAAAAGCGTGGTTGTGCGTAAGAATGGACTTCGTTCTGTTCGACGGATAGGTAGCCGCAGACCTTGGTATATTGGGGTAGAAGATCTTCCTGTATTTTTGAAAGCCATGGAAGCACAAGTGGATAGATAAAATTAAGAGAAGAGATATGTTAGTGTATACCTTGCGTGGGACAACAATTGCACGTTGGTGGGTAGTCCACAGAGATAATCTTATAGAATGGGAGGAGATTGGAATCACCCTATCTACTAGGTTTTTAAGGAGCAATGCACCTATGTAGATCTACACTTATAATGGTGATCAACCTATTCAAAGCATCACATTTAGCAGTGTGAGAGACTCTAGACAACGGGACAGGAAGCATTACCACCTTCACTCTGGGTGCATAGATTGTATTCTACTCTACAAGGATGTGCACGTGCTTGGTATGTATATGCGAACTACATAAAGAGACTGGGAATTGGTAGAATTTGACTACAGGAATGATCTAGACCTTTGACTACTTCTCAACTAAACCTCCAATAGAAGAAGCATTAAAATTTGTCAAGCGCTTAACTATGGGAGATAGTGCAAAGGTAGAAGAGCTTATTCAAGAAATATTTGGTGAGACAGAGTTCGGAGCGCATTTTGAAAAGGAAGAAGAAATGGACTCCATACTACTTGAACACACTTGCCTTGAGAAAGAGAAAGAAAAGATGGTTTACATAGTGGATGATGAGGAAGTTGAGAACCTACATATTAAACATTCACAAGGGGTGCTCGAGGTCTTGGAAATTGCAGACAAGGATACACGTGCCTATCACAAACCCATGAAGACAAAGAAGGAGAATATAGGTTCGAGAGGTGAGCCAAACAGTCATAATTGGAGACTATTGGTCATAATCGGAAGTGGAAAAGATCATTGAGTTACTCGAGAGATTATCGGACTTATTCCTTTTAGTGTGAAATCACAGCACCCCCAAATGAGTTATGGATCTGCTTTTCTAAGGCAGGGTCATTTGGTGTGATTTTCATAACATTGGATCATTCCCCAAGCTGTGGGACTTGCAAATGGGAATGATCCTCTAGAGAAGGTTGGTTCCTCTTCCTAATCCTAGCACTAAACTACTTCTAAGGAAGGAAATGTGACTATCTACTCCTAATCTAACAATTCCAAGGGACCAAGGAGGAGAGAGAGAGAGAGAGAGAGAGAGAGAGCATGAAAATAAAGAAATCCTACACTATAGAGGTGATAGCACCGAGAAAAGGGAACGAGATATTCTGTTGAGGGAGAAAGAAATAGAGAAAATGGAGATGAGGGAGGTTAAACAGAAGTGACATGGCCTAGATCTTCAAATTCACCATTAAACTCCATGAAACACAATATCCTACACCTGTAAATTTGAAATACATGCACAGAAAAACAAATCGAAAGGGAGAGGCACAAAGAAACAACGAAACAATGCAAAGGGTTGAAGAACACCACAATAACACGTTTTTATTGCTTTATAAGGTGCATAGACCATTACATTTCTAGAATAGAGGCACAAATACATTTTCAGGCATGGGAGAAGGTTCACTACTAAAAAATGGCATCAAGAAACAAATTTGACAGAGTTTCTCTATGCCCAGAATGTCTCTCCTTTTCAAAATGAGAAGTGTTACAATATATAGAAAGAATAAGAGAGAGAGAAGAGGGAAAAAATCGAATCCTGCTTCAACCACCCCGAGATATGCATCGAATCCTCGCTTTGAAATCTCAACCACTGAATATCAATGCCTTCTACAAATTCACCCACAATATGTCACTTCTGGTTTCCCAGTGGATTGAATCAAATCAGATCTGGTAGTTGAAGAGATTGGATTCTATGTTAATGGCCTAGAAGACTCTTCTTCATTTTTTACCTACCAGGGCCTGAAAAATGATTTTTAATCCTTTCATGGCATAGAGGACATCGAGACACTTCCAACGGTGTCAAATTCACAATATTTCAAGCCCTGAGTTGAAATATATGCCCCTTCGAAGTTTGTATCGGTCCAGTATAGGAGGGCGGGAAAACAACTTGAAAAATGGGTCCCCTTTGATATGGGACACATGGCAGTTAGATTAGAGAAAAAATTGGGCTCATGGGTCTGTAATTTATCTTTTCCCCTTTTCACAAAATGCAAAACTCAAAAACCCCACGGCCTTGAATCTCTGCGCTTTTGACTGCTTGATCATTTGCCCCCGCCTCCATTTTTTCCGAGACACGTGGAGATGCGGAGCTTGTTTCAACTTCTCTTTTTCTCACATAGGGTCTTTTAAAATTTCACAGGCCCCACCATTCCATTGTAGAGTCTCCCTACAACCTTGTTTGTCATCCTAGAATGTGAGCTCGCTGGTCTAAGTCATTTCCTTCATAATTTCCTTATGTGCAAGAGTTGTCTTGACCAAATTTCTTGGGGGGCGAATTTGGGATAACAATTTGGTGACTCATGGGGACATCTACCTGCTAGATGAAGAGACCAATGGCCTTAGAGCATCCATTGGGCATGGAGTCAAGAATGATGGCCTAACACTAATCCTTCTTATAAAATGGACTCCCAACTCCCTGCACTTTGCTGACCTCTGAATCACTTGGAAACCCGCTCAAACTGATCTTGACCGAATGCCAAGTCCAAACACATCATGAGAGAAACAAAACTCCACAACAACACTATGTACAAAACTAAAAATCATACATGCTCCAAGTAGAACATGTAGAGTGTGTAAAGAACTTCTTCTACTGAAAGCAAACCTACCTACTTTATGCTAGCTAGGAGCAAAGGTGAGCTAAACAAACCCTGCAACTGGTTGTGCAAAATAGCTTCCTTTCCTCAAAATTGGCAGCCATGCAAATGATTTGGAGCTGAACATGGTTGTTATTAGGAGTGGAAGGCTAACTGCAAATTGTTTCTCCACTCCCTCCATCAAGGTATCAACTGGAAACAAAATAAATACCTTTTCAATCAGTTGCTCACTTGGTTCCCAGAGGTATTGTAGCTGATCCTTGGTACTTTGATGCTCATCCTCATGCCCTGGAGTGGGCATGACTAGTTTTGGCTTCTCCCTTGGCTCCAATGAAGCCAAGTACCTGATTGGGCATGGTCTAATCCGATGGATGTGCCTATTACTCGAATTTCAACTCCAAGAATGGAGTCTTCCTGCGGACCTTCTTGAGTGGATGGTGTGGGAGAGATGGGGTCTTCGTTGTTTCCTTCCTCCTCTGTGGTAGAAAAATCATGTTCTTGGAAGGCAGATGATGGAGGAGAAAATGATGTGATCTCCTCGGGATCCTCTCCATCAAGACAATCCTCCAAGTTAGATAGATAATCTACCTCCTTATTGTCCTGCTGCGTGTGTTCGACCTCCTCCATGGTGTCCTTCGAATCTGTAATTTTCTCACCATGGTTCCCCTCATCTTCAAACATGAAGTTTGAAATCTCAAACTCTTCTTCAACATTAGAGTTTAAAGGGGATGAAGTGGGAGGAAGAACTAAAGGTTCTTTTGTGGCTTGTTATGTATTTCTTGCCTTTGAAACCTGTATGGTTCTCCTCAGAACCGTGCCCTTTGGAGCTAACTGATTTTCCTCTAGAACAGGCACCCATATGATTTCCTCTTCCCAATCAGAGTTGTATGAGTCACGCCATTCTTCAACTGTCCTACAGTCATCGAACATGATGATGTTGGCTAGGGAAGGTGTGTTGGTAGGGGTTGTTCATTTATGGTACAACTAGGTAGAGGGGACTTGGAAGAAAATGGGAGGATGGATGCGTAGAAGGGATGGAAGGTGCACTAGATTTTTGAGCCTCCATTCCTTCTACCCACTTTGTAATCTAGGGAAACATCTCAGTGATGAGGTGTAACTTGTGTTGGGCACTAAACCTGCTTGGTACAGGGCCAACCCATGGACAAGGGGCCTTGTAGCCAACTTCAGCTGCCATTATGGAGCACTTGACTCTAAGTTGCATCATGTCCATCTCAATCTTTTGCATCTGCCTCTCAAAATAAACTTGGCCAAGGAGTTTCCACCATCATCTGCATAAACCTGTTCTTCATAAACATTTTGGTTAGAAAAAAGGGGGTTGTATGCATTTTCGGGATAATGGGGCTTATAAAACTGATTTGGAGGAGGATTTTGAAACTGTGGGGATGGAGGGAAATAGTTTTGTTGCTGCAAATGAGAATTCCATGGTGGGAAAGAAGTCATGATTGCACAACTTCATGGGATTGAAGAAGATGAAGGAGATGGAAGAAATAATGGGTGGAAATGGATGGGAAGAAGGTCTGCAACTCAGAGGATGGGTTGTTGACCTAGATGGAGTCACCAGATGTGCTTGAAAGTGCCTCCAAAGGATGAAATCTTCACCAAGAGCACATCGGACCTAATGAAATGAAGTGGTTAGGTGCTTCAGACCTATCCCAGCGGGCTTGCCATAACTATTAGTGTGAAATCATAGCACCCCCAAATGAGTTATGGTTCTACTTTTCTAAGGTATGGTCATTTGGTGTGATTTGCATAACATTAGATCATTCCCCAAGATGTGGGACTTGCAAACGGGAGCGATCCTCTAGAGAAGGACAATTCCTCTTCCTAATCCTAGCACTAAACTACTTCTAAGGAAGGAAATGTGACTATCTACTCCTAATCTAACAATTCCAAGGGACCAAGGAGAGAGAGAGCATGAAAATAAATAAATCCTAAAGCTGTAGAGATGATAGCACCGAGAAAAGGGAACAAGATATTTGTTGAGGGAGAAAGAAATAGAGAAAATGGAGTGAGGAGGTCGGATGGAAGTGACATGGCCCCGGATCTTCAAATTCACCATTAAACTCCATGAAACACAATATCCTGCACCTATAAATGTGAAATACATGCACATAAAAACAAATTTGGAAGGGAGAGGCACGAAGAAACAACAAAATGATGTGAAGGGTTAAAGAGCACCACAAAAACACATTTTTATTGCTCTAGAAGGTGCACAGACATTTTTATTTCTGGAATAGAGGCACAAATACATTTTCCAAGTGTGGGAGAAGGTTCACTACTCAAAAATGGCATCGAGAAACAAATTTGACAGAGTTTCTCTATGCCCAGAATGTCTCTCCTTTTCAAAATGAGAAGTGTTACAATATATAGAAAGAATAAGAGAGAGAGAAGAGGGAAAAAAATTAAATCCTACTTCAACCACCCCGAGATATGCATCGAATCCCACTTTGAAATCTCAACCACTGAATATCAATGCCTTCTACAAATTCACCCACAATATGTTGCTTCTGGTTTCCCGAGATTGAATCAAATCAGATATGGTAGTTGAAGAGATTAGATTCTATGTTAATGGCCTGGAAGACTCTTCTTCATTTTTACCTACCATGGCTTGAAAAATGATTTTTAATCCTTTCATGGCATAGAGGACATCGAGATGCTTCCAACGGTGTTAGATTCATAATATTTTCATCCCTGATTCGAAATATATGCCCCTTCAAAGTTACTATCGAGTCCATACAGGAGGGTGGGAAAACAGCTTGAAAAATGGGTCCCCTTTGATATGGGACATGTGGTAGTCAGATTAGAGAAAAAATCGGGCTCATGGGTTTGTAATTTATCTTTTCCCCTTTTTGCGAAACAAAAAACTTAGAAAACCCCCGCGGCCTTGAAGCTCCACCTTTTGACTTTGCTTGACCATTTTCCCCTGCCTCTGTTTCGTCTTGAGACACGTGGAGATGTGGTGCTTATTTCAGCTTCTCTTTTTTCTCGCACAGGGTCATTTAAACTTTCATAGGCCCCGCCATTCCATTGTAGAGTCTCCCTGTAACCTTTTTATCATCCTAGAATGTGAGCTCGCGGGTCTGAGTCATTTCCTTCATAATTTTCTTATGTGCAGGAGTTGTATTGACCAAATTTACTGGGGGTGAAATTTGGGATAACAATTCCCTTGAGGGTATCATGAACTTAAAGGCGTGCATGAATCACTTGGGGAAATGAAGATAAAGCTTAAGGATGGTGCACACCAGTTAGAAAGTGACCTTATAGAATGAATCCCAATTTACATGAAAAGGTGAAGGAAGAGATTGATAAGATGTTGAAATATGGGATTATTTGACCCTTGGATGAGTCAGAATGGGTTAGTCCTATGGTGATAAGTATCAAGAAGGATGGTAGGATTTGAATCTGTGTAGATTATAGGGAGTTGAATGTTGCATGTGTCATAGACCCTTTTCCTACACCATTCACTGAGGAAATACTGGAAGGAGTGGTAGGGCATGAAATATATTCATTCACAGATGGGTTTTCCGGGTATCATCAAGTTAGGATTGCTCAGGAGGATCAAGAAAAGAAAAATTTTACTACTGAATGGGGTATTTTTGCCTATACATTGTGATGCCTTTTGGACTAAAAATGTGCTTGTTGTATTCTCGCGGATAGTTGTTTAGGAATTCAAATATTTTATTCACAACTTCTTACAGGTTTATCTAGATGATTGGACAGTATATGGGCTTGTGAAATATCATTGTGATAATTTGCGCTTAATGTTTGAACGATGCAGACAATTGAGTATCTCTTTGAACATCAAGAAGTGCATATTTGCTACACCTTTTGGAATATTGTTAGGACATATAATCTACATGGAAGGTTTGTTTGTTGATCCATCTAAGGTTGTAGTCATTATAGGCCTGGAAGTGCCTACTAGTCAAAGCGAGGTGCACGGATTTTTGGGTCACACGAGATATTATCAGAAGTTATTCAAAGGGTATACCAAAGTTGCTACACCCTTGGAAGAGTTACTACCGTGCCCATTATGTGCTTTCCCTCATGGGATAAACCATTTCATGTGCATGTGGACACCTCTAGCATGGCCATTCGTGTTGTGTTAGCTCAACCTAGAAAAGGTATTGTAGATCGTCTAATTTTCTTTGCTAGTAGGAAGTTGACTCCTGCTGAACATAATTATACAACTATAGAGCACAAAGCTTTGTCAATGATCTATGCATTGCACAATTTTTGTGACAGTGCTTATTAGCGACACCATTTATGTTTTATAAAGATCACATGACATTGAAGTATTTGGTAAACAAGCTCTGATACCAATGATCTGAAAACCAAATTTAACTAGCAATTGTGCACACACAATTTTCTTGCTTTGTATTGATTTTCGATTTAAATTTGTGCATTATTTCTTTTTTTGTATTTTTAATAAAAGAATAAAAACTGCAAGTACTGTGCAAATACTGAAATAAATGAAGAGAATTCACCAGCAACGTGACGCGAGAATTGATAACGGAGTTCGGCGCTTGAGGCCTACGTCTCCGGGTCCGGTTGAATGGGACCGATCTATTAAAATCTTGAAAATAATCCTTTACAAAGAATTCTACAAAATTTAGACCTTCTCACAGTCTTCCTCTGTCAAAAATAACAGGGGTTGCCTTTTACATCTCCTTCAAATTCCACCGTTAGCTCAAGATATGAGCAATACAATATTTCTACACAGTCCGAATGCATTACAAATAAAATATCACCCTATTTATATTGTTTGTGCACCTCCTGGTCTGATGGCTGGGCGCATATCCTTTTACCACCTCCACCCGAGTTCCATTCCCCTCCATGTCTTTTGGCTTATCCTTTGGGAATAAAATCCCACATTGGCGCTGGGAAACGTATCTTATAGTTTAAAATAGATGGAGGGTGCGCATTTCAAGTGGCAAGGAAGCCACCTAAGCCTATATGATAAGGCGCTTTGACTTTGGTGGTGCATGGCATGTATTATTAGGCACCTAAATCCCTAAAAAGGTGGACAGTTCAAAATAAGGCGTGGATAATTTAATATATGCTTGGGACGAGTTTAATATAGGCGTGGAAAATTTAATATATGCATGGAAATTGATTAGACATAGGCGTGGAAATTGCAAAGAAGTTTATAAGGCATGGATAATTTAAATCAAACCTGCCCAATATCCCACATGCATGGCACAATAGAAAATATAGAGGTTTATATACACAGTTGGTTGAATGGTTAAATGAGAAGGAGGCCAAGGCACCCCTCCTAAATCGAGTGTGTCGAACCTGGCTGAGGGCCCCCAGCCAGTAAATAGCGGGGTCCACTTGTCCGAGATCGAGTGTCCAAGACCGGCGTTCCAAAACCCATTTTTTAATACGTCACACAATTTTTCCATGTCACAATACGATCGCAACACTTGGCGAGAGTGCACACGTCCAACCTACACAAAACCCCAAAATTCACCAGTTGCCCAAAAATTTCAGTGGGCTATAACTTCTGCAAACGAGCTCCGTTTTCTGCAAACAAGTTGTCGTTGGAGTCGTATAATTTTTCCCCACGCTTTAAAAATGACTGCAATAATTTCTGAGAAGATCTTAGATTAGTGTTTCTCTGTGAGGATCCTCTCGGATCATTCCTCCCCACGAGAAACTTTTGGACCCCAAAAGTCAACCTAATTGGGAATAGGTGAGGGTATTTCTCCCTCACCTTTCCGGTTTCCATCCATTTTGCCTTGTTCGGATGCATGCCTTTGAACCAAACACGAAGATACTCGATATCACCTCTTCACGAAGTTCTTACTTTCCTGTCCAAAATGATGTCTTCCTGACTCATCAAGATACTCAGGAGCAAAATCATCAATGGAAGGCATTATGTTAGAATCATCATGATCAACAATCATAGGCGGTTCATACAATCTTAAATTCTCAACATTTACAACTGAGTAGATTTGCATATATGGAGGTAAATCTAACCGGAAAGCGTTGTTACCAATTTTTTCCAATATTTGGAACGGACCATACCGTATAGGTTTCAATTTTTTACCTTCACATGTCAGCCTTTCTTTGTTGATGTGAAGCCAAACTGAATCACCAACTTTGAACTTGTGATCAGTTCTATGTTTATCATGCCTAGCTTTGTACTTAGCCTGGCTTTTCTCCAATTGTTCATGGACATACTGATGAACCTGTTGTATTCTCTACACAAATCTTTTAGCCTTGTCAGAATCACTTGCACCATTAACAACAGTTTCATGTCCATAATATATATCTAATGGAGAATTAGGCAGATAACCATAACAAGTCTCAAATGGAGACTTCAAAGTAGAAGAATGTAAGGCACGATTATAAGCATGTTGCACATAATAAAGATGTTCATCCCACAATTTAGGATGTTTGTTACTATAGCCCCTAAGTAATTGTACCACTATGCGGTTTACAACCTCTATTTGACCATCAGTCTGTGGATGAAAAGCAGTGCTTTTTTCAGTTTTGTGTCCATAAACCCCCACAATGCTGACCAAAATTCCCCAAGAAATCTAGAATCCCGATCAGATATGATTGAAGTAGGTAAACCAAAATGAACCCAAACAAACTGAAAGAATAAATGTGCAGTTCCCTCACCAGTTATTTGTTTAGTACATGGAACCAACACACACATTTTGCTAAATCTGTCCACTACCACATATAAGTAATCATGTTTTCTCCATGTCATGGGCAAGCCTCCTACAAAGTCCATGGAAACACTTTCCCAAGGCCGTGTTGGAACGGGAAGAGGAGTGTAAAGTCCTAATTTCCTGTTACTTGGCTTGCTTGTGGCACAAAGAACACACCCCTTAATATAGCGGTTTACATGTTCATGCATTCTAGGCCAATAGCAATATTTTTGTAAATGTGCAACTGTTTTACTTACACCAAAATGCCCTGAAATAAGAGAAGTATGTGCTTCCCTAATCATATGCACACGCTCATTTTCTGGAATACAAAGTTTTCCAGAATGATATAACAATCCTTCATGCAAATGATAATCTTTTTCTCCTACTTGTTTCCCACTTACTAAATCCTCATACACTTCTCTAAAATCAACATCATTTGCATATTGTTCCTTGTAACTAACATGAGCCAAAGAACTATGTTGTAAAAGGATAGATGCTACTACCACTGGTGGTCTGGACAACATGTCGGCAACCTTGTTTTGAATACCTTTTTTATACCTGATTACAAGATGAAATTGTTGCAAAAATCCCATCCACCTGAAATGTCTAGACTGCTGCAATTTGGTTTGTGTTTGTAAATATTGAAGCGGTTGATGGTCAGTATGGATAATTGTTTCTTTTCCCATTAAATAATGCTTCCATTTTTTAACACTTTGAACCAAAGCATACAACTCTTTATCATAAGTTGGATAGTTTCTTACCGCACTTGTAAAGGTTTCTGAATGGTAACACACTAGTCGTTTGTTCTGCATCAAAACTACCCCCATTGCGTAGTCACTAGCATCCGTCTCAATCTCAAATGAATGTTGTAAATCTGGAAGTGCCAAGATCGGAGCGGTACTTATCTTCTCTTTCAGTGTGTCAAATGCTTTTTGTTGTTTTCCTCCCCATTGAAAGACTTGTTTAATACTTGTCAAAGCATGCAAAGGAGATGCAATATATGAGAAGTTAGCAATAAATTCCTCCTCAGATCTTGAATTGCACCTAGAAAACTTCTAACTTCCGTCACATTTGTGGGTCTAGGCCATTTCACAATAACCTCTATTTTTGCAGGATCAATTTTCAATTCTCCATTTCCTACAATATACCCCAAGTAAATTAAAGATGTTTTTCCAAATTCACATTTTGACATCTTCAAATACAATTTCTCTCTCCTTAGTGCATCTAAGACTTTCTGGATGTGTTTAATATGTTCATCCCATGATTTACTGAAAATAAGAATATCATCTAAGTAGATAATAACGAAATTATCAATGAATGGTCTAAAAATTTCATTCATAACTCTCATGAATGTTGCCGGTGCATTGCACAAACCAAAAGGCATCACTAACCATTCAAACAATCCCTGTTTCGTTTTAAAAGCAGTTTTCCAAACATCACCTTCTGCAATTCTTACTTGGTGATAACCACTTCTTAAGTCTAACTTAGTGAAATAAATTGCATTTCTTAATTGATCCAGTAAATCATCTATTCTAGGAAGAGGGTAACGATTCTTTATAGTAATCTTGTTTAAAGCACGGAAATCAACACACATTCGCCAAGTGCCATCCTTCTTGGGAACTAATATAATTGGTGAACCACATGGGGATACTTGGACGAATTATACCTTGAGCCAAAAGTTCCATTACTGTCTCTTGATTTCCTCGTTCTCTCTACTACTGACAACTGTACATTCCGATATTGGGAAGAGGTGCATCCTGAAGCAACTGTATCTCATGTTGAACCTCTCTTTTGGGAGGTAGACCTTGTGGATCTGAAAAACATCATCAAATTGAGAAACAATTTTTACCAATTCATCCTTATGTTTTAGATCGCAAGTCTCAAAAGCCATTTCATTTTCATTTTCCTTGGCTTTGACCACCATGAGCACAAAACTTTTGCTTGAATTTACAAGCCTTTTCATTTGACCTGCAGTCACCAAGGATAGATTATTCTTTTCATGGTGAGCTCTAATAATAAACTCAATTCCATCCTTTACAAGCAAATATTTATTTTCTTCCCTATAGAAGATTGCTTTACGATCATACAAATAAGGACTTCCCAAAACCACCCCACAAATATCCAAAGGAACTACATCCAATTCAACCTCATCAATAAACTTGTCTGTAATGGCAAATCTGAAAGTACAAGTTTTAGTTACCTAGCAGTTTTGCATCATCACAAACCCAGCCCAAAGGATAAGGCTTAGGATGTGGTGTAGTTTTGAGTCCTAGTTTTTTAACAACCTCCTCTGAAATCAAATTAGCTTGAGATCCACTATCAAAAAGAGTATCAATTTTTGTATGCTTTGAAATTACTCTAATGTGGAAAAGCTCATTTCTTTTCTTATCGTCAGGTGTATTTTTTTTACTAGAAGAAGATGCAACATCTGAAACGCTATTGTTGGAGATTGAAAGAGTGGACTTACCTTGTAAACCCATAGCTGTGATTTTGGTTTCATCACCTGAATCAGAACCAAGATCATGCACTACAGTGTTTGTTTTCTTTTCCTTTCCTTTCTTAACCATCCATTTGGGCTTCTTTTCAGGATGTAATTTCCAACATTTAGACTCATCATGGTTTTTTTTACAATGATTGCAAAATGGTTTTTCATCTTCCTTCTTAACAGTAGAGTTTGTTTTATGCTTACCCTTTCCTTTTCCTTGTTCTTTCGAACCTTTTCCTTCAGATTGCTTGTTCTTCTGATTAAAAGAAGAGAAAGAGGACTCCTTTGTCATTTTCCCTCGTGCTTCCAGATGGGTTGCTTGAACACATACTGCATCAAGATTAGTAGGACCTAAAACAAGTATCATATGCCTTAGATAACTATGCAATCCACCAATATATTTGAGCAATGCTTCTTCTGTGTTTAGGAAATTCCTGAATTAGAGCCCTTTTTCTAAATTCTTGTGTGTATTCTTGAACACTTTGTCCCTTAGTTTGTCTTAATGTTTGCCAATCCATCATAGCTTGTTGCTTATAACCAAGAGGATAAAATTGTTGCCTAAGATTTGAAACAAATTCGGACCAAGAAGTGATTTCTTTACCTTTGTTTTCTTCCACTTCCTGAAGCTTACTCTCCCACCAAATGAGTGCGGTTCCACCCATCCGAAGAGTTGCCAGATGAATCTTTGCTTCATCATCAACAATTTTCTGAACCCTGCAATATACTTCTATTTGCTTGACCCAGTTATCCAACTTCTCTGCATTTAGCTCTCCAGTATACATAGGCAATTCAAACTTGATATCTAACTTTAATGAAAGAAAATCAGATTTTAAGGAGTCTCTTTTTGGAATGTCAGAACTAGAGCTTTCTTCTTTCTTACCTTCTCTAGTCCCCTTTTCCCTTTTCCTTTCTTGGTACATTTCTTCCACCATTTCCTTCATCTGTTGGAAGGATTGATGAAAATTTTGTTCCACTTCCTCTCGATCCTCCATTGTAGGACTTCGAGATCGTCTGGTACCAATTTTGGGATCTCCTTCAACTAATTCTCCTTCACCCTTCTTAGATCAAGACCTTGTTAACATCCAAAACACACAACTTGCAATCCAAAACACGTTAAACTGAACCAAAAATCAGTCAAAACCAGCTCTGATACCAATGATCTGTAAACCAAATTTAACTAGCAATAGTGCACACACACTTTTCTTACTTTGTATTGATTTTCGATTTAAATTTGTGCATTATTTCTTTTTTTGTATTTTTAATAAAAGAATAAAAACTGCAAGTACTGTGCAAATACTGAAATAAATGAAGAGAATTCACCAGCAACGTGACGCGAGAATTGATAACGGAGTTCGGCGCTTGAGGCCTACGTCTTGGTCCGGTTGAATGGGACCGATCTATTAAAATCTTGAAAATAATCCTTTACAAAGAATTCTACAAAATTTAGACCTTCTCACATTCTTCCTCTGTCGAAAATAACGGGGTTGCCTTTTACATCTCCTTCAAATTCCACCATTAGCTCAAGATATGAGCAATACAATATTTCTACACAGTCCGAATGCATTACAAATAAAATATCACCCTATTTATATTGTTTGTGCGCCTCCTGGTCTGATGGCTGGGCGCATATCCTTTTACCACCTCCACCCGAGTTCCATTCCCCTCCATGTCTTTTGGCTTATCCTTTGGGAATAAAATCCCACATTGGGCGCTTGGGAAACTTATCTTATAGTTTAAAATAGATGGAGGGTGCGCATTTCAAGTGGCAAGGAAGCCACCTAAGCCTATATGATAGGCGCTTTGACTTTGGTGGCGCATGGCATGTATTTTTAGGCGCCTAAATCCCTAAAAAGGTGGACAGTTCAAAATAAGGCGTGGATAATTTAATATATGCTTGGACAGTTTAATATAGGCGTGGAAAATTTAATATATGCATGGAAATTGATTAGACATAGGCGTGGAAATTGCAAAGAAGTTTATAAGGCGTGGATAATTTAAATCAAACCTGCCCAATATCCCACATGCATGGCACAATAGAAAATATAGAGGTTTATATACACAGTTGGTTGAATGGTTAAATGAGAAGGAGGCCAAGGCACCCCTCCTAAATCGAGTGTGTCGAACCTGGCTGAGGGCCCCCAGCTAGTAAATAGCGGGGTCCATTTGTCCGAGATCGAGTGTCCAAGACCGGCGTTCCAAAACCCATTTTTTTAATACGTCACACAATTTGTCCACGTGTCGCAATACGATCGCAACACTTGGCGAGCGTGCACACGTCCAACCTGCACAAAACCCCAAAATTCGCCAGTTGCCCAAAAATTTCAGCGGGCTATAACTTTTGCAAACGAGCTCTGTTTTCTGCAAACAAGCTGTCGTTGGAGTCGTATAATTTTTCCCCATGCTTTAAAAATGACTGCAACAATTTCTGAGAAGATCTTAGATCAGTGTTTCTCTGTGAGGATCCTCTGGATCATACTGAGGGCACATATGCATATGGGTACTCCTATTTCAAGAGTTTGACTTCACAATTGTGGTGAAGCCAGGGAAAAGTAACTCTAGACCAGACCACTTGTCTAGAATTCACTCAGGAGAAGAAGCACAGACAATTGAAGAAACCATGCCAAATGCATAGTTATATAGGTTACAACGTGTACCATCAGAATTAGAATACATTGATGTCTTTCTACGGACTGGTGTGGCACAGAAGGAATGAAGGAATTCAAAAAGAAATAGCTTGTTATACGCAACGACACCATTTATGTTAATCAATGGTGACCTCTACAAGTTAGGCAGAGATGAAGTATTATGTCGTTGTGTATTAGAGAATGAGTGCAAGGATATAATGGAGGAGGCACATGGTGGTATTACAGGAGGCCACTATGCAAGTGATGCAACTTCCCAAAAGATCCTACTTGTTGGATTATGGTGGGAGACATTGTATAAAGATTATAAAGCGTATTGCAAAGTGTGTGACCATTGTCAGCGTCTAGGTAAACCAAGGCAAAGATATGAGATGCCTTTGAGACCTATTACTAGTGCCGAACCATTTGAGAAATGGTCCATCAATTTTATAGGACCTATTTCACTAGTTGGGCGTAGGACTAGGTCGTGTTATATCATTACTTGTATAGATTATCTCACAATGTGGGCGGAAGCAACATCTACGAAGGTATGCACGGTGGATACAATAACTAGATTTCTATGGGAGAATGTTCTTACAAGATATGGATGTCCTTTAAGCTTGACAAGTGATATTGGTACACACTTTTTCGGTGAGACAATCAAGATCCTATTAGATGAGTTTATGGTTGCACACCATAAGACTACACCCTATCATCCTCAGGAAAATAGAACTACTAAGGCTTTCAACAAGATTTTGAGCCAGACATTGACAAAAATTTGTGATGTTGGAAGAAAGGATTGGGATGATAAAGTTTCAGTTGTTCTTTGGGCATATAGAATAACTTATAATAGATTGAATAAAGCCACACCGTTTTAGTTGATGTTTGGCGTAGAAGTTGTTCTCCTATAGAATTTATGTTACCTTCTTTACGCATTGCATGTGCTAGAGGTCTAGCTGATGAGTAGGCTTTAGAAGAGTGTATTGAGAAGATGATTCAATTGGATGAGCGACGAGCCATAACACGATGGAGTTAGAAGTAGGAAAATGCCAAGCAGAAAGCATGGCATGAAAAAAACATAAGGGATAAGAAGTTTAAGATTGGACAAATAGTACTTCTCTATGACTCTAAGTTCTTGTGCCATCTAGGAAAAATAAGGTACATTGGTTAGAAATTTGTATGTTATTGCTTACATTCTTGAAACATGCGTTTGCTAGTTAGAAGCACTAGATGGAACATGGCTACTCGGTTACTTTAACAGGAGTAGGCTGAAGCCCTACTATAAATAAGTCTTCTTGGCATTTGTAATAAGGCAAGTATTTCCAATTAGATTAGGTTTCCATTCTATATTTCCTTAATGTATTTCCTTCATTATCGCTATGCTTTGTCACTTTAGTTTTTGTTCTTGTGTAATAAGCGTACTTGCATGCATGAAGCTAACTACAATATGGAGCATGTTGATGCGCAGTGGACTGCACATAATTTTAGTGTGGGGTGTGGTTATTGATATCAAGGTATAGGACTGCTGGAACTAAAAGGTGGAAAGGAATAAGCTGCTACGGGTGTTTGTCAAAGTAAAAATATTACTTCTCAAAAGTGACCAAGGATGGAGATGAATGAAGGAATAGTATAACGTGAGGTAGAGGCCATGATAACTACCAGGATAAGGTACAGTGATGAGGTACTCGGGTGCATGGGCACACACTGAAGAGAAGTATGTGACTAGAGGGTAGGAAGGCGTGCTAGAAGGTTATAGCTGGGGCGTGAATATGTACCGCATGGAAAGAACAAATTTGGTCAATGAATGAGAGGATATTTGGTAGGTGGAGAAGCAATAAATGTATAAAAATTTAAAAATCTATATAAGGATGGGATGCGAGTTCATTTTTACCATTGCGTAATTAAGAGTATTTGAGAAAGAGATAAGTGCAAAGAGCCGAGTAATCGATTTGAGGTGCAAAGGGTGTGAAACCAGACGTGACAAGTAGATTTGTATGTAGAAGAAGCTTGTGTCCCCAGTGGTGAAGGGTTTGAGAAAAGTAGGATGGAAGAGAGGAGCTAGGGCATGCAATTTCACCTAGGGCACACTAACTTGAGCTAGGGTTTGAGTCAGGAATTACAGAGTTGAAGAGGTAAGTGTCTATAAAAGGATTGCAAGGTAAAAATGGCACCCAAGAAAGTAGCTACAACGGGAACAAAGGGGAAATTGTGAAGGATGAACTTGAGTCCATCGTTGTGGACATTCCAGAGAAAGCAAAGAAGGCTCTCACCGAGTGGTAGGCCTTAGAGGCTGAAATAAAAGAGGAGTATCTAGAGTTGATCCTTCAAGATGAGACAGATGAGGCTACCACATAAAAGCATTCTTTATTCATTCAAATTCTTTTTGATTCTTTCTATTCAACATTTTTTTGGAGATACCCATTGTCGGGGTGACAATGAGATTAGTGTGGGGTAATGTTGATTAGAGAACACTTGACAGAACTCACACAAGAATTCTGCATGGGAAAACAAGCCAGGTTCAAGGGCACAAAGGGATAGGAAGAACCTGCGTGTGTAGGACAAGTCAAAGCATTCAAGACTTAGCCATTTTTGGGCATGAAGATCTATTTTTAGAAGATAGTGTGCAGAACATGCCAATGAGGTGGAGATGTGCATGCCACACATTGTCTATTTTTGGAGGATCAGATTCAGAGTACTTTTACATGGAGACAATCTAAGAATAGGATTATCACCTCAGTTAACTATCAATAGTCTATAGATAACACACTTTCATGTGTGGCTATGCATGAAAACGGCGCATGGTTATTAATAGCATGCAGCCTATTTTTGGAATAGATAAGCGGTGAAGGGAAAGTCCCCACCCTATATATGTAGTGAATTACCTGGTAGGGAGATGATGGATATAGAGAGATAGATAACATAGTGTGTGTGTGTGTGTGAGGGATAAGTATACAGAGACATGTGCATGTTTCTGGATTACCGTATCAGATCCATGCACGCATCGGCATAGATTTCCAGTATTGTAAGAAGCTTCTATGTTATTGTGATAATTAAGAGATGGAATATATTGACTGAACCTAAGTGTCATTCTGTGTGTAATTGGGTAGTGCATGTTCTTATTTCTATCATGATTATTATTTAAACCTATTATTTCCTAGATCTAGATCTGTCATGCATTGTATAATGATGTATTAGTTATGGATCTATATGCTTTAAGTCTTCATCATGTTAACATTCTACTACAACAACCCTAAAGAGGGACTGGTACCTTTGCTCGCCGGATGGGCACTCAATCTAGGTGAGTGATGTGCCAACGCGTCTAGGGTGTTATCTGGTGAATTCTAGGCTACATCACCACATCTATTATCGCACTAGTCACACCTTCTCAATCCACCAACATATCAACAATGCCTCTTGAAACACCTAAGACAAATATGAAGGGCATTCATACCTCTTCCACAAAACCCCTCATTTCTACACCAACCCATCCACAACATGCACCATCTCCCTCTCACATAGACCTCATCAATCATGTCATCCAAACACCTCTCTCTCTTTCCACATCCACACCTATCATTGATTCCACACCAACATCTACCTCATCCACTTCATTAGATTTGACCACCTTACCTACATCTATTCCACCTTTACCCATCATACCATCCTTAGAATCAATACTGGTTCCTCTTTCCATGTTTCTACCCACACCCACCACATCAACCATCGTGACCACATATCCATCATCTCCCTCTTCTTCCACATCACTTTCATCATTCAAAGAATATTGGAGAACACTTTAACTTACAACAACTATAGGTGATCCTCCCATCTCATCAGACCTTCCTATATCAATCCAATCCTCACCTTCCTTAGACTAAATAATGCAAAAATTACTTCCTCCATCTTCCATAATACAACCTTCAAATCCCCCAGTTGAAATCATTATCATCTCTACGAAAGGTACTACTCAACAATCCAAATACAAAACCTTGGCACCCTTCCATAACGATCCCTTGTGCGCTCTCACAAGAAGATAGACATTCCTTGACGAAGACCAAACCTACCTCATCAATTTTTGGGCGACATCCCTCTATTCTAAGACCACCTCCTTCATCACAATCAATCAACCAATCCAAATCTAAATAGCTTGAATCCCTCATAGGACCAGCTCCTTCATCAAGAAAAGTTCTACCTATCAACGAGTCCAAGCAAGAGTCATCCAACCATTCTTCTTCTAAGACATCAATCACCATCAAAACTAAAACTAAAACACCAAGACCTTAAAACAATCCACCTCATCCTCGAATCCAAATCATCTCATAAGACCTCTCCTAACACATCCATTGAGTCTTATGCGAGTTTCTACGACACTTAGTCCAAAAATCTGCCATCACACTTTCGCCTATCAAGGCCTTTAACCCATGATCTGATAAAACCATCATGGTTTGATCCCCACCATAGTTGCACTTACCATCATACTCTAGGTCATGACACTAAGCATCGTAAGGCCCTTCGGACCATCGTCCATAATCTTATTAAGGAGGTAACCTCCTCGAGGACATTCCTTCTCCATCCATACTTACGACCATTTCAACTCCCATTTCTACCTCCCATCCATAGGAGTCACTAGGTCTTCTCCTTCATCCACATCCCCCATTCTCACCACTCCTCTATGTACCACTCCTCCTATAGAGGGACCTCCCTTATTCATAGATTTTTTTCACCTTACTACACCACCCCTATGATCCTCGACCATCTATCACCAACATCCCTTCTAGAGACTCCATTTCATCTCTTCCAATATCTACTAGCTCATCCACATCTCTCTCGTTGGGGGAGCATCCCCCTTTCTCATTTATCCTTCCATATCTCCTTCCTCATCCATACATCCTATCCCTATGGGTCCCTTAGCACTAGGGGGACTTCATTATAGGATTAGTCCACTTGTGGATGAATCCCTTATCTTATCTTATCCATCTGATCACATCCATCTTATCTCATCCAACCAATCTATTTGCCATATTATCTAAAGTCCACCTTTGTGTCCATATTAGTGCTTCCCCTGGGGGTACCATGGTATTCATCCTGAGCCCACTTTTGTGGTCATTTTCTTGTCTCCTAAAATGCATGTTTCTTGCCTCCTCATGTTGCATATATTTTATGATCTTCATCTAGCTTGCCTCATCTAAATATTACTTAAACTATCCTCACCTTAAGTTCGATGTTGTGGCCATATTTGTCCCTCTTTTGGGGGACCAATCATCTTATCCTAAATCCACCGTTGTGGTCAAATTTGGTCCTTTATTGGGGGACCATCTGATCACCTAGATAAGGACACATATTTTCACTTCCTTAAGGGTAGCACATAGTTATTTATTTTTTCTCATCTATATCATCGTATCCCTTCCTTGCAAGCTATCGTCCTATTTTTATTGCATACTAAATCGAATGTTACTACTCTAGAAAGGATCCAACGTGGAAATTTTTCCCCTAACTAGATTATACCATACATTATCACACATAAGTATGGGTTGGGAGCCTATCACTTGGCCTCCCTTGATGGTAAACTAGAATTGGAACTTCTTAACGCTTTGCACTTGCAACCATTCTATAGTTAGCACACTACCAGTGAGCACTTAGTTGTATCTTTAGATCATCCCTCCATCATTAGCCTCTTTTATCTATCATTGTAATGATTTGGAATTATGTGGTCTACCATTACTTTCCTAGACATGACCTTAAATATGGGCACCATGGCTCTGCCCATAACATTTTCCTTATGGATAGGTTCTCCCTTCTTGGTGAGAATTCCATGATCATTACATCCATCACCCTCTTGTTTACCTATTGAAACCATGCAAAGGGCTCATGGGTGTCTCTTGTACATTCATTTTCCCCTCCTAAGTGGTCTACCTAGCTATCCCCAGCTCTTCCCCATGTTAAAGTCAAAAATCAATGGATGCTCTTATCAAAATCAAAGCTATCAAAAACAAACTGATCCCTCAAAGGACAACTGTTCAAATAAAAAAGGAAATCAAATCAAATAAATAGATCGATCCCTCGAAGGATGGCTATCATGTATATCATTCTTGCCATCTATATCATATATGTATAAAGTAGACCATACCCTCGAAGGATGGATACTCTTTTGGCATTGAAGGCTTCTCGTATTGATCAACCTTCCATTTTATTAACATCCTAAGAAAGCTTCCCACATTGATCAACTTTCTTCTAGCAAACTTCCCGCATTGATCAATTTTCTCTTTCCCTTCCCAGAGTTGGGGCATAGATTTAGGGAACACCACTTATGGAGAACCCTCTTCCCACATACAAGTTACATCACAAACCCCTTTTTCATGTCGACATTAGGTTTATGATTTCATTCCATCCTTGTTTCTCTTATGATCTTTGGTATAACTAACTATTGTTGGTTATATGCTAACATCATGTTTTGGTCACATGTGCCTTGCGTTACCTAGATCCCCCTCTTGTTTACCTCCAATGCGATTGAGGCATATTTTCCTCGTACGCTCCTTGATATGACATAACATCGTTTGTACCCATTGGTTGCCATTGCTAAAATTATGTTTTATTCTAAACCCCTTTTCCCATCCAACTTGTTATCTCTCCTTTTATTTTATTACAACCACATCTACTTACCTACTCTTATCTATACCCTTCATTCATCATGTCTATTTACCTATTCTTAAACACCATCATCTAATTTAATGTAAACATTATCATCAAAACACAACATCACATCCATGCATGTGAATTCATCATCATAAAACATAATCATCATTAAACATTATCATTAAGTAAAACGTATAGTTTTATGATCATCATCAAATATAAATTAAAGAAAACATCAAACATCATCATCACATCTAATCTAAACTACATCATCACATATTTTCAAACATCATGCAACATCATCAAGTCTAAAATAACATATATAAAACCATCATCATCACATCATGAATCAAGCTCATCACATCATATAATAAACACATGCTCGAGTATATAAAATCAAAATCATGTATATATATATATATATATATATATATATATATATCACCAAAATCAGATGTATCAAGTACATAATTAGCCTTTAAGGGCCCTCTCTCAAAGATGAGATATCATCAAAATTGATAAAATAAATATCTGATACCCTCAAGCACATTCCTCCGGGGCAGGTACAACACCGATCCATGCATATCACCGCCACCTTTGTGGCCTACCTCATCTCTCTATGGTTGAGCCACACTCTTTGTACTCCTCAACAGCCCCTAGCTCCACCTTCCACTACCTTTTGTAGATGATCCTAATAGCGCAATGTCTTTGGCATCTTCTTGATCATGATCCCCTCATAATACTTAGCCTCTGTGGCTAAGGATCTATATCTATCAATGGAAATCAATTCGGGAGGTGCCATCTATCCCAACCCCTCGTGGCACTTCCCGAGCACCACTCACCAAATTTATCGTAATAATAGTCGATAGATCCCCAAAACACTCCATGTAAGACTTTCTTTGTTGACGATATCGGTCTCTATCTTGAACAGCTCAGTCCCTCTCTTGTGTGATTGCATCTCTCTATTGTAGAGTTGTATCTCTCTCTACCCACATCTAAACCAACTTAGCACATAATCGTGCCACCTCCACGGACTCTCCTACACCACTGTCTCCACCGCCTCCTAGAGCTGCATCTACCTCAACCTCCATCTCCTCCTCCTCATCTCCTCTCTCCTTGGCCACTTGAGTTGCCAAAGCAGTTGTCATCCATTCGGAGAATCCCACTCTGAATCCTACGTCATCATCATCATCCCAAGGTGCTGCAACATCCTCTAAAAGATCTACCATGTCGGGAGCTAACAAATCCTTGTCTAACTCCTCCTTCTTATATAAAATAGGGTCCTCGGCACCGTCTAGACGACTCAAAAATGTCGTCACACTCAGCCAAATGCATGGCCTTGATCATCTCCGTCGTCTCCCCTGTACCCATCTCATCCACCTCATACCAGCCAACTCGTATCTACCCCTAACCATGCATGCGGGAAAACTTGTTATGACCACCATCGATATGATCTCGTATCAAAATTTACAAGTTGATCCACATACCAGTCCACTCCTCTCTCCCCTATCTCTGAAGGCATGATTGGCCCTCCATCTAAAAAATCCTACTGCCAGGCTCTATATGGTCTCCAAAGGTGACCCATAGAAGCCCCGGTGTCATAATCACCACAATATGCTCGTAGGCCTAGCAATGAATCAATAATCCTATGTCTAATCATGATATCCTACCTACCCTGTACATTGATAGCACATAGTACACCTAAGCTAACAAGGTAGTCCTGAAAGAAAATATTATCTTGTGATGCACTATATGTGCAACCACACTAGCTAGTGCCTATGGAAACCATGCTCTCCAGAGTTTGGAAATGCATAACATGATACTTCCATCATAACCAAGAAAAAAATGACTACGAGGTATGCCTACCTCGTACCTCAGCTCATATGAGAACACCCCTGAAGAGAATCTAATATAAGGCACATATGCTCCAAATAACCATATCAATATTGCCAACCTGTTGTTACCTATAATGAGGACTATCTACTCCCCCTGAATAAGTAGTCTGAGGATGGGATACACATCCTCCAGGGTGATATTCATCTCCCTTTCCTAAACTAGAATGTACCCATCTATCGATCCCACCTCTCTACTAATGTGATCATCAAGCCCACATCTCGTGGGATCCTTTGATAATTCTTGAATCCACTTAACCCCACTACAAATAAATGATCCCATTTGGCATATGTCACATGCCCTCTAATCTACTCATATAGAGATGGAACCTGATCTCTCAAATACAAAGTCTATATGGCTTCGTAACCACAAATAAAACATGCATGCATCATATCCACAATAAAAATCCATTCAAAATACATCCAAAATCCACCTTAATCCTAAATCATCCAATCTAACCCTAGTCGATGCCGACCTAGGTTGGTTCGATGTGTTTAGGGGTCATTCGATGCGCCTAAGGGCCCAATCAACATCGACCCGCCTCGAGTCGCTACCAAACACCCCGACGTTATCCAATTTTTCCCAAAAAATGTAAAATAATAATAATAAAACATTAAATTTAATTAAAAACAAGTGTGGGTTTTGTTACTCACCATCCTTCTCACCCTTTTGTGTTTCCTCGATGCTCCCGTGGCCTCCATTTTCTCAATTTTCCCTTTAATTGCTCGGGTCTCTATCGTCAATTTTACGTGTGAAAATGACCATTATCGGTTGACCCAGAGGCTTATATAGCTTCCGATACCTAGTCATCGTCAACCCCCTTGGGTCGTCAAATATTGGTGTTAGTCATCGTCGACTTCCCCGACAATAATTAATTTGGGCTTTTCCTCCTCTTCCTTACATTTGTTCTAGGGCATCATCTAATGTTGGCCTTCAAGTCCACTTTCATGGCCATCTATATTCCCCCTTTAAGGCATGTTATTTTAATATTTCAAATCATCCCATTAACATCTCGAAGTCCACCTTTGTGGCCATATTTATTTTCCTTCGGGCATTTAATTTAACATTCAAACTATTCCCTTTTGATCTCAAAGTCCACCTTTGTTGCCATATTTATTTTCCCTCCGGGCATTTAATTCAACATTCACCCTATCCATTTCTACTCTCAAAGACCACCTTTATGGCCATACCTATTTACTCCCTCTTCAGGAATTTTATTTCATGATCCTATTTAATCCATGCATGAAGTCCACCCTTGTGGCCATACTTACTCCCCTTTGGGGCATATTATTTTCCAATTTTCCTTTTTGGCCATTTTTGTTTCTCTGCTAAGGCCTCATATAATCATCAATGTCTTGTTTCAAAGTCCACTTTTATGGCCATATTTCTGTACCTTTGTTGGGGCATCATTAGTTTCATCCTCATCCCTTGTGGATGCATACCTTTTCACTCGATTCCTTATGTACAAAGGATTTCACATAATTTTTGCATTTGGTTGCGCATACTTTGATGTTTTCCTATGACCCATTGGTCATCCTGACTCGCATCCATTTGAGAGATTTTCCATTGGATTCTCTCCATTTTAAAGTGATTTTCACCCACTCACTGGCCCATAGAGCATTGTCATCGTCTCCATTGAGACCGCCCTATGTCCCCTACCCACATGATATCAAAGTCACCGCCATAGTTTTTATTGTTATTGCGATCCTTTTTTCTTGGGGCATCTTTCCTTAGCTATCCTTTTACCCATTTTTCTTCACCCACCCACCCTTCATCATCTACCTTTTTTCAAACGTGTTGTTGATTTTTTGTGGTGTCATTGATCCCCCGTTTGAGGGGAGCTCATCATCAACCTTCCATAAATCCTTATCATACTCTTTTTCTCTCATTTTTTTTCTCACGGTTTGCTAACACAAACCACTCGACTAAATAGGGCAAATGTAGACACCTAAATTCAATATCTCTACCCTTTTCTACCCATATGTGCATATTTCACCATGTTCCTAACTAAACCCCTTTTGTTTAATTCACCCCCATTAATTTAATTAAATTCCCACTTATTATCCCATCACCTATTCATCTTTATTAATCAACATTAATTAATTAATCTTCATTAATAATTAATGAATTGTTATTTATCCACATGCCCTAATGGACTTTCCTTTTAGGATGCTTTTATTCTAAATTTGCATCCTCTACTTTTTAGCTTTTATCCTACCTATCCTTATCCCCTAACTACCCATGATTCATCCCTAAACAACCTATTCCCGCCTACAAGCTTTAAAGCAGCTTTTCCCATTCATCAAAACTTGAAATCCCGACTAAATCACAAAATCCACCCCATCGAGGAATATTTCCCCATAGTCGGCGACGACCCTATAAAATCGAGTTATTCCTTTCCAAAACAGGATAGATGCATGTGAATATCCAAGATTTCTTGTGACTTGTGAATTATTTCTAGTGCTTGAGCATTCGTGTAACGATTCTGGACCTCTTGTATCTCCTTCTAATGTGTTTGCATCACTCATGAACATCCTTCGTGAGATTATCATCATCTTTGTTTTATTTTGTTAAATTATTATCATATTATTGTTGTCTTCTTTATATCTAACGTTTTTGTAGGACCATATCATCTTCAACAACATTCATAGTTTTGGTATCAGCCTTCTCTTCCAGCTTCTTTACTTGCAAGTCATCCATTCCATCCGTTTGCCTTCGGCTTTGTTCTACTCTTCTCTAGTCACCATTACTTAGCCCAGTCATCATCAACTTAGGATTTTGTCACAGTATTTTTACTCTTCGATCCTTCCTTTTGTCTACCTTCATTATGTTTCTACTTGAGTTTGTTAGATCCATCATCCAATCTCTCTATTGTATCAAAACTAGTCTATCTACATCCCAATCGTCATCACCCTACCCGGTCATCGTCAACTGGGGCCTTATTTTCTAAACAATTCTTCCTTACCTCTGTTTTTTCTGTCAATTTCTGGTGTTTTCTACCTCATATTTCCTCTACAAGTTACTTCTAGCATCTACATGCTTCTATTGCATTCATTTTTCACCTGGACCCTTGCAGTGTCCAGTGCATATTCATCCTATTTTTCAGATCCACTCACCCAAGTCGGTGTTGACCTGGCTCTGCAAAATCTAGGTTGTTGTTGACCCAGTCAAGTACCATTTTATTTATAGTTGTTCGATCGATCGATCAGTACTTAGATCAATCCTTATCACTTTCAGATTCAATAGTATTTCTATTTTTGCATGATATCTACCTATCCATACTTTATATCACTTTTGCTTATCAAACAGGGGTTGACATCCATGAAAGGAAGGTAACACATCTTAGAGCCGGATTTGTCAAGAAACCCCCACATATATCATCTAATCAATTTTTCTTAGTGTCCTTGAGTTATAGGTTTATCACCATGAAGCAGCGAGGATGAATCACTTTGCGCCTATTCTTCCACATTGCATTTGAGGTACCATAAACCCTCCATTTTCTGAGTTATTTAGCTTTCTTTAGTAGCTAAATAATTTAACTTGAAACGAACAAGAAACTATAACAACATAATCATCTTTAGTTAATTATGAACAAGGTAAAAGGCTCTTCTTTAAGTTAGGAACAAATAACACATTTTTAATGATTCCATTTGCTAACTTAACATTGCCACAACATCTACACTTGATGAAAAATATATCCCTTGATAAATATTTTCATGACACTCAACAACATCATTAATAATATCATGCATATATGTCATGTGTCTAGATGCACTGCTATCTAGGATCCATTCACTATCATTGTAGGTTGAAAGGGCAATACAAAAAGCAATAGATTTCTCAACATTATTATCTTGGTTATTAGTATGAATATTATTTTTATTGTTCTTCTTCTTTTTATTGTTATTTTTTATTCTTAGGATTTTTATGAGACTTGTTAGCATGAAAATCAGTTTGCTTTATGACCAAATTTACCACAATTATTACAAGTGTCATCACACTTTACTTTAAACTTCTTATTATTCCTATTGTGCTTAGGTTTAAACTTGGAAATAAATTTTGATTGCTGATTTGGATTACTATTATTCTAATTTTTAGAAGACTTTGCACTTTGAGAGAACAATGCCCGAGAGGCGGGAAAATTTTAGTGGTGAATATTTGTAGTTTGGCAAATAGTAGAATTCGGGAATTTGATTTTGGCGAATACTACAACAACAACAGATTGTGTTTTGCCCAAAATCCCATAAATAGTAATTTGTCCCATCTGAATCACCAAGGAATTTCCAATCCCAATGTATATTTTTATATTAAATCGTTGTGTGATTGTCGCACCGAGATTTGAAAACATTAATGTATCGCTAAGAAATCGACGCCAGGATTTGAAAACATTAATGTTTCACCAAGAAATCAACACATAGGGATTTGAAAACATTAATGTTTCACCAAGAAATCAATGCATTGGGATTTGAAAACATTAATGTTTTACCAAGAAATCGACATGCGAGATTTGAAAACATTAATGTTTCGCCAAGAAATCTACAAAACCTTATTTGGCCAAGAAAACATTCCCGAAATTTTCCCGATATATACACAGAGGTGATGTTCTCCCACAATTTTCCAATTTGCGTATTTGCGAAGTAGTAGAAAGGGATTTAGCGAATTGGCATATTGCAATTTGCTTACAAATTTTCAAATAAATCCAATTCTTTCCAGTGTCTGGCTAGTGAGTTGCAGTTTACATCCTAAAAGCACTTACTGTAGGTGATACCTCGGTTTATTTGAGACCTATTTTCTCGTCATATCACATTTCTTTATCTCGTGATTCCACCTTTGTAAGTTATTACATCCTCATTCTCATCCTCATAACCACTATGATTTTTATGTCATCTAGAATAGTCCTCCGCTTACAGAGAATCATAACTAGTATTTATGTCTTCGATACATCTAGATTCTACGTGTATATATATATATATATATATATATATATATATATATATATATATATATATATCTAAAATCACTAAAATCACTTCGTACATCTCCACAATTTTTTTCTTTGTATATTCCTTGTTTTATTAGTGTATCTTCTTTGAATCTTTTTCTTAATGTTCTCTCTT
Source organism: Taxus wallichiana var. yunnanensis (assembly GCA_018340775.1). Lineage (NCBI taxonomy): Eukaryota > Viridiplantae > Streptophyta > Pinopsida > Cupressales > Taxaceae > Taxus > Taxus wallichiana. The sequence goes on from CM031233.1 coordinate 151,568,899, forward strand.
CTCGCAAAGTATGTATATGTATATATATTACCCAAAGGATATATAAAATGTGGTACATTCCGGGTTTCACGTTCGCCAGGGGCATTTCCTTGGGAGACTGATGGAATGGTGACACGTGGCATAGATAATATTTTTATCAAACAATGTCTTGGACAATACATTTACATTGATAATATTTTGAGCAACAAAACTCGCTAGGACTTGAATTCACTTGTTTCTTGTACAAATTTTCACTCATGCATAAGGTTGTGCATTTGGTAATCAAACATTTATAAAAACAAGTAATATTTAAATGACCAGTTTATAAAATAAATAAGGGTATTGAGAATAAACTACCAAATTCCAAACATGATTTACAAGCAAGCAAAAGCTAAAAGAGAATATCACTCTTTTGAAAATAGAAAGAGTAAGGTAATTTCTTATTTTCTAGAGATTTATCCTTTTTCCTAGTGATTTTTGCATAATTTGTGTGAATGAAATGCAATTTTTTTAATATAGAAAATAGAAAGCTAGCAAGCATGCATTTTTTCTCTAATTATTATTTAATTTTTATTTATTAAAATAAATTTAACAAAATATAAAAAGTAAATTAGTAGCCGTATTCAATTTACATGACAAGTGACTTTTTTAGTTACCCTTCTAATGAAAATTTATAATATTTTAATGTCTTTTAGTATTGAAGTGTAATTTTAAATTTCAACATTTTTTTAAGTGTAAATTTTAAATTTCAACATGTCTATAATATTTAATATAAAGGAAAAACATCAACATCCGGGGATATTTTTAATTCCTGCATCCTTCAAGTTTCTTGAACTCATTTTCCAAGTAGGAACACGACAATATACAAAGAATACCCTTATCATGATTGTATCATATGTGAAACATCATATCAAATCATTCAAGCTTCTCTCAAGAATAATGATACTTTAGTTGGCTTTGACACATTGACATTTCATTATCAAGCTAAAGAACCATGCATACATTCTCAACCTTGAATTCATAGTCTCATACCACAACGAGTCATAGATGAAAGACCATATATTATGTCTCAGGTCCTTTGAAATGATGAACACTCTTGGTAATTGGATTATGACATACCTCATATCTATGATGAATTAATAATTTCTTCATGAGAAGATGCACACCTTATTTGGCTTGATGACAACATTTAGAACCTCTATACAATAGGTCAAACCTCTATACATAATGACAGAGCTCGATCATCGAGACTCCTTCATTAATCAACTAAAGACAGATCATACCTTGGATGAATCAATGAACTCAAAGTCCTTTATGAGTAGATACATACTATACCTTGATTTCAAACTGAGCACAGACCTTGAGATCACCTATTTCATGTTTGATTAGCTACAATAGAGACTTCTTATCACTAGAGTGTCTTATCATTAGAGTGTCTTTGGCTACTCAACAAATCTTTTAAAATTTTAAATTGCTTGTTCTCTTCTCAAACCTCTTATACATCTTTAGTTTTCTTGATGTATGCTCTAATTATTATTATACTAATGTAACACTCTTGCAAAAAGTAGTACATGTTAAGTGACACAACATTATTTTTCTTTATACATATTTCTCATGTTGAGATGTCTCGTACACTATTGGTCCGAAAATCTATCGCTGGACAGACGGATGGATGGATAGACGAGCCAACGAAGTGTGCGTGGCTTAGCCCTCTTTGAGATAGCAAAGCAAAACTGGTTTATTGCTATTTCTACTAGCAGGAACCTATGCAAGTCTCATGCATTCGCCTTCGGGGTTGGGATCTCATCCCAAGAGAGTGTTTCAGCTGCGAAAAGAAAGGAATGAAAGAGGGAGAAGAGAAAGAACAGATCCGAAGGGAGAAAAGAAATGAATTCCAAAGCAGAAAGGTCAGAAGATTTATGTTTTTAGTTTGGTAGTAAACAGAGCCAAACCTACTTGCATAAATAAACAAAGCAATACTGATAAACAAATGACGGAAAAGTAGATATGAATCCAACAGATTAAACACATACAGATCTAACGTAAGAAAGATCTAATGTATAACACAGCTATTGAGCACAAAGTCTGAATAATTGTATTACTGTTCTTTTCTGTTACAAGAAAGCTCAAAGTCTTTCTCTCCTCACTTCTATTTCTATCTAAAAAATGTTCCTCTCCCTGAATACAACAAGTATTCCAGTATTTATAGAAGATGAGGGAGAGAGAAGGCAAAATGGAGCCAACCACTTATCTACAAAGATATTTACAAAATATCTAAAAGTCATGTTGACTTTGACAACTTAGTGGATGACATCATCCCATGATGCAACATGGATGATGTCATCATTTGTGCCAACACATTTTAGACATTTCGAAAAGAAAGTCGGAGAAGAAGAAGAAGAAGCAGAAGAAGAAGCTATTCATCATCATCATCCTGCGGCCGAAAAGGGGTTGCCTGTTTCTGATGCTGCTTAGGAGATGATATGTGGAACTGAGCACGGTATTCCAAAAACTTGCTAATCATCGGCCCAAATTGATCCTGTGATGGATCCTTGTGCCGTTCACCGATTGCTTCGCAAGTCTCCCGCTCGTCATGAGCTTTTAGGGAGTTTGGAATAATCTTTTCCCGCCTCGATAAGGAACTCATGAAGTCCCTACAGCGCGGTAGGTTGTTGATAGATTCGATGTCGAATGTGACCTCTGGCCCTGTCCCTTGAGAGGCTATCTCCTTGAAAATCTGGATAGTGTCATCAGCTGATCTCAAGGTAAGGGAAGGAGTGAGCAACCACAGAGTCATGGCGAGAAAAACTTTCTCCATTTGATGCATTGCATCCAGGGCCTCTTCCTTTACCTTGTCTATCTTTTCTAAAACAAATTCCAGCTGATCTATCTGATAGTCCAGAGTGGACATAGTTTTGTTGAGGGCCCTTGGATGACCGAAGACTCCGAACTTGACCAGATCTTCGACTGAACAGTCGAACATTTGTTGGAAGGTCTCGTGCTGGAGTCTAGCATGTTCTAACTCTTCTGATATCGGACCTGCTAATGCTTGGAGTTCCTTATTCACCTTCTCGATGTTTAGGTATAAACTGATATACTTAGCGATTACTCTTTCACTATCCTTGAGGATCTGGCTCCTCCAAGCAGAAACAACCATACCCTGCTCGCCGATCTTTGAATACTCATTGATCTTCTCCTGACTGAGCAGCTCAGGAGTCTCGGCGGCAGTTGTGGGAGGTGCACTTCCCATCTTCTGTAAGGCTTGAAGTAGGTATTTGTTCTGCTCCTTCAGTAGCCTTTTCTCCTCTTTCGTTTCCTGAAGCTTTTTGCAGAGTGCATCAACTGCGGAAAGAGCTTCCCCCTGGAGACTTTCAGAGGATGTCCCCATTGTGACTTGGGTCACGGTGAAATCTGTCGGAGACAGATCTTCTTTCTCTTTGAGGGGGTTGGGGTACGCTATTTCCATGACTCTCTCACCTGCAGCACTCTTCGAGAAGCATGTAACCGGCTTGTGCTTCTTTGCCCCTTTGGCTGGAATTACCGAAAAGTCCATCGGAGCGATGGGGACTTTCCTCTTTTGTTGGCTCAGCTGCTGAGAGATCCAAGCTGGTCCTATAGAAGAAGGACCAGAGACAGAGGGGGAGGCAGTAACGGTAGAAGAGGGGAAAAACGTGGAGACACGCGGCGGCGGCATTGAAAGAATAGCCGAAGAAATGTCTACGGGAGGAAGGGAAACCGCAACTGCAGAAGACATAGGAAGGGAAGGGAGCCCGGAGATGAGGGAAGAAATGGAAGAAGACAAATCAGCGAGGGAGGAGAAGATAAATGAAGAAGCAGGGGAAAGGGTAGAAGAAGGGGCAGAGGACACGACCAAAGGGGTGGTCGTTTGAGTCACTCGAGGAGGGGAAGGAAGAGAAGAAGAAGGGATAGAAGGGACCTCTGAAGTTGTAGCGACGCCGACATCCTGGGTGGATGGGCGTATAGGACTATCCTCTGTCAATTCCTCATCAAGAGTTATGACTTGTTCTGGCTCTGAGGGAAGAGGACTTTCAGGGGCTTCCTCCTGAATGGTGCTAGGTTCACCTTCTGCACCTTTGCCTTTCAGCTGCTTCTTTGACCTTGGAGGTGCGTTGCCCAAAGGGGAAGTTGTGAAATCTACCCCGAGGTAGATTAGTCCGTTCATGCGGCACCAATGTTCTATTCTCCGCATAGTCTCTTTGACCCTCTCCTCAATTGTTTGAGGAGCCTTGTTCCTGTCAATGGCCGGGAAGGGCCAATCGTCCCCATCTGTGTCATTATACACCTTATCTACTTCATCTTCCGTGGTCTGGAAGCCTTCGGGGACAATGGCCACTCCGTATTGGATGATTTCCGTCAATGCCAAGCGAGAGTGATCCTTTCTTCTGAGTTCCGCCTCATGGAGAACGTCAATGTAAATATCCTCAATTTGAGGGACATGGATCGGATCGAGCTTCGCTTTTGGCAGGCAGCTTCTTGGGTCGAAGGTAGGCCTGGCTGGGAAGTCATGCTTCAAGTTGAGTAGCTCCAGCTCTGCGAACATTTCCTTCGCCTTATGGTGGGTGGAGCATGTGTATCGGCCCACTTTGAGGGGGAAAGGAGTTCCACCCTTCTTTCTTTTGAGGCACTTCTCATGGTATGTGACCAGCTGCCTTGACAGTTCTAGTAGAATCAGCTTAGGCCCAGCATACCTTGGTAGCCTGGTTGGCTCTCCCAAAAAGTTGGCAGCCCTCAGATAGGTGAACGTGGGAAATTGGGTGAACCAGGGCCCCCATTTCTCTGTGACTGCCACTATGTTTTTGGTCATCTGGCTATGAGTCATGTTTGGCCTCAGTAGGCAGATGACATGATAGAAGAATGCATCGTTAACTTTTGCGAAATGTTGGATGCTATTCTCCAGCCTCAGCTCTGGGTAGTAATCAAATATCTTGGCCTGAGGCCATACTCCACTTCGGTTCAGCCCCGGATAATCCCTCGCCGATGCTGCAGCGTAGACTACATAGGAGTTCATATGGAACACTCCTGTTGTGGCGAGCTGTTGTAGCTGCTCAGATATGGTGCTGCTTATTATTTCCCCCCAGCAAAAGCGCTGATCGGGCAAATTCTTATTCATTGTCTCCAGGTACCGCAGCATCCACTTATGGAAATAGTGGGCATCTGAAAGCCCGAAGACTCTGCTCAGGAAAGTGATAGTATCACTGAGTTCCTCTGAGAAATCACTTCGGTGGATAGTCTGAGGCCACCGGGTCACCACCTTCTTGTTCTTTAGGTAGACCTCATTCATCAACTGCATGCACTGGTCTTCGTTGTCTTCCTAGGCCTTGATGCATTCTCATTGGCTAATGACCACGAAGTTCCGGTGATGAGGGATGCCAAGTATCAACTCAAAATGACGGGCAGTGAGGTTTATGACTACCTCGCCCTTGTTATTTTCGACACATCTTGTGTCTTTGTTGTAACATTGCGCAATCACCATCATGAATTCGTTGTTGACATGGACGACGGGGACTCCTCCGGCTAAGTGCGAGACACGCCATTAACTTGTCCATCCATGGACTTCTTGTAACTTCTCGAGTCCTAACCTGAATTCCTCCATGTCAATGTGACCCACCCGAGTCTCGACATCCATATCGCACTCACTGCGATTCGGGCATCTCGACCCTCGATATTTGTATTTCATCTCTTCTTTTGTCAGCTTAGCCTTTCCTCTTGGTTTGGTGGGCTTCTTGCTTGACGTAGACATGTGTTCTTTCGAACTCAGTTGCTGATCTGCATGAAGAAGAAGTGAGACCCAATCCAAAAAGGTTGAATTAGTCATTTGATCTTCCATTGGAAAGCTAGCAGAAGAAAGAGTTAGAGATTTTAAGGCTCAGGGCGCAGGGCGCATGAAAAATGCAACTGGCAGGCCAAATAGATAAGGCGCACAAAAATGAATGTTGCAGAGGTTATACTGGCGCCAAAGGCGCATGGCGCATGGATGAAGCAGGTTGCATTTTATAGCAGGGCGCATGGAAAGAGTATGTTACATGAAGGTTCGGTGCGCCCTTTGGCGCATGGATAGATTATGTAACATCAACAAATGGTGCGCCAAAGGCTTTGGCGCGGCGCATGAAGGGTTTACACAACATCATGTTACTGCAATGGAGGGTGCGCCCGCGCCTTGATAGCTTTATACTTACGCGCAGAAGGCTTGTGTTGCATGGAATCAGGATGTAACATGGGTAAAAGGCGTGGGATTTACACTTGTAGCATGCAAAAAGGGCGCGCTTTGAAGGCGCATGAGTTCTAGATGTAGCAGGACAAAAGGCTGCGCCATTGGCGCGGGTTTTAATCATGTAACATGGCGGGTAGATGCGCCAAAGGGGCGCAACTGTTTTAAGTGTGACAAGACGCGCCAGTGCGCCATAGAACTAAACTCATTGCTCAATCATTTTCATTCTTTCTTCCATTTCAAAGATAGCATGGACATATAAGGTTTCATATAAAAAGTTTTGGCAGACCAAGTCCTTTTAAAACAGCTCCCTTCCAGCAGATCCGGAAAGAGGGAGGGAAAGGAGGAGAAAAAGAAGAAAGGAAGACAGGACAGCACGAGGGAAACTAGCTCAAACCAATCCTATTTTAACACCGGCTAGCAAACCACAACACAGACCAAGAACACGCAAAGAACCGAAAGCACGAAAATGGAGAAGAGGGAGAACCTCTTACCTTAGATATATAGCAAAATTGAGAGCGGGTCCACAGGGCGACGAAAACGACGAAGCAGAGGCTGACAAGTCCAGAGTGATCACGTGCTCGACAAAAAGAATGAAAATGACATTGGGCGCGCACTGATATATATAGAAAAACTTGTCATCAATGCGCCAACCACTTTTTGAAATGGCGCATGAAAGTTGCTGTCGACAGGAGAAAGCGTGCGCCCTTTGGCGCACCGAAAAGTGGAGCAACAAAAGCAATGTCAACAATAAGGCGCATGCGCCTTGGCGCACGCAAAGGAGACTCAACATCCTTTGGCGCACCGAAAGATGTGTTAACATGGAAAACCATGCGCCAAAGGCTTAAAAAAGACTAAGTTCGAAAACTAGATTTCCCGGGAAGGGATTTTACAATCTTTCGAACTCGAAGGATCCCTAACGAGGGATCGAAACAAAATTTTTGGTATGGTTATCGGTAAAATTGCCCTTGTCAATTTTACAGGATAACATACACATATCAATATCATTTAGTCTAACATGTTGTATCTTTTTTCTTTCAATTCTGCAGGATTCACTGATTCAGAAAAATGGCACCTAAAAAGGGAAGCTTAGCCTCAGGAAATTTTTGTATTCCAACCCCTCTTGGTAGTGGTACTTGCCTTCAAAAAATAGCATCTTATTTTAAGAAACCATCTAAGGAAACCCATCCTTCTCCAGTAGGACAATCACAATCAAGGGATAATTATTACATTCAAAATGAAACTCAGAATGAGAATGTGTTCATTTTTTATTTTCTTGATGTTGTCAATGACAACAACATTGAATTGCCTCCCCTTAAAGACATTCCATTTAATGATGTTGATTTTTACACTTTGTATTACCTTCCCAATTGAAATAAGATGACACCGCATCACCTATCAATGCCCAAGTGAATGTTGAAGGTGATAATTATGGAATTGGTAGTCAACAAAGTATAAATTCCACTAATGCAAATACTCAGTAGACACCTATCTCTGGAAGAAAGAGAAAGGAAAGAAAATGGGACTTGGGAAGGAGTTTCAAGTTAGAGTGGGTTTCTAAGTTTCCATTTTTAAACTGTTGAAAATGAGAATAAATCTGAACCTCCCAAAGAATGCAAATGTACAATCTATAGTTGGAGATTAGGCAGGGACAAGACAATGCAACTTAAGTTGGATACTATTGAGAAGCATGTAGGAAAGATATATGAAAAGATAATTGTAGACGATGTTGAGAATAATGTTGCCAAATGGAAAATTGCATATGATTGTTTGCATATTAGGTATGAAAAATAATTTTAAGAGCATAAGAGAAATGAAAGAATAGTTGTAGTGAATGGAGGGACAATTACCTCTCAATTTAACAAGATCGTTCAAAACAGTCTTTTGGGTAAAACAGTTCAATTAGCTACTATTTTTCACATTTTGAAAAGAGGTCGTCCTATAACATATTTTCCTAAACAAAATAATATGTTGTCTTTCCTTGGTGTCCCACACTTTCCTCATTCTCACTGGTCAAAAAGTAGTGGTTGGGATTGGGAAAAATGCCTAGCTATGGTTGAGAAAGAAGACTTGAAAGAGAAACTGAAGTCTGCATGATACATATCTTTGTCTATTGATGAGGTTACAATAGTAGATAATACTACTTGGTTCTGTATGCATGTGTATACTGAAAAAAATTCTATGAGATGGCCTCACTTACTTGCCATTCACAAGATGAGAGAGAAATTCAATTCTGAAAACCTTTGTGAGTTGATGATAAAATTTTTGAAGGAGATTGATGACATGGATGATGTTGCAATTACATCAAAGATAGTATGTGTCAAGGTAGATGGGGAATCTATAATGCAAGGTCATCATAATGGCCTATGTGTAAGACTCCAAACATCGCATTTCCCTTATATGATTGTCATTCATTGTATGGCTCATAAAATGAACCTATCTTATAGAATAGTTGGACAATTTAAACCTGTAGCAAAAGTTGAAGACCTTGTTTGAGAGGTGCATGATTATTTTTTTCGTAGTCCTAAAAGGTTCATGGAATTCAAAATATTTACAGAAGGACTAAAAATGGGCATAAACTGTTAAAATATGTCGACACCAAGTGGATCTCATTGTACCAACTGGTTCGTAGGGTGTACAAAGAGTATCAATCCTTATTATGAGTGATGTGGTAGAATCGCATGGAAGTGGACAAGGCCCAGGATTTGATACATCATTTGACTGATATAGAGTCATTTCGATGTTGTGTGGTATCCTTCCTATGTTGTGAGAAATGCATCTTTTAATTAAACAAGCACAAGAAAGAACTATCTATATTATTGATTTTTCTAGTTTGAGGAAATGAGTTTGTATGACAATAGAATATTTATATCTCAATGAAACTGATTTTACAGGTCCAACGTTTGATGGTTGGAATGATTTGATAAATATTGTAAATGCAAGTAGCTTTCTAAATCTCAAATTTTTTGGGGAAGTATGTGCCTCTGTACGTGGATATGAGATACCAATGTACATGTTTAAAGTAGTAGCCGGTAAGGTTGAGGAGGTAAAATTCATAGGGTTGTTGTTTGATAACATTGTATCATAAATATGGGCAAGGTTAAGAGAAATTGTAGTTTCCCTACTAAAATAAATAAGGGAGCGATTTAGAAGGTATGCTTTACTTGAAGCAATGGCTATAGTAAATCTGACCTTTTAGAATCCTGTCCAAAATGAAAGACATATGCAGGAAGACTACTTCAAGAGGTTGACTACATTGATTCAACAATTTTGTAAGCTTGTTGATATCAATGGAATGAATATTGCAGGTATTTTAAGCAAGGATAGTTTGAGTGCTCAATCTCATGAATTCGCCACTATAATGATTCAGCAATTCAAATATTTGGATAATCCCTTAGAGTGTGGAGTAATAACCCGACTATGGAAAAAAGTTGGGGTGAGTACTATTTTATAACAAACCATATCCGAATTTTTCTCATTAGTTGATCTATGTCAAACAATGATTTTGGGTTCAATTGAAGATGAGAGAATTTTTAGTGCCTTGGCCTTTATAAAGTCAAAATTGCGAAACAAGCTTGACAAAAATTTGGAAAATTGTTTGAGAATTTATACATCATGGTACGAAGTGGATAACTTTCCTACGGCGGGGCTCGCAATATGGAAGTCATTTATTAAAAGGAGATGGGCTGAAAACAATGACACAAATACATCAAATGACCCTATTGCAACAATTTACTGTCAAGAAAGAGAGAGTCGGTCTCAGAGATCTGGTGAATCAAATGATAGAGATGATCCAGGTCCATCAAGTTGGAAGCTTCCATTGGTGGATATCCCGTGATATAGATGTTTATATAATAATTAATATAATCAAATATTTGGTACATTATTCTGAATCTCAAACAAGGATTAACACTCAACCCAAACATGTGCCTAAAGGTAATCATATTGATTCCGTTTCCATTTTGATTGCAGAAATGTTACAAAGTAATGTTTTAATGAGTATTTAATATATTTCGCATATAATGTTGTTGATATCTTTTATAGAAATCATACACCGTGGCTAGTTGGCTATTAAATCATAATACATTTACATTATTATATACTTTAGGCATATAAGAGTTGTTGTGCTTAATTATGAGATATAATAAGTTGATTTGCTTGAATCATTACTGAAATGAAAATTTAAAAATAATGCTCTGCAACTCGTGCAAAACTGGAGTCGGCTTTTCTAGGGTTTCACATTCCCAACCGCCATACCGTGGCCTTTTCAGGATATGCGGGAATTTATTACTATAGTTTCTCCTAGGTTTTTCTCTCTCTGGGTGTTCCCTATATAATGTCCTCGTCATCTTCAAACCTGGTTGTTTCAACCGTGGTAGGAGATAGTGGAGCGAGAAATGGCACCGCCAAAGGCGACCCAAGAAATTTGTCCCAAAGGTCTTCCACGAGGTAATCTTTCTCCTCCTGATGTAGTTCTACCCATTCCTGAATTTAATGTTGCTTGTCAATGGTTAGAGCAGTTTTTCCTCATTGGGTATTTTGTGGGTCAAATCCTCTTAAAGCATGCTCAAATCCTGGGTTAACACAGTCTGGACTCCGCATGGAGTCCGCCTGGATAGCATTCAAAACATGACCAAGGGTTTCTTTCTTTTTCATTTTTCTGACCTTGCTAATACGCCCAATATTCTAGCTAAGCAAGCCACTTGGTATGTCCGTAACTCGCTACTTGTATTAACACCCTGACACAAGGAATTTGTGGTATTTGAATATACCACCCTTAAAGTTCCTGTATGGGTTGAATTTCCTAGTCTTCCTCTACCATGCATGCCCTTTCTACCACAAATTTCCGCTTCACTTGGGTGGATAGTCTTCCTGGAAGCCAATAAGTTTTACCATGCTCAGCCACAAAAGCGAGTACGTGTTGAGATTGATCTCTCATAGGATCTCAAGGAATTTATGGATATCCAGATGGGAGATAAACGTTATTCCCAAAGCAGTCATGTATATCAATTTACCTAACACAAGTTCAAGGATTACCCACTCTATGTACCCTTTAACTGCCCTATGGCCAAAAAAACTCCCAAGCCCATAAGACCCCATCAGGAGGAAGGTTGACAAGTTTCGGAGGCCGAAAAACAAGAACAAAGCCCAACAATCCAAAGCCTTTGGATCCCATGTTCATTGAGACTCGAATGTTAAGGAGAAATCTCTCATTATCCTCATTAAGGAACCTACAACTGCTGCTAAAGAACCAACTGATGTTGCAATCTTAGTTTGTCAATTGCCCAAGTACTCTAGCACACCCTCATGGCATCGGTTCTCATGGACTAAACAAATTATATTTATCATGCTTCCATCCAACACTCATTTCCACTATCGCATTGTTAGGTAGTTCATAAGGGCCATCTAAATGGCCTTGAATTCCTTCCCGCATCTCTCAGGACCATATCCTAAAGCACGCAGCATGGATTTCATCTGAAGCAGAGTACAACATTGAGTACGCCAACCGGAAACAAGTTGATCTGTAGGACTTTTTGCATCATAATGTTGCTCGTTTCCTGCACAATCAATATGATGCCCTTGATGGCTTGGAGGATGGGGATATGGCTCTAGACCAACATTTCCCATGAATTTTCTATCTTGGAATGTTCGGGGTCTTACAGACTCCTGTTGTAAGTATGTTGTGTGTGAAACTCAACAATAATGTGCAAACTTGGACGTTTTGTTTTTGTAGGAAGTAAAAATTACATGTTTTCAATTACAGATGGTTTATAAATCCATCTGGCCTGACAACTTGGATTTCTATAGCAATCATGAAGCAAGGCATGGGGGATTAATTTCATTTTTTGCTCCCAAATGGCGGCCCTTATTAATTGACCATGGTATCAACCCCACCAACCATGTCATATGGGTCCTCTTTAATATTGATGGCCGCCCTTTTGGGCTCATAAATATTTATGCCTCGAATGATGTGGCCGAAAGGGCTGATTTGTGGCGGTGGATAGCCAACTCCATTCCCAATGCCTACTGGGTAATAAGTGGATATTTTAATATGGTTGAATCCCCTAATGATAAATGTGGCCACTTGCCTATGAGGTGGACACCTGGTGAAAGGGAAGCGTGGTACTTCATGTGTAATAAATTCATATTTTTTTATCCTAACGCATCTCATTTTCCCACCTCTGTAACTTGGTACATGTGGACCAATCTTCATGGAGGGACAAATCACATTCTTAAACGGATAGACAGGGCATACATGTCAACTCAAAATTTCTTTGAGTTCGATAGCATTTATTCTATGCTAGTGGAGGTCATGCCTAACTTTGTCCTTTCGGACCACTCTCCTATACAATTTCATATCTGTTGGCATGATGTATGCCCCTTTTGTCATAAAGGCCAATTCTTTCTTAATACTACCTTGATGCAACATGGCCCCACTATCAATCATATCAAACGGGTTTGGAATTTAATTCCACAACCCAGTCATTGTCAGCGATTTCATCCACCTATGCAAGCCAGTTGGATACAATGGTGGGAAGATGCGCTGACTCGGACTACCATATTTCTTAGAATCTACAACCAATAACTAGAAAAACATTCAGTGCCACTCATACACCACTAACACCTTAGCTCTCAACTAGGTGGTGAGAGGTGCTTCAAGGAAATCCCTTCTCTGACACTCTGCAACTGTAAGTTGCAACACTCTAACATCAAATCCAAATTGCAAATAACTATAATGCCAGAGGTGCTCAGATTCGGGCTTGGATGCATTGGCTCAAGATTGGAGATTGGGTTTCAAAAGAATTCTTTCTTTCTCTCTCGAGCCAGAAAGCCTTCTCAATGATTCGAGCTATCATGGACAATGGAGCTTGGATTACTAACCCGCAACTTATGTTGTAAGCCTTTGTGCGCCATTACAAGCTCATATTTCAAGCTTAGCCACCCTTTACAGCTCGCCAATCCACTCTTGATCAATGTTTGGGTGTTGTACCACACAAACTATCAAGGGCTCAGAAGGTGATCTATGAAAGAATGCTCACCATTGAATACCTTCATGAAGCCACTCTGTAAATGGATAATGATAAAGCGTCGAGCTGCGATGGATTCCCTTGTGAATTTTATAAATCTCTTTGGGATTTTGTTGGGCAAGACCTTTTTAGGTCTATCTTGAAGGATTTCAGAACCAATCCTTAGGGCCATGCATTAATAAGGGAAACATCAAATTTATCCCTAAGAAAGGAGATCCCGAGAAAATCACTTGTTAGCGGTCGATTACGCTACTAAATGTCTCCTATAAAATCATTGCCAAAGTGTTAGCTCTATGATTACGCAATCTTCTACCTGTTATTATTTATCCGAGAAAATAGGCTTCATACAGGGACATTTCATCCTAGATAACATCATCGTAGTGTGGGAAGGCATGGAATGGGCTCGTAGATCTCATCAAGCCACCATGTTTATCAAGATTGACTTTGAGAAGGCTTATGATCAAATTAAATGGCCATTCATTCTCACCATGCTTCAGGCCCTTGGCTTTGGACCCATTTTTATTCAATCCATCAATATGCTTTTTGCAAATGCCTCTGCTCAAATTTCTATTAATGGCCTCAGCTCAGAGCCTTTTGGGATTTTTGGTCTATTAGACAAGGTTGTCCTCTTGCCCCTACACTGTATGTGCTGGCGGCCGAAGGCTTTGGTTATCTCTTAGCTCATGCCAAAGTGCAGGGTCTTGTTCGTGGAATCTCACTGCCTGATGAGCCCAATTCACAACTTCTCAATGGGCATTTTGTGGATGATTCCTTCCTTACGCTTATTGAGGATGAAACCAACATTTGCAATGTTATGCAATGTTTGGATACTTTCTACCTAGCTTCTAGCTCATCCATTCAATGGCGAAAAACCCAATGTTATCGGCAATATTTCCTTCCCGCACCAGATTGGCTTGCCACCTTTGATTGGAAAATTCTACAACATGGTGAGATTTTCAAATTTTTAGGTATTCCTTTTGCTTTTCAAGCCTCCCCAACTGAACTATGACATTATGTCATTCAACGGGTGGCAAAAAAATTGGAATATTGGATCACCAGGCCTTTATCCCTAGCTAGAAAATTCCAAATCTGCTCTAAATTTCTTGTAGCCACCCATGTTTACTACTCGTCTTGTTGGGTTCCTTCCAAAGCCTCCATTCAGAAGTTAGAAAAACTACTCAAATATTTCTTATGGGCTAATGCTTCTACTGGAAAAGGTTTTTATCAGATAGCCTGGGATATCTATTGTTTTCCTCACAATCTCTGGAGGCCTCATGCTTATTCACATTCAACATCGTGGGCAAGCTCTTTGTGCTAAGTGGATTATCAGAAGCATTACTGGCCAAGAAGCTTGGAAATTTCTCATATGGCATGGCATTGCGAAGGTTCTCCTTATGGCCACCCTACATGGAAAGGCTTAGGGTTTGTCAATTTTCTCATCACTCCTATGCCTATCAAAATTGTTGGCACCTTTGTGCTTAAGAGTATTTGGAAAGCGTGGGAATGTGTCAAACCCTGGATTTTGTGGAAGGGGATGGCTTTCATAATGGGATTTCTCTCAATCAACAATCTCTCTAGTGGTCACCAATTTTTCAATCCCAAGATAAATGCTTAGCAAAGGTCCTGGGAATCTCCACGCTCAAATTCTTTAAGCGCAGAATTCACACCATTGAGGACTTCTACAAAAATGCTCAATCTTGGTTCTCTTGGCCGGATTTTAAAGCTCTGTTTCAGATTTCTAACCAAGATCAAGATACTTTCACTACTATGATCAATTCGGTTCCCAATCACATGTTACAAAAGATTGTTATTTATTCCTCTCATATATCGTGGATAGACTGGAAATGGTATGTTGATACTTCTTTCTATAACTACAAAGCCAAAAAGGATATCATTGGCTCTCACCCCATTTTCCCATGGTGGAAAAACTTAATACTCATTGGGGAATTCACGCCACTCTGTCTACCTAGGGTAGGCGATTTGAAATTGTTTGGACTATATGTGTGGAGCCCAAAATTGCTCATTTCCTTTGGTGTATTCTACACCAAGGCCTTCCTATCGGGGCTCATCTTGTTCAAATTGGGATCTCGACTCCCAACTGCCCCTTCTATGGACATTTGGAAACACTTTTGCATGTCTTCTGGTTTTGTCCCAAAGCTCAAATTGCCTAGAACTGGATCCATTCATTTTTTTTTCCTTCACAACCCCACTGTTTCACTTAGCAGCATATCCTCTTGGGAGATAATCCCAAAATTTTCCTATGTTCACCCAAATTTGGCATGTTTTCAAAGGGGAGATTCTATTTTGGATATGGAAAGAAAGAAATGCTTTTTTTCTTTGCTAATTTTGCATTTGATCAATCTTTCTCAATTTATAATAAATCTATGGTGATCTCCAATGTGATTTTACATATTCAAGTTTAGGAAAACAAGGTGGCATTGGAGGTGGATCACCTCCAGACCTTGTTGTGCCACTAGGGGAAGCCCCATGATATTTTTCTCGAGTGCCTTCATCTCCCACCTGAACCCCTTTCCTTCACCCATGGTGGATGGCGCAACCAATCTCAAAGCCGTGCTTTCAAAGCATCACCCGACCCTCTCTAGGGTTGTTACATCAACATAGTCACTCGTCACCACCATCATGGCCAAGGATCTCCGCCTCATTCATTGGCTCACCAGTAGGGTCGGGGTTCGCCACCTTGCCATCATGGGTGGGGCTCTCCTTCTGCCACTACTTTTCAATATGACATTTGGCACCCACCACCACCTCCACCACCATTAGAAAAATTCCCTTTCCTCAGCCTTGCCATTCCTATGCACGGGGAAGCGGACCCAAAGGAAGAAATTGCTACCGGTTGGGAGCCTTCGGATTTGGAAAGGACTTGTTTGGTTTGGGGTGGCTAGATAATTGGGATCTACCTACCTCGGGCATGTTTGTTATTGTTACTTGATAGTGCTTTTTTAAATGTTTTTAGGCGATGCCTTTTTTGTTGTACTCTCCTAGGCTTGACCTAGTTTGACTCTTGTTGTTCTAGGCTCGACCTATCTTTGTTTGTGGTTTTGGGGCATGCTTTCATACCGCCGGATTTTTTGTTGAAAGATATGTTGTATCTTATTGCATTAATATATTATAAGATCCCTTTTCATTAAAAAATAACACTATTCCTTATTCAAGTTGCTTGAGACATGCCTTGTATGAAAAAATTGAAGATTGTCATTATGCAACAAATGTAACAATTTTCAAAATGGATCTAAATACACTAAAGATTAAATCCATGGACATATATATTTAACTTGTGCACCTATTTGTAAAAGTTTGCTTCAACCAAAAGCAACCTAAATATCACATGTTTATTAATACAATAAACATAAAGATAAATTTAGTCTATTAATAAGACAATTTACTATTTTTATCCATGACCATGAATTCCTCCCAAATAATAGAAACAACAAAACCAAACTGCCACTTCAACTTGGAATTAGGCTCCACAATTTTAACAAATTATATCATCTGTTAGAATTGCAATTTGTTGTAAATCGAGTGAGTGACATGTAACTTTGTTCATAATTCATAACTAATAGTGGATCTTTCCTTTACTGTTGAATGTAAACTTACTGACAATGTTATCAATGGTTTAACAGAGTCAAAAAAATTCTCATCTAGCTTCTCAAGAATTCAGTCCTACTCTTGAGTCTTTTTTTGCATCTTCTTCTACGGAATACATCCTTCTTAATGAATTGGAGTGTATTGTCAAAAGGCATTGGAAAACCAAGCTTTGTGAAATCATGTACCTTTCCATGCAGCTCCTGTAACATTCTTTGACACTTATTCAACAATTCATGTGCTTCACCCAATATCACACACTTCTATATAATAGATGATACCTTTATTAAGGCATCAAATCAGTTCTTCATTCATTTGGATGACAATTATGTGTCACTGAATTTGTAGATAGCTTCCAAAATTTTATTTGTTGTATCCTCTCTTAAAGCCATCACTTTTCTTGCTACACTTACGTATTCGCAGAGCTTATCAAATATTCTCTATAGATCATTCATGAATTCAAACAATCTAATCAAATCATCAATTTTTTGGTTTATTTTCCCCAAACATTATCCGTCATATTAATCAATGCCTTTTTATGAAATCCAGATAGTTTGATGTTGGAAGACTCTATTTCCTTTTTTGCTTTCGCCAATTCATGTTGTAATATTTCTTTTTTTTTCTCAGCATTTAGGCTCTATTGAAATCCAAATAGTTTGATGTTGGAAGACTCTATTTCCTTTTTGCTTTTGCAAATTCCTGTTGCAATATTTCATTTTTTTTTCTCAGCATCTAAGCTTTGTTCCCATTTTTTGACCTTTTCTTTCTCTTCCTTCATAGCCTCTTTCAATTCTCCCAATGTTTTTGTAATCTATTATTCTTACTCATTGTTTCCTATAAATTTTTCTTCACATCTTCTAGTTCTACTGTGTTCTGTTCATTCAAAGCAATTGCAGTCATAGAGGTAGATGATTTTATCTTCCTCTCCAACTCACTTGTCTTATTAACTGTTGCTTTTTCTTTTGCTTTCTCATTTGCCAAGTCTGCCTCTAACTTTTGAATCTTATTATTTAACTTATTGTTCTCCCTCTTTGCCTTTAGTAATGTTGTGTAAACCACATCATTGTTCCTTTTTGATACATTAATTTTTTCAAAAGGTTTCATTTCCTTAAGATCCATTTGAAGGGAGGTCACATCATAGTTAGCGGGAAGCATTTCATTATCTGGTTTTACAACTTTTGGCACATCATACATGCATTCCAAAGTATTTATGTCTGGGTTATATGTAAGCAATACCATCATTTTGGCTAAATCTAAAGTTCCAGTAGCCTATAGAATTTTCTTCTTATTTCTTTTATCTCTTTCTGATTTATTGGAAAACTCAGCTCAGTAATCAAAACATGAGGTGTTCATAGGAGTGAATTGTTCCACCTTGAATGGAGGAGTAATTGAATTTTGGGGATAATTTCCATGTGGAATGATAGTTTGTTTAGGGGTGGTAGTGGCACCGCCTTCTATAAATAGTTGCCTTGAGCCAAGAGTAACTATACCTGTGTCTACATTTGTCTTCTACCTCTTCTCACTTCCTTGTTGGAAAAAATCCCTAGCAACTTCAACTATTTCTTTTTCCCTCTTTAAGTTTCCAACACTCTGTTGACTACTACCATCATCACTAGAACCGCCAACCTTAGCAATAGTAATAGATTCATGGCCAACCTCTCCTCTAGGATTTTCAATGTGTGGTTGAACTATTTGTTGAGGATTTGAATATGGAGTAAATTGCACTGGATTAGCACTTGTATATTTTGTAGTATACAATGATCCTTTCTCCGAAGGAAAAGCTCTAAGGCCTAACCTGTCGAAAAATTTTCTAGACTGTACCTTTGGTGGAAGTCAAATGCCTTGTCCTCTTGAACCCAAACCACCACCAGTAAAACCCAACTTTTCAACAATAATTTCTCCTGTAATATATATTTCTTTCAAACCTTCATCGAGACTTGGTTTATATGTGCTACTGCTAGGGGGACTATGTAATTCCTCAGAGGCAGTGTCATCATCACTAATTTCCTCTCGAGGATGCTCTTTTTCCATAATTTTCTAAAATATGCATCTTTTGGAATAGAATCATAGTCTTCTACAAATTTTGGATGGCCTAGGTCCTGCCTCATAGACCAAAAGGTAGTAATTTTTGACCTTGTCTAATTTCTATCTTTCAATTCTTGTTGTAATGCCTTTGGCATGCTTTTAGAGGAATTTTTATCAGGTTTTGTAGATTGAAAATCCTCTACCTTTTTGTGGAGGCTCAGGCAATCCAAAAATTTGTTTGAGAACTAATTCCTTGCTAAAAACAATTTCATTCATTTTTATTTGTACTTCATCCCAAGAGTTCTTGTTTTACAATTTTTCTAGCAAGGGTTTATTTTCATGTTGAATTTTAGTGGCAGAGTTCTTTTTCACCACTACCCTTGCTTTAATCACCTCACATGGGTCATACACCCAGTGAGAGTCAACATCAAACTTAAAAATCTATAAGATTTCATGTGCCACATAGAATGATTTTCTTTCAAATGTGAACCCTCCACATGAGAGTGGCAAGGAAGGAAATATACTCTTCTTTTGCTGAGAAACAAAATAGGTATTATCTGTGTTTTCCATCTGTCATATATATTCCAAGGAAAAAACTCTCTCTATTACATGTATTGACAATTTGTAAGGTTGTACTCTTGATCCATAAAACCTTAGCACAAGTATAATCCTCCATGAAGTACCAATCTGCTAACTGTATTTTTGATCCCAGTTGAATGCAATCTCTACATTTCACAGGCAATCTAGGCATTGTACTTTTTGTAAATGCTTCATACACTAGAGCCCAAAAATAATCTACAAATTGACTGTAGTCCCCTCTATTATCATACATCCTTATCTTGGGGGCACTCAGTTAATGGACGCATGACTTCTGGCTGAAGCTTGGTTGCAAGTTTGTTTTTTTCAAACCATCTAGTAAACTGCTATAGATAAATATCACAAGTAGGTAGTGAACCTAAATTTCTTATTGCCAGATCCTTATTTGATTGTTAATAATTATTTATGCATAGATTCTGTAATGTACCCAACAAATTTGTATTGACAAGGTGGATTAATGAAATGGATATTGTATACCATTTCCAAGAGGGTTTCATCCATTGTCTCATTGTTATCAAAGCCAAGGAAAAATACTAGCATATAAATGGTATCCCGACCCATGATTTAAATATGTTAATTGGATACGAATCCTTCCCTTTTGGTACCTCTGCATCAAATGTTAATTTTCATAAAAACACATCTCTATCTTTTTATTTGTGGCATGATAATCGCTAGCAATTTTTTCTAGGTTTATGTGGATGGTTCCTAAATATTTTCTTTCAAACCCCAACGCATTGCCAAGATTTACCTCCGTAATGTACAAAAGTTCTTGTTTGTTTCCCTTTACAACAATTACTTTTTTGTCTCATTGTAATTTTGGGCACATATATTGACAAATTCAGGCAGGGGAAAACCTCATGGAACATCATGTGTCCCAATCCAAACCCCCATGTTATCCAACCAAAAGATTTATGTCTACCTGATTGGTCCGAACTTCTACTTTCCCTCATCTTCGTCTCAGACGTGTATCTAAGTTGTGAAGCTCTTGTGCCAATTACAAGATCATAAATATCATGATATTCATCAGTAAAACCAAGGGTTTTACTTTTAAGTAGTTTGGTGTATGGGATTTGGGTTTTACTTTTACTTTGGGATCTTATGGAAGTAGACATGCTTGGAATTTTGGATTTTGTAAACCCTCAACCCTAATTTCTCAACCCTTATATTGAAATATTTGAAAGCGAAGGCTTATACAGTGCTACTTATAAAAAAGATAATATTTAAAGAATCAAGACTGAAATGTAGGATGACAATTACTTGGAAATATGAAAATTTTGAGTCTTACATGGTCCAAAACTTATATGAATTTATTCTACCTTCCGTTGCATTATGCCTTCCATAAATAGAATTCGATTGTCAACATCACTATAAACGATTAGGCCTTTCACGAAGACTTTGTAGATGTCAAATCTAGTCATTGATCAAATTCCATTCAATGAATGGCAATTTTTAGTTATAATATGGCCACATGGCAAGATTCGGGCCTCCTCGAGGCAAAGGCATTCCCCAAACTCTAAGCCCGTGGAATGAACCAATTCAATAATAAAGTTTCAGGTCCACAAAGTGATAGGTGTTTTCATTTAATGACTTGGTCGTTGAAATTTTTGGGGCCGTTGAAACATTTTAAATAATAAACCCCCACTTTTTCCCATGCCATGTGGAAGAGTTCTATGGATTTTTTTTTTTGTGCCCTGACAGACGTGAATCTCCTAGATTTAGGTGGGATGAATTATAATTTTGGGTCCTGGGATTAATTTTTCATTGTTAATTTGTTGGTCATGGACATTGGAATTGGACCGATCATGTAGCTAATGAGGAAATTGATGGCCTAGGAGTTGAATTAATTTCTAATAATATAGACTAGCAAAAGCATTTGTAGGTGCTTGTGAGAGGCCGATAGGCATATAGGAGGAGTAATTGAAAGAAGTAAATTAGTGAAGATTTGCTAGCCATTCAACATTCAAGTATCCATGTAAGGTGTTGAAGATCAATTGTGATTGAAAGATCCTACAATAATTAATAGCATTATTAACATCATAGTATAAGTCGCCTTGATCTTGGGAGAAGATATATTTATTTAATATAAAATTTTATAAGGGGTAAGATTTGAGGATGGTATTTAGAAATAAAAATATAGTTTTTCCTCTAATTAATGTCTCTAAATACCCCTTTTGTTGTAGTGTGTGAATTTGAATTTTCTACACATACATAAGTACCCTAGTGTTGTAGTGATCATTACAAGTATTACAAATAAATTGAGAATTTTTTATAGGATTCATTGAAGTACTAACATATACGGTATAGAAGGAAGCATCATGATGGTATAATTAAAAATCCAATTATATACTACACATAATTTTCCTTAAAATTTTGGAACTATGGGTCCCCGGGTGATCTTAGGGTGGGGTCTTACATAGCGAAAACATGTGAATATGACATATTTTAAGGTGTGTTAGAGTGAATCACATGGCATGGTGGGTTCCTTTTGTTATGGCCAGGTTCGATGCACTTTTAATCGGGCGACAAATGACGCTCACATATTCCCGATTTTTCACCTCCCTTATCTGGCGCCAATACCATTCCCCTAGGTTGGAGGAGTCACTCACTATGGTCTACAAAAGGATGGAAACATATCTCCTTCCCGTTGAACCGAGTTCTCAAACTGGAATCACCAAAAGGGGAAGGCATCCTCCCCTTCATGTAGAGAGGAGTCCCCTTCCTAGAAGCCCTAATTCTTATAAGATTAAGAAGCTCTCACAATCAACCAAATTCACCCATTTTGGATCAAGAGGATTCATTGGCGCAAGATGGTAATGTGGTTCTTGGGGACGAGGATTCCTCGAATTTGGCGCAAGATGGTAATGTGGTTCTTGGGGCCGAGGATGGGTTGGAAGGACAAATCACCCTTTTCAATATCGTAGGCTCTAATAGCCAAATTCGTAGGGAATTGGTTCTCTACAGGTGAAATTTCCTCTTGGTGCGAAGAGCAATGGGGTTAAGGCCTAACGGGTTCATTTCTTAGCCAAGGGATTTTTTTATCCTCTTTCGCAGTAAAGCTAGGAAAGAAGAAGTCCTTTGCAATAGAGCCTCTCTTTTGGCTAAATGGGACCTTCAGTCAGAATCGGGTCCCAAAATAGGATCCTCTCTATATCAACAAGTATGGATTCATCTTTATGCCCTACCTTTGGAATATTGGAACCCTAAAATTTTATCTAAAATTTGTGGGAGTATGGGTAAAGTCATTCGATTGACCCCAAGACATGGAGGGTTCTTTTGCTACATTCTCCGAGTTTTTGTATTCTTTTCGACCCCTTCAAGCCTCTCCCAGACTCCATCTCCATTTATATTCCTCTGGGTACATGGGTTCAAAAAGTGGAGGTGGAAACAGTGTCTCAGAAATGCTTCAAATGTGGCAAAATTAGGCATCATCAATTGGAATGCAGAGCTCCACCCAAGCCTTTCAGGTCGAAATGGATCCCTAAATGTTCCACTAAAGTCCCATGCATTCAGAACTCCCATGTTCGGGAGTCTCTAGGGTAGAAGTCTCCATTCTAGTTCTTGACGTTTCCCCAAACACGCTTATTAAGGAATCTAAATAATTGTTGGAGAAATCTGCAAAGCTCTTCAATATAGTTCAGGATGGCGTGGAAGTTGGCTACAACGCTCCATGGAAGAGTTGGATAACTAGAATCTTCTTAGGGATGAAAATCAGACGTAGCCTCGAGAAGAGATGAAGGAACCGAGGATTCCCTCTCACAATGCACGTTTGATCTTGGCTTTTTTTAGCAACTTTCCTGTGGCCTCGTAATCTCTTCCAAATTTGGTTCTTCAACCCCGACGGGTAGGCCCAGTAATGAGTCCAGGACAGTCAAGGAGATTGTATAAGGTAAGCATAATGAAATTAGTAATTTTTTCCCAAAGTAAGTAGGGAGGGCCCATCCCTCCTGAAGAGAAAATGAGATTTTTTTCCGGAATGTTAGGGGCCTCAATGCCCCTAACAAGCAACATTTGGTAAAATATTGCATGCTAGATCAGGAGGTTGATATCTGTCTCCTCCAAGAAACTAAGATGTCTTCTACAGATTGTCTGAAATGTGGCATTGCCAACTTAAAAGGTTGGCTTGGTCTCTTAGTTGATTCGATGGGTGCCTCAGGATGTCTAGGGATTTTTGGAAAACCAATAAGGTTAAGATTTCTCTTTTGAAGTCCAAAGCAATCACTTTCTCTGGTGTAGAGTAGAATTTCTTCATTATGATATTTCATTTTTCCTTTGCAACATTTACACTCGAATAGTTTGATTTCAAGAGGAAGCTTTAGATAGACCTTTTCGGGACCTTTCGGCTATGGAGGATGATTTGGTCCTTCTAGCCGGGGATTTCAACACCATTTCTTCTGATAGGGATAAGAGGGGGAATTAGCATAAATCCACAATCCCAAATTGATTTCTGCTCCTTTATTCAGAACTCGGATCTAGTGGATTTGGAACCTAAGCATGGGTGGTTCACCTAGACTAATCACAGATTTGGTTTCAGTAGCATTATGGAAAGGTTGGATAGATTCCTAACTAATGGTACATGGCTCCAACACCATATCCTTTTGGAAGGTGATGTTCTTCCAATCTTAGGCTCAGATCACTTCCCAATTTCATTAAAAATCTCTTTTGACCTTCCCCGAAGAAATATCCTTTCAAGTTTGAATTAATGTGGCTCAGGGACTCTACCTTATTTGATGTAATTAAGGATTGGTGGTCATCCATCATATCAGGGGCACTAAGATGTTCATTCTCTCACAGAAATTGCAAAAGCTCAAGGGTATCTTATTGGATTGGAATCACCTTCACTTCAAAAACATCTTTGTGGAAAAAAGAGAAATGAAGCAGAGATCAAAATTCTCAATGAGTACATTTTTACCAATGGGATGGGTCAAGAGGAGTATCTGAAGGAGAAATCCTTGCTTTCTGAGCTAGGAGAATTGCTCCTAAGAGAGGAAATATTTTGGAAACAAAAATCTAGGGAAAACTGGCTTAAAGAAGGAGACCAAAACACGAAGTTTTTCCACTCCTCCCTGAAGGCCAGATGCAATGCCAATTATATATCCAAGCTCAAAACGGAAAATGGGGATTGGATTTCAGATCAACAAGGGATTAAGGATGTAGTTATCTCCTTCTTCCACGAGCTATTGTTGTCAGGTGATCTGCAGTCTCACCATCTACATCAAAACTCCATGTTGTCTCATGTTCCGACTCTGATCAATGAAGTAATTAATTCCACCCTTATGGCTCCCTTCTCTAAAGAAGAAATCAGCCATAGTTTTTTCTATGGAAAGGGATAAAGCCCCTGGTCCGGATGGTTACCCATAAATCTTTTTCATGAATTATGGGATATAGTAGGCAACGATGTTTGGGAAGCCATCAAAGAATCAAGATCATCTCAGAAAATCCTGGCGTCCTGAATCACACTTTCATTTGTATGTTCCCTAAAAAGTTCCCTACTAATTCTTTGGATGATTTCAGACCCATCTCCTTGTGCAATACATCCTATAAAATTATTTCCATGGTGATAGCCCTTAGGTTAGGCCCATATTAAAAGTATTTGGACATGCCCATAGGTCCAATTCCCCCATGTGTGGCTTGCCTTCATGAGCGTGAAGCTTCAAAGATACTCCCTTCTCCTTCAAGTCGCCGCCTGTAAGCAAACCCCTATTCGTCGTAGTAGCACCAAGCTTCATCAAGCGGCTCCTGTGGAGGAGGAAATCCTCAGTCCCAAACTTGAGATGGTAGATGCTTCTATTTAACACCAATAAGGCCTCGTTATTATAGATATTACATATAGTTTTTTTTTTTGGCCCAGGGTGACATTGCTTCAAAATGTCATATCCAATCACCTTGTTTCCTCTTTAGGCTCTGGTTTTTGTATTTAGGGTGGTATGTTCTCATGGCTACCTATTTAGCCACCTTTTCATTTTTAGATATTATATACATAATGTAAAAGGGAGGGGACCCAAGAACCCCCGGTTCATAGCTCCAGTCAAAAGCATTTACCTTATCAAAAAACATATACAAGATAGACACATTGCACTACACTTACATTTTCCGGCTAGAAAACATAAATATAAATTTGGAGTGATGTCTTTGATATTGTATAGAAGGATGACATTTGATAAGAATTGAGCTAAGTGGAATATGCATCCCAAATACAAACCCCATATTTTGTTAGGTTTAGATGTTGGCACCCTACTTAGGGTTAAACAAAAGAAGATTAATTTCCTAATAATTAGAGAGAAGTTTCAAAAAGCTAGATTTATAGATGATACGAATTAACAAATCTATTCATTAAAGAAAAATTAAACTTGATTTTTTTCACAAGCTTACATATTTAAAACACCACCTTTTAGATAAAAATATTACATCTCTTAGGAATTTTGTAAACTCTCTTTTTCCCCAAAAAAATTAAACATGCAAGTTCAAAATCTAACACCTATCTCCCAATTTCCAAATAAACCAATTTCCTCAGCTTATAAAACTAAGCATTCATATTCGAAATCTATTGAAAAATACATAGAAAACATCAAATATTTAATTATTTAACAATTGTGTCACACAATACAAACAATGGAGCTCTTTATTTATCTTATCAACCAAATCCAGTAGCTCTTGCTCAACTAATCAAAGCGATGTTGCACATAACTATCGAGCCTTACATTCAGTTACCATTTTCCATTATTTGGTGCTTTTGCGCAAGCCCCATTTGACAACCTCACCAAAATTAAGTTGATGAGAGTGCACTGACATCTAATTTGGCTTCAGTTCTTACAAGCCTAGCCTTGCCAAAATTTAGTTGACGAGAGCACAATGACGTATAATTTGGCCTGCACTTCTTCTCAACACTTCGATTTATGACATTTGTTGGATGGAATTCTTGAAGTTGTTGAAGAAGTTGTTTTCTTACTACTTTTCGACATAATTTTTGCAATGGAATTTGTGAGAAGGGCATCGTCAGACTTAAAGAGCCCTTGTTTTCCCTCGAGTTTTACAAAGTAAGCACTATCGAAAATGAGGCAATTGATGGCCCGGGAGTTGAATTAATTTCTAATAATATAGAAGATTGGCACGGCTTGGAAGATATTATCATTTATGATGGGTAGAAAAAAAGCTCAAAAAGAATTAATGGTGGCACGTGCCACACTTTGGGCCTTTATTATTAGTGGTCGCTCGCATTCTTCTCTCCCTACCTCTATTTGTTCGTGTTTTTGGGTTGGCAAGAAAATTATTTTTTTAAGTTTCCTTTCATTGCTCTACGCAGGGAAAGAAGGGAAATGGCCTTTACTTCAGCCATTTCCCACAGGTGGCTTCAAGATGTGTTTCGCTATGATTATGTGATGGAGGTTGAGGCCATTAACCGTGTGATAGGAGATTACTATAGCGAGGACTCTCACAGGCTAGATTCAACTTTGAACTCATTACGGCTTCGTTTCTAATTACCTCTTGCTCCATCTAGTTGTTAGAGTAGGTATTTACCTTAGCTCATGTTCACCTAGGTACTTTATTTACCTTTATTGTATTTATCCTCACCCACTTATGTGTGTGGATATTTCTTTTATCTTATTTAGAAATTAGGAGATATTATCTAGTTGTTAAGTATAGTTCTTTCCTTGATTTATGGTATTGACTAGTTCTTTCCTTGATCTATGGTATTGACTAGATCTTTGATGTCTAGTTCTCTCCTAAATCTATGGTCTTGAATGACTAGTTATTTCCTTGATTTATGGCTTGATCTACGACCTTGACTGGTTCTTAGATTGTTATTCCTTGCCTATTCAAGCAAGGCCCATTCTCAATGTATTACATTGAGTTCCATAATAATATATGATATTGTTTCTCATTTGTTTGCAAAGGTTTTTTAAAGAATTTCTTTCATTTTATTGATCATGGTGTTTGATTAGCATCGTTGTTCTTCGCCGTACGATCTAGTTATCGTTCCTTTCACCGGTCAAGGTGCATGTCATGATTATCGTGGAGTTTTTTATTTACCATGTCTATAGAGTTGGTTTACACGAAGAAATAGACAGTGCCACGCCCTAGACCTCTACTCGGGTGGAGGGGGCGACGCTTCAGAAAATGAAAACGGGTGCGGGAATATTAGCTCGACAAGTGGTATAGGGAGTTATTACTCTATGTAGAGGTTGTTCACATTCTGTTCTGGCATGGTGGTCTAGACCCTAGATTGCCTCCTCTAGATCTCACCGATGCTCACTCACCTATCGACTCGGCCATTGACCACCTCAATGAGTTTTGGGATAATTCCAGTGAGGCCTTTTTTCTTCTGCTAGGTAAGGCCAAGCAGCTAGAAGGTGACATTTCCGGTGGCAACAAATCGGGCCATTTCAAGAGGCGACAATTATTTTGGATGAGGATTAATACTCTTTTCTAGCTTGTTTTTTGGTTTTGTGGCCATGTGTATTTTTGTCTTGAAGCCACTTCTATTTGTTCAAATGGTGTTTCCTTCTTCTCGTGTGGGCCATTCAATGGGGCCTTGTGTTGTTGGTTTATGTTTGGTTTTTGTTTGGAGTATAGTTGTAAGGGTGGGGTCCCTTAACCCTCTCGGTTCATAGCTCCAGTAAAAAAGTGTTTAAACATCATATATATATATATATATATATATATATATATATATAGTGTTTACATTATTGACTTCTTAAATTAGATTATTTCTTTCTTAAATTAATTTAAAGTTTTCAATAAATTAAAAATCTATCACCCCCGCTTTTCCCATGCCACACGGATGAATTAATATAATTTAAATACATTATATATATTATTATTTTTTATACTTCAAGGTAGTAATATAGTCTTCACACCAACAAATAATCACTTTCACAAAAACCAACCAAATAATGCCATGTGTATTTAGATACCATTTAACTAAAGATTCAAGTGTAAATTATTATTTTTGTTTCAATTCTATTGGTTGGGCCCTTTATTCCTCACTGTGCAAAAAAATTAACTTTTGTGGCTTGTTTTTTCCTCCGGGGGCTATTTTCATGGGGCTCAAGGTTAGATGCATGTCTCCTCTCTCCCCAACATTGAGTCACCAAATTTATTGCAAGTATGGGCTAATTTCTTTCTTTGTCTCAATTGGAGTGCCTGGTTCTTTAATCCACTTTAGAGGAAATATCTTGGTTGCTGCCCTGCATTTGGAGTGAAGCGATTTTCTGCAGGGGAAGCTTCTATTTCATAACATGGGAGGCAGTCGAAGTTATGGATTTTAATTTAGAGCAGTTGGCATGGAGAAGCATGGACGCTCTAATGGTATTTGAGTTGTTAACATTCTGTTCACATAGCACTTTAACTGTAATATGTAATTTACTAAATATTGGGGATTAATTATCTGATACCAACAAATATTACACAATTTTTTTAAAGAATTTTCAGACAAGTTCTCTTCTATTTTTTCAAGTGCATCATAACATATTTTTCATTTTTATCTCTAATTTTGCAAGCTCAATAAATCTCTGTTGCCTATCAATTTAGTATCAATAGCAGGAGAAAAAGGAAAATGAGATGGGATTTTGGAGGCATCAACAATTTTACTAATTTCAGCAATTTTACAAACTAATTTCAACAATTTTACTAAACATGTTTGGGGAATTTGTAAGCAAAACTACAATTACATAAATGTAACTCCTTACAATATATAATATTTTTGTCCCATTAATTCCACTCAAATACCTCAAACTTTTGACAAAGATTAGCCATATCATGGCCTTTTTTATTGTTAAAGTGGATTGAAGGGTCTCATTCCCTTTACAAAAGAGAGAGGTCAAACCTCATATACAACATGAAGATGCCAAAATCTTCGACAATCATGACTGCTGGGAATATCAAGAAAAAGTCAGCTAAGATGAAGGAAGACTATATATGAACTATACTATAGACATTACAACATATATTTAGATTAATCCCCTGAATCAGAAGACACAGACAAAAATACAATTGGAGATACATGCCTGTCAACCACACCCTCCTCAAATTCCTAAGTAATAGCTTCATTGGCCCAACTATGCTAAAGATGATTATAAGCTTCCCTTGTAGTTTCACAAATTTCCATCCACCAAAGTGGCACTGATTCAATGGGAGAATTGAGGGCAGCCAAATTAGGGAGTTTTAAGGGCGTCCTTCTAGCATTCTTATCATGGTTGAACACCGTCAGCTTCTCTGCGAAGGCCATCAGCTCCCCATGGCAACATTCTAGTTCCCTGAAGATACTCAAATCCATGCCACCCTAGAGCTTCACCTCCTCCCCGCTACCCAGAAAGCAACATTACACTTTTGCACTTCTACAACCAAATTTTCGTAGAAAGACGACCGAACCCAACAAAGAGCAAGGTTGACCGCATTAGGCTTCGATGGCTCAATTATTAGAATATTTTCCAAAAAAACCGAGGCCACACTACTATTAACCCTACACCATCCATCCTCAAACAAATATTTTTCCCCCAAAACTAATTTAATTGCCTCCAGATCGCTACCATTACCAATTTTGAAGATCCGCCGCAGACGATTATCGGATATAGACGACCTGAAAGCCATTTCCCTTTTATTGCAAAATAAAGACAACAGGGGAACTCGAGGGGAATCCATAGGTGCTCACTGACAAAAAGGATGAAAATGAAAAAATCAACCCACAATAAATAGGCAAAAATAAGGCCCTTCACACGCTCGAAAAGATTGGCGATAACATATATTTAAGGCCCTTCCATATTTAATGATTTCGAGACCATCCCAAATTCCAATATATATATGTGTGTGTGTGTGTGTGTGTGTGTGTGTGTGTAAGGATATAAATATATTATTATTTATATATATTATATATTATTATATATGTATGTATGTATATATATATATATATATATATATATATATATATAATGATAAGAACTTTTCATATAATAAATCAAGAAATTACGAAGATAATGAAACACAAGATATGTGGGGGCCAAGATGCCCAAATAATCAATATATTCAGAATAATACCCTTAAGGTAAGACAACACCATACAATGCTCCTTAAGGAAGGAGTAACTCCACAATCTCCCAAGATGGGAATCCACTTCGAGGGGGACACCTTCAATATACCTCTACCAAGTAGAAGACTCAAATCATACCTCATGACATCCTCATAATGATACTCACATCCTTTAAATAGGATGGGAAACACCTAATCCCAATGTAGGCCGACCTATTACCCAATACAACTAATTCCTATGTGAGCCCATATAACTAACTAAGGGGATGTGTGCCACATGTCGGCATCTCCATCAACCCATATACATTATAATATCATATTCCGTGTGAACCCATACATATAACTAAGGGGATGTGTGCCACATGTTGGCATCTCCATCAACCCATATATATTATATTATCATATCCCAAGGTACATAGCATTGCCTCCCTCTTTGACATGTTTCGTCCCCGAAACATAAGAAGAAACCATATAATGAGTGTGCTTTAAATTATTACACACTTGTCGCCATGCTTGATCATCCAACCACCCATATGAAATCCTAGTGGGTGATGTTGCTCCAAACCTGATTCCATATTCCATTGTGCTCATATGATTCCATCGTGGTCCATATGTGTTCCTCCTCGGCATCCATGCATATCCATAATGATTATTCATGTGATTCCATGTCATACAATTATTGTTCCATTGATTCCATGTATAGCCAAAATTATTACTCCTCCAATTCCTTGTATATCCATATAGATTGCTGACCTCATGTGTCCTAGTATGTCTCCATGATTGTTTCCTCTCATGATGATGGGGGTGTCTATATGGATCAGCCTTAATATGCTCAACCTTATCAATCTTTTCCTCTTTTTCCTCTTCCAACTTGTTTGTTATTTCTTTTTTCTCTTGAGTAGAGAAATTATTTTTGAATTTTTCATCATGTTTTTCATCCTCTCCTTCTGATTCATCCTTATTCCCTTCGTCACCATCTTCAAATTCATCTTCATGATCTAATTTTACATTACTTTTTTCTTTGCTAAGTGTGATATCTTGCAATGTAATTTTCTTTCTCTTGTACCATAATTTCATGAATTTCTTTTGCACATTAAGATTAATTGTTCCCAAGCTCTCTAACCAAGGATATCCAAGAACAATATCCATACCATCCATATCTAAAGCATAAAAATCTGAATGTAAAACATATTTATCCATAGAGAGCTTTAAATCTTCAAAAACTTGAATATGCTTACCATCCACTTGAGCTTCCTTAATATGTTTTGCTTATACATGTAGATTTTGAGCTACATCCATATTGATGAAGTTATATTTGTTGCTAGGGTTTATGGAAACAATTACCTTTTTCCTTTGAATACACCCTTCAAACTGAAATATTGAAGCTTCCTTCCTTGGAGATGCACTATCCTATGTAGCAACTTTATCATCAACATCTTCTTCTTCGATGCCGCTTCTACTTTTGCTTTCTTCGTCTTTTTATTTTTCTTTTTCTTCTTCTTATTCCACTTCATCTTCTTCTTCTTTTGTTGCCCATCTGTCCATGAAAACTTGTTCCAGTTCCTCCAAAGACCAATTAGACTTTTCCTTTTCTAACTCAGAAAACCAAATCTGTGCAAGGCCACTAATCCACAACTTGAATAACCAAATATCGGATGGTTTAGAGAATTTATCCCTAAATTTGTTCCACCATTCTAGAGCATCAATCCTGCCATCTCCAAAAAAAACTACCATCCCCATGATCCATAAAACTAAGGTTTTTGAATAGACCCTTTTATCAAAACTTATTCTAACCCTTTCAATAAAGTTCACCAAAAATCGAAATCACAGTAACACAAACCCTAATTTAATTTTTGAGAGGTTTCCAAAAATGTAAAAAATTCAAGAAAATTTCTCAAATTGCGGTTTGGGAGAAAAATAATGAAAAACAATAAACATGAAATAAATTTTAGTGGTATCACCTTTGAATATATTACCATTAACCCAAAAAAAAATATTTCCTAATTCGTCATTATTCAAAAGATATAGATGAAACTGTAGAATTAGGGTTTCAACCCTAAAACAGACACAACTTTTGCAAAATAGCTCCAAAAAATTTGATATTTGTAGGGAAGATCACTTGAACTATTTATCCACTCCCCACAAAAATATCAAAAATTCCAAGTCGATCTCTAGATATAGACGAATCACCAACATTAGGGTTTCATCCCACAAATTACCTAGATCACTGCTCTGATACCACTTGATAAGAACCTTGCATATAATAAATCAATAAATTGCAGAAGATAACACACCAAAAGATATTTGGGGGGCCAAGATGCCCTAATATGCAATATAATCGAGTAATACCCTTAAGGTAAGGCAACACCATATAATGCTCCTTAAGGAAGGAGTAAATCCACAATCTCCCAAGATGGGAATCCACTTCGAGGGGGACACCTCCAATATACCTCTACCAAGTAGAAGAATCAAATCATACATCGATCACCTCCTCATACCGATACTCACATCCTTTAAATAGGATGGGTAACACCTAATCCCAATGTAGGTCGACCCATTACCCAATACAACTAATTCCTATGTGAGCCCATATAACTAACTAAGGGGATGTGTGCCACATGTCGGCATCTCCATCAACCCATATACATTATAATATCATATCCCACATGAACTCATACATATAACTAAGGGGATGTGTGTCACATGTCGTCATCTCCATCAACCCATATATATTATATTATCATATCCCAAGGTACATAGCATTAAATATATATTATATATTATTATTTACACAAGTTCAATTTTCAAAATACAAAACCAAATATCCATAGATTTAAGATGAGAATAGATCAAAGAAAGTATCTCTAAAGAAAATAAATATGAATAAAATCAAATGTTGTTTAGTATTATTTACTATTTGAATTGAAATAACTAACGAAAATGTTGTTTTTAAATAGAATTCAGAATTGTTGATGTCATTACTGATGAAATATAGTGTTTTCAAAATTATTATTAGATGTTATATATTTCATAATTTTGACCTTTTTCATATTTATTTTAATCAAATTAATCAGATATATATTGAAAGAAAATTAACATTTTCATTTTTTTTCTTGAAGGGTAATGTGTTTTCTAATATCTCATTTACAATGAGTAAAGCTTAACCTAGCCAGTTAAATTAAAGTATGGGGAGCCCTTCAAATTTGATCACTGAATGCAATGATGGTCATTTCAATATATTTTGCAGGCAAGTGCCCTTTTCATAAAGCTTAGTAACTTTTGAATATACATATTTATTAAATATGTCACTTTTATGAAATAAGTCTTTTCCATATTTATTAAATATGCCACTTTTATGAAATAAGTCTTTTCCATATTTATTAAATATCTCGTTTCCTGGACCTTCATGCTAGAAAATATAATGTCACCAAGAATTAAAATTGATAAGACATTTATTAACTGTGAGGGTACCGATTAAATCTCTAGCGACACACTTTACATGTGTCATGAATAGGTAAATTGTAATTAATTAAAACTCAGGTCGAGGGCCGAGGCTATCGATAATTGCTCACCGACGTCACTATCTTGATATGTTAAATGTTTATTACGAAGGAAGTTAAGTATTATTGATTTAATGTATAGCATTTTATCTTGATCATATTCATCACGATAAAAGGATGTTTAAAAGGTAGGCAAAGGCATGTGGGATAGTGACGGCGGTTTCAATGAATTTTTTTATCATGATTTGCATTTAATATTAACAAAGGTCGTTGACACACGTCAACAAGGGCCATTGACGTGCATCAACAAGGGTCGTTGACGCGTGTTAATTACCATTGTTGACGCACGTCAACAAAGGTCATTGACGCGTGTCAATGACCCTTGTCGACGATGTCAACAGGGGCCATTGACCCGGATTTTTCCTATAAATACCCTCCCGTCGGTCATTTTCACGTTTACACTTTCCGGATCTCAATTTTTTTTGTATACAGGAATCCATCATTCTCAAAGACTCAAGCACAACTACAATGGCGACTACAAGTGCATCCCAACTGCAAGCTCAAGACAAAAATCAAGAGGAAAATCCAGTCCTATCCGGGCAAGATCATCTACAGGAATCCTTTGTGCCCCCACATCCAGACTATTTTACAAATGACTTCCGAATACAAGGATTTAATCGATGCATGTGAGTTTAGTGGGCTCGTTAAGATGCCCCATTTCAAACAGACCAAGATATTTTGAACTACCTTCTCTCGTCTTACAATACAGAGGATGGCATGTTTTATGTTACTATGAATGATGGCCGATTGTTTCAATTCGGTATCGACCCAATTGACATTCATCGGTTTACAGGCCTTCCATTCAGAAATTTACCCTTTGTTACAATGAAGGCAACACTTGTCGAAGATGATAAGAAATATCTTGAATCGATGTTCGGTTTCCATGTTGATTGTAAGTAAAATTCGCTTTCATTCGCATCATTTTTATTCATTTTTGATTGTGATACAATTTAATGTTATATTAATTCCCACTTTTTTTGGCATTTCGCAACTCATGTCGATAAATCCGTGTGGTGTGGATACGCAAGAAATTATACACCACTTTCTTATTACAATGATTTCCTTTTTTAATCTAGAATAGTTTTGCAGGGTCGGCAAATAGATATACCAAACTGGGCCATTGCATACATTGTTGCAACTATCACAAAACAAAAATTTGATTGGTGCACCTTTTATCAAAAAAATAAGAACTCGACATAACAAATGCAAAGCTTTTAGAAAAACTGTCATTTACTCCAAAACTATCTCTTTGGCCTTTATTACGAGGCTCTTTTAAATTTAAAAGACAAACCAATTCCCACTTGCACTGATGAGGCGTTGATGAAGTTATCAATTCCATTTGAATAACAACAGGTATAAACTATTAAGTTTGTATTTCCACATTGCACTATGCATAGGTATTAACAATTTCTGTATTGTTTATAGAGAAGATTTATGGAAGCCATTCCCGAAAAAAGTTTTATCAAGAGGAAGAGGCCAACAACACGCCGAGGCTTTGGAGATTCCCAATCTGAAATGGAAGCTCAGTCCTCTCCGAACCCCCAATAGTTTGAATTGCTCAATGCCGAGAAGTAATACCTTTTCATGTATTATTTACAAATTCTAAATTTGTATTTTCATTTTCTAATTTAAATTTTACCCTTGACATACAATTCAATGTTGATGACATTGTAAGGACTTTGGACCATACGCATGTTTTGGAAACTCAACCATCTTCCCCAACTCATTCAGTACAGTTGCATGCATTTGTATCTTTTCAACAACCACCAATTACTACTCCAACACGGCCACCCTTAGCACCGCGACAAGCTACCCCTTAACAACAAGGTACAAGTTTTGAATACTACTTCATTTAATTTCATAGTTTTTGCATTATTTTCTAGTTTTTCATATGTTTTTTCTTGAACTTTTTAGCACATTGCAGTCCTCCTTCTGTTTAAATAGTGGAACCGCCCCCCCTCAACCAATAATATTTAAAATGCCAACCAGAGGATCGGGAAAAAGAACATTGGTAAACG
Source organism: Taxus wallichiana var. yunnanensis (assembly GCA_018340775.1). NCBI lineage: Eukaryota > Viridiplantae > Streptophyta > Pinopsida > Cupressales > Taxaceae > Taxus > Taxus wallichiana. Next base: position 151,604,960 of record CM031233.1, read on the forward strand.
CATGCCAATTGCTTTGGCCCCTAGTGGGACACTAAACATTGCCTCCTCCTTTCGAATTCTAACCCTCTCACTTGGTGGCTTGCCCAGTGCAATGGGTATATCAATTTTGAATAATATAAATTTAGATGAATATTACTTGGGCATTGATAGCAATGACCCAACTGGATTTTTCAATACCCGTGAGATGATTCAAGGCCAACAGGTATACTTCAATTTCAACATACTTTACCATATTGAATTACATTTCACTTTAGATTTATTTGTCTGAATCTTGATTAATTTTATCACAAATAGGATCAGGCCACCCAAAGGTAGAAACAAGTAGCAATTGATCAACTCGAAAGCCCCATACCTCTCCAGTGAGATCATCTTCATCAGATACAGATGGTGAACAGTTGCTACCTTTTCCTTTAGAGAACTTAATTGGTTATGATTGTCAATCCCATGTCGGTGAGTTTATTCTACCTCATATCAGTTAGCTCATAGAATGGGAGAGAAGGGCTAAAGTACTTATCAATGAGATTATTAGTCGTTATGAAAATTATTGGCAAAGGGATATTTTATACGCTACAGTCCAGAATCAACCTACGAAGATGGATTCCTTACTTACCCAAGTAAGAAGTGGGACTGTCACATGTATAACAACAACTATAAAGACGACATTTTGGATAAGACATTAAAAAATTAGAAAATATTAGTGTTGAGGCCTGGAATATTTTAACAAATGGTCTAAGGACAAGGATCTGGTAGTAGTTGCAAATGCCGAGAGAGATAGAGTGGTCGTAAGTATTATCACTTTCAAACAATAATTTTTGTTAATTTAAAGTTTTCTTATTTTAGTAATATGTTGAATTGACATTACTTTTTTTGTGCAGTTGAAATATGAAAATTTGAAGAGTCAAGAAAAGGTTTTCCAAGTTCACTTGGAAACAACGAAGAACAGTTTATCCGTAGTGAAGAATTTGAAGGAAAATATTGTTTTGGTTAACAAACAAAACAATACACTAAAGCGGATAATTAAAGAGCATGGCTTCGACCTTGAAATATTATTCAAAGCTAAGGTAGCAATTGATCCAAATTTTTTGTCCCATGGAGATGTGACAAAGCAAGAAGAAAGAATTTTAAAAATATGGACAGTGTTGCAGAAGATCTCATAAGTTCTGGGGTTATTTCTGCCATTAGGGAAAGGGGTACAACCACAAGCGAAGAAACCATTGGGGAAAGGAGCACAGGAGTTGAAATGGATACAGAAAAAGAGGGTTGAAAATTTTTATTATTGAGTGTGGAAACTTGAAATATTGAATTTTATTATCTGGATTTGATAGCCTTTGAAAATTTGAAATACTATATAATCTTTAATTTTATAACTTCCTATATATTATGTATAGAATTTCTAGATTGTATATGGAGTTTATGTTTTTTGGTTTACTTGTAATGATGATTGCATTAGATAGGGATGATGACGTATGTTTCTTGTTTACTTGGATTATCATGAATTGTATGTGGACGTAGATTTAGCTTCAAGCACGATAATTCTTCTTCTCTATACTTGTAATGATATGATCATGATGACATTAGAATGAATATAGATGATGATGAATGATGATAATGGATAATTGTTTTATAAAAATGGAATGTGTTAGACAAACGTTTCTTTAAATTTAAAATAGATAAATAATTGTTTTAATAATAATTGTAGTGTCGTGGATTATGATGATGATATGATATATATGGATGATGATGAATTTTATGTGGACGAGATTTAGCTTCAAGCACGATAATTCTTCTTCTCTAGACATTTAAACTTGTTTTAAGATAATTCTTCTTCTATGTACTTGTAATGATATGATCATGATGACATTAGAATGGATATAGATGATGATGAATGCTGATAATGGATAATTGTTTTAAAAAAATGGAATGTGTTAGGACAGAGACATTTCTTTAAATTTAAAATAGATAAATAATTGTTTTAATAATAATTGTAGTGTTAGGATTATGATAATGATATGATGATGATATGATATATATGGATGATGATGAATTTTATGTGGATGTAGATTTAGCTTCAAGCATGATAATTCTTCTTCTCTAGACATTTAAACTTGTTTTAAGATAATTCTTCTTCTCTATACTTGTAATGATATGATCATGATGACATTAGAATGGATATAGATGATGATGAATGATGATAGTGGATAATTGTTTTTAAAAAATGGAATGTGTTAGGACAAACATTTCTTTAAATTTAAAATAGATAAATAATTGTTTTAATAATATTTGTAGTGTTAGATTATGATAATGATATAATGATGATATGATATATATGGATGATGATGAATTTTATGTGGACATAGATTTAGCTTAAAGACGATCGTGGATGACGAATTGTATAATGTATTGTGGATTATGAATTGTATAATATGGAAAAATATTCCTTTGTAAAATTAGATTGTGTCATTTTATCCCATAAAGTTTAAAAAATATATCGAAGCATTTTGTAAATATAAAAAATAAATTAAACATAATTGTAAGAAATCAAGAAAGATGATATGATAGGGTTTAACTTACCTCTAGTGTTTTAGATGGCTGTGAAATCATCACTGGTAATGTGCTAGATCTTTGTTTTAAGAAAAATCAACACGAGAAATGGATTAGTAGATAGATGGGTGAGTTTCCTGACATTGTCAGTCCCGAGAAGTACCAGCTTCCTCGGATGGATGTCAACCCACATTTTCAAAAAAAAAAAAAATTGTATATAAATAAATGTAAATATATATACCTATAACATCTTTAATGATAACAAGAGCTGAATTTTTTTAAAGTGACAAACAATAAGATTAAGGTGAAGAAGATACCTATTTAAAGTTGAAACAATCCATTATCAATAGCTTCTTCAAACTCGATGTTCTCTTCTGTAGAGTGTGACGATGCGCCAATTCCACTCTCAATGTTGGGAACAATTGTACTCAGTAGTGTATTATTCACACCTCTTCTTTCGCAAAGGGAATTCCAATGCGTAATTTCTCTCGTCGAAAGGAAAGGTTTCCATGGAGTATCGAGATACATAACACCTCATGCAACTTTCCGCATTTTTATCCAACCTGCTTTCGCTTTGATTTTATAAATGATAATGCACTAAAAACCCTTTCGTCCTCCATAGACCCCAAAATCATTGTTCGGCATAACTCATATAATCTGAATATTCACTAATATCTTCTTATAAGATAGAAATTTGATAGATTCCTCGCCACCTTGTAATAGCACCACTTTTAAGGTTCGTCTAAATTTTTATATTGGTTCCTCATTGTTGTTTAAAATTTGTTGATTGAAATTTTAATAAATTAGCATTCAAAGTATACCTTTGATTTCCATACCCTTGAACTTTGAAGTCTTTTGCGAAATGTTTCATTATTGTACCCATGGATTTATAGAAATGCTTTCTTACAAAGTCAGCCCGACCACCTTCAAAGTATTCCAAAATCAGGATTCATCACACCCATCGCTTCAAGAATTTTATCTTTGGAGAAACATTCTCTAATTTCGATGATAAGGATTTTGAAATTTTTTTAAGCTTTATTCTTGTTTCAACTATAACAAACTCAAAGAGATTACGTGTCACGAGAACATCTTCTCATTCCAACTCGTAATATCTTGACGTTTTTTTACAAAATGTGCAAGTGGTATGTCCCTCCCATTAATAGTGATGTAGAGGTGATCGTGGATATTAAATCTCAAATAGTTATCGGGATTTTTAAGATCTAATAAAGCTTTCCAATTGAGAAAAAACAGTGTATCAAAACTATCTTGGGAACAAGACAAGATATCAAGACTTTGACATACCATTTTTCTCATCCGTATAAAATCCATAATATAGATTAATCTCCCCTATGCATGCTTCATCAGTGTATTGATCTCCTGCAACATTGCAAGAATACCAACCAATGTAAGAAATGTCTCCAAATCAGTTAAACAAAACAACAAGTCCCTCGCCCTATCAACTTCATGATGATATTTGTGCATGAAACCAACCAACGAAGGATACTCCACACGAACTCGCATGCAAAGTTGATACAAAGAGATTCATCTAGTCTCAACATCTTTCAAAAGTTTTTTGCCGGCTGTATTTCCAATTACAAATTTCTAGAACTCAAGAAATCGCTTTGGGTCTGCTTGCCATATAGGCATGAAGTTCTTTTATAAGGTCTTCTAATTTAGCAACATTTTCGTAGTTGCTTACCATTTTATATGCTAAATTCATTTTGTGAGCCATACAATGAATTGGTACCATATATGGGGCCACTGTTGTTTGTAATCTAACACACAACAATGTTCGGTGACCCTACACGATAGATGCATCATCTGCTCCGACGCATACCAACTTCATATCAATTTCATAATCAGTCATTCCAACAATATCTTTCAAATGAGAAACAACTATTTTATGTAGGTTTTCGGCATTATAGTTTTCAACCATTTTCATAACACCCAACAGATGAGGTGTCCTTATATGATTTTCTAAAGTATAGACGTGGATACATACCCCATGTGTTGTGTGTTTCGACTACTAGGATACATTCTCTTTCAAATCTTCCTTCTCTATCATCGAAAGGCATTTTTCCATTTCCCATCCACTACTTTCAAACCAATGAGACTAAGGTACGTTCAGAATTCCATTATATTGATACAAAACTTTGAAATCGACGAAATCTGAAATCGCTCTTCCTTTGTTTAGTATGTGAAATAAAGTAGACAATTGTATGAGTTTTGCATGTAGATTTGTTTGATTCATCTTACCAATTTGTGATGTGATCGTTCCTCCCTTTTCCACGAGATGTCTGCGTTTTTTCTGCTCTGCCTCATAATCCATTGCGTATCTAACATGCATGCATTCTTTTTCAGTTTTCCACCTATGTGTTTTGATTTTCTAGCCATCTACCCCTATTACAATCAAATATTATTTTCCACAATGTTTTTCTATAGTGTCCAGCTTCATTTGCATTTTTGTTACTTTCCCAATTTCCACGTACATATTGTACATGTACATTCAGATGGGATCTCTTCAGAATTAGATGATTGTACAAGTTCGATAAACGGAAATTTAGCTACCCAATCAAACTTGTATGACCTGCCAATGGTCCACATATTCTTGTTCATTTTCAATGTTTTACTTTTTTAGTAGAATTTTGAGCAATATCACAATCACCTGGTTTCCTCTTTCATGAACCGGAATTTGAATTTGATTTATGTGTTCCATTTTGCTGAGTATTTATATGTGTGATATCTTGATGCACTTCTGGTTACACCCCAACAAGAAGAATATCTTCAAGATTTGGCATATTATCGTAGGTGTCATTTGTTTGATACTATGTAGAATGCATGTCCACCTCAATAATACCTTCCACACAGTCAGTATTCTGATTCTTTCTGGTGGCAGCTATATGGTTGTTGGTAGTTTCAATATCTGTATCAACAGAGTTTCCAAAATACTTGAACAACGACTTCTAAGATTTCTTAGTTACTTTTAGGGTCTTCACATTCTGAGGACTAGCACCTTCCATTATTCTGAACAGAGTCCTACGTCAGCAAAAGAACCAAGTAGCGACTCAACGAGTCAGAGTCAAAATTACTATCACACGTCAACTATGGTAATCCCTCACGCGTGTCAACTAACCCTTTGTCATGCATCAAAAACGTGTCAACTATCCCGCTCACTCACAACTAGGTGCCAACTATCATCTCGTCACGTGTCACTAAGGCATCAATCAAGCTTTTCACACATCAACTCTATCCTCGCTCACGTGTCAACTACTTATGACATTATTGCAAGCACCAACTTCTCTCTGGCCACGCATCAACAAGGCATCACTGTCTCTGTTATCATGCGTCAACTCTATTCCTCTCACGTGTCAACTGCTTACCCCCTTGTTATGCGTCTACAATATCTCCTTATCGCGTGTCTACAATACCTCTTTGTCACGCGTCAACTATATCCCTGTCGTGCGTCAACAACTAACCCTAACAGGCTAACAACAATCTCTGGTGCTTAAGAGTATGTGAGTTCAAACTTCATGGTATTGGTAATTTGGTAAGCTACTTGTGGTAGTACCGTAGTATACTACCCAACAAATCACCTAGGTTTTTATAGGAGATGTTTTCAAATGAAGGCAAAGCCGACCCCAAAAATATATATACTGTAAATTTTAGGCGAACAGGACACCGACCCACTCCGAAAAAATCACCTTTTCAAATTTTCCTAAAATGAAATTTTCGCCATATTACGAATATTCACCACTAAAATTATCCCTGACACACACTTGGCAGGATTGAGGTGAAGAAAGTATTGGAAAATATGTGCGAAGAGGATTTCAAGGACGGTAAGATGGTCCTATCGATGCTTAGATTCACCCAAGAGGTCATCAACATAATCCTCTACGGTTTTTTAGATGAGATTATGGAAGATATATGTCATGACACGTCAATAGGTGACTCCTGCTTTGTTTAAACCAAAGGGCATAATGTGGTAACAAAAGGTTCCCCAAGGGGTGAAGAAGGATGTCTTATGTTGGTATCCGGTGCGATAAGGATTTGATTATAGCCAGAAAAACCATCCATAAGAGAAATCATTTTGTGGCCTGCGGTTAGGTTGACAAGATGGTTGATGTTAGGAAGGGGGAAGTAATATTTAGGCCAATTGAGATTTGTCTTGAAAATTTGTATAGCTATGAAGCTTCCATAGGCTTTAGCAATGGGTTTGATGTTAGAAAACCATTGAGGATAATTGACGAGTTGGATGAAGTTGTTCAAAGAATATGTTGTATTTCTTCTTTAACACGGAGGGCTATGTGAGGATGAATACGACGTAGCTTCTACTTAATTGGCTTGGCATTAGGGATGGTGATGATATTATGGATGATGATACTAGGATCGATGCCTGACATGTCAATGTATGACCATGCAAAGACATGGCTTGTTGTGGTTAGCACACCGTTGTAAAGATAATATATCGATCTAAGCATACATGCAAATAAAACTAGATATTCTACCAGAAGAAATATACAAAACCGAGAGACATAAATCAACACTAGATTTAACGTGGTTCACCCAGTGTGGGCTACGTCCACCAAGAAACAAGCCAATCTATTATCCAAAGATTTGATGAGATATACAATGAATATTTACAATCTTCCACACCTCTTAGATGTACAATACTTTCTTTCTCTCAAGATTTTGCTTCATCACCAAGAATTCTATCTGTCACCAACTTTTGCATGTTCTTCGTAATTCTTGTTAATTCTCTATCTTTCTCTACTTCTAAACCCTATCTTGTATGCTTATATAGTCGTTTATAGACTTAGGGAGCTTAGCCATGCAATTACAATCAATAGATATATTTTAATTCTAAAAATAGATCTAATTCCCGAGAGTTAATTAAAACATCCTCGCACAGGTAACTAACATCTATTCATCCTAATCGATGTTGGTTTCTCCTTCGCTCGACCGATGTCGATCCGGGTGATCGATGTCACTCCCCTAACCAATGATGGTTACTATTTTTTCCAAAAAGTTTCACATTGCATGCTAAACCAAAGTAATTGAGCTCCACAACTTAACAATCTCCTACTTGGAGATTAATTACTTCATTATACCTATAAAACATCATTCTTGGATCCTTCCTTAGCTTTTTTCCTTCCTCTTCAAGTCTCGAGACTTGAAGACCAATAAGTGGAGTGTAGCTCCAACTTCTCCTTTACTAATGGCTTCATTAGCATATCCGCAAGGTTCTTGCTCATATGAATATTTTCCAGATTCAACTGCCCATCCTCTAATACCTTCCTTATGAAGTGATACCTCAACTAAATGTGTTTCGTTCTCAAATGAAAGTTGAGTTCTTTGCCAAATGAATTGCACTTTGATTGTAACTGAACATTTTACAATCACCTTGCTCCTTTCCCAACTCTTCCATGAACCTACTCATCCATATCATTTCCTTGCTAGCCTCAGTAGCCGCAACATATTCCCGCCCTCGTAGTATACAAAGCCACAATCTTCTACAATCTTGAAATACAACTAATCTGTCATCCCACCTATTGTGAAAATATATCCAATAGTGCTTCTCCTATCATCCAAATCTCCACCATATCCGAATCAACATATCCACATAATGAAATATCGAACCTACATGGCATAACCGCATGTTATATGTCCATTTTAAATACCTAAGTATCCGTTGACTGTTTTCTAATGCTCTTTACCTCGGATTGTCCATATATCTACTCATAACTTCCATTTGCCTATGCAATGTTTGGTCTCAGTACAAACCATAAGCATACACGAGACTCCCAATCGCTAAAGCATATGACACTGCGTTTCATGTATTTGACCTCCTCTTGTGATGATGGACACCGATCTTTGCTCAATTTGAAGTGTCCAGACATAGATGTACTAACGAGTTTTATATTCTACATCTTGAACCTTTCTAACACCTTGTAGATATAATTCTCCTGAGACAAATATAATTTCTTGTTTTTCCTATCTCTATGTATTTGCATGCCAAGGATTCTTTTTACAGCTCCTAAATCCTTCATAGTAAATGTGTGAGCTAGTTTTCTCTTAAGCTCACCAATGTCCTGCATACTAGATCCTGCAATAAGTATATCATCCATATACAATAACAAAATAATATAACTCCCATTTTTAAGCTTCTTGAAATAAACACAATAGTCGATTCACATCTCAAGTAACCATGCTCTTGCATAAAACTATCAAACCTCATGTACCATTGCATTGGAGCTTGCTTGAGCTCATATAGGCTCTTTTTCAACCCGTACACTAATTTCTCCTTACCCTTGACTTCATACCCAAACGGTTGTTGCATATAAATCTATTCATCCAAATCACCATGAATGAAAGCTATCTTCACATCTAGTTGCTCTAAATGTAAATCTCTCTATCGCAACTAAGTTCAATACAAGATTGAATATAATCCATCTTAACAACATGAGAAAATATTTCACCAAAGTCAATACTACTTTCTGTGTAAATCCCTTTACTACAAGCCTTACCTTGTACCGTTTTTTGTCCACCCTCTTCTTCCTTGATCCTGTAAACCCACTTGTTCTACAATGTCCTCTTACCTTCTAGAAACTTAATCAAATCCCAAGTCTAGTTCTATTTCAATGATTCTATCTCCTCATCCATGCCATGTTCCCATTGGATGTGGGTCTTATCATGCATTACTTCTTCAAAGCTCTTTGGTTCACCATTATTAGTCAATGATAAATAAAATAGAGTTGTAAATATTTCTAGAGGTTTACTTACCCTTTGTGACCTTCTCACAGAAGTTTGGGGTACCAGAGGCTCAATCTAGACCTCCTAGACATTTGTATCCAAATATGACAGTGACCGACGTTGGTCACCTCTAACCGATGGTGGTCTCGCTAACCGATGTCAATTTGAATCTTCTATAACCAATACTGGTACTACTAACCGATGTTGATCGTGGAGTAAACTAAACACCGCCATTCGTGTAACCCTGTAGGTAATACTTTTAAATCGAGAGTTCATTTTCATTCACAAACTTCTCAACCAGTTCATCCTTGGGTACCAAAATTTGATCCTTGTACATTCTCTTTTCATTCCATTCAACATCACGACTCCTAATAATTTTAGAATTCTCTAAATCCTAAAAACGGAAACCGAAATCACCAGATCCATAACCAATAAAAGTGCATCTCTTGGATTTTGCATCCAATTTTTTCCTATTTTCCTTATCAACATGCACAAAATCTTCTGAACCAAAAACTTTAAGAAAAGAAAGATCTACCTCTTTTCCGGTCCAAGCTTCCTCTGGTATTCCTCCATCTAGTGAACTTGAAGGCCCACGGTTAATCAAATAAACCATTGTATCAACTACTTCCACCCAAAATTGTAAGGGCAGTCCAGAATGTATTCTCATACTTCTAACACGTTCCATGATTGTCTTGTTCATTCTTTCTGTAACACCATTCTCTTGTGGTGTTATTGGAATTTTTTTATCTCTACATATCCCATTCACTAAACAATAATAATTAAAATCCTTGCTAGAGTATTCACCACCATTATTAGAGCTAGGCACTTTAACTTAGAATTTGATTCATTATCAACAAGGGATTTCCATCTTTTAAAAGTCCCAAAAACATTAGATTTACGTTTAATACAAAAACCCATACCTTTCTTGTAGCATCATCAATGAAAGTAACATAATACTAAAATCCTCCATGAGAAGCTACCCGAGTTGGTCCCCAAACATCGGAGTGTACAAGCTCTAATTTTTCTGCTCCTTAGTTGCCCCAAATTTGAGAAATCTCACTCTCTTTTACTTTCCAAAGATACAATGCTCACAAAAATCAAGATCTAAATCTTTCAAATCTGATAACTTACCCTTAGCCTTTAAGATCTACATTTCTTTTGACTCATATGGCCCAACCGATTATGCCACATGCATGCATCTAAATCTGAAGTAGATAATGTAGAAAAGGAATCAATAACATAGGTAGATAAATATAACATTCCTACCTTATTACCTCTTGCCAAAACAAAAGCACCCTTGGTGACTTTCCAAGAGTCTCTTGTAAAAGTAACCATATAACCAGATTCACCTAGTTGCCCTGCAAAAATAAGATTCCTCCTGAGGCTTGGCACATGCCTCACATCTTTCAATACCCATGTATTTCCATTCTACAATTTTAGATGAACTTCCCCTTTACCAGTAATACTACAAGGTTCATCATCACCCAAATAAACATGCCCAAAATTACCCTAGACATAATTTTTGAAATAACCCTTATTAGGGGTTGCATGGAAATAAGCTCATGAATCTAAAACCCATGATTCAATTCTACTATCTAAAGAAATAATAAGAGCATCTTGCATTACCTTTGATGTAGCAAGATTTACTTCTTTACCTTTGTCTCGATCGTTAGTTATATTTATCCTTTGACCAATAATATTTCTTTGCATGTCATTTCTTTCCACATTTCCAATAAGTAATTCCCTTATTTCTGGATTTAGATTTGCTATCCCTTGACTTTAATTTCCCATTACTCTTACTCTTGGATCTCTCCTTCTACCTGCCCCTGCTTTCTACATTCAAAGCATTTCCAGATGATGATTCATCTGTACTCTTCCTACGAATTTCTTCATTCAATATTATGCTAACCACATCATCAAAATTCAAAATATTATTAGCAGATGTTGTATTACTAATAGTCATTACCAAGTTATCCCAACTATCGTGCAAAGAACATAAGATAAAATTTCTTTTACTTCATTATCAAATGGTATTTCAACCGATTTTAACTGATTTGCAATAGATCGGAAATCATTCAAATGAATAGATGCAAATCCACCTTCATGCATCTTAGAACTAAATATTTTCTTCATCAAATAAATTTTATTTGAAGCATTAGGTTTTCCATATAAATTAGCAAGAGATTTTATTAACTCTACCGTAGAAGCCACTTCTGTAATATTAGAAGCCACAGATGTTTTCAGGCTCAATCTTATAGATCCCAAAGCCTTTCTATCAAGAATCTTCCATTCTTCATTAGTCATCTTTGTAGCTCTAGACTTCTCACCCAACAGTAAATACAAATCTCTTTAATACAAATAATCCTCAATCTGCGTCTTCCATAATTGATAATTTCAGCCGTCAAACTTATCTACCTTGTATTTGTTTTCTTCTATCATTGTTGTAGCTCCCACTAATCAAAAAACCCTATAAATGTCAACACACAAAAGCCTCAAACAAAGCTCTAATACCAGCTTGTTGGGGTTAGCACATCAATTGTACAGATAATTTATCAGATCTAAGCATACATGCAAATAAAAATGGATATTCTACCAGAAGAAATATACAAAATAAGATACATAAATCAACACCAAATTTAACGTGGTTCACCTAGTGTGGGCTACGTCCACCAAGAAACAATTCAATCTATTATCCAAAGCTTTGATAAGATATACAATGAAGATTTACAATCTTCCACACCTCTTAGATGTACAAGTACTTTCTTTCTCTCAATATTTTGCTTCATCACCAAGAATTCTCTCTCTCACCAAATTTTGCAAGTTCTTTTTAATTCTTGTTAATTCTCTACTTCTAAACCCTAGCTTTTATGTTTATATAGTCATTTATAGACTTAGGGAACTTAGCCATGCAATTACAATCAATAGATATATTTTAATGCTAAAAATAGATCTAATTCCCAAGAGTTAATTAAAACATCCTCACACAGGTAACCGATGTCGGTTCATCCTAACCGATGTCGGTTCCTCCTTGCCTGACCGATGCCGGTCTTGGGTGACCAATGCTAGTTCCCCTAATCGATGACGGTTACTATGTTTTCCAGCAAGTTTCACATTGCATGCTAAACCAAAGTAATTGAGCTCCACAACTCAACAATATCCCACTTGGAGATTAATTACTGCACCATACATATACAACATCATTCTTGGATCCTTCCTTATATTTGTTTCTTCTTCTTCAAGTCTCGGACTCAAGACCAAGAAGTGGAGTGTAGCTCCAACTTATCCATTACTAATGGCTTCGTTAGCATATCCACATAGTTCTTGCTCCTATGAATCTTTTCCGATTTAATTGCCCATCCTCTAATACCTCGCCTTATGAAGTGATACCTCAATTGAATGTGTTTTTTCTATGAAAAGTTGAGTTCTTTTCCAAATGAGTTACACACGGATTGTCACATAATAGTTTACAATCACCTTTCTCCTTTCCCAACTCTTCTATTAACCTACTCATCCATATCATTTCCTTGCTAGCCTCTCGTAGCTACAACATACTCGCCTCTATAGTAGACAAAGCCACAATTTTTTGCAATCTTAAAATCCAGCTAATTGTCATCCCACCTACTATGAAAATATATCCAGTAGTGCTTCTCCTACCATCTAGATCTCTAGCCATATCCAAATCAGCATAGCCACATAATGAAATATCTCGAACCTCCATAGCATAATTACATGTTATATGTCCCTTTTAAATACCTGAGTATCCATTGGAATGCTTTTCAATGATCTTTACCTAGATTGGCCATATATCTACTCATAACTCCCACCGCCTATGCAATGTATCATCTCAGTACAAACCATAACATATATGAGACTCTCAACTTCAAGCATATGACACTCATGTCATGTATTTGACCTCCTCTTGTGATGATGAACACTAATCTTTGCTCAATTTGAAGTGTCCAGACATAGGTGTACTAACATGTTTTACATTCTACATCTTGAACCTTTCTAACACCTTGTAGATATAATCCTCCCGAGACAAATATAATTTCTTGTTTTTCTGTCTCTCTATGTACTTACATGCCAAGGATTCTTTTTCAGCTCCTAAATCCTTCATAAAAATGTGTGAGATAACTTTCTCTTAAGATCACTAATGTCCTGCATACTAGATTTTGCAATAAGCATATCATCCACATACAATAACAAAATAATATAGCTCCCATTTTCAAACTTCTTGAAATAAACACAATGGTCAAATTCACATCTCAAGTAACCATGCTCTTGCATAAAACTATCAAACCTCATGTACCATTTCCTTGGAGCTTGCTTGAGCCCATATAGGTTCTTTTTCAACCTACACACTAATTTCTCCTTACCCTTGATTTCATACCCAAACGGCTACTACATATAAATCTCTTCATCCAAATCACCATGAAGGAAAGTCGTCTTCACATCTAGTTGCTCTAAATACAAATCCTCTACTGCAACTAAGCTCAATACAGTACGAATAGAATTCATCTTAACAACAGGAGAAAATATTTCACCAAAGTTAATACCTACTTTCTGTGTAAATCCTTTTACTACAAGTCTTGCCTTGTAACTTTTCCTCGTCCACCCTCTTCTTCCTTGATTCCGTAAACTAACTTGTTATGCAAGGTTCTCTTACTTGCTAGAAACTTAACCAAATCTCAAGTCGGTTCTATTCCAAGGAGTCCATATCCTCATCCATGTCATGCTCCTTTGGACGTGGGTATTATCCTGCATTGCTTCTTCAAAGCTCTCTAGTTCACCATTATCAGTCAATAATAAATAAAATAGAGAAGGTGTAAATCTTTCTAGAGGTTTACTTACCCTTTGTGACCTTCTCATAGAAGTTTGGGGTACCGGAGGCTCAATCTAGACCTCTTGGACATTTGTATCCAAATCTAACAATGACTAACGTCGGTCACCTCTAAGCGATGGTGGTTACGCGCTAACCGATGTCAGTTTGGCTCTTCTTAATCGATATCTAGTTGGCCGACTGGCGGCCGTCGGGAGTAAATTGACACGATTACATTATGTAACCCTGTAGGTAATACTATTAAATCCGAGAGTTCATTTTCATTCACAAACTTATCAACCAGCTTCATCCTTGGGTACCAAAATCTGATCCCTGTACATTCTCTTTTCATTCCATTCAACATCACAATCGCTAATAATTTTAGAATTCTCTAAATCCCAAAAATGGAAAGCGAAATCACGGATCCATAACCAATGAAATTACATCTCTTGGATTTTGCATCCAAATTTTTCTCGTCATCCAAGCAAGATATTCTATTGGAATTACCACTCTATGATGTAGAATATTTCATGAAGGATTTTCTCACCAACATGGATAGGAAGGATGATCGTTCCCAATGCAAGGGAAATAATGTCGTTAAAGGCTTGAAGGACCACATGTGATTGGGAGACAATAGTGTCGGGAAGCTTGAGTTGATTGAATGTGTGGGATGAAATGATGTTAATGTTAGCACCGTTATCAATCATGGATCGTCTAATGAAGGTGTCATTGATGCGGATGGTGATAAAGAGGGGAAGGTCATGATCTTGACTAAAATGTCGGGGATCTTATAATCATCGAAGGAAATAGTGGTAAAGTTGTAAGAGCTCCAACAAGGGTTGTGAAAGGTTGGGGTTCATTGATTGTGATTGGGATGCATTGTAAAGCTTCAATGAGGGCCTGCCAATGGTGGGGGAGCTTTACATAAGATCATAAAGAGACATTTTGATAGGAGCCTGATGCAATTATTTTACAATGCTTTGTTGTATTGTAACAGGCCTTTGGGATCATGGAGAGGCTAGAATAGATACCTTAGCCTTAGATGGAGATTAAATATGTTTGCTAGGAGGAAAAATGATGATAACTCTAAGTTTTGATGGGTGGATGGTTGGAAATCATAGGGGTGAGAGCAAGTAGAAACACGACCAACATTTATGAAAGTAAGATGATCTTCTTTAGGAGGGTAGAATTTTTCGATAGGTTTATGACTAGAGGTGTAGATGAAGGACCAAATTGAAAGGCTTTGGAGGTTACAAATTTGGTTTGGGGGTTGTGCTTAGGTGTAGATGAGCTAGTGGATGAAAGGGGGAGGCATTATTCGATGATAAGATCATCCTATTGTATGACATTGTTGATAAGTGTTTGGAGAGACGTGAAATGCTCTATGTCATTCCGAGGGACACGATGATAGGCTTAGACGACATTGTAATCAAACCACATGGGCTTCCACACACGTGAGTCAAAGGATTTGATGGAGGAAGGGTAATCATGGATACTTGGATGAGGCGACAGAGGACTTTGGACTAAGACCCAATGGGGATTTTTCAAGAGGAAGTCTCATTGATTTTGGATTGATTTGATTTAGGAGAGGAGGATGAAGGAAAAAGAGGTGCCTTACTCTTATGGGGTTTTATAGTGACTTTAGATTCATATTTGGATTGGGAGATAGGAATATATGATTTTAGTTTGATTTGGTGGTGATGAGAGATTTGGATGAAGGACATGGTCCCAAAATGGATGGTCGAGGTCCTAAGATGGATGGTTGGACATTAGGTTGTTTGGAATCATGGAGATTTGGAGGGGGAAGATCTAATTTCTTATGTGGATGATCAATGGATATTTGGATGGGGGTTGCAAGATTCTTAGATGTTAGTCATGAAGTTTTATCTTTGGCAGTGATACCAATGATTTCAATAGTAGAGTCATATTTAGAAGTAGGATTAGATGGTTTAGACATGGGTTGTGTTGTAGATGTGATGGTTCGGGATGGAGATGATTCTTGAGTAGAACCACTTTGGTGGAATCAGGAAGGGCTTGTGGGTTTTCATGGAATATAGAGGTGTTAATATAGGAGTTGTATTTGTTGGGGGTAAGGAAGGGACCGAGACATTACTTGAGATAGAATCAAGGTGAATGTGTGTTCTATAGAGGTTTCAAGAGACGATGTGGATGTGGATGTGGATTCAAATATGGATGTAGATGTGGGGTGATGAGGGTATAGATGTGGGTGTAGAAGTAGATGTAGATATAAGTATAAATGTAGATGTTGAAGTATACGTGAGGGTATATGTTGGAGCCCGACTTAAGGTGTTGATTGTATGGGCATCATGTGCTTGAGATGTAAGAGGGTTTGTTTTGTTTCTCGGTGTATGATTCAAAAATGGTTACTTGAAAACATCTAATGGTTGATTAGGGGGAGCATTTGGATTGTCTAGTTGGAGGTCCCCACGATCGATAAGTCATTGCACTAAATCCTTAAAGGTATGACATTTCTCGATGTCATGACCGTGGACTTGATGATATTTGCAATAATAATCCTCACGATACCATACGGGTTTAGGATGTGAGTCATCAATAGGGTAGATGGGAGGAAGTTGGATAAGGTGTACAACCATGAGCTTGTCAAAGATGGAGTTGTATGATTCACTAAGAGGAGTATAGTTGGGAGGTGGTCGAGGTGCTCTTTGTGGAGGCTTGGTTTGAGATGTGGATTGTGAGGAATTTTTACGACGATAAAATTCGCCGCATTCTTAGATTTTTCATTGTGGGAAAATGGTTTTGTGAATTCAGCCTTGGGTTTATTAGAGAGCAATTTAACATGACCTTGCTTAAGGGAACGTAGTTCTAACTTGTGAGCCATAGTAAAAACTTCCTCAAAGGTTTCGAAGGACTGAATATGAAGGGTGGATGAATTTTTTTTGGTGCATGATATGGAGAAGAGCACAATCAATTTAGTTTGAGGATTGAGAAGGATAGTTGGTTAATAATTCCACGCCACCTAGTGAAAAAATCGGTAATTGATTCATCTTCAAACTATTTAATGGCATAAAGGTCAATGATGGCTATCTTACGCATTATGTTGATGGAGAAGTGTTCTAGGAAAATTGGTGTAAGTTGCGTGAAGGAAAAGAGGGAATGTTGGGGGATGCAATTATACCAATCTAGATTGGTACTAGCCAATGACATGGGAAAGGTAAGAAGCATAAGATCTTGATCATGTGCGATGAGGTAGCATGAGTGCCTAAAGGCACAAAGATGTTGTTGGGGATCTTCTTTTCTATTGAATTTAGAGAATTTTGGAATCTCCCAATGTGGAGGATATGGATTAACAGGTACATATGGATTGATGGGTTCATTATAGATTTTATCATAAGTAAATGTAATTTTGGGGCCCAAGGTAGTGGCCTCTAAGTTATCCATTCTACTCAAAAGCTTGCATAAGATCATTTGATGTATGAGGATGGGGAGTTGATTGATGTTGTTGTGGATTGTAGGAAGTAGATGGATTAGGTTGTGGGTAAGATTGATAATTTTTACGTAATTGGGAGTTTGTGGAGGTGGTTGATAGGGAGGAACATAATTAAAGGTTTGTGATTAGATGGGTTGTGAAGTAGGATGTGGTAAAGGGATGTAGTTAGATGGGTAAGATTGTGAAGGTTGTTGTTGAGTGATAGGGGGATTGGATTGGATTTGTGTTGGATGAGTTTGGGTATGTGCATGAGGTGGTTGGGATGTTTGAAGGGATTGATTGGGAAATATATGCCGAAATGTGCTTCAGAGTGAAGGTTGTTTAGTTTGAGTCAACTCCAAAGGGAGAGGTTGTGAGATAACAACATTGGTATGGACATGGGATGTTAAAAGAGGCACCGAGATTTGAAAGTGTTGCTCGGGTGGTGGAGGAGGTATGTTGGAATCTTAAAGGGTTTGGGAGGGAGAATTTATGATAACAATAGATGTGGAGGGAATAAGAATAGAGGATGTAGGGATGGTCATAGTGGTATTGATACGTGATAGATTAGGTGGGATAGCACCACTAATTGTGTGGATTGATGGGTCTTGGGGAACCATGATAGAGGATTCATGAGGGACATGTTCATTTTGGGATAATGTTAGCTCATTCATGGCCATAGGAAAAAAATGACGAGTTGAGAAGTGATGACTTCAATAGATTCAGATTGTGGGGGATAATTATAAATTTGTTGAAGAGGGGGTCCATCAATAGGGATGTTGGTGGATTTGTGAGCTAGATAGTCATGGAGGGCGATGAGATTAGCATTAAGGATTTCTTGAAATTCCAAGCATCCACAAGGGATAGTGGGGGGTCCAAGTGCTCCTAAGGAAGTAGTGGAAGGAGGTGTGGCTAGTCTAGAAGGGATGGAGTGATGGTAGACAAAAGGATTAGTTTCAATATGGGGATTTCCTTGAACCATATGAGGTTCATGAGGAGGAACCGTAGGAATAGTGGGTTGGGAGACCAAAGATGAGGTGATCAAATGTGTAGAAGAAACAAGATAAAGTATGGATGTTTTTTGTGAAGGGTTGTTTGAGGTGGGGATGTCATTAGAAGAGGTTGATTGTTCCATTCTCTTAGCTTGGGAATGAGTAACAACGAGAAATAAATAAATAAGAAAAATCCTATGCAAACTATTAATGCAACATGAAAGTCAAGCAATAGAATTTTGTTTATCTTTCTTATTTATTAGAATGTGAAGAGGGAAGAGGCTAAAAAAGGAACCTAGAGAAATGACCAATGTATGGATGGTTTTAGGGATGTTTAAGGATGGATCCCTCAATGTACTCAAAGGTACGTGAGGCCCGAACTGTGATGACTATGGTACGTGGCCCGATATGGGGCCTACCCCGCACTTCACACACCACAATGATAAGGATGTCGTGTATTTAGTTGATATACCAATAGTAGAAAACATTATTACATGACCATAACACCGTGGCGGGTTCCTTATTGGGTGATGAAATCCCAATAGCTCCACCTTGTAGGATTTTTTTAGATGTGTAGATTGTACATGTGGTTTTGTGTGCGAAGAGAATGTGAATGCAAAGTGTTACCGCCTAATTAAGCTATGTGATCAAGCAAACATGAAAGGTTTGTTTTAGATCCAAAGCCAAATATGACATTCGATGAGGAAAAGCAAACAAAGGAAGGGAAGAATGATGCAAGAAAAGGTAAATAACAATAAAAAAGAGGAACACCTAGATAATGATTTTCCTTTTTCCAAATTATACACGCTTTGTTGAGCAAGCAGTGAATTCCCAAACACACAAGCAAAGAACTCCAAATTGTAGAGTTAGTGGAACAAGGAAAATAGAATATAAAATGAAAATGAAAATGAAAAAGGAACTTACCAAAAGAGTAGGTAGGTCCCATGGGCGGGCTGAGAATGTTTGATGAGTTTTCTACTCCTGTTCTAAGTTAATGAAATATCATGCAAGAAAACAAAAAAATCAGGTATGGGAGGGCTTAATGCTACCTCCAATGTGTGATAATAATGGAGATGGAAGACAAGCATGTTAGGAATAATTAGTGTGCACATTATTATGTGCTAGCTAATGTTTAAATTAGTATTATTATTATGTTGGAAAATAATGTGAGTTGAGAAAACAACTCATGTAGGATTTTGGAGAGTGATTTTAGGGAAGGTTGAGTGAATGTAGGGTGAGGTAGTTTAGGGAATAAAGGTGGTTGAACTACCCACCTAGATTTAGTGGGAGAGGTTAGAGATCCTCTCCTTTATATGTGGTATGTATTATTGTATGAAATATGTTGAATTAAATTTTTATTGAGCGTATGCTCGTTCTCCAGATATGGGGTAAAACCCACATTTGGTATCAAAGTTGGTTTCTGTGAGACCTCTTTGTATCTCACCCCACTCATGCTTTGTTTGTCAAGTTGATTAAGGAAATGGGTTAGCAGATCCCACGGACCTCTGTGACCCCATTCCCTTCTTCTATGCCCATTCATTTGTTGTGAAGTCAAGCGGTGCAAATGAAGGACTAGTGGGATACCACGAACCTGCGTGAACTCTGGAGTTTGTAGCATCCACCCTTCTTGCATATTTGTCAACAACACTAGCAGATACCATAGACCTCACATCAAACCTGTTGGCATCCATCATTCATGTGCATCATCTTCTCTCTTACAATTTTTTCACTCTATCTCGTTGTATTTCCTCCATTTTGTTCATTGTTTTCATAAAAATCAGAAAATTAAAAAAAAAGGCATATATTGCTTAGTTTTGTTGATGTTTTCGGGTGTTTTGTAATTGGTTGGTGTGTGTGCTTCAACTTCACATGAAATAAAGGGAGTTACAGAATAATAATAGGGTAAATTTCAATCTTTTTAAAATCCAATTAAATATTGGATTTAGTCACACAAATTCTTATTCAGCCAATGCTCTTCCCTTGTTGTACTCTGGCGAGTTTTGTGTCTTATTGGTGGTTGGAAGCCCCTACAAATTCCAACCCAGTAGAGGAGTTTGTAGAGGAAGATGAATATGATTGTAGGAGTGTAGTATCTATACCATCCAAAGGAATTCAAGACTTTGACTGATTGAATGAGGAGAAGATCATGTCAATGTTTATTGATGTTGATCCATTCAATAAGAGCCAATCAAATCAATCTTCAAATCCTCCTACTCATCAGACATCTGCTTTGGATAATAGATGTTTAGATACACTAATAACTTCCAAGAACTCCTCCACTCCATTTGATCACAATAACATCAATGAGCCTTCAATGGAAGAGAAAGTAATGAATGTATCGGCCGGTTCAAAAGTGAGCCTAAGTAATACAGTGTCAACAACGGTGGCCAACCACTCCATGCCACCAAGACTGAAACGCCCTCATCATCAAGAATGGAACATGACCCAAACATGGATCCAAAATGGGTCAAATAAATTTTAGCGAATAGGCAATTTGCGTAAATATCTAGAGTAAGAAAGTTGTAATACATTTCAGAGCTTGAAAGAAATGTCAATGCCTTACAGACAAAAGTTTCGACATTTTCTTACCCTTTTCGATACTAATTTTGATTTGAATATTGCATTCGTTGTATCTTCAAACCCTACAACTCTCCCCACATAACAACTTGATGGAATCCATAGATCGATATTCTTTCTTGTAGTGGCGGCAGAGTCTAATTCGTGGCATGAAGATCCTCTAAATCCTATTCAACCATTTCTCCTGTTTTGCTAAACATGGTGGATAAGATTCTCCTATTTTTGGCTATTTATGGTGGACGCCTCACCCATTAACAAGATTGCAAATTCATCTCTCTCTCCTAAATGATGGTGAGACTATTTTGGGATAACACAAATCCCTAACCCTAAAATGGGTAAGGATTTTATTTATTTTTAACCGGTGAAAATTTATTATGAGGGAGATCATTATAAAGTGTATTCTTCTATTATGAAAATATAGGAGGTAATTTTTTGAAGGGGGAATATATTCCTATAGAGGAAAATACTTCAAAAAATTATAAAGGGTAATTGTACTTGGATGCATTATCGATGGAAATTGACATCCAAAGGATTTTTTTATTAAGGGGGAATATAAAGTGAGGAGATTCATCGACAACCTAGAAAATATCGCAATAAGCAATGAGGGAAACATTCATGCAATTGCTTTCAAGATATAACATTGTTTCCCTTGTGCACACTAAGGGGGAATGTTAGGAATAATTAGTGTGCACATTATTATGTGCTAGCTAATGTTTAAATTAGTATTATTATTATGTTAGAAAATAATGTAAGTGAGTTGAGAAAACAACTCACGTAGGATTTAGGAGAGTGATTTTAGGGAAGGTTGAGTGAATGTAGGGTGAGGTAGTTTAGGGAATAAAGGTGGTTGAACCACCCACCTAGATTTAGTGAAAGATGTTAGATATCATCTCCTGTATATGTGGTATGTATTATTGTATGAAATATGTTGAATTAAATTTTTATTGAGCTTATGTTTGTTCTTCAAATATGTGGTAAACCCCACAGGCACACAAATCCTTTCCACAAAGTGAGCTAGATGACCTGCACTACAAAAGAAAAGATTAGTGGATTATATGGTGGGATGCTGACCAAAGCCACCCCAAAAAATTGATGAACTTCCTAGGAAGGATGTGGCCCACTTGTTTATAAAATTGATTGGAAATAGTGGATAAATAACATACAAAAGATAATAATAATATATATATTTAAATATATGCTAAAACATAAATCATATAAATGATGTAATGATAAATTGAGATAAGAAATGAAAACCGATGGGGTTAACGATAACTCGAGATAATCGATGGTGACCGTAATAAAAACCGAGATCCAGGGTGTAAGACAGAAGAACACTAAGACGAGAAGGATCCTGGATGTTGTAAGGAACCGAGAAATTAATGGTAGAAAGGACATGATGTAGAAAAAATAGCTGAGGTAGATCGGGTCGATGGCGATCGGGGACCAATCGACGGTGACCAAGGCTAAATTAGGGTTTGGTGAGGGTTGATGGATGACAAATGTAGTATGAGAAGGAAACAAGGGTGGTTGATGTAGTTGTAGATCTCCAAAATGACTAATGGGCCTGCAAATGGTTGATGAAGAAGTGATGAAACAAGACAGGTCTTCCAACAATATCTAAGCTTCAGATCTCTCCAAAAATGGCTGATAAGGGCTCTTATATGGCTTTAATAGGTTAGCGGTAGCTCATAAGAAGACAAGAAACCTGTAAAATTTTGCTAGAAGCTAGATCTTCAAAGTTTCATCCTCCGAGAAAGGGGTGATAATGTATATATAGGGTCGTTGGTGCCTCGATAGGGTTGTCATTGACTGCAAAGAACCGTTGATTTGGCTTAGGCGGATGACGCACAACTCAAGACGTAAGGCCCTGTTAAGTGGTGATTAGGGTTAGAAGTTGATTAGGTGAGTTGGGTTGCATAGGGATGAGAAATGGTGGTTGGATGGTTGAAAACATTAATTTTAGGTAAGTGACAAGTCTAGAGAGGATAAATGGGAGGTTTACGAATGTGACTAAGGTAATAAGAATGTTTAGGGATGACTTAATATGATTAGGGTGGATAATGAGAGATGAAATAATGATGGGATGGGATTAAGCTATGAAAATAGAAATTAGGTGAAATAAATTTGATTTAGGAGGAAATGAGATTGTGGAAAGGGATATGGAAAGTGCGAGTATGCACAATGATGATGAAAAGGGAGTGAACACGAGACGGAGGGATAGTGAACCATATTTTGGTGTCTACATTTTAGTATCCTTAATTTTAGCTATATAATTAACAACCTTTTCATCAACCTTTCATAGGGGTTGTAAATAATTCCATGATTAATTTAATTATCCTAGAGAGGCGGATACCCTCATGCATAGTTTGCAATTGATCCCATGCATCAGCTGGAGATTCCATGCATCTAATATGCAACAAAAACTCATCTTTGATACTTTTTAATAATATGGACATAGCCTCTTGGGATTTTTGAGAGAAAACACTTAAGTTCTTAGGAGTAGCTTGTCTCCCAGTGGGTTTTTTCTCAACATCACTAACTAAATCCCATAGCTTTCTAGTCATAAGGATAGCCTTAATCCTAATTCTCCAAATAATGTAATTATTTCCATTTAAAAGTTGAGATTTATCCATGGAAAAACTAGAATTAGCCATTTTAAAGAAAACTTATCAAAATTTCAAAAAAATAGAGTGTTAGGTGGATTTTTAGAAGTGACATTTGATCTACTGAGTACAAAAGAGCATTCTACATCGATTAAAAATAAAATTACTTATAAATTGATATAAACACCCAAATAAGGTTCTAATACAAATATGGGGGTTTACAAAACACAAAGAAACAACTGCAAGAGGTCGCAAGGTACTAAGAAAAAAGATACGGCCTTTTGAAAAAATTGACAGTGTGATAAATCGAAACAATGTTCCACAGAAAATACAATCAAAAGCCACAGAATAAAGGAAAGTCTCATGCGAGACACTAAAAGTCTACAGAATAAAAGAAAGTTTAAAATGCAGAGGAAAACCTTCAAAAGAAGTTGTGAAACACAAAAACATCTTTGTGAAGTTCTTCAATGCAATGCATAAGGGGAGAATGCACAAATTACTTTTGAGGTCATAGAATAAGAACCCATGTAGCATATAAGAGAGTTCGGAATACTAAAAGTCCGCGTAACACAATGTAAAGCTGCATAACACATAGGTATGCATAACAAATAAAATGAAGCCGCGAGACAAAGAATTTGCACAATAAGAAGGTGAAAAGAGGTGGAACAAAGAAATAATGTCACGCAAGTCAAAAATGTTGTGGAAGACTTGGAAAAATCATGAAACAAAGAAATGATGTCGCACGAGTTTAAAAGGTCGTGGAAGACGTGGAAAAACCACATAACAAAGAAATGATTCTGCGCAAGTCAAAAATCCATGCAACACTAAAAATGCATGAATTATTCAAATAAGTTGTGTAACAACTATAAAATGGCTAAAAAGATGTAAAACATCCAAATAAGTCATGGAAGAATTAGAAATTGTCACAAAGGTCTGATAAACATAAAGGAAGGTGGTGGATGGTGAAAATCTGGAGACCTTGACACACAAATGGTTGTGGAGGCTAGAAACACATGCACAAGAAAGTTCTAATCTCCCTAAATTGATTTAACACTTTAGATCATTCAAATTCAAATTATTTTGGTGGGAATTGGAGTTTTGAACCTGATAAACTTGAAGCAAGTCACGAAGCAAGCTAGGGTTTCACATATTTGAAAATCTTCAAGTTTCTTCACACCTACAAATAAAAAACATCCAAATCTATCCTGCACATGCATAAACACAAACTCTGATACCATGTTAGGAAATTTAAGGGATAAATAATGTTACAAATTATAGATTTGTGACATAAATTACCAAAGACTATAGTTTATGAAGTGCAATAATTAAAAAATAGATTAAGATTTTTATATTGTAGATTACAGAATGCAAACACCATGAATATAAAGTAAATGAAGACAATGACACAAGATATAACTGGAAAACCTTGGAAGGTAAAAACCCATAGAAAATCACTTATCTTTATTGAGAATAAACTTTCACCCAACACTCCCACTATTTCTCTATCAGCTCGCTCATATGGCTCACATAAATGTTACCATCAACATGTGTAACTAATCTCTAATGAGATCACCTTGTTATATACAAGGTGGGTGGTCATGATCCACTCTTAAAGTTGACCCACTTTGTGGTCTATCATGCTTATATTTTAAATATAAGCTATAAGCCAAAAACATATAGTCTTTGGTAGGTTTCTAAAATAAGTAATTTCTCGCTTAATATTATAAACCCAACAATGTTTTCAAGTTCATGTCATATTATGTACATTATTTGTAAGAATTAATGTCTTGTTTTGACATTACATAATTAATGTTAGAAGTTAATTAATTATAATAACCTCTTATAACCCCCTTTACATCCTATTAGTAAATTTAACTCACTAAACTATTATAATCTAATAAGGGTGTAAAACAATAAACCCTAGGAGTTACTCAAACCCAACCTCATATGGGTTAGAGATTAGAAATGGGATTTCTCTTAATTCTAATTCTCTCTAGTGGTCTCTCATTCTTAATATTCATAATGTCATTTTCACAATGTTTCCCTAGAGTAAGAGTCTTAGGCTCTCATAGGATATACTTACAAAAAATTCTAGTTTAAGAATGAGGATGTAGAGTCTAGTTCATAAATTCAAACCTTCATACTTGATGATTTTGTACACAAAATTGGTGTTCTTTCTATAGTTCCATGGTGGAGAGACTGACATTGCCCTAACGCTATTCCATTTTGATAATACAACCCCTAAATTTTTATAAACTTCTTGCCCTCAACAAATCTATGGTGAAACTCTCAACCATCATTGGAAATAAAGGTATTTGGTTGATAGTTGGGCTAGAAGGTTTTTCTAATGCTCGTATTAAGCCCAAAAAATCTCATTTTCTTTAGTGTACCCTTTATCAAGTTTGTGAGTTGTTGGTAAATTCAATCACATGGGGGTCTCAAATTTCACTTTCCTGCTTGTCATTAGGTTGGAGCCTTTAAACACCCTTTTTCCCAAGGCTCAATCTATTTGGAAATGGATTCATACCTATTTTTAACCTTTTATTCCAAAATTCTTTACCGAAAAATGGTTCTCCTTAGGGACTTAGCCATGTAACTTACGAAATACATTTTTGGCAAGTATTTTATGCTATTTTTTATCATATTTAGAAGGATATAAATCATTATATTTTAAATAATGTAGTTATGGAAAGATATTTTTAAGCGACTAATTATCTACAATATTTTATTTTAGAGCCAAATATAGGTGGAGAAGATATGCTTGGAGGTGAATCTCCTATAGACTCTTTTGGACCACTTTGGGGAGTGCTCTATGTGATGTTAGTCGAGTGCTTCCGGATTCTCCCGACCATTTGTTGTTCTCCCTCATAAGGTCGTGGTTAGGGTTTTTGTCATCGCCGATCTAGGAGCATCCAAAGCTTCTCTACCCACTCTCATTTTCCTTCACACCTATCTCACCACCCCTTGCCTCTCTAAAGTGGTGGTGTGTTTAACTATCTCGGAGGCATTAATTGTGGTGATTGAGATGCTCCTCCATAGGAAAATTTTGCATTGGGCTCTCACCATTTCTCCTACTCGGTAGGGTGAGGACATTGAAGAAAGGCAACAAAATGATAGGTGTGATCCCATACTTTACATAGTGGCCCCTCTTAGTGTTAGTGGCTAGGAGGAAGCTTAATAGCCCCCTCCTCCACCTCCTCCGGCTACCATGTTTGTCATTATTGCCTAAGTGCCTTATTTTTATGTTCTTTGGTTTATGACTCTTTGGTTTTATCACTTTTTCGGCTTAAACCACACTTTTGTTATGTTTATAATTATTATACAACCTTAATCTTTGCATTGTATTGATGATCTTATCTAGTTATTGTCTCGAGGATCTCTCTATTTAATATGAATTATATTTTGGGGTGTCATTATTTACACCCATTTTTGTACGATTAACATTATACTATTATGTTTTTATTTATAAAAGTGTTATTTTCAATAAAAAAATAAAATAATAGCAATTTATTAACAATTAACAAGTATGAAAAAAATTACCAAACAAGTCTAGGCTTAACAATGCCACAAAAACAACTCTTCATTGCATTACTTACTACAATGTAACAAATTCTTTGTTATTGTTTTGGAATACAATTACATGTTTGGTGTTACAACATCATAGTCTCTTGTAAAATATAGTGTACCTTCAATAGATTCATTATTGGGTGAAATATAAATATATCAATTTGATGGTGATTAGATAGAGTGTATCAACAACTATTTATTACGCCGAAAGGCGTATTACAAAATGGGATGAACCCACCCATCATAAACACTAAAAATTTTGGAGGGTCGATATCCCACCGCAGGTGACATTGAAATATGGATGTTTGAGAGTTATTGATGCACTATGAAATGCGATTTGAAATGTACTTCCTGATGAAGGGTTTCTCAATTTTGGTGGCCCGCGTTTGGATAGAATGTTGTACAGGGGCATCTTACAACTTCAACATTTACTTTGCGGTCGTCAAAAACCTCTTCGCATACAACCAACAACATCTTGACACCATTTCCATTTTCAAAGACACTGGCAAATATGTGGGCATAATCTTTGGCATGTTGTATGATCGTTTCCCTCCATGGCTCATCTTGTTAGTCAGCGCCACCCATAATTTCTTAGGATACGCGGTCATATGGATGTTTGTCACCCGCCGATTAATTTTTCCTACCTTGTGGGAGATGTGTGTTTCCATCTACGTTACCATTAATGGGAAAACATATTATAACACAATATCCATTGTGACTTATGTCAATAATTTTATGGAGAACAAGGGAATTGTGGTGGGATTGATGAAGGGATGTTTGGGCCTCAACAACGTCATTCTCGTCAAGAGTATGGCACCTCCTTTTTTCCGGGGCTCGGATGGGTCTTCGTTCTTGATGGTGGTCGTCATTGGTCCTTCAGAGGCGTGTTTACTCATGCACATTATGCACAAATACTACCCACATAATTGTAGAAATGGGTATTCTAGTACCATCCTAAACCCGGCTATGGTGTCTGTACACTGTGGTTGTTTTAGCGTTGTTTCGATGGGTTCCACTTTACGGGACATGCATTCTTTATAGGTGAGTACTTTTATTATTCTAGATGAATTCCTTCGAAATTTTAATTTAAAATTTAATCCCCAATTTTATTATTGCTTTTTTAAAAATTTATTGAAACATGGGTGAGTGATGCTAAAACTTAAAATTTTCATAATAGTAACAAAAAAACTATTTTCTACTTTTTATCATAAAAATGATGGTACTTTGAAGAAAAATAAAGTTTCACATTGAAAGAGCTTTGTTCTGATTGTATGGGTAGTTCTAGGCTAATGGTAGGCATGATAAATAAATTTCTTAGTAAGAAACACCTTTAATCTATCACCTTTTTCTCCAGTTCACGTGTGCATCAAGTTCTATCAATCAATTCAAATTATGAACATTGTCGTGTTTTAATAGTTGAAATGGGTTTTGGGAATATTTCATAGAAAATTACCTCATAATTGCCATAGTATTATTTATTAATTGTTTGATTTTATATAATATTATATAGTTATTATAATAATAGTTAATAGTCGTCGAATTTTTACACAATAATTATGTAAATAAACTTCCAATTTGATAATGGTTCACACATTTTTCATAGTTTAAGTAATAAAACATTTACAAAATTTTGAAATAATCATATCTTCCTAATATTAAATGTAAGCTGTCATTTTTAATATAAATTTATATACAAAATATATTAATATGCATAAATATATATTAAAAATTATTAAATAATTGTTAATCAACCCAAATGTCTACATCCTTTCCCAACGATGCATTAACATCCACTTTAATGTGGGTCATTGCATCTTCATATCTTCTCGCTATGGTCTTTCCATATGACGTGTCACGCGTTTTAACCCAAGGATTGAGGTGATGTGTCGTTGGTTTGAAATATAGGGGAAAATTATCTATTATTGTTACTTGTCACATTATATGCTTGTAAGGTAGATAAAACCCTTCCTCAATTTTATATTATTTATAGATATTGGTGTCAAGAGGCATTGTCATGGAGATCTAGGTTGTTCACAACTTTTCAAGGTAATGGTCGTTAAGCTTATCGAGAATTCAGTATGTGACTTTCCGATATGGTTGGAGCTCTTAAGGTAGTCTAGAATGCCCTCGACAGTGAAGTTGAGGCGTTGAAAGGCAGTCATCTTCTAGATGCCCTTGTCATGCTCACCAGAGTGGTTTCCATAGATGTTGTACCCCTTGTGTTTGTTGTGGAAACAATAGGTGTTGACTATTAGAATTAATAGGTGCAAACACAAGGACAACTTACATTACCAAGAACAAAGGGCCGGGATTATTTGTGCGGGGAAAATAATAGTCGGGCCAAACTCCAAATACAAACCCCCCTCTACAGAGCCCCAGATTTCAGGTAAAAACACTTTTGCTTATAATTCTAATTTCAAACCATTAAAGGGCATGCATTAGTGAAATGTTAGAAGGATAATTTGAAAATCACCAAGTGGTGTTATTATCAAAGAGTTGAGGGATCATCCTTGTAAAAACACTAAGCCACAACTGATTTCTTTTATTTCTAGTATGTGAAATTTGTGACATAATGGATCCCATCAATATATTTCTGCTCTCTTGGAAATTAAAGAGCTTTTGGAAGTGGGTAATATGTTGTGGAGTGGACCCAGACGATGCATTCCCTTACAACTCTATTTAGTAGAGAAAGTTACGTTATTGGATACAATGCCCTTGCCATTTTACAATTCAAGCTCATTATGTTTGAAGCTTGTTCCTATGAAAGGAGGTAAGAAACTAAGAAATTATACTAATGTCCATCAATTACAAAAATGGGTCAATGCCAAATGGGACTATAAAACTAAAGGTAGATTAAGAAATAATTCAACTTTTTTACTAACCTCTGTTGAAGATCCTATACAATCTATGTTAGTATAGGATTTATTTTCCTCGCTTTATTTGTATTATCCTACTCGGGATATTCCACCTCACTTGGAGTTTCCCTACACTTATGGGATATACTTTCTTAGGTGTACACTTGACTACACTATTTTAGGTGTTGGTTACCACTTGATTACATTATTGTAGGTGTTGGTTACCACTTGACTACACCATTCTAGGTGTTGGTTACCACTATTCTAGGTGGAGATTGCCATGATTCTAGGAGGAGGTTACACATTCACCTCTTATATGTACATATCTTGCATTATTCTATTTGATTGTATTGAGTTAGAGCTAATTTTGTGTTATTACAAGTATCTCTAATGTATTTTTGTAATTTGGGTCTTGTATGCTTGTCTTGTTCATCTTGGAGTAATTCACGTCTCACATTGTCCACCTATGCATTCTTGAACCAGTAGATCCATGGCACTTCTATGATAAGATATGGACTATAAAAAATACAATTTGATCCATAAAGATTATAGATTAGGATGGATTTTTTCAAATTCAAATGTGTAGAAAATCATATTCCTAAGTGTACTAGAGCATCTTTAATGAGAATCAAGCTCATCAAATTGTATAAATTATTCATTTCATTGCACTTAATGGAGGGTTAAATCATCTTTGCATTTACCTTAGGAGAGTGAAGCATCATGTGTTTTGAAGATAAAATTATTTTTCATTACATAGCATACTACCATAGAGAGAGGGACTAATGTTTTTGTTCTTCTATATGCCTATTTTGATTGTTAGGTGATATGAGCTTACCTGCACGTCACATGGTAAAATCTATGAAGGATGGCTTCACGTCCCTAAATAGGTTGAATAAAGGATAATCAAATGCAAGAAATTCCAATTCATCTAGGTCTGTATCATGGGGAGGGACAAATTTTATCATAGGAGAACATGACAATATTGCATGAAATTCAAACATTATCATGCAATTGTGGATGTTGATAATTGTTCTTTTTTCCTACACCCATGATTTCAACCAATGTTTACATTGTAGTTATGGGTATTTTTTCTCTTATAATCCCTCCACTAAGCACATTAAGTTGGCATTGTCCAAAGGCCACGATCACAATTCACAAAAGGGACGTTTAGGAATGTAATTGACAATTTCACAGGTATAGAAAAAAGTTCCAGGATGTTAAGGTTCAACCTAAGAAATGGCATTTGTCCATGGTAGATGTATGACATGTAATATGTATTTTGTTTATATTTATCCACGATTTTTGAATAAACCACCTATATAATTTTTGGAGTGCTATAGTAATATTGATTGTTTTGCCCATACAAAAAGGGAGGGAACTAAGAAAAACCATATCTTTTAATAACATCAAAGTTTGAGCACTATTAGTCGTTCATTATATTAGTCCAAGTAATAATATATATTATTTTCTCTTAAATAAGTGTAACTCATACAAGCAAATCATAAATGATGTAAATTTTATATACAAGTAAATTTCTCTCTTTTTCTTCATTTAGTCAAAAATGGAGTGAAGAAAATTGCTAGAGAAAGAAGAAATATAGAAATAACTTGCATTCAAGCCATTGTGTGTTACAACCACCCCCAACACTTGAGGAAGTGCAACTCCATGTTGGATCAAAGTAGTTAAAATAACAAAATTATGTTTTGATTTCATTGAACGGGGACTTGTAAACATGCAAGCTTCAATTATTAAATTTGTATTAAGAAGAATTTACATTGAGATCTTTTCTCATTTTGGCAAAACTTTGTGATCTTTTTGAATATATGACAAAAGCTAGATTGATATTAGTGAGAGGACATTCAGCTACAAAGACACTAACATTTTTTAGTTTCTAATTTGGTTTCTTCATAGAGTAAAATTATAATAACATTCTTCTATATTTATGTGTTAGGAAAAATTTAAAAACCATCTATTTTAGGTATCATTATTAAATTTATTTCCACATAAAGAAGAGTGAAGCCAATGCTTATGATGTATCATAAAGAACAACTATATCATGTAACATCACCAAAGGTTGAGCACTATTAGTTCTACTCTGCAAAAATTATTTCTATGATTGTAAAATCCTCTTTCATTCAAAAAATAATCTTGTATTGATTGGTAGGCTTGGCTTGTGGAACAAACTCACTCCAATATACTATGATTCTTATGCCATTGTGAGTGGCCCTCTTAATAACATAATAGTTGATTAGTTGTGGGGTGAGTACTACAATGTAACTATACAAAAATAACTTTGTTCAATTGTGTCTAAAACAATCAAGCCTTACAAAACATTTTAGATATGCCTTTTAGTGCATCTTGCAATTGCATCTATGACTTTAAAATCTAAATTCATTCAAAA
The DNA here is from genome assembly GCA_018340775.1 of Taxus wallichiana var. yunnanensis. Lineage (NCBI taxonomy): Eukaryota > Viridiplantae > Streptophyta > Pinopsida > Cupressales > Taxaceae > Taxus > Taxus wallichiana. Next base: position 151,637,513 of record CM031233.1, read on the forward strand.
ACTTAATCCCACATTAGTTGGTGCCTTGGGCATTGCCTCAATATAACATGATTGTTTTGTCAATGGGTGAAACACTTCATTCAATGTGAGATTCTTATTAATATAATGATTCATAGGTTGTGAGGTAAGTATGTTTTCTTTCTTGGCCTTACCCCTCCTCTAGAGTGTTTTTATACCAAAAAGAATGCCATTCACTTATACCTAAAATAAATTTTCCTTACTACACCAAGCCATTTATGCCTTTCAGTCCATCTTGGAAATGCTAGAACTATGACTCAAAAATCTTCATTTATTCAAATAAATAATCTCACATTAATTGATAGGCTTCATCTTCTCCAACATATGAACCCTAATATCCCTTTAACCTTATCCTATATATTATATTTAATTGGATGATGAATATTAGAATTCAAATAAAGAATATCTTGCTAAAGAATTTTATAGATTGTAATGGACAATTTGTTGGTGTTCTTAAAATATGAAATTGAATAAGCATGTCAGGGAAGAGAATTTTGATAGAGAAGATGGATTCCTTGTAAGGATCCAAAACATTCTCCTTCATTGAAACCTCCTTGTTTTAGTGTCTTTATGCCAAATAGGTGATTGTAGGCTTGCAACTAAATTTGAAGAATCAATCTAATGAACTACTTCATAAGAACATCATTTTTTTTTCAATTTGAGAACTTTATATTTTATTTAATATTATTATTTGTATCACTATACTTGTATTTTCTCTTTGTTGCTCAAAGTATACCATCACATTTTACATTATGTTTCATTAGTATAACATTAGAAGATTTTACAAAAATATTTTTATCATTATCATACATTTCATACAAGATATATATAAGAAACTTGATTGAATTGTTAAATATCATTATCTACCATATCTCGTTTTCAAGTATTGAATTGGATACAAGATTGATTATTCACATAAGAAGAAATAATTTTCAAAAATCATGTAATAATTATGAAGAGTGATATCTAGGTTGTATGCACATAATTTGAGTCATTTATAGATACACCACTATTCGAATCTTCATATGCTTCTAAAGAGTGTAATACAATATGTTTAGCTAACAACATTTTTCCTTCCAAAACATATTTATATACTTAGATTTTTTTAAATCTCCTTCTAAAACACATTTAAATACTTGGATGTTTGAAATTCTTTTCTCGAGTATTCATTTTCAAGAAATATATTGGTTTCGTTATTTTCAATCCCATTTATATTATCAATCATAAACCCCTCTTCAATTACACATTAGATGATGATATATAATTGTTTAAAATTTAGAGAAATTCTAGCTTTATTAATGCTTTAAGGAGTTGTAGTAATTTTTGTGGAGATAGTTATGACTTAAAGTTCTTCTAGAGTTGGGAGGTTGTTCCAAATGATTGCTAAAACATTATTCTTAATTTAAACTTTTCAAACTTATCTTCCTATATTCCCTTTCTTTTATTTATTTTGCTTCCCCTATTGGTGTTTCCATTGCTTCTTTGAGGTGCAATTGCTAGTGGAATAATACTGAGATATACAAGTTCGACGATTAGCACCTTAAATATGCACACTTTGACATTTAAATTTTTTAATTACTTTTCAAAGAGTCATAACGGGAACATATTTGTGACTTCTTATGGGATACGGTCCCTTTACGAATCAAGTGGCGGTCTGCCATTGAAAATTATATGTAATGTTGTTACCTTTTCTACACCGCCCTTAAATCTAGTTGCTTCTTCCATTGCCCAAATTTTGTTTGATGAAAAGTAGGACATGTGGGTAAAAATAAGGATATCCATAGTACACATTTGCAAAAAAAATTGCCTCAAAATTTAGTAGAAGCATTCCAAGATGTATGTGGTTGTAGTCACAAAATTATGCACTTTAGACATTTTATTTATCCCGGTCTCATACTACTATTTATAAGGTTATTGAGTAAAGAAAGTACTAATTAACCCCCGTCCTTTGGCCATCTTGTTTATTTTATTTCGTAATTTGCGACCTATTGCACCCATACACCCAGTCATTTCCGGACATTCCGAGTTATTTTAGCCTCACTGGGTGCCCATGGGCGCCCGATCCTTCTAAAGCACTTTCTCACCTTTTTTGGGCCTCTTCTAGCCGTTTTCATATTTATCTTTCTTAGGGTTGGCCTTTTCTGAGGTTAATTATGAAATTAGAGCAACATAACCTTATAAATATAAAGTTACGAGACCATAATGAGGGACCTAGCTCCATACACTACTATCACTCCATCTAGAGTTGCATCCATCTATTGTATTAACATCCACATAGCTCCATCATCAAGGCACAAACTAGGACATATGCATCACACTTCATAGGGGGAGGGATTCTATTCTATTTCATGCACACATTCTATTACATTTTCTACATTTAGCTATTGCTCATTATTTCACAAAGTGCGACTAAAACAAGAGCACCTAGGGCACGACATGCACACACACACACACACCGAACTACATCCAGGGTCTGAAATGTAGTGCAACGCTTAGTTAGTAAGCCCATTGTTGTGGTAGCTGAGGTCAGTTTGACCCATTCATTTGCATCTTTTTAGGGTTTTGATGTTTGGATTTGTGTTTTCTTCATTGTAGGGTTTTTAGTGAATCCATTGATCTTGGTGCGACTTCAGAGTGACAAAAAGGGAATATTTGCGACACTCTTCCGACCCAGAAAAAAATTCGGATCACGAAAAGGCTGCGAGGACTACAGAGCTTAGATCGGGATCGGAGCGACCGAGGGCACCCTAGTCCCTTCCTTGGGTGCTCTTGTTTGCCCTTATCCGATAATCGCACAATTTTTTGAGCATGGTTACAATAGTCTGTACTTCCATTTTACGGAGTGTTTCATTTCAAAGATATCCTCGGCATCATTGCGAACCAACTAAGTATTTTATTTCTTTTATTTTACAATTAGGGTTTCATACTTTTGTGCTTAGTTTGCTTGGGTATACATTGTACTTAATTGTTCATTTACTTACTACTACAATAACATCATATTAGTCTAGAATATTCATATTTTAGTTAATCAATAACATGCTTACAATCCTTAAATTGCAACATCAACGTTAGGTAAATGAGTTATCCAAATGGAAAAACACATAAAAATGATTCACATTGTATTAATAAGAGGGAAAAGGAACTAAAACGAATGGAAGTTATTGGACTTGATACGAAGGGCGAGGAGAAAATGAGGATTCGCGTCAACACGAAAGATATGTGAACAATATACTACATTTTTTGGATAGGTTTCCTTGATAGTGAGAGTGGGGTGTTCGTGCGTCATTTCACCATTGTGATAGTATGTTTTGAAGTGACAATAGTCTTTTTGCAATTTGCAGGAATTTGTTGCAGTGCCGCTTTTCATGCTTTGCCTTTGGACTTTGGAAGCATGCAAGCCTTTGCAAATGCATGAGAATTCGGTGGTAGATCGATCATCCTTGTTAGTGACCTAGGTCAACTTCCACTGTCATGGACATCACCTTGTATGTAACCCACTCTTAGGGCACCACACTTTGAGAGGGCTTCAAACTTACGCCTCGTTGCAAATAGTTTTCCATCAACATGGTTCCAGATTAGAAATACACTTCCTTTCACCGATTACTCCTCAACATCAGCAACACAGTTCCTCTCTTTGAGGACAAGGAGCTCTGATGTCATGAAGGCTCGATTCTTGCACCTCACCGTAAGAAATTTAGAGCTTCAACAACTCCCCCATTTATTTACGAAAAAACCCTTGTCGACCACCACAATCTCAATATGTTGAAATCTTTGAATGTTCTAACTTCTTGTTCGATTCTTGCACAAAGCACTAGTGATTTGAGTTATTTTAGGGGGCTTGATGACGATCAATCGAACACAAAAATCTTCTTTCGCATAAAAGAAAAATTCATGCTTACAGCTAACTTGTGGGTAGAGGTTGGTCTTGTAAATGGTTCAACAAACAAAATTGTCGACATTGTTTATGATGATTCCTCAACACCACCGGAATTGAATTTATTTATTGTCCTCAAATTTGACAGATACATTGGGCCATGTAGGGATACCAAAATCCCCGACATGTTCATGTACCACCTATTTCAGAAGGAATCATAGACAACTACCAATCAAAATGGCTCGGGCTTTAACTATCCACAAGTCTCAAGGTCTTACTTTGCAGAAAGCCACTATCGACATTGGTGAAATCGAAAGACAAGGTCTTACCTTCATTGCTATCTCTCGGAGTCCCCTCCCTTGTAAATCTGTGTGTTTCTCCTCCTTTATGTTTTGAATGATACTCATAAAATGGCTCGTAACCTTCTACTTCATGTGTAGAAAAAGAAGAGGCTTAACTAAATTTCCTCGCCCCTTCCTCTCACTTCAAGAAAAACAAAAAAATCTCTTCAAAATAAGTATGCTCTTCATGCTTCGTGTCAAGTACAATATTTTAGATTGGAATTTCATTTTGTCATTCGTTATAAATATCTACATATGTTTCTAGCTTTTTTCTAATAGTTTATCGCTCCTTCCCTCTACATGTTTAAGATTCGTTCACACTATGGTTTCTTTTTCTCACCACTAAATTCTCAATTTTCTTTATTAAATTTCTCCACTATTTTTCCCTATGCACAATCCCTTTCGACGTTGTCATTGCATTCCTCGCTAGTAAAAATAATGCTAGCGCCTCAACAATTGCCTACTTTGAATAGGCCTTAGTCTGACCCTCCCATTAGCCAATGGGATAATTATAGTATATTCTATTATTGAATATTTATTAAATATTATAATGGTGCTCTTCACACGTGGTTGGATATACTTGATGGTACGGATACTCATCCAGGCCTTTTTATTTTTTTAGGGCACAACACATAATCTGGGACACCTACGCCACTTTTGCACAAATTATTTAGTCGACTCAAACTAAGAGAAGGAAAATTTTCCACTCAACTCATTTTACGTAAGTAAAGTCGATTAGCATTTGTCAAAATGCACAGAGAAGAGTTTTATAGCTCCGGATTATGAGCGGGCTTGCTGTGTGGAAGCTCGCCATAGGACTGTGGAGCGGCAGGTAACTGCAAAAGGAGAAGAAAAAACATTTCATTGTATAGTTTATCACATTTGAAGAAGCCGAAAGAGGAGAGAAAAACAGTAGATTCAGATATTTCATTTTTTTGAGTTTGATTCGGGGAAATTTATACTGCACATGAGCACTGTGGAGCACATAAATGCAAAGGTATGGATTTTATTGCTGTAGCAAAAAATAATATCATAAACCTAAAACCTTTTGTAATTAGCAATTTATTCATCGTCAGCGGCCACGAATTTTCTCCAGGATAATTTATAAGTAGCAATTTATTCATCGTCAGCGGTCATGAATTCTCTCCAGGATAATAATAATAAATCATCTCGCCAGAGGGGTGGAGGGATTCGAACCCCCGACCACAAGAATAAGAAAATTAGGGTTCAAAAGGCGGAGGATGATGAAGATGACGCCCTGCCAATTGGGAAGGTTTTGATTAGAAAAGGAGTTAAACCCATCAAACGAAAAGCGCCAATTTCCAATACCCACATCGAGATTGAGAGCAAAAGTGACGACTCTTCATTGCCCAATGATTCTAGGGTTTCTAGGGTTTCGAGGTTTAGAGAGGGTGATATGGTATGGGCAAAGGTGAAGTCACATCCATGGTGGCCCGGCCAAATTTTTAATCCTGCGTTTGCTACAGCCACGGCCAAGAGGTCCCGTAGGAGTGGACATGTTCTTGTGGCATTTTTTGGTGATGCCACTTTTGGATGGTTTGTTGAGGCCAATTTGATACCGTTTGAGCCCACATTTAGGGAGAAATCCAAGCAGACGGTTTCTAAGAGCTTCATCGAGGCTGTTGAGGATGCTGTGGATGAACTGCACAGGCGTGCTGCATTGGGATTGATGTGTAATTGCCGGAATAGCTTTAATTATGGTTCAGCTAGGGAGGGTTATGTCGAGGTTTTGGTGCCAGGGTGGGAACAGTCTGTTGTTTATCCTGATAGGCTGGTTGAGGAAGCTAGGGCTGGTTTTAGGCCTGGGCAGATGGTTGATTTCGTAAAGAGAATGGCTGTGTCCCCTTGGAGTGGGGAGGACAGGACTGTTGGGGGGATCAAGTATGCTGGTGAAGTAAGGGCGTATCGAGCGGCGACTGCTGTCCCGGTGTCTGCTAAGTATCGAGAAGACTTGGGGTTTATACAGAAAAGGTCCGAAGGCCTTTTAGAAGTCTACGATGTTGCCGTTCAGCAATTGCCCGTTTCTGCAAAAGGTAAGGTAGAAATGCTGGGTTTTTTCATATTTTGCTTTGTATTTGGACAGATTTGTTTTTCAATGTCAAGGATGGGATGTATAGGATTAAATGTTCTACCAAACATTGGTACCAAAATTTATGGCCAGGATGCTGAGCCAAATATACGAAGGAGGAGTACCTACTTTTACGATTGGCTCTTTTCTAAAATGATTATAATGTGTATACATTTCAAACAATTGAAAATTTCATTATAGAGATTTAAATACACTTTATTTATTTGTGATCATGTGTCATGTTTCTGGTGGATGGATTAAAAGTGCCAACTGAATTAATTCATTTTTTCTTGTGTCATGGGTGACATATGGATCACACTGACGTTCTAATTGTAAATAATTTATGTCAATTATTTGGTTTCTATCTTTATTATCAGCCATTAACTCTTAAAGAATGCAGTTGCATGCAGATACATGTTTGGTTGCCTTGTTGCTTATGAATATGTAACTCTTAATGACCGCAATTGCATCCAGAGATGTTTTGAAAATGAGAACCCGTGGAAAAAATCTAAAAAAATGATTGAATACTTAGATTTATATCAATATTGTAGGGCACCGACAGTTTCCTACAGTCGGTCTGTGTGGGCACTGATTTCTTATTTTTAAGTCGCCATTTTCCTTTGCATCTGTTAACCATTATGTTTTTAAAACTCTCTTGTATCTGCTTTGGATGCATGCAAATGTTAATTCAATTACCGTTAATGGTTAGGACTTTTGGACTAGGATTCTTGCTCATTTAACTTTACCCTTAGTCTACATATAAAAGGCATGACACAATTTCAAGTTCTTGATTATAAATTTGTCTTTATCTATCAGATATTCTAATAAAAACATTGTGTTGGTCATGAAAAACTTTTGGTTTGGTCAAAGCCTTTTTAATGATTTCATCTTATCTTAGCCATGTTTTCTGAGTTTATCGAAGGGGCATACATTATTAAATTGTAAATGTCTAATTTGATTTTGTTGAGAATAGCTATCTTTTCTTGACAAATTTTGTATATTGTCTTTAAGATGTATAAGCTGTCACTATTTATCAGGTATCCAGAGGGAGCCAGTGGCCCGGTTCTCTGTAAAGGATCAGAATGGGCATTCTGAACCGACTGATGGAGAACGGATGTCTATTGTAGAAGTTCAAGCTAGTGAAAAGGAAGACACATATTTGTTTAAAAGGAGGGATGTAGTTAATGAAAAGCAATATCGTGTAATTGGAGGGTCTCTGATGAAAGGCATAAAAAAGTTTGAAATTGATCAGGAAACTACATTGTTGGGTGATGCAGACGAAGCAGGTGATGTTAGCAATTATTTATTTAAGAAGAGAAACCAGCAAGTGGAGGGCAAGGCCGTTGACAATAAAGCGAGAAGGAAGAAAGCAGAGCAAGGATTGCGTAGGGAACCACATGGTCTTGAAGAAGTAAATAAAAGAAAAAGGGAAACCAATGATCAGACATCTCATCTGGATGAGGCCCATGCTGTTGAGAATAAAGAAGAAAGGAAGAAAGCAGAACAGGGATTGCCCAGAGAACAACACAGTATACAAGAAGTAAAGAGAAGAAAAAGGAATCTACTGATCAGACCTCATATCGAGATAAGGAAGCACAGACTGTTGATAATAAGGAAGGAAGGAAGAAAGCAGGGGAGGGATTTTACAGAGAAAAACACAATCTACATGAAATAAAGAGAAAGAAAAAAATAACCACTGATATGACCTCACATCTGGAGAGACGGAACAGTGCAGATAAGCACTCTTTGAAAAGAAGGATAAGTGAAACTGAAGCATTGAAAGATTGTGCTTCAAATACTGATCGAGAGATTCCTCAAAGAGTTCGTCTGAAATTTGATTCTGATGATTCAAATAAAGAATCCTTCTTAATTAAATCTATAGGAAGTAGTGCTCCTCAGATTGAAGCTACGAACAAGGTGCCAACATTATTGCCAAAGAAAAAATATAAGAAGACTGTTCAGGTTGGTGCTGAATCTGAAGAAACAGCTCAGATAGGACAGACAGAGGCATTTGTAGGATCCCTTTTGAATACAGAACATGAGACTCATGATGGAGTTAGTAATGTATCAAGAAAAAAAGATAAGGCAAAGAATGAAGCTTCTGTAAAAGACAGTGTAGGGAGGAGCAAGGTTGCTGGAGTCATATTCAACAAAAGTTTGCCTAAAGAATCATCGAAGAAAAATTCTGCAAAACCTGTACACATTGGCAAGGATTTGACTGGAACTGTACTGCATGGGAAGGTTGCTCCTAGCAATATCTTATCAGAGAAGGCCATTGAAGGTGGTGGAGAGGGCATAACTAAAGATGGAACAGTTCATGAGAATCACACAGCAGATTTGGGAAACAGTAAGTGGGATGCAGTTGAAAAAGAAGGAAATATCTTATGTGCAAGACTAGAGGAAGGAGTTTCAACAAAATCAGATCAGTTTGAGGTGGATGTATCAATTGGGTTGAGAAGTGTGAAAGAAACATTAGCAGATGCTGGGAATCTCTTATATTCAAATAACGGGGCTCAGGAAAGTGAAGTAACAGCAAATGAGGATATTCAAAATATAGATGATAGTGCCACTCTGATGAATAATGAACTGCAATATGATGCATGCCATGATTCCCATTTGGAAGCCATACATTCAAATGATGGCGGTAATTCGCGTCTTGAGAAGAAAGCTTCTTGTGATAACTTTAAGATTCCGAGTATTGCAGAGGGTCAGGAATAGATAATTCTCTCAAACTTGTATCAGAAAATACCAACGAGAATCTTCTCAAACTGGATGATGTCATTAAGGGGCAAATCAGGAGTTATGATGAAGGAGAGGCCTCCCAAGTATCTGAAACACATTATGTTGATGGTAATTCTGTTATGTTTGATGTTGAGAAATCCAGTCCAGGGATAAAAGAGGATGTTGATAATGTTTGTCTAGCCTCTGAAACAAGCACAGATGTTGGACATCGGTTGAGCAATGAAACCAATGTTGTTATTGGCACAGCTTTAGTATTTGCTGGTGAAGTAGTTGAGGTTGTTTGCCAGAGTCCAAAGCTTAAGCCTATATCTGATCACATAGTTGGGAACAAACAAGAAGGATTTAATAGACTTGTGATATCAGCCTCGTCAGGTGTAAAAGAGCCATGTAGTGACAACAGTCAGCCAATGCCATCTACTGTCTCTAAGCATGCTATGAACTCATTGGACAAGCTAGCAGTTGGAGATGTGTGTACAGATATATATGATGGCAATCATGATTCTCATCCTGATAGAAGGGGCGAAGCTAAAGAGGATGATCAAGGATGTTCATCCTTACCATCAGGTGAAGATCAAGGTATTGAGTGTTTTGCGTAGAAATGTCGATTCAGGGTTTCTTCTTCATCAACTGTTGAATGATTTAAGGTCCATTGCAATAGATCCATTCTATGGCATTAAATGGGGTGGCCAAGTAGATTTAAACAGGGTGTTTTTGAGATTCAGGTCCTTAATGTATGAGAAAATTCAGGATTTATCATATATTGCAGACACATCTCTGAATGGTTTGCCTTCTATTGGCATTGAAACAGAAAATGAAAATAAAGAGAACAAAGCAGTTGAAAGGCCTTTGATGTCTTTGTCAGGTTATGTGGAGGCCAATGGTAAGGATGCCTCTGATAATGCAGTTATTTGGTCAAGATCAAGTGAGGCTGAACAGGGCACTGCCTTCAACATACAGCCTGTTACTAAGCTTTCCAATAATATGAGTCAAACCAATGAAGCAGGCTCTCAAACAAATGAAAACAAGAAAAGAAAACTCGATGCTCGGTCTGCTGACCATTCAAAAAGTTCAAAGCAGGCATACAGTTCTCCCAAGAAGTCTAGTTCAAAAATCAGTGCAAAAAGACATTCTGGCATTTCTGGAAGGGATTCAAGAGAGTCGGTTCGACATAAAAGAGGCCCAGCCAATCATCTGATTCGCGTAAAACTCCTGAGGAGCCAATGGCACTCTCCATGAAATTTCCACAAGGTTTTGCCTTGCCATCAGAAGCACAGTTGAAAGCACGTTTTGTGCGATTTGGGCAATTAGATATTTCAGGAACTAGAATATATTGTCACACAAACTGTGCTCGAGTTGTTTTTAAGTCTATGTCTGATGCAGAAGCAGCTTTCAAATATGCAACTAAGAATAGCTTGTTTGGTCAAGCGAATGTGAAATTTAAGCTTAAACAAATGTTTCATCCAAAGGAGGAGGCTGTTACACTGCAGGGCGGTCTTGAATCACAGAACAGAGGATTTGAGACATTACAGGGTAGTGTTGAAGTGCCCAAAGAGGTAAAACTTAGTGAAGAAGTGCCTTCCCCAATGCCAGATGTGAAGTTCAACATGTTGGATGCTAGTATTCGAGACGAACCTCCTCAATTACCAGATATTGAGATGCATGATTTGTGTCCATTGCTACCATCTGATAGACCTAGGATTGAAGAAACATCTGATGATCCTCCTTCACATGAGGCTTACCCATCACCATTAGTCCAGTTGAAATCCTGCTTAAAAAAGCCTGATGAATCAGGGAATAGTAATATTAAGGAATCTACCCGTGTAACTTTTCTCCTAGATAAAGAGCATAGGCATGATATACATGATATGAAAAATGGGTTTTCTCAAATTGAAAGTTGTCGTGACTCTGTGCCGCTTGTAAGCCCCTCTCATCATAATGCAATAGCACCTGATCCACCAGATATTTCCGGTCAAATGATGTACCTTCTGAAGAAATGTAATGAAACAGTTGGTGACATTAGAAGCTCTATCGGATATGTACCATATCATTTATTCAGTTCTAGTTCTTGAGGAGACTCTTTTGTAAAGAAAGCATCACATCCTCATAAGTTGTAGTGTATACTGATGGTTTGCCTTGGCAATTTCACCAAAATACTAAGGGACTTAGTACAATTATCCAACTTTTCAGAATGACTTCTAAAATTGGAAGTTTTCCTAGAAAGCAGCTTGGAGTTTTTTTGCTAGAGTTTTTCTTTTTAGCACAAGAGAAAAGGAGTTTAATTGGTCTTTAATTTGTTTCTCCTTTTAATCAATGATGCCTGTGGTCATGCTTTGGAGGTTGATTTTTACGTGCATGTATTCGATGTGATATATAACTTGATTTGGTAAGAGACTTTGTTAGCCATATACATATTAGGTGAAGAACAGTAAATTTGCACGTTTTGTAGCATTTATCTTTACATCTAACATAAACGCACCCGGTTAATGGAAATGTGGTATGATAAGTAAATCAACCCTGGTGTATAATTATGATTTAAGAAATAATGTTTTTAAGGACTTCACAGGGACCATTGGAATCTTAATCAAGATTTATCGTAATAGATAAGTAAAAACTTTCATTGGAACTGGTCGGAACATTTCTTAATTATGCCATGTTAGAGAAATGCTGAATTTCAGGAGATTTTAGGCCAAAAATCACCATATATCAATGTTTGTGACTCATGAAAGTAGTCAGTTAAGGGCTTTGTAGTGGCCAGCTCTGTGTTTAGTATAAACACACAGGCATGCAAGCGGAAAAGAAAATGTAGTGACTTGGTCCTCCTAAAAACAGGGGAGTATTAACACAGTTGGGTCATTTGACTGTGGAATTATTGTTTTCGACTCTGCTTGTTTTGTTGCACGAAGGCAAGCCTTTTCCTCAATGGCTGAAAGTTAGACAGTAGTATCACTATGATGGAGGATTATGATTTACTAGCCACTATTTCAGATGAGAGTATGTTCCACATAAAATCACTTCGATAAGAGAAGGCAAATTGCATCATATTTAGTTCCATGCCGCTCGAGGATAATTGAACACACACGGCACATGCGTGTGAATACACAGTGAACATGCGGTCTGTATGATTACTTTTTCGTATTGCAATCATAAGTTTCTTTTTAATGGCGATTTCCTTATGCTGGTAGATGAGATGTAAACACCTAAATAGTCTTCGAGTTATTTGGGCTCTTCTTCTTAATGTTGTGAATGTACTTTGCATTTTTAAAAACAATTGTCGAACCCTATCAATTCTAGATTGTCACATATGTTCCAATCTTTAAGCTTTATAAATTTTAGAAATCAATATGGGCTTCTCTTTAATAGTTGTCGACAACTAATACTTGAGATTTGTTGTTAGTAGACATTGACAAAAAATACTTGAGGTTTGTGGTTAGTAGTTATTGACAACTAATACTTGAGATTTGTTGTTACTTAGTAGTTATTCATAAGCGTTAGTCTAGAATTCTTGTTTGTGGTTATTTACAAGTAATATTTGAGATTTCTTGTTTTTAGTTATTGACAAATAATACTTGATTTGCATGTAGATGTCTTGGCTGTTAAACTTGACTACCAAATAAGTCAAGTAGTTGCCTTACTATTACTTGTGTTAAATATGAGCTAATTCTCATTGTTGTAAAACTTAAATTTTAGACATGGTAAAAATACAAATTTAAAATTGTTGGCAAGAGAAATCCAGAAGAGCAATTGAAATGTAGTGCACATATTGCACATTTGGTGCAATTTTAACTTACCACACCACTTGAGATGTCTGTTACTAGTACTCTTTGATGTTTTTCTTTGAGGATTTATGTTGGGTATTATAGGCCTACCTTGTGTTATTATGGGGACAATGATTGGTGTATGCGCAACATGGGGACGACCTATACTAGCAAATGGTCAAGCATGGCAAATGCCGTGTACGATTTTAGAATGTATGCTTCAGTAATCATCAAAATGAATAATTTAATAATTCAATTCTTTATAGCAAGTAGCTTTGGAACTTTCCTATCTTATTATTCTTTTATTTGTTTTATAGCGTGTATAATTTAATCAACCTTCACTATGTTTTATTATGGTACTCGAGTCGAATGGGTGGCTCACCAAGCTTTTGATCGTAGCTATTGCATGGGGTTTGGAGGCGTGGTGGGTGGTCACTACAGGTTGGATGAAAAATAAATTGGAATTTTGAAGTGTTCTAGACCTTGAAATGTTCTAATATGCTAAAATCCTTTGGTTTTTCATTAAACGAGGTTGTCAAATTAAAAAAATCAGAGCTCGAGTACATGTCACTAAATGGTGCCTCTAAAATATTCAGGGATTGACTGCTCTAAGACTATCTCTGCTCGTGAGACTGATTAAAGACAAGTGTCATGGATTAACATGTGGAGCTCATCAGCTATCCCACATTTCTCATATTGTCCAAGATATAAACACTCTTTCATGTTTTAAGAACCTCGTGTTGATGTTTGACATGCATAGTATATTGGCATCTAGCACTCTTATGAAGTTCGAAGTTGAGCTTTAAAGTTATGTCATTTCAAAAGATATGCAGGAAAATGATTAAATTTTTTTTGGAGGAAATGTGTTTGTACTCGGCAGTCGGGGCTCTCTCACGACTTGTCTGAGGATTTTATCTAGGTCTATACAAGATGCTGATGATGGACGTGTTGATGATTGGTGGAGTAGGATGACACATAGCCCAAGGTATTTAAGACTTGTGGGGAGAGAGGTGGCACTAATGGATGCCACATGTCATCCATTAGTGGCCCAATGATAAGGAAGACTAAGCCCAAGGCTCAAACTATTATGTTCAATGGTTATGATGATTGAGGCCACATGTATCAAATCAATGAAGGTTCGGTTCTAAGGCATAGCTAAAGGAAGTTACATGGTGTTAAGTATTTGGGTGTAGATATTGTCATGAGCTTAAATTTGATGGTTTAACTCAATACAATAGTTATCTTGAGGAAGTCAAGTGAGGCTTGACACAACTATGGTATTTTTGTCATATATTTTAAGTGGGATCTTTACATCACGTGCAACTAGTGCCACTAAAAGGTGTCGGAGAGAGATTTGTATTAATCTAAAGTTTCAAGATAATAGTGAAGGGATTCTAGATATATTCTTGATTGAGTTTTTGGTATATTTGAGTTGTTGTGTTGAGTCTAATGATTCCCAAATTGCTCTTTGAATATTTTGGGTTAATATGGTCTTTTCTAGAATATTCCTTTAGGTCATCTCTCCCTTCGTGGCCCCACTAAAGTGCATTGAGGAGTTGATTAAGAGGTGAAGAATTGATCTCCTCAAGTAAGTGGTAGTTTCCTATCCATCCATTCTCCCAAGTTTTAGGGATGTGCATGTGACTTCCTCGGGGATCTTCATCCGTGTTTTCTCAAGGGTCACTTTCGAGATCAAAATGGTTTATTCTTAGGCTAAATGTGTGTTTTTTGCAATGTTAATTTGGAAAGAGTGATCCATACATGCTTCAATCTCTCCATTCATTGGTGAATGACTTGTTCTCACATGGTGTTGACAAATGGCTCCTCTTTAGCCTTTGATTGCTTTTGAGAGAATATTCTAATTAACCTTGCTTTCCATTTTTAAAGGACATTTTATAAGTTGTGAGAAGAATCCTTCATATGGATAATTTAGGATATTGATAAAATTTGGTTGTCCTAATTAAGAACTTTTTCTAGTTTTATGAGCAATTGAATAGTGATAATCTTTCTTGGTTCAAAGAAAAGAATTGTAGAATGTTGAGAAAGTATTGTGGTTTTATCAAAAGGCCTTGATTATGCATATCATTATTTATTTATTGATCATTTTTTTATGTTGTGTAGATATGTATAATTGTTGACTTACAAAACCTTTGCATGTTTTCATTTCATTTTATCTTCTAGAATTGTCCCAATATCGTATGTTGTCATTATATGATGTTTTGTTATGATGAGTATTGAGGGTATGTGCAAGATCGTATCACTATTTGTCTAAAGTGATAGTAGAATGTGCACTAATTATGTAGAATAATGCATTCCATTGATTATCATCTTTTCACTTTGTTTAAATGTTTGTGACTCCTTGCCTAATGTTCATTCACTAATCATAGTTCATTTGTCACTTTTTTGTTAATATTTTCATTCACTACCATGTCTTACTAAAATATCACTTTTCATTTGTCAATTCTTTAAGGTTTCAACCATTATAACTTTGGATTCATGTCTGTAAACTTTCCTTTTAATATTTTGTAGCTCTACAGAGAAATTAGCTTGTAGATTATGGAGAAAATAATCGTTATGATTTTCTTAAGTGAATCCCAAGCCCATTCTTAGGTATCCTAGTGACAAAAAACTGGGTGGGAATTCATAGTGCTTAGGCTACTTGGTTGGGGTTGATGTACTTAATTTTCATTATCATTGTCATTTGGCATAGTTTAGGTTGCTTTAGAGTCTCTCCCTATGTATCACAAAACCCAAAGAGAGGGAGTTTAACCATCCTCTCATTTTTGACCTTAAGTCTACCATTTATAGGTGAAGGAGAAACTCACTACAATGACATATCTTGCTATCTTCACTCATTTTTATCATGGTAGAGATACGAGAGCCAAAAATCTAGTGTTATTCTTTGATGTCACTTTTAAGTGATGTCTTAACCTTTTAAGTTTTAGAATCTCTAATTAACATACTTAAAAAGGATGAATAATGTTATAGATGGATATTCCGATTTAATTAACTTCCAACATTAATTGCATAAAGTAGAATAACACTTTTCAAAGTGACTATTGATCTAGAAACTATCAAAACACAAGGGAAAGATTACACTTAGCTGATTTTGTGTGACTCAGGAAGAGTCTCGAATGGTCCGAGTGATGGAATAAGAAGATATGGATCCGAAGATGCTTTGTTGGTGAAACTAGAACATGAAATCGAACCGGTCAAAACCTTACTACTCGGTCTATAACATTTGTATGGTTTTGACCCCTTTGTACAATCTTGGACCTGCATGGAATATGGGTTTCCAACTTTCGAGTACTTTTTCTACCTAGAAATGTAAGTCATCAGACGTCAATATTCTTCGCTCACCTTCACAATGTTTTTGTAAACTCTTCTCAAACACTCAAACCCTTGTAGTACAAGGAGTTCTTGCAAAACAAAGTTAGGTGGGTTGTGGGCATCCATATGCACTTCTAACGTTATCATTACTCCAAAGAGGGCTCAAACCACACGTCATTCTCCTAGAATGTGATATCTACCATAGTTCAATCAGAACTTGACAACTGTGCTTTGACAATGCTTTACTTGAGTTTCACACTTGTTCAAATGCTTGGGAAGAGTTAATTTCCTTACTTGTAGGGTGAAGATGAAGAATCCTAAACCTGGGAGGAGACTTCATACTAGTAGAGGGTGCTGCCCTAATGGATATGTATGAGTTATTTCACTATTTAGGGAGATTTGAGTGCCTTTAGCGCTTACTTTAGCATGAGGAGATCATAAAGTGCTAAGATTCTAAAGGAGGTATGATTTACTTGATTAGATATGCTTCCGAAGGTTATTATGTAGCGAAAGGATGACCAAAGGGGTACATTTTCTCATAATAACATGTTGGAACCTGAAAGAATTAGCTCAACACATATAAGTCTAAAACCATATAATAGGGTTAGGATTGACATTCTCCAATTCGACCGAAACTTAGTTTTGAACATGAGGGAAAAATGATATCTCAACTTTTTAGGCCTAAGCATGGATGTTTCTAGATGTATTTTATGTTGTTAAACTTCAAAGACTAACAAGATAGAGGTGTGCAAATTTAAGTAAGTTTATGAAATGCAATAAGGGTTTTCTAAGCAAGGGTGATGGAATTCCATTTGTCTCATGCGAGGTGTGCAATGTCAAGATGAAAAATGTCAAAGGATAGATTTCCAAATTTGAGTGTCTACATTCCCCCTTTAAGTATGAAATGAAAATTACATGTTTGAAAGGAAAATATACTCGAGTGTGTAGATACACTTTGTATTTTCTCACAATAACTTTATTTTTGTATCCGTTGTGTTGGTGTTGGCATGCTCTAATATGAAACCTACAACACAAAGTGTAGTCAATGCCCAAAATATGAAATTGAATTTTAAATCAAATGTAATGAAAGTACTGTAAAGAAATTTGCAACAATAAATGTAAAAAGAGATGCAAAACATGGAAGGAATACACCCGTTTGTTTTGTGGAAGGAATGTGCTCCCGTTTTTAAAAGATTTTAGATTTGTTAAACTCTGATGAAGAATTGGGGGTAATAAGTCCTAAATTGTGCCAAGGAGAGGTCAATGCATTGCCAACAAAATGCATGAATGCCAAAGAAAAGAACCAAAAGAGGAGTCAAATCACCCCACCAAGGAAGAAGACCATGTATCAAAGTCATTCAACAACTCTGATATCTTCCCCTGAAGTGAGGATATGAAATTCTACCATCTTTATTTTGATTTGAATATAAGACTAATTTTATAAATTAGAACACATAGTATAAAAGAGAACTAAGTTCCCCCATACTCTTCCCAATGTGCCGCACAACTAAGTAGAAAGTGAGTAGAATTGATTGTATACTAAAATATGATTGGAGAAAGGAGACCCATGCCCCCAATGTGTCTAAAAATGGAAGTGAAATTGAATACCATGGAGAAAGAGAGAATGAAATACTTCACGCCCCCTGAATTTGTGCCAAACTGAGTCAATCTAAGTATGAAACCATATGAAAATGTTGTACTAGTGATGAAAACCAAATAATTTTGGCGAGATCTAGATAAAATGCCCTATGGGAAAAACTATATAATAGGGTTAGAACCATCCATACGATCCTAACCATGTTGTATGTTTTGGACCCTATATAGTTTTGCAAAATTCTGCTTTCGGGTCCAATTTTGAGTCATTTTTTTCTTCCTTTGCATATGTTTCGCCTAGAAAATGTCCTGTTTGCTAGAAATGTAGAATAAACCTTGGATGTTTGCCCCCACTTTTGAGACATGTGTGGTGAAGTATTTGATCGCAAAACTCAAAAGAAAATATGTATACCCATATTTGATAAGTTGAGAACTTGTGTAGATCCTTTGAAGAATTGATGTGGTGGACACCAAGAATAAATTGTATCTGTTATGGGTTTTACACCATATTCAAGAAAAAGCATATGCTCAATATATTTCACGACGATATATAATTCAATAATATGTGTGTAATAAGATTCCTTTCTTAACTTCTATAATAACTGCACATACTTGAAGCACTAATCTAGGAAGGTTTTCTAACAACCTTTATTTTCTTTCAACTACTAACCACTCGTAAAATCTCTCACATCCTATTTTCTCTCAACAACAACTCATAAAATTATAATGTACCATATATTGCACACTAATTATTTCCTAACATTCCCGCTTAGTGTGTAAATGTGAAATAACTTCGAATACCGGAGCATGCAACTTTTCAATAGTTCTAAGTTCACACATTTTGAATTTTATCCCCACTCAATCTTAAACTCCCCTTGGATGTCGAATTCCATTGATAATACATTTAATTACAATATTTTCAAAAATCCCTTGTCTCTCCTTTTACAATAAATTCCCCTTTTATCGAAAAAGACTCTTTCATAAGAATTCATCCCTAGTAAAAATCACCCAATGATTGCAACATGCACTCTTTTACATTTAAGAAAAAAATAATATTGAAAAATCTCTTTGGTTTACAAATTTCAATTAAATAATTGGTTTCTAAGGAGGGGTGTCACAAAATCATACCACCTATTGGTCAGTTTAGGTTTCGGTAGCTCTAAAGTTTATAATGGTCTCCAAGTGTTGTGACTGGTATGTTTGTTAGAATGCCATGACTTGTGCGAGCGACTGGATGAAGATTTCCACCACTGGAGATGTAGATTGCTTGCCAAACAAGTTGTATCCTCTTCTTCATGCTATATGTTTATGGATGTGGAGGGAGTCAATGAGTTCTTTGGAGATGATCCACTGTTGATGTTATCGAAACTTTCCAGAGGTAACATAATCTACAATAGTTAAGAAAGGGATCTCACTGCAAGAGCTGAGTCGAGTTGATCATAGGTAGGTGGTGTTTGACATGTGATCTTAACTCAGAATGCTAGGTTCCAGTCTGATGCCAAATACATCTAATGGTACAAACGAAATGCTGATCAAGTGGGGTCTCCAATGTGATTCAAATCCATTTGAGATAATTGGCCTACGTACAGGATTGGGGTTGAGCTCGAGTAGGATCCATGAATGTACCAAATGCGAGGTGGATCGAGCCCATCCATGAGAAGGGGAGAAAAAGATCGAGTTTTTTCATTGTATGCCTCGAATTTACCACTGAGTCAAAATAACATTCGTCTCCAAATCAAGTTGATGTTTCTTCACAACATATTTGAATGCTCTGAGTTGTGCATGATCTCGATTCTAGCTCGCCTCTGAAGCTAGGGATGTTGATTTGTAGTAGAATTCAGATCTAGGATGGTTGAGGGAAAAATTGTAATAAACACCCCAATGTAATGTACGAAATTTCCTCCACAACCAAATCTCAACTTGAATTATGTTTATTTTTTCCAGCTGCAAATCCACATCTATGAGACGAATCTCCAAAACTCAAAATAGACCAACAATGAACGAAATAGAAATATACCTTGTTTATAGTCAATTCAAATAATTTTGGATGATTTATACTCAAATTTGAGATCCAATTTTCTTCAAAATACTTTAGAAAAAAGTTGACTCACAAGAGTGCTCACACAAACGCACGAAACACCATACGAGGCTAAACACACATAATTTTAAGTATGAACACAATGAGCAAGATGGATGAAAATTGTGGATACAACGAACACAATGGAAGGAGAAAGGCGACACAAATGAGGGATGAATGCCAACATATTTGATGCGAGATCCCTAGTATTTGCTAGTACCATTGACAAATATGCAAGAAGGGTGAGCACATGACTAAAGGGGTTACACGAGGTCCATGATATCCTACTAGCCTTTATTTGTATGTTTTGACATTATATAAAATGGATACACAGGAAATATGTAACATGTTTTTGTAAGGTCCATGGTATATGTTCGCCCGTTCCTAATCTGTTTGACAAACTAAAACATCGGTGGAGTGAAAACAAAGAGGCATCTTTCGAGAACCCGTTTCGATACAAAATGTGGGTTTTACTCCATACTCAGGGGAAATATTATACGCTTAATATAATTCACAACATATATTTCAATAATATGTGTTATATATATATATATATATATATTATATATATATATATATATATATATATATATATATATATATATATATATATATATATATATATATATAAAGTCATATCTTAACTCCTATAACAACTCCACAAAATTGAAGCACTAAGCTAGGAAGGATGTCCAACAACCTTTATTCTCTTCCAACTACTAACCACCCCTAAAATCTCTCACATCCTATTTAATCTCTCTCTTGAACTCCTACATGAGTTATTTTCATAATTCACATAACATTATAATGCACCATATATTACACACTAATTATTTCCTAACATCTACAAAAGAGGATGCACATGGTAGACAATTGTGGCACAAAAAAAAGAAAAACAATAAGAAGAACGATAACCATAAAAATAGTAATGCAAAAAAACAATGATAAAAGAATAGAAAACCATGTGTTAGTAGAAAACAAGTACATAAAATGTAGAAACAAGTGAAAACATGGCAAACAATGTCACACAAAAGGAAAAAACACTGCAAACATGGGACACCCATGGTGTCGCAAGACAATCAAAGCCCTTACAAGGAATTACACTGCAAACATGGGGATTAGATGGTGTCATAAGACAATCAAGTCCCTTAAGACACAACCAAAGTATAAAACAAGCATACACACAACTAAAAAACATGTGTGAAAAACAAACATATCAAAATGTGATGAAAAAAACATAACATATGATATAAAAGATCTATTGAAGCAATAACTATAAGTGCTACACAAGACACATGTGTTAGTACTATTAGTTCAAAAGATAGCAAATACACAATATATATGTAATCAAACATGATGAGAAAAAATGAACTATAATGGAAATATGGCATCTAGATATAGTATGCAAAAGTATATGCCCCTGTTAGGAAATCAATTATTTAGTGCTCCATGGTTGATAATATAGCATAATATTATAATGTAATTTGGTGACATTATTGTTCAGTAACAATAATGTATATTAGGAGTTTGTTGTGTACGTGAGTTTACAGATATTTATGGAGGAGTGGTTATAGCCACCTCCTTGATTATAGGAGAAGTTCTCCTATATAATTGTATTGTTCATATGATATAATTGAGGATTATTATTGTCTTTCGAGAAGCTGAATAGAACTAAGTATTTTTCTATATTCTGTTGTGTATTCTGAACCAAATTCAAGATTTGGTATCAGAGCGATGGAATCCTGAGTTAATGTAGGGGGCAGAGTCATTGTAATTTTTGATAGCCCCAACCGATGAGAGTTTATTTTTAAAGAGAACTGGACTGTAGCATATTGTGTGTTTTGTTGCTGGTTCTGGCGTTGTCTATTTTTTTTCTAACCTGCATGTACTACGTCCCCCCTTTATTGTTGGTGCATTCATCCATTTTCCCATGATTAGCAAAAATTAGGAGACTCAGCTAAACGTCTTGAAGGTGAAGAAATCTTTGTGTATGCAGTCCTTGCAATTGTAACGTGTGGAGGATTCTGTTCATGTGAGCCCACTCTAGGAGGATATTTGTAAAATTTCGAATTGATTTGTGAATTGTGTTTGGAGTCTAAGGTGTAAAACCAGATCTCTTCTCTGACATATCCAGTTAGAGTGGATTTATTGTGTGCCAGTCGATTCTTACGTGAAGACTCCACCAAATCTGTTTCAGAATCTGCGCATGCCACAACCTGTTCTAAGCTCGCATAATATTCTCCCATTATTTCAGACTCAACATGGATCGTGTGAGCTCCTCCATTGATTTCCTCTCTATCAATTCGGATCTGCACTCATGTGAAGATTACTTATCTGAAGATTTTAGTATTATTCATTGCAAAAGCGGCTTTCGTCTCGGCAATAGTTGGGAGCTATTTTGCAGGATCTACAGGAAAACAAGTGGAGGAAATTTTGTTTAACCAATTTGCAGATTGGATATTGCGCCCCACACTACCAAAGGTGCAAATCAGAGGAGATAAAATATTGGATTGAAGCATGGACTATTTGCATGACAGGTGCCCTCCAAACTCGCCACTTGTCTCCTCCAAGCTCGCAGTCAAATGAAGGTCTATGTTTTAATTTATTGTCAATGCCCATTAGTTTAATAGTCTTTTTTTTAAAATCTGGAGTCTTGTTATAGTCGTAATTGTCTTTTAGTCTATTCATTAAAAATTAGCATGTCATTGGTGTTTTATTTATATAGTGTTCCTAGGTCCATGTTCAGGTATACAATATTTGATGTTTAAAATAGTCATTTCCCGTGAAGTTTATCAAAGTAAAAAAATATTTGAGTCTTTATTTTTATAGTTCGTAAAAAGTAATTAAATATTACTTTTTATTCTATAGGTAGAATTTTAGTGTTTGTGTATTTAGTCATTTTTTGCGTCAAAATTCTCAAAAGTTGTATTGTCAACATTGTTAAATTTTGTTTAGTTAATGTTAAATAGGTGATTTTAGGATTATTGTCTTGTCAAGTGTTAAAGTCGTGTCATTGTATTAAGTCCGAAAATAAAAAAATTGCCTTACGAACGCATTTTCGGTGGAATCCGACGTTCGGGTAAGGTGTGTAATTTTTGAGCCTCAAATTCCAAATCTGCTAAGTTAAGTAGCATATTAATGGAGGAAGGAGGCATCGAGAGGAAGGAGGTCGAACAACGACCTCTCGTCAGTCACCAACGATGGGGCCGCGCAGAAGTTGTGGTGGCATATGTATGGTGTGAGTATATGATTTTCAGTGTGGTTTCCATTTTCTCAGTGTGCTTTAGTTTGCAGTGTTCCTATTTTGTGTGGTATTTGATGGATGTTGGAAAGAGAGTTGTGTTGGAGCACAGATGACTGTCAGTGATCCTTTGACTGACTTGGTCCTTTGACTACCGTACTTCTTTGGAAGATGGTCAGCTAGAAGAATACGTTCACTAGCATTAGTGACCATGTGCAGCAAGACCTAACTAGCAAGATCCATTCAGGAGTATGTTCTTCGATGCATTTTGCTTCTCAGTATCTATATGAGTGGAATTTCACATTGTGGGGGGGAATACATACCAATGTTCCATTCCCATTCTGCACCCAAAACGACTTAGTCAAGGAAAGCTTCCAGTGGCAGTGGCAGTTTTCTATGCTGTTCGAGATCGAGTGGCAACGATCAATGATAGAGACTACGATTAAGAACATTACGATTCTTATAGGAAGTAATGTGAATTTTTTTCAATATATCTTCTATTGTGTGGTTTTGTAATATGCCGTTGTGTTTCCTACATAATTCCCTGATGTAAAAGCATAGTGGACAGATGAAAGCACAAAAGAAAAGCAACATCATGATATTGAGGTTGTTGGTTGTCCTGTAAAACCATCTATGTTGAGGTTGTTGGTTGTCCTATAAAACCATCCATATTGAGGTTGTTGGTTGTCCTGTAAAACCATCCAGATCATGAGCATGCACGGGTGGCACGTGCTAGAAGGAAGTGTGATTGTTTTTCTCCCATGTTCGCACTAAGGGGGGAATGTTAGGAAATCAATTATTTAGTGCTCCACGGTTGATAATATAACAGTAATATTATAATGTAATTTGGTGACATTATTGTTATGTAACAATAATGTATATTAGGAGTTTGTTGTGTACGTGAGTTTACAGATATTTATGGAGGAGTGGTTGTAGCCACCTCCTTGATTATAGGAGAAGTTCTCCTATATAATTGTATTGTTCATATGATATAATGGAGGATTATTATTGTCTTTCGAGAAGCTGAATAGAACTAAATATTTTTCTATATTCTATTGTGTATTCTGAACCAAATTCAAGACCCCCATAGGTTAGTAGCTTGGGTAAAGGGTAGGCCAACACATATTATTGTGTATCACTCTTTGTATGTCCTGCATCATGCTCAATATACAATGTGAATTTATGTGTGTAAATAATAAATTCTATCTATAAAACTAAAGGAATGTAAAGTGCAAAAACAATGGATGCTATAAAAATAGGTCTTGATTTTTTATTTTTGCAAATATTTGAATATTTTTTAAATTTTTATAAATATTACAATGTAGATATAGTGCATGCACCTAAATATGGGAAACAATATTTCCCCCCAATGTGTGTGTGCAAAGTGAGGTTTGGGTGTGGAACCACTCCCTCAACAAATCAAGTTTAACCTATAAATAGAGTGTGTCATTGGGAAATGAGGGGGAATAACATGAGAGCTATCCCAAGAGAACCCTACAAGGAGGTGAAACAATTGCCAAAGATGATAGAGGGTCAAGCCTCAAATGTGTCATAGAATGTGACTCAAGTTTCCAAGTGGAACCATGTTGGTGGTGTGTGCTGAGAAAGACCTATGAGGAGAACCGAAATAGTAGAGCACTAAGTAGAATGTGATGTGTTATATTTGTGGGGTAGACTAGAAGAATGGGGAATCCTAGAAGACCGATGAGAAGCTGCGATCTATGCCATAATGCTAGAATATCTATGTAAAATATTGTGAGATTGTGAACTACTAGAAATATTGTGTGCAAAAAAAGAAGGCCTAGAAGGAGACCTAGAGGCCCTAGAACTATGGGGTGCAACATGTGCAACTAAAGACCCATCAAGAGACATAGAATGATGTGAAACTACATTTGTAATCAAATGTATATCATGAGACCGAGGAACACTAGTGCTAGGTGAAGTAGTGTGTGCAACAATAGGTATATATGTAGATGCAATAGGAAGGGGAATGTAAACTACAGAATAACTAGGCACACCAGAGAGAAATCCCTAAAAGGAACACCTCGAATAGTGAAGACATGTTGTTGATGAATAAACTTGAGAAAGCGATGAAAAATGGATGGAACAACCTTAAGATGTATCCAATGGAGACATAGATGCAAAAATCCAATGGCGATAAATTTAGCAACCAAGAATGAATTCGTAATTGATAGATCTAACTATGATTGGTAGTGTAATGCATTGAAAATGCTGATCAAAATTAAGTGCAATAATCTCAAAGGAGATAATAAGATACTGAAGTAATGGCCATGCACAAACATTATCTTTGTTATGTGGAATAACCAAGACACCTTAGATATGAATATGATGAATAAAGAATGAAATATGTAATGTACTAGAGATAAGTGTGTCCTTTTTATCAGAATCATAAAAATAAATTACTGACATAGAAGATGATGTGTGAGTAATAGTGCCAATCATATAATCTAGTGGATGATCGTAAGAAGGTGATGGTGGCACCACATGATGTGTGTTATGAAATTTCAAGTAGATGGGTCATCAATATGCTTATGAAGTGAATCATTGAATATTTTTGACTTAATGTTGTTATTGAAAGGCTTAGAATATTCAGTGGGATCTTCCCATTCAATTGCATTAGAGTTGATAAGATCTTGAATGATGATTTGCAACTTAAGACATTGATCAATAGTGTGACCAATGCATCTATGATAGTCACAATAAGTATTAGCATCCAATTTCTTACTTTAAGGTTTTCTCGTATCAACCTCAAACAATGGAGGGAGAGACATGTGATTGCACTCAATTAATTGCTTTAGATCCATGTGCACAAGACAAGGTAAATGTGTAAAGCTTCATCTTGTAGGTTGAGAAACAACATTGACAGTGTACTTAGAAGCAACATTAGGGCCATGAGTTTTTCCTTTGAAATTAGGTTTGCTTTGAAATTTGGAAATTGATGTATTAGAAGTTATAACAACATACTTGAGTTTGTTCATGGGTAATAAATTAGCTTCATGCTCTTTCATTGATTAACATAGATGGTCAAAAGATTAAAACTTATCAAACATGACCGATTCTTGAAATGGAGTAAGAAGACTTTGATAAAAAAGGTCTTGTAACCCACTGTCAGCTAATATGTTGTTCATCTTAGTAAACATTTTCCTATAACACAAAACACAATCATTGATATGCTCATCAAATAATTGTTCGAACTTGGAAATTTGTGTGTAATATATCTTATCCCCAATGTTGATTGAAAAATTTGCCAAAAAATATTTTCCAATGTAGTAAAAGAGCACACAAAATGTGTGGGGAGATCATAAAACCACCACGAAGAAAAGTCCTTAAATCTCATAGAGAATAGCTTAGTAAGCAATATATCATTAGATGTATATTCAAAACAAGTAACATGGAATGATCTAAGATATTCTCGGGGATCACCTTTTCCATCATATATAGGAAGCTTAGGTACAACAAAACCAATAGGAAAAGGATATGAGACAACTTTAGGTGCAAGTGGATTATACAATAATTTAGAAGAGTCCATAACATTAGAATTATGATAGGTACCTTATTATAGCTGTAAAATTTGTTCTTGTAAAGAATGAACAAGGGACTCAAGATCATGTGTGCTAGATGAAGATGCATGCAAGACATTATGATGATAGATAGGAGATGTAGTAGCAATAGTGGTTGCAGGAATAGACATAAACATAGTTTGCATATGAATATGAGGCTCCCCAAGGAGGTAGGCACAACAGATGTGGGTATAGTATATGTTTCCATATAGGCATGTTTGAGTTGATCTCTTGCATCATATATAAGAATATCAATGTTGTTGGTATGCTCGTGCAAGAAATGTTGTAAGTGTTTTACCTCATCTTCGGGAAGGTATTATGTAGGATATTTAGAATTAGTATTAGAATCATGACCTTGGATAAGATCAGTGTGAAGAGTGAGAATAACATTAGAAAATATATTAACAACAAAACATTGTGGCTCATGAACATCATCCTCATATGTGTCCTCATGTTGAAATTGAGAAACTATCGAAAAATAATCTAAATATTCATATTAGTTTGGGATAGAGATAAGTTTGAAGTGCATAGTGGATGTATATGTAAAAGAAACAACATGATAAGCCATTGATGCCAACAAATCGACTCGAATATCGATGAAACCCTAAGGCCAATAAGGTTAGGGATACAATTCTTGATTAAAGAGTTCAGATTTGTTAGATTATTCTACAAGGATCAATAAGGAACCCCATGCACATTGAAGAGGTTCAGACCGCAATGGTGACGTGAATGCTCCAAGTAATCAACAAGAAATCAAACATAATGGAAAATCAAGCACGAAAAGAATAGGTTTACTCATTCTCATAGATCAAAATAAGAAGGTACACATATAGGACTACTGTGTAACTCCCATGCATGACACATGAAACCCTAACAAACTATGATCTTGATAAGCGAGATGACTCACCATGTGAGGTGGAAAAGACGATGAGTGACGACGAGGCAAGTCCCATACACCAACAATCCCTTTTCATCGAAGTTGAGGTAGAGGTCATGGAAAGTCAGAATAGAAAGAGAACTCCCCTAGACAACTAAGAAAGATGTGACATATGGGTCCCAACAACTAAAGGATTGATAAGGTACCCATGTACAAAAAAATATATATCTAGAAAAGTATAAGAGGAGAAGAGGATTGGAAATCTAAAAGAAGATTGGCGATTGCAGCAGATCTCACCCCAAGAAGAGACCGCAAGTCAAGAAAATTCACCTCAGTGAAGGGTTTGGTGAAAATGTTTGCATCGTGATCGAAGTATGAAAATACCGCAAATGTAGTCATGAATCAAATCTTGAATGAAGTGCATATGGATTTTGATGTGCTTCACCACTGATGCTAAACAATATTTAAGAAAATATATATGGTGCTCATATTTTGCATAAAGAAATGATAGTAGGCCACCAAAAGTGAATACCAAACTTTGTCAAGATTCCCGTAGCCAAACAACTTATGTAGCACCGTTAATCGCGCTCCTCTCTGTAATCTTCCTTTGTAGATGATATGAAAATTTTATTATACTTCTTGCTAGACCAACTAACAAGATCGAACCAAGAGAGAAACTGTAGCCTGAGGTATATTTATGATGATCTAGATCACCGACCCAATCAAAATCACTAAATCCAACCAAATCAATATCTTCTCCTCCTCGATAGTGAATTATTTATGTATAAGTGTCATGAACATAGTGAATGATCCACTTCACTTATCTCCAATGCAACTCATGAGGCTCTTGCATAAATCGACACGATCCCAACAACATACAAAAGATCTAGATGAGTGTGAGTTAGGTAAATCAAGATCCCCACCAACTATTGATAAAGGGTACCATTAACCATAGGAGTAGAGAAATTAGAAACCAACTTAACCCCAAAAAGGAAAGGAGTAGGAGAAGGCTTACAATCAGACATATGAAATTGAGCAAGCAAATCAAGGGAGTACTTAGGATGTGAAATCACAATTACAGAGGCAGATTCGAAATCAAAATCCTAAGAAAGTAATGAAGCAATCCTAAGTCAGACATGGAGAACTTGTTGTCCAAGGAATTCTTCATAGAATCAATGATCGAGGAATAGCTACCCGTAATAAAAAAATCATAAACATACATAACAAGGATGAACATGAAGTCATCCCGCCATAGAATGTAAACATTTGGGTTAGAGTGACACCGAGTGAACCCAGATGTAATTAGAAATGAGTTCATCTTGGCATATCAAGCCCTAGGGGCTTGTTTAATATCCTGTAGAGATACTTATTTAACTTACAAATGAGGGAGGGATCATGGAAATAACCCGAAGGTTGTGTTTCACCTCAAAGTATGTGATAAAACAAATAAGGTAACGGTCAAGGAGGAATACCTGTGATATGTAGGTCGAAGGTTGAATGCATGCGCTTGTCTTTATCCAAGATGATCGTAGAGAAATCCTTTTTGTCTGGGAAGGACTACTTGTAGATACAAAGCAAGACCACCAAAAGAGTATTAAATAGCAAGAGTCGAGAGGACTTCCTAGCAAGGCTAGATCCGGAAGCGTGATGCTTCCTCGAATGGTTGTCAATCCTCTGTTTAATACAATTCAATGTGAATAAACAACTAAAATAAATAAGTCATATTGCAATGTAATGATTTAGGTTTCTCATACACAAAATACACTAGATTTTATGCTAAATATTAAAATAACACTAAATCTAATTAGAAACCGGGGTTTTTAGGTCGAGACAGTGTGCTCACAAAGGTCTGGTAAGGGTCTGGGGCTAATTGGTTGAAGTCTGGGTTGATTTTGGGTGAGTGGGAAGCTTGCTGGTCTGAGAATGTGAAATGACATAGAAACCGATGTCGGTATGGTGACCGATGATGGTAGGGGATTAAATTGACGCGTCGGTTAGAGAACTGATGTTGGTAGGGGAAATAGGTAGTAAATTATTAAAAAGAGATTTTTAGGCTCTCTGTGATTGCACAGAGTGAGGGTAGTATGGTTTGGGTCATAATATGGCTGAGAAGACTCAGGGATACTAAGGAGGAGGTTTAGAATGGTGAAAAGTCTTGGGATGGTTGAATAGTGGGTTGGTGGGAGGAAGGTGATGTACAGGTAACAGAGGAATAAGATCTGAAAGAAGCAAGAGATCTACAAAAGGAATAAGCAAAATGATTAGAATCACAATACTTACTTGATGTCTTGTAGATCTTGGGAGTTGGGATGGTTGATGGTTGATCGGAGAAGAAGTGCTTGAGTCTAGTGCCGCGATATTAAAACCTATGTGCTTCCATGAGTATTCCAACACTCTGGAAGGAGAACTGGCCGCTTGTCTTTGCAGACCGTAGTTGTGTGTGTTCGTCCTCTGGATACATGAGGGCTTGAAGATTCGCACTTGAATGCAATTAGGATCCAATAACTGAATGAAAAACCCATGTAAAGAGTTGTGAAAGTGTATATAAGGTAGTTGATGGCGGTTAGGTGAACAACGTCGGTTGAGGGATCTAATCAGCATCGATTAAGGTGGGAAAGTATAGGTTTACCAAAAATAGGTAAATCTTTACTATTTTTGGTGTGATTTTGATTGAGTCCGCTTAGGGAAGTGGAGTTCTTGTTAGAAAATGTAGGAAGGTCATAGAAGAAGTCCAATTAGGTTTAGGAAGAATTCTTAGTTAGTTAGGTCAAGTGGTGACTCAACACTGGGAGTGATGACTCAGTGCTAAGAGTGATGACTCGGTCATTGTGAGTTAAATGCCCCTGGAATGGGTCCAGGGTGAGGTGTAATGATGAGGTGGAGGTGTGAGGATGAAATTAACTTAATTAAATTAATTAATAATGTGAGGATGAAATATTAATATGGGATGAAGGGGTCATGATGTGTTTAAATATATTACGTTAATTGATTGAAGGGGACCAAGGGGAGTGTGACCCAAATTTGGTGTCTACATTTTCCCTTTTTTCACGTAGCTTGTATTGGTAAGCAATGCTGAAAAAATAGGGAGTCGGTGTCCCAAGTATAAACAAAGATTAAGTTGCCCCAAGTAGGGCTGAAGGTGATCCCCCTCAAACCACGAATTGATGAGGTAGGAAAAGTAGTTGTGCAGTGGTTTGATAAATAGGTTATTGAGGAAAGTGAGGGCCGGTAGGTAAGGGTATGGTCATTGTGGGTAACGGGTAAAGGTCAAGTTAGGTAATGGGTAATGGTAATCAAATGCATGCACATGTATAGATTGCAATACAATATCAAGTGGAAGAGCTTACAAACTCTACGTTGTCAAAAGGGCGATAAGTTTATCCAAACGAGGTTAAAGTGATTCGTATCCAAGGTATAGGATATGGTCATGAAGCACAACAAGGTCAGGTGTAGGAATGGGTAATAGGTTTTGTTCCATTGCACCAAAGGTATGGTTGGGATAAACATCACATCATTAGGCAAGGTAAGGTCATTAGGCTAAACAACATGGGTAACAACATCACAAGGTATAACGAGTACATAAATTCCAATGTCACAAAAGGAGGTTCAGGTCAAGGTATGTAGGTTAGGGCATGGTAAGGCCGAGGTATAGGTAAATAACATGTCCCTAAACACAGTTAATGAAATGTACATGTAATGTAGGCTTGCGGGTAAGGTATAATAGGTGTTGGTAAGATTAAAAGTTGTTAGATTAATAATATTTTTAGGAAAAATGGGCATGGGGTGGGTCAAATGGTTATGTCAGGTGATCGATGCCGATTATAGTGTAACCGATGTCAATTTTCTAGGGCACGACATGACCGACGTCGGTCATGTCGAGTTGGGGCTAAAAAAGGAAAAATCTACTTTTTACAGATTCATTTTAACCTTTCCACTTTTAGAAAATGACAGAGGAGAAGTGTAAGAGTGGAAAACAACAGTACGAGGTGTTGAGATGAGTTGGTGAGCCATGTAGTAGGTGATTGGAATTCAATTGGCGGGTCCACGAGATCGAGTTGATTGATTTGATTGGTTGTGAGGTGAGGATTTGATTTTGGCATGGCGAAGGTGGGAGAGGGAGCGGGTGGACCACCAAACAGCAATGGCTGTGATGTGCCACCATGGAGATGGTGCTGAGTAGAGGTAGGAGACAATTCAAATCCTTCATTTGGTTGAAAATAGTTTGTGGAAATCGGTTTTGTTTAAAATTTGGGTGTAATTTTAATTTGTGAAATCGTGGTTAAAAATGAATGAAATGAGGGGGGAAGGTCAAATGTAGCTTAAATAGGGTTGGTAATGAAGCTAGGATAGGTTTGGGTGGGTGGGAGTAGGTATTTAGGTTGTTTTTGGTTAATTTTTGAGAATGGGGGATGAGTTTTGTGGTTGTGATGTCATGTGA
This sequence comes from Taxus wallichiana var. yunnanensis, assembly GCA_018340775.1. Classification (NCBI taxonomy): domain Eukaryota; kingdom Viridiplantae; phylum Streptophyta; class Pinopsida; order Cupressales; family Taxaceae; genus Taxus; species Taxus wallichiana. The sequence continues at coordinate 151,669,469 of CM031233.1, forward strand.
CATAGATTGACGACAACATCGGGTTACCGACATCGGTCGCCTTTGGCCATTGTACCAAGGTTTGGGTGACTAACATCAATCAAGAGGACCGATGACGGTCAAGGGTCGACGCGTACCACAATTAAGAGTAAATAGGTGAAAGAAGGGCTAGGTAGGAAATTAAAATAGGCGGGGAAGGGGTAGGTGAAGATTTATGTAGAGGGAAGAGGGTAAAATGTTATTTTGGTGATGTGGGATAGGTAAGTAGGTGAAATGAACTAAGATAGTGGGTAAGGATGATAAGGGACAGTAGGTTTGTAGGTGAATTAGGTAAAAGGGGTAGGCATGAGTGATGTGGTTGGGTATTGTGTGGTGGGTAATAGGTGATTTGAGGTGGTCAAGTCTTGACAAGGTCATGTTGGATGATGTAGGTGAGAGATCAGCTAAGGATGAGGGACAGAGTACCACCCCTACTAGTACAGATATGGCCTAGTGTGACCACAGAGGAGTGGGAGCACATGACCGATGTTGGACTTAGTGTGATCCGACGCTATAGGCGTGTAGCCCGGGATCATAGCTTGATGGTCACTCTCATTGATAGATGGGACTCAATGACCAATACCTTTCATTTACCGACAAAGCGAGATGACCATCACACTAGAGGATGTGTATAGGATCATGTGGCTGTAATGCCCCACACAATTTTAAAATAAAATAATAAAGTATTTATTTCTACGTGAGATGTAGCTCTCACTTCTAGCCGCCTATCCTTCCTAGCTGCTTTTTCAACCACTCCTGACATGCTCAGCTTTTTCTGACCTGCTATGCCTTTTTGTCTTCTTCACGCCATGTTTTAACACATTTTGGGGGAATGAAACGCCTGACATGGGAGTGTTTTGATTGGTTGTTAACTAGTTTTTTTGGTTGATGTGTTGGTTCTTTTTTTTTTGTAGTTGGAGTCGTTGTCCTGGCCGCGTGAGTGTGGTGATGGAGCCGTTTTTCTTTGTAGTCTGTTGATATGCATGTAAGCATTCTAGTAAATTACATCTTACAGGCCGCTTGGAGTTGGAGGAAGAGTATATGGGTGTTGCGGCCTCCTCCCAGCCTCCCAACTTCCCTGCCCGCGCCAGAATCTTCCCAGCCTGCTCCAAACATGATATTTTTTTAACTTGCGTGAGCATTTATCCAAAGCCTAAGAGGATATAGAGGTTTTATCAGACGTTGTAGTGGCAAATGCTTTGGGGACGCTGCTCAGTGTTTGACCAAATGAAAGAACGAAACAACTCTCATGGGATGCACATTTTGCAGCGTACAAAAGACACGGGTTTTCCCCACAAGGATCTGCACAAAATGGATTTGTTGAAAAGGCTTTAGAATCTTTCAACCAAATGAAAATAGTAGGAGTAAAGCTAAATTTAACATCCTTTGCCAGCATTCCCACTGCCTGTGCCAAATAGAGCTCTTGAAAAAGAGTATGGACGTCCATCAAAGCATTATGGAGAAGGGGTTTCTTTTGGTGTGTTCAGTTGCAAGTGCCCTGACAGATACATATGCAAAATGTGGAGGCATGCGAGCTGTTCGACAATGCCTGAAAGAAATGTGCTTCATGGACTGCAATGATGGCAGGATTTGTAGAAAAAAAAAATGAAATGAGTTTGTTAAAAGGGCCTTGGAAACTTTCAAGCAAATGCAATTGGCACCTGTAAAGCCAGACTCCACAACCTTGTCCCAGCATCCTCGTAGCCTCTGTCAAAATGGGAGCTCTAGAGTAGGCCTCAAACAACCGTCAAGGCATAATGTTAGAGGATTTTTAGTTGCAAATGCGCTAGTAGACAAGTATGCAAATGGCGGAAGCTTACACAAGGCAAGTCAACTGTTGGTCAAAATGCCTCAAAGAAATGTTGTCTCATGGAATGCCAGGATTACAAGTTATGCACTTAATGGATCTGTTCAAAAGGTTTTAGAAACACTCAAGCAACTACTTCTCTGTTGGAAAACTTCAAGTGATCGGGAAGTTGGTGTGACGTGGTGGAGCTGAGGATGCTCGTGAACCGGTTGGCGAAGTGCCCGAGCAAGAGACTGAACCCAAGCCTGCGGCTTCGACCGACTCGTTCCCCAGGCATGGTCCTTCTTCCCTTACCTCTCATAATTCTCATGTTTTAGTTCTCTTTTGCAATTAAATAGAATTTTTAAATCATTAGGACTTTTAATATAGTTAAATGTCCCTTCAACTCATTGCAAAACAATATAGTGTCGTGTCGCAACTCTCGAAGCCATTATAACTAGCCTACTTTAAACCACGAACTATCACCCTCGCTTCGAGATGACCTAGAAAAATCTTACTCTTTTGATCGCTTCAACATCGTTTTATTGACCAGACAAATTTGACTCTCCATTGATTAAGTTGACCTTCTTCCTGCTTAAAATAGTTAAATTTTGCAATCTTCAGAGACTCACTAAGTACCCTTCGCAACTCTGGAAACGAGATGTGAAGTTTCATTCGGGTACCTTGGTATACGAGGAGTCACCTTGATTTTCGGTTTGACCCGAAACGATCATATGACATCCTTTGACGCCCTTATAGGAGCCCTGTCAGAAACCGGTTTACAATAGTAGAAAGTTGTTAAAACTAGAAAGTTGGCTTTTGTTTTGGATCGCCATTTGAAACCTGGAAAGAGAAATCACTTCCCATCTTCACAAACCTCTAGCGTTTATACTAGACAAATGCATGGAACATTTAGTATAGGAAAGAAAACTTTTCGGGATAGTTTGGCAAAGCCATTTTGTAGGCCTCCGGTAGTAGTTTGATGAGGTCAAAATGGTCCAGTTTCGTCTTGTCGCTCTAGAAAAACTTGTCGCCATTTGAAAATGGTTAACTAGTGCTTAGCCCCGTCGATTCTGATGAACTCTCCTTATGTAGGGGAACTAGTAGGAGATGTCTCGTTGCGTGCTTCCCCTTCGAACGTCAGTTATGGACGCAGGTTTTCTAGGCCCTCGAGTTAACTTTTGTCATTTTACAACTAGGTGAACTACGACCAGTGGTCCCGGAAAACTAACCGCCAAACGCAAACCGTGCGCTCCTTTTCAATTCCATCAGTTGCAATGAGCTCTTGGTATATCCGGGGACACGTAGAAAGTTAATCGTGATGTGCATGCTCATCGGAAGATAACCTTTGGAAGCAGTTTCTTAGCCTTCGAGCCATTTTGTACGTTTTGTAGCTAGTGACAAAAATAAATATGTAAAAATAGAAAGTGCGGACCTCGCAGGTTACCAAATCACCCTCGAAACTTTTAACACACGTAAATAATTGTTTAAAACACTATACTGAAACTTGTTGCGTGTATTAGAACCTTTGTCAAAACAATGTTTCCTCTCTCTTCCTTTCTCTCTCTCTCTCTCCTGGGTTTATAAAATGAAAAAAATGAAATGTAATGAATACATGTTTCTAGACTTTTTATTTCGATTGCAAGTTGTAATTATTGTCGATGTAAATGGGAAACTGAAAAAAGATAATTATGATTGATTAGGGTGGATGCCATGCCAGCGATTTATCACTGATATCATGCTCATGTGGGTTTTGCAGGATGGAAGAATGACGATGAAAAAGGCGATGTGTAATTTAATTATTATTATTGAAATTTTTACAGGTCATTGTAAAATGAATAACTGTATAATGTAGTCTCTTGTTACTGAAAAGTTATATTTGAAATTGTTAATATGTATGAGATGCTAGTTTTAGGGATATCTTAGGAAATGTGCATCTAATTCACCGGTTCAATTTGATTCTTAGTTGTGTATGGCAAAAGAAAGATTTGATTTATATATAGTAAATTGAAATTGAAATTAATATATTGTAGTATTTTCTCAGTATTCAATAAACGATTAAATTAAGTTACTGGGTTATCTTCTTACCTTGCAAACATAATAAAGAGTTATAATGGGAACACTCAACCTTAATAAAATATTCATGCATAGCTTTCCTGCAAGTGTGATTCCTTTTTACCATATAAGAAATTTTAAACCGTAGGACGACCTTAAACTTTGCACTCGATGAGACCTTCTAGGTTCGGTAAATAAAACCCCTAGTTGGCGTTTCATCATCATAGTCTTTTTGTCTTCAAGCAACATTGTTGTGAACCCTTATTTAGGAATGTCATGGTCCAACCTATCCGGAGTATGCGGTTTCCTTCTAAATTTGGCAATCGCGAGAAGAATGTACTCTCTTCGGAGTCGATACTAGGTCGAGTGTCAAGACCACCTTAGGAGTCACCTTATGAGTCCTTGTTTGAAGGATCGACTAAGCGGTGCTACCTTGGTTTCTATCAAAATCATCTTGGCATTCTCTTGAATGTGGTTTAGTACAATTATGTCCACTTGCCTCAAAATCACATGTAGTAGAGGCGTAGATCACTAGGTGCATATTGGAATTAAACTAAACCCTAGTGGTTTTTGTCTGCTAACTTGTGGGTAGAAACTGTATTTTAACTCCTTGTATGCAAAATTGAGTGGAAGGATGTTGATTCTAGAGAACCTTAGAAATTGTAATCTTGTCCCTTAATCCCTTGTTATGTCATTTATGGCATTAAGGAATAAAGAATATTCCTTATGCGGAATCGTGAAGTGTAGTGACATGGGATCTTCGTGTACATAGATCCCTTGTGTTCATGTGTAGTTTATTATGCTCCTAGCCGTGTACTTCTTTAAGATGTCAGACAAGTGCTTTTGTATCTCTTTGTTTCGAGACGATGCTAAGAACGAGACCTTAGTGCGATATAAGAGCATATCATATAATGCTGCACACGAGATTGGAGTTTAGGACTAAGGTCAATCTTGGAGTCTTTATAACTTAATTAAACCTTTTCATGCGTTGCAAAGAATATAAGTTACCTTGGTGCGACCAAACTTTGAGAAAACAAAAGATATGTATATCTAGCTATATATAAATCTTATAGGAATTCAATAAGTTTTCAAATTATAATAACAATGGTAGAGAAATAAATATAGTGTGAATCGAGAAATATTTTGGTGAAAAGCTGCCCTGTGTCTAAATCTCCGTCAAATCTTTGATTTCATTCTGGACATCAAGTCACTTTCGCTTGAGTGTAAGGGTAAGACTGTAGCCTTTAAATAAACGTTTGAGAAGCAAAATCTTAACATAAGTATGGAAGAATTAGAATCTTGTAGGCATTTTGAAATATGGAAAAATACTTATGTAAGTTCTGAAGATTGTTATAAGGGTAAAGAGAAAATTAAATGGTTGAACAATAAGTGAACTGTGAAACGAATTTTCAGGACATGTAGGTGGAAAAAGGGAGAAAATCATGCTTACCTAATAAGGATCTTGGGAAGTTAGCCATAACTAAAATACATTTAAAGTAATGATTTGTCGTGGGTTCATTGTTCCTAAAGTCACGTTTCTTGTGGTTGGGTCTTTGCTAGTATTCGTTCGTTGGGAAGAGTGTGGTATCGACATGTCGATGTCGTCTGCATGTGTCTATGTGAGTCGATGACTTATGTGATTGTCACATGTGTGTCGAGTTCTGTACTTGGAGCCCTTACTGGGTTGTGTGTCATGGTCAATGTATGACAAAAAAATTATCCTGGTATTTTACTGTTGTATTTGGGTGTGTAAAAGGTGGGCACTACAAAGGATACCTATTATTGGGGAGCTAGTGTATTCCATTTATTTTGAGGCATCGGTGGAGCCGATAGTGGCGATGTTTGGTGAGGCTATGGGCTGTTGAGCTATCACAGTGCAAGTTTGAGCTATGGAGACATGTATGTTGCCTACCCATAGGAGACCAAGATATATGTGCTGATGATGGTGGCAATGGGATGTTTTGCACTTCCAGATTTTGAGGGTGGGAGATTCCCATGAGCATTGATGGGGGTGCTACAGGATATGATAGAGGATCGGATATGCTTTGCTTGGGCACCAAATTTCCTAGTTCAGCTATATAGGGATCTATGAGCCTCTGGGATATTGAGGAGGTTTGGTATGTGTTGTACCTATTTATTACACTACTGGGCATATGAGAACATCGTGTGCGTGGTTTACCATGGTAGGATTGGTTCGGGGGTGACTTGTTCAAAGTTGGTTTTAGATGATGGGTACCAGTAAGTGGAAAACCGAGGGTGGTGAGGGCCACATATGATGTGTCATCTACAGACAACTATTTGAGGGCATTTTGGCAGTTGATATCGTGTGGAGGCCATATGTTGACTATCCATTATTTAGAGACATGGTGAGGAGTTAGAGGAGCTTTAACTACTAAGATGGATATAGGGGCGGTGTGTCGGGGAATATGAGATGATTCCCATGGAGAGGGTCGATGAAATTTTTGATTATGGTAAGAAGTACCACCACCTTTCCCATAATACCGTAGAGATAGATGGATTGATGATGTGTGTGTCACCGATGGATATAAGAAGTGGTGGGTGGAACAACTATGAGCGACACCACCGAGGCCAGGGAGTCTTGATTTAGCTAAAGTCATAGTGCAAAGGGATACATTACAAGGTTAAGTGGCCACCCTATAGAACATATTACAGGTTACTGTGGACAACTGGAAGGGTCGAGGCACATGTGACCACCTCGCAAGTATAGGTGACGACCATACGGGCATAGGTAAAGATAGGCATAGGTTCCCACATAGGGTGGAGATGGGGATGGAGGGAAGGTAGCCTCCCTATAGACATAGATGGCTAGATTACAGGGCCAATTGACCATGACATAGGCACAAGCACAAGTTGAGGCCCTGCAGGCCCAGATAGTGGCACATGTACCAACACAGTAATAGGACAAAGTCCCACAGACATGCACACTGCGTTAGGACATGGTACACTTTTTGTCGGGAAAATTTCACACGAGGGCGATTAGCCCGATGACACCATCCCAGACCGTATCTATGGCGAGGTTGAGGGATGCAATGAACGAGTCTTGCTATTATCAGGATCATTTAGCCACCATAGGGTTTGATGTGCTCTCATATACCGAGTACCAAGCCCAACAGCAGCCATGAAGTTTGAGCGGACTAGATCCATGACTCATAGTTCTTGTAGCACATGGGGACATCAACCCTAGAGATATGGCCATGGTGAGGTTACACGTTCTCAGAGCTCTACAAAGGTCCAAGAGGAGGAGACAAGTGAGACTGGAGAGGAGGGCATCAAGTGGTGGTGATTGGTCACTGTATGTGATAGTGTACCATTATTTTGATTTTTGATATATATATATTTGATTTTATATATATATATGATTTCTACGTCTTTGAATACGTGTGATTGTACATGAGTGTTTTGAGATACTTATATTTATTTATATCTATGTATATATGTATTGATACACATACACTCCCATTATATAGTTGGTGATTTTGATTGAATGGATGATGTACTCATTTTTAATTTCCATTGTTATTGTGTATTATGGAAACTAGTTGAATTAGGCATGATTGAGTCGAGGTCATGTAGTTATGATGGAGTTTAAGTGATTTAGGCATGGTTGAGTTTAGATCATTTAGGCATGGTTGATTCAATTATAGGCATGGTGGAGTCAGGTATAGGCATGGTTGAGTCAGGTATAGGCATGGTGGAGTCAAGGTCATTTAGGCATGATGGAGTCTAGGTGATTTAGGCATGATTTGGTCATGTTTTTCTGTTTGATTTAATTACCAAGTTATTGGTAGTATGGAAAATAAATGATGATGCATATGTATGTTGTGGTGTTATAAAATGGTAGTTATGTATGTTTTTATGATTGTTTAATTACCCCGTTTTGTGCAAAATGGAAAATCACCGAGGTATAATGTAAATATAAAAGGGGAAAATTGGTTAGGGGAAAGAGTGGCTGAGCTAACCTCTAAGGGTCCCATGCCCTTGGAGTGCTTCCTATATAGCCCCAACAAAAAGGGGCCTCAAGCCGATGTAGTTCTCCCATAAGCTAGGGAAGAATATGATGAGTTAGAGGAATGGGTTGGTAGGTTTTAGGAGTGATTGCGTTTAGGTAATTTAGGCATGGTTGAGTTTAGGTCATTTAGGCAGGGTTGAATTTAGGTTGAATAGGCATGGGTGATTTTGGTGAAAGAGGAATTCCCAATATGTAGGTGTTGAAGGTCTAGTCTTGTGAAGGAAGATCAATAAGTAAGAAAAGGGTTGAATGGTAAGAGGAGAAAAAAAGCCGCCTAATTGGTAAGAACCAATACGAGTCTATCATACCAAAGATTTGCTAATCAATACAAAACCCTAAAGGCATTGCATGATTGACTAGTCTAAGGGTGAAGAAGGTCACATGATCACAAAATGTCGCATTTACGGCACATCCCTTGAGTAGGCGAGAAGATTAGAGAGAAAAGAGGTGAGGTGAAAGAAGTTGGTTTTAGCGTAACTTGGTGTGCGATAGCATGCCTCTTTGGCAAGAGACCCGAGATTAAAATAGGCAAGTCCATGACGAAAAAGTCATCTTTTTCTTTTTACTTTTGTTTTTATAGACTCGATTAATGAGGGAAGTATATGTGGGATGAGTAGAATATCTCTTTGAAGTCTTTGTGAAGCTGATCGATGCAGGAAGCTTCATAATATTTTTATTTTATTTTGGTGGGAATAATATTCTTTTTGTAGTAGACTATGTATAGTATGGCCAACTTTGTATAACCTGTCCTTCGAGAGAGCAGACCTATTTATAGTAAAGAAGATAGAAAGATTAGATGTAATTTTTGAGGAGTCATCTTTTGGCTAGAATTTTGACTCAAGGAGTTTGAGTTTGAAAATCCCATATATTACTTTTGAATTGTTTTTTAGACTTTTAGGTCATGGACAAGACTATAGAGAAGTATAGGCTTCTTTTATGAAGACAAAACCATATCACACAGGGGTAGCTATGGAAGTGATGAAAGACCACATGATTCCATCTTGAAAAGGATGAAAATTATCCATTAGAATCATGCCATGAGTAGAGCCATGGTACTCATATTGATAATAAGGCTGAAAAGTGACGGGTAATCACACGATTCTTGTTTAGTAAATCGATCCTTAAAATAGGTAAGTTTAAGGTGAATGATGCTTAAGGGACAATTGTTTAATAGACGTAAGATGATATAGGAATTGATTCAACAATATAATGGTTGAAGATGCAAGGCATTGAGGGGCTCAGGTTTGGGTTTACCTTCGAGTGAAGATAAACAATAAACACCCGATCCATAGGCATGAGTGATGATATAAGGTCCAAGCCAATTAGGAGCGAACTTGCCCCATTTAATTTTATTCGCTTTTGTTACATGTTGATTTTTCTTCAGACGAGGTCACCGACACGGAAGGTTCATTCTTGGACACATGTATCATTCTTGGACACATGTATCGTAGGCACATTTGATACGTTTTTGGTAGATTTGGAGGTGATTGAGAGCATTGAGATGACGTTCATCTAATAACTCAAGCTTTACCAAACAACCCTGGAGAAATCATCATCGTTGAGAATATATATGAGTGAGATATGAAGAGATGGAATTTGGACTTCGAGAGGCAAGATATCCTCTGTACCATAGACCAAAGAGAAAGGTGTGGCAGCAGTTAAGGTGCGAATACTAGTGTGATATGCCCATAAGGTAAACTAAATATGTGTGTGCCAATCCTTACCAGTATCATCAACCAATTTCATAAGAATTTTATTTATGGTTTTGTTAGTCGATTTAGCTTGGCCATTTGTTTGAGAATAGTAAGGTGAAGAAAAAATGAGCTGAATGCCGAAGACATCACAGAGTTTCTGTAGGGTTTTTTTTTGAATGGTTTTCCATTATCAGTGATGAGGCAGTGAGGGACACTAAAGTGACAAATGATGTGATGGTTGATGAATTCACATATTTTATCGACTTTTATAGAAATAAGAGGTATGGCTTCCACCCATTTAGTGTAATATTTTGAAGTGGTAATAATCCATTGATGACATTGGGAAGAAAGAGGATTGATCTCTCCAACTAGATCCAAAATCCATTGAGAGAAAGGCCAAAGGTTTCGCGTGACTGTAAGGTGTGACTAGGTTTGTGATGAAGATTAGCATATGGCTGACACTTCACACAATAATTTACATAGTCACAAAAATCATGGTTTAGGGTTGGCCAGTAATAGCCTAGGAGAAGGATACGCTTAGTGACAACTAAACCACTGAAGTGACCCCCACAAATTCTGTCATGAACTTCCTTGATGGTGTAGGGAATTTCAGAACTTGTAAGACATCATAAGAGGATAGCATCAAAACCATGTTTATAAAGAAGACCACCCATGATGACATAACAAGAGACACTTTTGAGAAAGGATCATTTTCCATTATGAGTAAGATCTGGAGGAAGAATGGAAAGGGAAAGGTAGCAAAAACTACTTATACCAAAGGTCATGTGGGTTAGTTTCAATGTTTCCTACAAGGTTGACGTCTTGAATCAGATAAGAGGGTGATTGCAACCTTTGTACGGTGAAAAATATTTTTGATTCAGAGGGCGAAGTGGGGATTTGAGAAGCTAGACAAGCCATGGTATCTGTAAATTTATTAGTGGAACGCGGGGTGGTATGAAGTTGATAATGGTCAAAGGTAGTCAAAAGTATGTGAATAGGATGTTCATACTTTTAAAGTATCTCATTACAAGACTGGTATATACCATTAACTTGTTTCACAACCAGCCGAGAGTCGCCAAAGATATTAATTTATTTAAAGTCTAAGGTGGTGGTGGCTTGAAGACCTAACACGAGTGCTTCATATTCGACGATATTGTTAGTACAATAAAAATATAGTTTGAAAGATAATGGCATAGGCTCACTATCAAGAGGAATGAGGATAACTCCGACACCACCCCACGCTGAAATTTGGAACCATTGAAGAATAAGGTCATCTAGTAAATGGTATCATCCAAAGAGAGGGTAGTGATGGATTCATCTGGGAAATCAAAGTTAGAGGATTTGTTTCCAGAGAGAGGTGTGGCTACGAGTTGGTCAATAATTTTTTGTCCTTTGAAAACTTTTTGATGGATGAATATGAGATCTAGGTCTATAAGAAGCATGAGCCAACATGCAACACGTTGATGTTGGTAGGTATTAGCGTACATGTAATGTAAGGGGACGATTTTGGTGACAAAAATGTTTTGTGGTTGAATAGGTAATGACGAAGTTTAGTGGCGACAAAAACTAAGGCCAAACAATTTTTTTTGGCATGAGTATATCTAGTTTCGTAGTCTAGAAGTGTATGGCTTATACAATAAACCATTTTCTCCCTATGTTGTTCATCACGATGAGCGAGAATTACACCTAAGGAATGATCAAGAGAAGAAATGTAAAGGTAAAATGGCTGTTCATCCTTAGGGGTAATGCACACAAGTGGTTGGAGGAGGTATTGTTTTAAGGTGTCAAAGGATTTGTGGCATTCATCATCCCATTTTAAGGAGACATCATTTTTGAAAAGATGATGAAATGGATGGCAATAGTCATAAAGATGATAAATAAAGAGATAGATAGATTACAACTTTCTTTGAAAAGTATGAATTTGATGAAGGTTAATAGGTGGAGGTATGTAAATAATAACCTTGATTTTAGTGGGATAAACTTCAATGCCACGCAAAGAAATGATAAAACCAAGGAGCTTGTCAGAGAGAACAATGAAGACACACTTCTTAGGTTGAAGACGAACGTAGTATTTGATGAGACGATCAAAGAAAACTTTAAGGACAACAAGGTGCTTGACATGATTTTTAGATTTGGAAAGAAGATCGTCAACGTAATCTTCCAATATGCTATGCATGATGTCATGAAAAATATAAGTCATAGCCCACTGATATGTAGCACAAACATTTTTTTGAGGCCAAAGGGCATGCCACAAATGTGAGAAGGTCCCCCAAGGAGTGATGAAGGAGATTTTGTGTTGATCTTCTGGGGTGAGTAATATTTGGTTATAACTTGTGAAAGCTGTCCATGAGTGATAGAATCTCATGGCTGGTGGTGAGATCAACTAGTTGGTTAATATTAGGTAGAGGAAAGTCATCTTTGGGGAAATCTAAGTTAAGGTCATGAAAATACGTGCAAATGTGGAGTCCCCCTTGTCATTTTTGTGGCAAGAACAATGTTAGAGATCCATTGAGGATAATCAATGGGTAGAATTAAGGAAACCAAAAGAAGGCGCTATAGTTCTTCTTTGATAAGAAGGGAAATATGAGGATGTATTTTTTGTAGCTTCTATTTCACTTATTTGGCATCAGGAATTGTTACGATATTGTGGACCAAAATGTTTGGGTCAATACCGGGCATATCGGTGCAGACTAAGCAAAAATGTTGCTATGATCCCAGAGGAAATAAGTGAAAGCTTCTTGTTCAAAGCAACATCTAAAGATTGTTCTATTTTTAGAACATGTAGGTCATCCCGAGTGTGAATGTTGATTTTGATGGTTGATTCATTAAACATGGTTTGTGTCTCTAAAGGTAACGAATGGTGAATATAATAATCTTCTGCACTAATGTAGGTGAGAATAGACTCATCGTCCTGACATTGAACGACGTTAATATAAGATGTATCGTCATCGATCATGTCAGAATATAGGAAGGGAAGAGAAGAGGGAGCCTTTCCATCTCATTGATAAGTTAGATGTCCCAGGGAAATGGTGCTCATGAAAAAAAAGTTAGGAGGAATGGATTCTAGATCCATAGACTCTGTAGGTGAAGGTGGTGAATGGGGCGGGGAATGTTTATCGTCCTTAATGAGTTTGACCCGATCCTACTTGGGAGATGGTTTGGAAAATCCAATACCACTGTGGTCTTTATGCTTATGAGTGGTGCATGGGATAACAATATGGCAGATTTGTTCATAGAAACCAAAACCAAAGCCCTTCCAAGAAAAATGATGGAGGAGGGTGTCGGAGAAGCAACGGTTGGTGGGGGATTGAAGGTCAGATGAAAAGGTTAAGTTTGGGAAGGTGGCTCGAGTGAGTAGGTAGAAGTATCAGGTCCCCCATATGTTAAGTTGGTGTGAAGGTGGGGAGGACCATTGGGGAAAACCTTACATATGCAGTGATCATAGTGGGGATGTTGGTGAATTTTACCATACTCTTGAGGAGTAAGGAATGTGTCAATATTATAAAGGTGGTACTCCCCGAGAGTGAGGTGTTGAAAAACACCTTCTAAGTGATTAGTAGTTGATATTTGGGTAACAGAAATGGATGAATTACTTGACAGGTTGGGAAGAAGAAGCATTTGTTGGTTGAGAAGTAAATAGGTTGGCTGATGGGTCAGCTGTATAAGATGTGGAAATAGTGGGAATATAGGAGTTAGTTGTGGAAGAGGTAGTGACAACATTGGTGGATGAGGCGGTGACATCATTGGTGGATGAGGTAGTGGATGAAGTAGAAATGGTAGCGGTGGTATATGCCTTAACTGGTATAAGGACATCATTGGGTCGATACAACATGTTACAAGTATTTAATGGTGAAGGGTATGCTAGAATGGTATATTTGTGTCCTTCATGTTCGAATTTTAAGTAGAATGTAAGGTCAAAGGAACACAACCCATGGCTCTAATCCAAGGTTAGCCAAATAGCATGTTGTACTAGAATTCCCTCTCTAAGACACAAAATAATTCGGGAATGGTAAGGGGGCCTACAAAAACGTGGAGAATGATGGTACCAAGAGTGGAAGTCATGGCATCATTGAATAAACACAAAATATCCAGGGTTATTATGCATGAAATTAGAAGGGATGCACATTTGGTTGTACACATGGGAGAAATGATGTTGATACTGGCACCGCCATCGATCATAACACGTTGAACACGTATATTATCAATGTAGACAAAAATAAATAGGGTGGGATCATGATCATCTGATTGGAGAGGTACAATCTCATCGTCAGAAAAATTGAGAGCGGATACTTGATGAGTGATAGCGGGTGTAGAGGAAGGGGATGAAGTGGTGAGAGAGGCCACATGGTGAGGAGTGATAATAGATGCAACAAGAGTAGGGTCATTAGGTAAAACCTCAATAGATTCGCGAGAACCTCAATGAGGGCCTGTCGATGAGACTCAGAGGTTTGGACAAGGTCGTATAAAGAAATTTTGAGAGGAGAGGCGGTGGAATTGTTTGAACATTGTACAATGGGAAACCCCTGTCGAAATAGGGTGTGTGGGTCCACAGATGGTGATTTTTGGTGCAGTGCAAGATGGAATATTGGGTAAAAGACTAGTAGATGAGCTGGTTGTTTTCTCCTTTCCTTTTTCCTTCTAGGATCGAGTGACAATTTGAACCATATTAATCTGTGGTGAAGGAGTAAGTGAGTCATGACAGTGTAGCGATAAGACTGAAAAAAATATGGTGAGGGCATATACTGGTTTTGTGAAAATAATGCAAAGCACATTGGCATTTTGGTGGAGGTTTGGCTAGCTCTCTTATGTGGACCATATTGATCTCAAATGTTGGAGGAGGATAAAAGGGTTGTGGAGGGGGAGATGAAGGTCACTGAATAGGTAAGGGATGAGGATGTGTGGTGATAGATGGAGGTGGAATAGGGTCCTCATCTAAAAGATCATCATCATCAAAATTTTCTTCAGGAGGACATAGTTGGAGAAGAACAATATTAAGAGCCTTATAATTTTCCACATCATGCCCTGACACACGATGGTAAGCACAAATTTTTGTATCATCAAACCCTTCTGGTTTAGGTTTGAGTGGGTTGTAAGGTCTAAGTGGTGGCAATGTGATGACAGAGGTTTCCAAAAGGTTAGCTAAGATGTTTCCATAAGACCCTGTTAATGGATCAAATTGGGAAGTAAGTATGGGTCTAGATGGAAGTGTGGTTGACTTTGGTGGGAGAGGCACCACAGGAGGTTGAGTCAGTTTGACCACCTGTTTGGTAGGTAGTATGATTTTAGGTTTGGATTGCACCTTCTTGGGTAAAGATGTAGCAGATGAACTAGTGGTTGAAGGTGGTGTAGGTTTAACTACCTCTTTGGAGGGTAGTGGGTTTTTGGATTTGGTTGCACCTTCTTAGGTAAAGGTGAATAAGAAGTGCATGATGTAGAAGGGAAGGCATATGGTGGAAGGGGACGAGTTAGCCAAGGTGATAATGGAGGTGTGGTGAAAGTGTGGGAAGAGGAAAGGTGGAAGGTCTTGGTTAAAGTGAAGGGAGTATCATAGGTAATGATGAGGATCTTTGGAAGTCTTTGTAGGTATAGGAGGTAGAAATGATGCGGGTGACAGGGGAATGCATAAGATGTGTAGATAATTTGGGTATAACCTAGGATTGTGATGAGGAGGTGAATTGGTGTGCTTTTGGTTTACCTTGGGTAGGAGGCTTCTTGGCCAAGGTTGATGAGTGGAGTCCTAGGGATGAAAGGGGTGAAGGTGACAGAGGGGTAGTGGGAAAACAGATGTATGCTACTTAAGAGGTTGGGTCTTCCTCTTAGGTGGGGGAATAGTCTTTGTGCTGGCTTGTGAGGATGTGGCTAAATCCAGTTTGACTAGGGGATGGACTAGGCTTGATATCAGCATGACTCCCAATGTGGCAATGGGTTTGGATGTGAAGGAATATATAGATGTAGGTAAGGATTTAGACATTGACAAAAGTTATTTATATGTTAAAGGTTTAGGTGTGGGCGAGGATGATGAAGAAGAGGTCACTAAAACTAGCATGTGTATGATTGGTTCATTGTCCGAATCACCTTTGCATAGATCATGGAAGTATCGCAGACTACATTTGCATATGAGTTTAGAAATGTAGCGAAGGCATCCCAAAGCATTAAATTTTTGACATAATCCAAGTGGTCAGCCAAACGTGAAAACAACACTATTGTAGGGGGGATGATGTTGATTTGGTAGTAATTCCTGTAAATAATGTTAGTGAGATAGGGAAATGGTTGGCTTTAGAATCGGGGGTAAAAGAGTGAGAGAAAAGTAACAAAGATCCTTGAAAGCCAATGGAGAATTATCACCAATAAGAAGGGGCGCAATGTTAATGGATCCCCATGGGTAGGGGAGATGACAAGTAGGTAGGTTCATATTTTGGCAAAGAGGAAGGTAAATATGACTCTCCTATGTGTATGAGAGTAAATATTGTGAATTTTTTGTTAGGTTGATAGGTGAGTGGGGAAAATGCATCGAAAGATATGGACTCCTCCGTGGGTGAAAGGGGAGATAAAGGAGAATCATCTATGGGTAAAGGAGCGGATGAAAAAAATCCTCCATGGATAAAGAGGCTCATGCAAGAATCACCTTGATAGAGAGAGTAGGAGGAAATTGAGGAAGATATGATATGATGTCTAAAACAACATGAACCTCTCGAATGTTATTGTCATTGGTCGAGTTTTCACTAGTTTGGTTAGATGATGGGTGTGATTCAAGAATGGATTCTTGAAGATGTAAAGATTCTAAAAAGCTGGTGAATGCCTCTTCGAAAGTGTGGAAGGTTTGAACTTGGAGAGTTGGAAAGATGTGTGTAACACAAGCCCTAGTGAACAAATCTATTAACTCAGTTTGAGGTAGTTGAAACGTGATTTGGTTGATTAGGCTTCGTCAACGAGTGACAAAATATGTGATAGATTCGTCTTCGTATTGGTGTGTTGAATACAAGTCGGTCATGGTGACTTTCTTGATAATGTTGATAGAAAATTGGTCTAGGAAAGCTTGAGCTACTTGGTTGAATGAGAAAATGGAGTGCCTAGGTAGAGCACTATACCAATCCAATACAAGTCTTATCAAGGACATTGGGAATGTTCACAAGAGCAAAGTGTCATCATGAGTGATCAGATAACACCCATGCTTAAAAGACCAAAATTGCTGTTGTGGGTCTTCTTTGCTGTTAAATCGGTTAAATTTAGGCATTTCCTAATGCATAGGGTATGGAAAAATCAGAATGGATGGGTGAATGGGCTCATTATAAATATCGTCGTATGTCAGAGAGTTAAGTGATCCGGACCGATGTTTCTAATGTCTACATCTTGTCCATCATCATTTTGATAAGATCATTAGTAGGTTGTGATGACTGAGCACCCCTTGCAGTATAAGGGGGTAGATGATGAAGGTATGACATGGGCGAAATCCCAATATGTGGTGGTGTCGAGTACAAAAATTGTGAGGGAGGAATAGACGCAGGTGGCAAGTATCCCAAATATGTGATAGATGAAATAGGGGCTGTTGGTGATAAGTGTAGGTAGGTGGAGTGGATTTAATGACTCTTGTAGTAATTGGAGGAAGAGATTGTGGGATGGAGAGGATAATGTTTTGGAAGGGAGTATGGGTTACCGACACCATGGGTGGCTAAGATGCAATAGGTATATGAGAGGAGGCGGGTGAGATAGGCCTACACTCAAGGAGGTTGATAAAGGAATGGTTGACATCACAAGACCAATTGACGTCAAGGGTGTGATAGATGCTTTGTAGGTGTAACATATATCGATGATTTAGGGTAAAGTTGGGACAACACAGGTGGTAAGGTAGAAGAGGGTAAGGCTGAGCTAGTAGTAGCTGATGCAAAAGTGGGTGTGAGGGCAGGAGGAATGGACACAAGCATGCCATATACAAGCTGCCCTGATGAATCCCAAGTGGATGAATGGGATAAATAATACTTGTAAAGCAGCAAGGTTTTGATTAAGGAGTCTTGTGAACTCCTCATCACTTGATATTGATGGTAATAGGTTGACTAGGATCCATAGGTGATAAAATGGAAGGCAACGATGGGCTAGGCAGGAGTGGCTGAAGGCTAGTGTGGAACACGAGGGTGTTGGCTTGGCTACGAGTCAAAACCATGTGACTAATAGTAGACCTAGTAATTTGAGCTCCGTAAATGACACATGAGTACAAAAGGAATGGAGAAAATGGTTCTAGAAGGTGACAACTTGAGCATTGTTTTAATTGAAAAATTAAAACATAGAGACCGATGGTGGTTGGGTAACCAATTTCAAGTGACAGAGGGTAACTGATGCGGTTAGAGGACCGATACCAGTTATTGTGGAAAATAAAAGGATTTGTAAATGTGGCAATAAATGATGAAAATGAAGTAGATCGGACTTGACAGTGACTTCAAAGACACAAAGATATGGTGAGGTAACTAAGGAAACCCCAGAAAGAACATAAATATGATGAATGCTACTTTGGTTAAAATGACCAAAACAACATGAAACTGAAAATGGTCAGTAAACCAATGATGATTAGATGAGTAAACCGATGATGGTCGTTGGACCGATGCCGGTCACTGTGAAATTTGTGAAAAGATGGAAAAAGTGAATTTTTTGATTTAGATCAAATAAAAGACCAACCCAGAAACCTGAGTATGGCAATGATTGACCCTAACACACTCAGAAAGAGTCAAAATACATCAAATATGATTATGGAGTGTGAAGGGAGAGAAAAATGAAGAAAACAAACTCACACCTCAAAAAAAGCAGATCAAACAAAACTAGCAAAAACAAAATCTTATGTGGTTGATTTTATGTTCCGGCTTATGCCATTTAAGATTGACTTGTGAATAGAGTAGAGTTTTTGGTTTGATAAAGGTGCCCTACGAAAATCCAACAACTAAGGATAGTTTCAGGTAAGTTTTGGCAAGGGAGATCCTTTCTCTGAGATAATAACTAGACAGAGAAACCAGTTTGGAGCCCACTATCAATCCTCTAATCGTGTGATTGTTGATAGCTTCTTCCAGGTAGGATGTTTTTAAGAAAATGAGTAATTTATTTGCAGTGGTTTGGGATAGAGAAAGAGATGTGAAAAGTGTAAGCTACGATTCAATTCGTCAACCATCAGTTGGTCATGACTTCCAGTGTATAGGTTGCCCACAATTTTAAATGAGCTACAGATGCAACACATAAGAATGATATGCAAATATTTTAAACCCAAATCCAAAATGACATTCGATGAGAGCAATGATGAATAGGAAAGAGTATGTCTTTCACTAATGCAATACAAAATAGAAAGAATTGTTCTTTTTAGTCCAAAATATGAGTGTCAATGAGACCAATAGAAGAGAAAGAATGTTCCAAGGGAGAAAAATTAATGTGAACTCTTTCAAAAGGAAATAGACACACAATAATTTCACCTAGGAATGAACAATGAAAAATATCCCCTGATGGATCCCACTGGGCATGCAAGGCGGAATACCTAAGGTAACAGTCAAGGAGGAATACCTGTGATATGTAGGTCGAAGGTTGAATGCGCGCGTTACTGTCTTTATCCAAGATGATCATAGAGAAATCCTTTTAGTATTGGAAGGACTACTTGTAGATACAAAGCAAGACCACCAAAAGAGTATTAAATAGTGAGAGTCAGAGGATTTCCTAGCAAGGCTAGATCCAGGAAGCATGATGCTTCCTTGAATGGCTATCAATCCTCTGTTTAATACAATTCAATGTGAAAGTCATATTGCAATGTAATGATTTAGGTTTCTCATACACACAATACACTATATTTTATTGTAAATATTAAAATAACACTAAATCTAATTAGAAACTAGGTTTTTAGGTCGATGTGTCTACTAAAGGTCTAGTAAGGGTTTAGGGTTGATTGGTTGAAGTCTGGGTTGATTTTGGGTGAGTGGGAAGCTTGCTAGTATGAGACTATGAAATGACATAGAGGCGATGTCGGTCCTGGTGATCGATGCTTTGGTATGGGGAGTAAATTGATGTCGGTTAGAGAACTGATGTCGGTAGGGGAAATAGGTAGTAAATTATTAAAAAGAGGTTTTTAGGCTCTTTGTGATTGCATAGTGTGAAGGTAGTATGGTTTGGGTCGTAATATGGCTAAGAAGACTCATGGATACTAAGGAGGAGGTTTAGAATGATGAAAATGCTTGGGATGGTTGAATAGTGGGTTGGTGGGAGGAAGGCGATGTACAAGAAAAAAATGAAATAAGATAATTTGAAATAAGTAATAGATCTACAAAAGGAATAAGCAACCGATTATATTTACAATACTTACTTGATGTCTTGTAGATATTGGGAGTTGGGATGGTTGATGGTTGATTGGAGAATAAGTTCTTGAGTCTAGTGCCACAATAGTATGGCCTATGTGATTATGTGAGTATTCCAACACTCTAGAAGGAGAACCGGTTGCTTGTCTTGCACTGTAGTTGTGTGTATTCATCATCTGGATGCAGGAGGGCTTGAAGATTCATGCTTGAATACAATTAGGCTCCAATAATTGAATGACCAACCTATGTAAAGAGTTTTGAAAGTGTATATAAGGTAATCGATGGTAGTTAGGTGACCAACATCGATTGAGGGATAACCGGTGCCGATTAAGGCAGGAAAGTCTAGGTTTGCCAAAAATAGGCAGATATTTACTATTTTTGGCATGATTTTGATTGAGTCCACTTAGGGAAGTGGATTTCTCATTAGAAAAGGTAGTAAGGTCATAGAAGAAGTCCAATTAGGTTTAGGAATAAATCTCAATTAGTTAGGTCAAGTGATGACTCAACACTAAGAGTGATGACTCAATGTTGAGAGTGATGACTCGATCATTGTGAGTTAAATGCCCTTGGAATGGGTCTAGGGTGAGGTGGATGTGTGAGGATGAAATTAACTTAATTAAAATAATAAAATTAATTAATAATGTGAGGATGAAATATTAATATGGGATGAAGGGGTCATGATGTGTTTAAATATATTATGTTAATTGATTGAAGGGGACCAAGGGGAGTGTGACCAAAATTTGGTGTCTACTGGGTTGTTCCATGTAGATCTCTTCCTCTAGGAACCCATGAAGGAAGTCACTCTTAACATTCATACGAATCACTTTCCATCTGTTCATAACATCAATGACGAGGGCAGTTGAATTGAATTCATCTTTGTAACTAGAGAAAAGGTTTTGAGTAATTAACAAATACAGGAAAAACCCTTAAGTACAAGTCATGCTTTCAAAACCATACTTTCTTTGGAACACCCACTTACACCTAAATTTTTTTCTTCCTTTTGGAAGAGGAGTGAGATCCCAAGTATTGTTCTTCATGAGTGAGGAACACTCATCCATGAAAAAATCCCACTCAGGAATCCTAGAAGCCTCTCGGAAAGATTGAGGGGTTGGAAGTAGAGGTGGAAAAAGAATGATGTCCAACAAAATTTGAGTGAGTACGTCTCTCATGAAAAATATCTCCCATCCACTCTCTAACACTTTGTAAAGTTTTCCTATCCCAATGATGACCGGGAGGATCAAGCTTGGAGTCGTAGATTCTTCACTTGAGTGAGAAGGGAAAAAGTTTTCATCATCACTATGTCGAATTAAAAGACTTTGAAGCATGAGGGTCAAGAGGATCAAGTGGAGGAGGAGGAACATGATCAAAAACATCATCATCTAAAGATTTAGAATCAAAATCAAAGAACATAATTACCCAAGAGGGTGCGAAGTAGAAGTTGAAGATGACTCATCAAATTTCACACTTCTCTTGATATACGATTGATGAGCATTAGGGTCTAATAATCGATATCCCTTCACACCATCAAGATACCCTACAAAAATACAAGGTTTAGACTGTGGTTTTACAACCTTGCATTTGTTTTTGGGAATTTGAGCCATAACATTGGATGCAAAGATGCAAAAGTGCTTGACATCAGGCTTGTGTCCAAAATAGGATTCAAAGGGTGTCATCCCTTTTATGCCCTTGTATGGAACATGATTCTAAATGTAAAACACATAATTCACTTCTTTGGACCAATATTGTGGAGGAAGATATTTCAAGTGAACCATACAAGTGGCCATCTCCTCAAGTGTTTTGTTCTTTCTTTCTGCAACTCCATTTTGTGAAGTGCTGTAAGCAACTGTACGTTGTAAAACAATCCCTTCGGAGGTATAGATATCTTTGAAATTATTGCTCACATACTCATCTCCATTGGTGGTTAAAATAACATTGATAGACCTTTCATCTTGTTTTTGAGCAAGAGCCTTAAAGTCCCGAAAGTGATAAAAAACTTAAGATATTAACTTAAGAAAATACATCCAAGTGTAACAGGAAAAGTCATCAATGAAGGTTAGAATATAAAGATCTCTAGTAAATGAAGGAGATGGGAAAGGGCCATAAATGTTGCTATGAAAAATATCCAAAAGAAAAGTATCTCTCCATGATTTTCCATTACCAAAAATCTCTTCAGGGTGATTTCCGAGGGAACAACCCTCACAAAAACCCTTCAAAAATATGACGCAGGTAACCCATTGACCATTTAATTTTGGCTCAATTGTTCAAGGTAATGATAATTAAGATGGCCAAAACACTCATTCCATAGCTTACTAACCTAATTTCCATGAGTGACCAAGGAAGTGGGCTTCAAATTAAAAGTAAAGTGGGAGAAGGTATACAACTGTAAATGGTGATATGCCTTTCCCTCAACCATAGTAGTGTGCAGTGAAGCTCACGAATAATCACCGAGTTAGAATAAAATTCCACTTGCATTCCTTCACCAAGGTGAGTGATTTGGTAAACCGATAGGATATTTGTAGAGAGATTAGGAACACTCAAAACTTGGTTAAATGATCCACCATCCATCTTTACCAATCCACTACTAGAAACCAACATTGTATTGTCATCACCCAATGTGATTTTGGACATGCCACATGGTTTGATGTTGGAAAAATCAACATACGAAGAGGCCATGTGGTGTGAGGCACTGAATCAATAATCCACATCGACAAAGGAGTAAATCTAGCTACAAGGGCCTTTCCTTTCTTCTTCTCATATTTAGAATCCTTTGTAATGAAAGACTCAACTTTTAGAGCATTGTGTTTGATAGACTCAGAACACCTATGTTATTATTCTCAAGTAAATGAGTTAGGTGATCAATTTGTTTTCTCATACATTGATGCTCTTCATGGCCAATCTTCTTGTAATAGGAACACTTAAACTTTTCCTTCTTCATTTTGGGATCACTAGTAAAAGCATTCGTGTTAGGTTTGGTTCCAGGCTTGGTTGGTCTTGGTTTTCTTCTTGGGTTGGTAATTTTTCTCTTTCTTATTTTCAGTCTATTTTACCTTACCAGTACTTACTACAAGGGCATGTGATTTGGCTTCGATAGTTCCAATTTGAATGAGTTTGTCCTATTATCGAATGAGTTGGGATGAAAAATTATCAAATGAGGGAATTTTCCAGTACTAACAAAAGAGTCTTTTGTAGCGTGGTAAGTCAACACAAAGACAGAGTATTCAGGACCTAACTTAGAAAGAATTGACAAGATCAACTGGGAATATTTCTTCTCCACTTTACATTCCTTTAAAAGTAATCTAGTGTGGATGAACTTTGAGAAGAATGCATGTAGGTTTTCAAAGTCACTAGGATTTAATCCTAGTAGTTCGTTTTCCAAATCATGCACTCTCATGTCATCTTGTTGTCCAAACATACTATCTAATGTTTTCCACGCTTCATTAGGTGTTTTAGATGACTCAATGTGAAAGAAAAAGTAAGGAGAAATGGATATACAGAGAAGACATAAGGATTTGTCACATTGGTTCAACCACTTAGATTTTTTGGGCTCATCATCAGGTTTAGTCTCAGCTCCCATGGTGATGTGAAATAACCCTTTACCCCTTAGTTTTATTACCATTTTTGATCTCCATTTGAAAAAAATTGAACAATTTAAGAAAATGAATTGAAAGAGTATCCATTGAAAAGAGAGAGAAAGAAGGAATGCGAAAGAAATACAAAGAAAAAAACCATCCCAAAACAATATTTACACCCCCTAATTTTGACACTTTATAATTTAGTGCATTGATTACAATCAGGTGTGAATGTGCATCGTGAAATAATCGGTCACTCACCTTGCAATCAACGTAATAACACGTAAGTGTGGAGACCACAATCAAGTTCCACCAATTGTGAATCTTCGTCACCATAAGAAAGCAAAAGTGAGATAAAAGTAAGAGAAGGGGAGAAAACAAGGCCATGTGTGAGAAATAACATCTCATGTCGTAACATAAACGCCCTTGTTGCAAGATTGTGGTGGACATGCTCACTAGTTTGTAAGCAATAATAAGGGTGATTACAATGTAAAAGGTGATAAAAATGAGTCCAATGGACCTCTTGGACATTGAAAATGCTCCATGAAGGTGGAAAAATGCTAGAGAGGCGCTATATAATCCAAAAAAAAATCTTAGCAAAAATCGTATAGTAATGCTAGAAAATGCACTTTAATTTTTCTCAAGTCGTTTAATTTTAAAGATTGAATAAATTTAAGTGATTAAAAATGTTAATAAGTGATTAAATCCACTAATTTAATTTAAAAAAGAGATAATTAAACAAAACTTGACCCTTAATAAAACTAAGCTCCTAATTAATTATTAAATCCCTAATTAAATTAAATGACCACTTTATAATAACCTCCTCAAATTAATTACCCACCTAAGAGACCTAGGTGACGACCTTTGAATTTAATTAACCCACTACCTACCATTAAATAATTAACCACCCCACTTTTAACATAAACCTAAGCCCTTTTATAAAATTTCCTTCCACATAAACAAAAATAAATTATGTTTATTAAAAAAAAGAAGCAATATTTGTTTTAAAAGGAGAACTCGAGTCATGGCTTGGGAGGCGAGCTATTGAGGGCTTGAGAGAGTTGGATGAAGACCTAAGGATAAGGAGGAGAAAGGTGAGAGTGAGTTGTTAGGGGATTGAAAGACTCAACGCAGATGGTTGAGCGAGCGAGGAAGGCCCAATGGTTCGGCGGGTGAGCATGACCAACATAGAGAAAACGCTTGTTCTTGTAGGGAACATGGAGGGGCAAGTCAACTGGGTAGACCAATGTGGTAGGGAACATTTCAATGGCTAGGCAAGAGAGATGCACAAGGAAACGATTGCAGTGGTAAGCGGTAATAAGCTAAAGGTAAGTAAAATGACAAGAGCTAAACATGCGGGGCTAAACAGAGGTAACTCATGGCTAATCGAGGTGATAGGTGAGTCGAGAAGGTGCCAATGTAGAATGGAAATATGGAAGAAAAATGTTAACCAAACCAAAATGACTCACAAACAAGGTAGAGAAAAAAATCACAGCCAAAACAAATAGAGGTAGCTTGGGAGGTAGTTGGTTGTGAGCTTGACATAGATGAAATCTGAGGCAAAACAAAATGCACAAAAAAGGATCAAAATGAGTAGATCAAGTGAGTAACATGATGAAAAAAACAAGTAGACACACAACCAACTCACATGGGAATGCAAATAATGAGCTAGTAGCCAATTCGACACCAAAGCAAATAAAAACACAACCCGAGCCAAGAGGCATAAACCCAACTCAATTCACATGCAGAGGCAAAGTAGAACACAAAACAACCAACTCACTTTGTCAAAACACAACTCAAATGGATGAGTTGAATAGGAATACAACATGAAGCAGGATAACAAAACTCACTAAGGAGCTCGTTTGAGCCAAGAGGAGACAAGGTAAATAGAGGTAAACCATAAATATAGGTCAGCAGGGGAAGGCTTAAAACAATTTTTTTCACCAAATGTTGTAATTTTAATGAAAATTAATAAAACCGATAAAACCAAATTGTAGAACCTATCTCCAAATTTGGATTTTCCTCCAAAGTTAGCTATGCAACTAGCTAGATGCAGCGAGAGAAAACCACAGAAACATGCACATGGACAACTAGAAAACTAACACAAACTCCAAAAGTGAGATTGTTAAACCCGATAATTAGATTCCAAAATAATGATCAAACTTTACCCGAGAAGCATGAATAAAAAAACCGTAAGTAACAATAACCAAAATAAATGAGTGCTCCTTTATCTTAAAACCACTTTGATACCATGTGAGATTATTCTACAAGGATTAATAGGGAACCCCATGCTCATCGAAGAGGTGCGCTCCAATGGTGAGTGAATGCTCCAAGTAATCGAGAAAAAAATCAAACACAATGGAAAATAAAGTATAAAAATAATAGGTCTACTCATTTTCATAGATTGAAATAAGAAGATACATATAGGAGTGATGTATAAATCCCATGCATGACACATGTACACATGAAACCCTAATGACCTATGATATCCCTAAGTGAGATGACTCACCATGTGAGGTGGAAAAGACACCGATTGACAATGAGACAAGTTACATACACCAACATGGGGTTCACCAAATGCTTTCACTTTTTAAGTGACATCTCAACCCTTTTAAGTTTTAGAATTTTTCTAATTAACATACATAAAAAGGGTGAATAATGTTATGCTAGGGTGTGGAGCCTGTTTTTGGTCTTCTCAAATTAGTATTGAAGTGTGGATTTCAAATTGGGAAGATGAAAATTCATGACCAATTCTTTTCCAGCCATGGGAAGATGAAAGGTCATGACGGTTTCTTTTCCAGCTGTGGGAAGATGAAAGATCATGACTTTCAAACTTCTAGGATCAACTTTTGGACTTCTTACAGGATTTTAATCCTATAAATAGAGGTGTTAGGGTATCTTGAAGATATCTTGTGTGTTCAAGAGGTCTTGAGTCTTAGTGATCAAGAGGTGATCAAGAGTGATCAAGGTTAAGCAATTGGGTGTCAATTGTGGTTTAGCATCTTTGGAATTCTGTTGTGAGTTCATAATTGAGAGAGGAATGTGAGAGTTATTTTACTCTTTGTTGATAGTAAAATCTAAGTAAGTTCTTAGTGGATGTATCCCACATTAGGTGAACCACGTTAAATCGAGCTTTGGTGGTCTTTTTGAAGTGGTAAATCATAGGAAAGTTTAGCTTAGTGGGAGCTATGACAGATGATGAGAGCAGATCAAGGGTTGAGAAGTTCAATGGGTAGAAATTTGGTTTGTGGAAGATTTAAATGGAGGATTACTTATATCAAAAGGACCTCCATGTTCCTTTGGCTGGGAAAGCAAAGAAACCTACAGCCATGTCAGATGAGGATTGGGAGTTGTTGGATAGAAAGGCACTCGGGGAAATTCGGTTATGCCTTGCATCTTCGGTTTCTTTTAACATATCGCAGGAGAATACCACGGAAGGTCTCATGAGTGCGTTGGGGAAGTTATATGAAAAACCCTCTGCCTCTAATAAAATATTTTTAATTAAAAAGTTATTTAATATGAAGATGTCTGAGAATGGTTCTATTGTTGTTCATTTGAATGAATTTAATATAGTTGTGAGTATGTTAAACTCGATAAAAATTAAATTTGATGATGAGGTCGAGGATTTTTGATTTTGTGCTCCTTACCGGATATTTGGGACAACTTGGTTATGAATGTAAGTAATTCAGTCTTTAATAATTCAAAGCTGAAGTTTGAGGATGCAATAGGTGTGACCTTAATCGAGGAAATGTGAAGGAAGAGCATCGGAGATTCTTATACTTGGAAATGCCTTGATGGTGGAGAGTAGAGGGAGACAAAAGAATAGAGGAAAGGTAACCATGGGAAGTTGAATGATTGCGGAAGGTCAAAGTCCAAGAGTAAGTTAGAATGTTGGCACTATGGGAAGGTTGGTCATGTTAAGAAAGATTCTTTGGGCTCTTCGGGATAAGAAGAACAAGGAGGAAACTAAAGAGGTAAGTGTGGCAACGGTGATGATTTTCAGGATGCCTTAATTCTTTCTTTAGATAATATTGCTTAGTCTTGGGTGTTAGATTCAGGGGATTCTTTCCATGCCACCCCACATAAACATTACTTTACTGATTTTTTTTAAGGAGATTTTGGATATGTATATCTTGGTGATGATGAACCATTCAACATAGTAGGAAAGGTTGTGTTTGGGTGAAAATGCAGAATGAGAACACATGGCTACTTAAGGATGTCAGGCATGTGCCTAAGTTGAGGCGGAACTTGATATCAGTGGGTCAGTTGGGTAGTGATGGGTACGGTCAGTCTTCTGATAGATTCTAAGAAGGTCACCAAGGAGCTCTTGTGGTTGCGAAGAGGTAAGAAAAGCGGTACTTTGTATTTAACTAGTGTCTGCTGATTATTGTAATTTAGTTCTTGTAGATGGAGATGTAAATTTTGGCACAGAGACTCGAGTCATATGAGTCAAAATGGCATGCAGATTATAAATGACAGTTTCTCGGATTAAACGAGTTAGATTTAGATTTCTATGAGGATTGTGTTTATGGAAAATAGAAGCGGGTGAGATTCCTCAAGGTTGGACCTACCAGGAAGGAGGGTAAGTTGGATTTAGTGCATACAAATGTATGGGGGCTAGCTAAGGTAAACTCTATTGGTGGTTCATGTTATTATGTCACTTTCATTGATGATGCAACTAGAAAAGTTTGGGTATATTGCATTAGAAATAAATTTGATGTGTTTGAAACCTTCAAAAGATGGAAAGCCTTGGTTGAGAATGAAACAGGTCTCAAGTTGAAATGTCTCAAGTCGGATAATGGAGGGGAGTATTGCAGCAATGAATTTCTTGATTATTGTTCGGTAAATGGGATATGCAGGCAAAGAATGGTTCCAAATAGTCCACAGGAAAATGGAGTGTCAGAGAGAATGAACAGGACAATCATGGAGCATACTAGGTGCATGAGCTTACATGTGGGGCTGCCACTCATGTTTTGGGTGGAAGCAGTGAGCACAACTATTTATCTGATTAACAAAGGACCCTCTATGGCTTTGGATGGAGGTATAACTAAGGAGGCTTGGTTTGGTAAGAAAATTGATTACTCATTTCTTAGAGTATTTGGATGTGACATTTTTTTCACATTGATGAAGATGATAGGACCAAGTTAGACGCTAATTCTAAGAAATGCACCTTTGTTGGATATGGTGAGGATGACTTTGGTTTCGTGTTTTGAGTCTTAAGGACAAGAAAATATTTCGGTCTAGAGATATTGTCTTTAATGAAAAAGTCATGTATAAAGATCAATTGTAGGAACAAAAAGAGGAATAAAAGAAAGAATATAAAATGTTCGAGGACATTGCGAGACGAGTAAGGTGTCCAAGGCCGGTTTAGGTGCAACATGCTCAGCGGAACAAGTTCAGGAACCTACTCATCAGGAACCCCAAAATCCTGAGGTGAGAAGGTCTTCTAGGCAATAAGGAAGCTGAATGATTTACTCAATATTTGAATTATTTATTGCTCACTAATAGTGGAGAGCTAGAGTGCTTTGAGGAAGCAGTGCAGGTGGATTCCAGGAAGAAGTGGGAGCAGGCCATGGATGAAGAGCATAGATCTCTTATGGAAAACTAGAATTGGGATCTAGTGGAGCTACGAGGGCAAGAGAGCATTGCAGAACAAGTGGGTGTACAGAATCAAAGAGGAAGATGGAGGTAGGAAAAGATACAAGGTCCGGTTGGTGGTCAAGGTATTTTTACAGAAGAAAGGTATAGACTTTGATGAATTTTTTTCTCCTGTTGTTAAAATGACTTCTATTAGGACTGTTCTTGGTTTAGTAGTAATAGAAGACTTGCACTTAAATCAATTGGATGTGAAGATTGCATTCCTTCATGGTGAGTTGGAGGAGGAATTGTATATGCAGTAACCACAGGGTTATGAGGTCAAAGGGAAGGCGAGGTTAGTGTGCAAATTGAAGAAGAGCTTGTATGGCCTGAAAGAAGCTCCACAGAAGTAGTACAAGAAGTTTGATAGTTTTACACAGGAGCAGGGTTACTCCAGGTGTCACTCAAACCATTACGTGTACATAAAGAAGTTTCTTGATGGTATTTATATTATTTTGTGCCTATATGTGGATGATATGCTTGTTGTCGGGAAGAACATGCATGAAATAAAGGTACTCAAGAAGCGCTAGGTGACTCCTTTGCTTTATGAAGGATTTGGGGGCGTGAAAAAAATCCTTGTTATGAGAATAACTCAAAATAGGAAGGAGAGGAAGCTGGTGTTATCTCAAGAAGATTACATAAAGAAGGCCTTGGAGAGGTTTAGTATGTAGGATGCTAAACCGGTTAGTAGCCCTTTGGCAAGTCACTTTAAATTATCAAAGGAGCAGAGTCCCAAGAGCGACGAGGATAAAATATAGATGTCCAGTCATGTACTCATCAGTGGTTGGTAGCTTGATGTTTGATATGGTATGCACTAGGCTTGACATTTCCCATGCAGTAGGAGTAATGAGCAGGTTTATGAGTGATCCAGGTGGAGAGCACTGGCAAGAAATGAAGTGGATCCTTCGGTATTTGAGAGGGACCATGGGAGCAACATTATGTTTTGGTGGATCAAACACTACATTGCGTGGTTATGTAGATTCGAGACATGGCAAGAGATTTGGACAATAGGAGGAGCATGACAGGTTATGTATTTATGGTTGGTGATACAGTGGTGAGTTGGATTTCACGGTTACAAAAGGTTGTGGCTTTGTCAACCATAGAGGTTGAGTATGTTGCTTCCACAGAGGAAAACATGGAGATGATTTGGCGACAAAAGTTGCTTGATGAGTTTGGTCATAAGAAGGAAGTTGGGAGATGACACAGTGATAGTTAAACCACTATTCATTTAGCGAAGAACTCCTCTTTTCACTCTAGGATGAAGCACATTTAGCTGAGATATCATTTCATTAGGGTAGCTTTGGAAGAAGATAAGTTGAAGCTGGAAAAGATTCATACCAATCAGAATCCTATGGATATGATGACCAAGGCGGTCACAAGGGAGAAGTTGAAGTTGTGTTTAACTTTGATTGGCCTTCATGGTTGATAATGAAGGGTTAAGAACTTTTCTCAGTAGGAACAGTCTCCAAGTGGGAGATTATTGGGGTGTGGAGCCTATTTTTGGTCTTCTCAAATTAGTATTGAAGTGTGGAGTTTGAATTGGGAAGATGAAAGGTCATGACCATTTCTTTTCCAGCCATGGGAAGATGAAAGGTCATGACAATTTCTTTTCCAGCCATGGGAAGATGAAAGATCATGACTTTCAAACTTCTAGGGTTGGATTTTGGACTTATTAAAGGATTGTAATCCTATAAATAGAGGTGTTAGGGTATCTTGAAGATATCTTATGTGTTCAAGAGGTCTTGAGTCTTAGTGATCAAGAGGTGATCAAGAGTGATCAAGGTTAAGCAATTGGGTGTCAATTGTGGTTTAGATGTGGTTTAACATCTTTGGAATTCATTATGAGTTCATAACTAAGAGCAGATTGTGAGAGTTGTTTTAATCTTGTTGATAATAAAATTTGAGCAAGTTCTTGGTAGACGTAGCCCACATTGGGTGGTCCACGTTCAATCTTGTCTTGTCTTCTTTTGTGCATTATTTATTTATGCTGTTATATTTACGAATGTATACTTACTGCTATATAGTTTCCTCTGCTTTGTGATTTGAGGAATTGTTTCCACATATTTGTTCTCTAATTCCTAACATATTACAGGTGGATATTCTGATTTAGTTAACTTCAAAAATTAATTGCATAAATCAAAATAACACTTTTCAAAGTGACTATTTATCTAGCAACTATCAAAACACAAGGGAAATATTTCACTTAGATAATGCTATGTGAATATCAAAGAGTTTGGATGGTTTGATTGATGGAACATGAAGATCTGGAATTGAAAATGCTAATGATGAAACTAGAACCAGAAATTAATGCCATTCAAAATCATACAACTCGTCGATAACATATGTATGGTCATGAACCTTCTATATCATCTTAAATCTTCTTAGAATTTGGGTCTGTAATTTCCTAAGTGGTTCACCTGCCTAGATATGTATTTCGTTGTCTTTCGGTCTTCTTCACTCACCTTCAAAATGGATTTGTAACTCAAACCCTCAAACCCTTATAGTGTAAGAAGGAATTCTGTAAAACAAATTTAGATGGGTTATGGGTACCCATGTGCACCACCAACATCACCACTACTCGAAGAGGATCACACTATGTGTCATTACCCTAACATGTCATATCTACCATAGTGCAATCAAAACTTGACAACCGTACTTTGAAAATTATTTGGTGAGTTTCACATTTACTCAAATTCTTGGGAAGAGTCACTTTTCTTTCTTGTAGGATGAATAAGGAGATTTCTAAACCTAGTAGGAGACTTCATACTAGTAGAGGTGTTGTCCTAATGAATATGTATCAGTTATTTTGATGTTTAGGGAGATTTGAATGCATTTAATGCTTGTTTTAGAATGAGAAGATCATAAAGTGCCGTAATCATAAATGAGATATGATTTACTTATTTATATATGCTTTTGAAGGTTATTATGTTGTTAAAGGACAACCAAGGGGGTATATTTTCTCATAAGAATGTGATGGAATTGAAATAATTATATCAACACATGTCGGTCTAAAACTGTATAATAGGGCTGGGATCGAAATTCTCAATTAAATTGAAACCTATGGTTTTGAAAAGGCTAGGAAAATAATATTTTGAATTTTAGGCCTAAGCATGAAAGTTTATAGATGTGTTTTATGTAGTTAAACTTTAGAGACTGATGATACAAAGGTGTGAAAATATAAGTAATTTAATGAAATGTTATAAGGGTGTGCTAAACAAGAGTGAGGGTGTGTATTTGTATATGCAAGTGTGCAATGTCAAGATCAATAGTGTCAAATGATAGATTACCAAATTTGAGTGTCTACGAGTTTTAAGGGGACTATTTTTCACTAGATAAATCATTATAATCTTCACCTTTTGAAGACCATTTTCAAGGTTCTTGGTGCTTCATTTTCATTTTTAGAAAAACATAGTTTATTTTATAGTATTAATATTACATACAATATTTTCGTAGAGTTTATCAACAAACTAATGTAAGTTGTTATTTGATTTACTCCTATTTAAAAAAATGTCTTGTCATTTGTGGTCTCTAAGGATTTTTTTACAATATGTTGGAATTTGAACAAA
The DNA here is from genome assembly GCA_018340775.1 of Taxus wallichiana var. yunnanensis. Classification (NCBI taxonomy): domain Eukaryota; kingdom Viridiplantae; phylum Streptophyta; class Pinopsida; order Cupressales; family Taxaceae; genus Taxus; species Taxus wallichiana. The sequence goes on from CM031233.1 coordinate 151,702,140, forward strand.
GAAACTAGGTTATGTTGTTGATATTCTCATAAATATCTCGAGTCTAAAGTTTATACATGTATATTATATATACCTTCATGGTATTGGAGGCACCTTTTGTGTTTTGACATTAGTTAGCGAAAATATTTGTTAAATATGTGTTAATTTTTATTCTTAAACTAATGTTTCTCATTGTGATTTTAAATTTACAAATTTGGAGGACCTATACTCTTTTTCAAGGAAAATCCATCAAATAAGCATTCAAAAATTCCACCCGAGTAAAATAAAAAATCAAGGAGATGAGGATTTGGAAGCATTTCTTGATGGAGAGGTATTTCTCACAATCAAAATTTTGAGTCTACTCTTTTTTATGTCCTTTGAATTGTGGAGAAAAAATAATAATTGATAACATTGATGAGAATTTTGATTCATCCTCGACTATTCTAAATCATTGAGTGAAAATACCAATCCTAGAGTTTGTTCTCTTTTCAATGGTGTAAGTTTAGTGAAGCTCTTTCCTTTAGTAGAGTTCATAATATTTTATCCTCAACTCTAGTTAAAGGAAATAAGGTTTCCCAATCCAAGCCCTCATTATGAACTCTTAGCTAGAATGTCTTCTCCGATTAAAGGTTAGAGTTTTTCACCTTGAATTCCTAAAGTCAAATAGCAATCCTCTAAGAGAGTTGAAATAAGTATAAAAAAAGATAATTTAATCCATAATATTGTTCCTAATACTCCCTCTCTCAATCACCCCGGATTCAATTTATCCTCTCATAAATAAAAATATGGTTGGAAATAATAGAGATATGAATGCATTTTTCATGCTAGATCTCCTTACCCATTCTTTAGGAGTAAAGCGGTTCGAGATAAATTTATTTCTATGAAATGAAAGGTCTTCTAAATGAGGTCCCTCCGAAACCAAAAGGATACTACCTAAATTTTAGGAAACAATGCCATCTCAAGGATCAACACATTAGATTCTTTAATAACTTGATGGATAATTATGAAATTATCTATAATGATTTTATTATTAAATTTTTATTCATACTTGAGAAAATTCTAGAGATTGGTTTGAATTATTTTATAACGGATTCATAAAATATTGGAATGACATGAGAAGAATTTTTAAGCTACAATTTGGTGAAAAGATGGATCCTATATCTACCATGAGTTAATTTGAGAAAATTAAGAATCACCCTAATGAGTGTGTGTAGGATTTCAATGCTATATTTACTAAAGTCATGATGAAATTTCTTGAAAATGTTATACCCCATGTGGTAGCTTGTATTATTAAATATCATGAGGATTTTTATGCTAAAGTTCATTTTATCTTAGACATAAAGGCCCAATCAATTTAATAAAATTATTAAATATTACATTCAAAATTGAAAATAACATTAAAGACATTAGAAATCCATCCAAGAGAGATGATGTGAACATTCTCTTACCAACTAAGAAGGATTCTCAAAGAAATTCATTGAGTATTGATGAATAAATGGACAAAGTGATGGGATATTTTAAGGAACTATCCTATAGAGTTCTTTAGAAGTGAAAAAGATTTGTCTCTTGTTCTAAAAAATATATATTTAAATGAGAGGAAAATTAATCAGGAAAGAGGACCAACACATGATATAAATTTTGACAAGGGGAAGAATCATTTTCATAGAAAGAGAATGCCTAAAAATATAGGTAATGATAGAGAGACACCTGATACCCTTACTTTAGTACCAATGAGATAAACCAATTCTAGCCTCATCCTTCTTGTGTACTTGATTTATTCATTGTTTTTTTGCATGTTGATAATGACTTAAAATTTCAAAATATATTTATATGCTAGATATTAAAGATTTAAATAATGTGATTCATACTTATGAGTTTCCTATTTATGATTTTGAATACTTCATATATCTGATGGTAAAGAAAAAAATGGTGGAAGGATATTTGGAGAAGACATTCTAGCTCTCACAAATACTATAAAGGATCAAGTTAAAATTAATTATAACTTGAGAATCTGTACGGACTATAATGCTAAGGAAATCCCTAAGGAGGTCTCACTTAAGAATAATTATATTAAGGGCGAAGATAATCTTACAAAGGTTATTGTTCTTATAGAATAAGAATATTGCTTCACTTAAGCACGATAAAAATATATTTTTGTGCTGACCTTTGTGTTATCACCAATTTTGGTATGCAAAATTTAAAAAAAAAAAATAATGAATAAATAAAATAAAAATGGAAATTTTGAAAAATTTCAATTTTTTTTACTTTGCGTGGTTTGTCACTTTCATCACGATCATCTCATTTTTTTGATCGTTTCGGTCTTCGTTTCGTACTTTTCGTGCGAGAACTCCTCTGAGGCATTAAAGCTGCGTTAAAATTAATTAATTACTCTTTGTTTGATAAAAATAATTTTAAATAATTTTGGAGTATTTAATTAAATAAATATTAATTAAAATTTGTTTGACAAGTTTTATTTTAATTGCGAGGAAAAATAAGCTTCCGCTTCCCATTGTGGGAATGCCAAATTGGCTTAGGCCCGGATTTCCCCTTTCCTGGCAAAATTGTTTTAAATTCCCACTCGTGGGATTTCTTCCCCCAATTGCCAAATTAATAAATTGGAAAATGGGCAAGAAATCTCCCGATTTCCCACATGGGGAAATTGAACGGAGATTACTAGCCCACTTTGCCATTCCCATTGGCAATTGGCCGTTGCTTTCCCCATTTCCCTTGGCAATTAATTCCACTACCCAGGAAGAGGGGAAGTTGGTTTGACCTCATAAATTCCTCCGACGAACTCGGTGGAAAGAGTCGTACGAAGCTTTCTAAAATTTCTTCTCACTTCTTCTAAAGAACATAATATTTTTATCACATTCCACAATACTGCGTGAACGCCATTGTGAAGGAGAAATACAAGAGGACAGTCATAGAAAGTTTTATGCAAAAAGAGAGAACACAACCAATGGGATAACAAAGATAAGCTTTCCACGCATAGGAGAAAGAGGCAGTTACAGTTTGCAGATCCCACACATTGGCCAAGGAGGGAGATACAGCCAGAGAAAAGAACATATTTTCCAACGCCAAGGAGGGAGAAAGACAACAAAAAGGAAGAAAGCACTGAGTTTCAACGCCTTTTTGAAGGAGAAACAACAGGTATAGTCCAAACAAAGACTAGATCAGTCCAAAATAATAAAGAAGACAAAAATTCCCCATGCATTGGTAGAGGGAAAACAACAGGTAATAAGAAAAGAAATAAACACCATTTTCCACGCATGCTAAAAATCAAGAAGCCATGTGGGGAAAAAAAAGAAACCCAGGCATTTGTTTAAGGAGAACAGTCCTAACAAGTTCCCATGCAGCCAGAGGACAGTCTAAAATAGAAAGGAAGATTCCACGCATTCTTCAAAGTCTGTCCACACACAGCCAAAGGGAATAGAAAAACACCACGCATTGGAGAAAGGAACAACTTAAGAGCTCATGCAGCTTTCCCATGCACCCACCAGGTCTATCCACGCAGGTCAAGGAAAGTTCTTTATTTTGGTTTTATGAGAAGATCTTCATGTAGTCAAAGCCCAAGCAAAGAACAGTTTTAGATGCCTAGAAAGGAAGAAAATAGGCCACGTGGGAGAGGAGGGAATAAATTTTTAAACAAAAATAGAAAAGAACAATATTTCCATGCCTTTGCAAGAAGGAGGACAACAAAAACAAGATCTCCACGTAGCCAAAGGAAGAGAAGCTTCTCCATTCCCATGCCTCTTTCAGGAAGAACATTATCCATGCCAGAGAAATCATGTTAGAAAAGAATAGCAGCGAACAAAGAAGTCTCTATACATTCACCCAGGAATAAAATATTGAAAAGGTAGTTTTTCACGCATACCAAGGAGAATTTGCTCTGTCAAATTAAATAAAATTGAGAGATTTTAATTTAAAATATATTTATCGTTGTATCATCGATTTGGAACTCGAGCTTAGTCTCGATATATTTGTATTTAAAAAAATTGTGTAATCGAGACTTATTATTATTATTATTTTTTATAATAATAATAATAATAATAAAATTAAAGCGAGTCACATTTTTCTTGCATTGAGGGGGTTTTGGAGATTGAGACCCGACCCCGCTTGTGTTGTTTTACGTGCCCAAGTCATTCTTCTGTGAAATTCATAATGGCCAAGAAATCTAACAAATCGTAGGAAGATCAAGGAAGCTAGTGGAGAAATCGAATAAGTCCGCACTCAAGTACGAATTCCAAGGAATCATTCCTCCCAGTTCTATCAAATCAGCATACGACAATATAACTGATACAAATCTGGGTCACATCAATGTGCAACAATTTTGTGAACGGGTGAAAACTGAAGGCAAAACCATATTCTTGGATAGGCTTTACCATAGTGGTCTACCTCAAGCAAAGTAGCATTTCTGTCTCGGTGTAGTGTCGAGTTGGTTATCGCTTGTGCTAAGCACTATGATCCTGAGAGATGAGGAATTTTTAAAGATAATCGCGAGCCTTTCCTCTTAATCACACCAAAGCACATTGAGGAATTGCTTAGCATACTTGACTTTCTTGAGAATGTGGATATCACTCGCTAGTTAGCACAAGAATTTTGGGACGAGGAACCCCTGATATGGAGTAAGATGGTTAATAACAACTGGTTAGTGACCAAGAGGCCTCGAATTGAGCTTCCCAAAGAACTATACCGCGTTGAGTTCATGGAAGAAATCGGGGACATGATTACTCTCCTAAGTCGAGTTTTTGGTTTACCCTCTGCTAGGATTTTCCACCCATGGATGTATCAGTTTATCTTTATCATCCTTGCTAAAAAAGATTTTGTGGATTGGGCCACCATCATCAGTAACACCCTTCACAAACAATTAATAGAAGTTAAGATGATTAGATGCTTCTACATGACATCGTATTTGACTTATGCAGTAGCAAGAAGAAAGCTATTTTCGGGACTTGAAACGAGAGTCATGGGGTCGTCAAATAGTGTTTTTCATTATTACCCATAACTCAGTTTCAAAAATAGCTCTCACCATTTTAGAAGAGTCAACGATGCATTCACCTTCCGTGTGATTCGGAACCTGAATCGGAATACAGAGGAAATATTTTCTAAAGAAGCCATGAGTGTCATTTCCCAATGGGGAACATGGTTTATTCAATTTTCATCCTTTTCCTACATTTGCATGAGTGGATTTTGCTGGTACTCGTGGAAGCTTCCTAAGTACGTCAGTGACATATGGGCATTAATGGAACTTACACGATAACTATTCCAAGTTCACTATCTTCTCAGTGACAAGCACCATTCAGGAATTCATTTCCCAATCCAAATCGGGGAATACCAATGTCCAAATATTTTTAGTGCACAACTCATGGAAAAAGAGTTCTCTCATTACAATCCATCCATATGTGAAGAGAGCCTAGTTTGATATCAATGGATATATGCAGAAGATTCTTGGAGAAAAGTATCAACATAACCCTACCATGGAAGATTTTTGGGCTGCTTGTTTGGATGAACATGAAGTAAGAAGATGAGAGTTTTCTCACCTAACACTTGCTCAGATCAAGGCCTTCCGCATCAAGAACCCTCCCGATTCATTCATAAATGATGATGAAGATGTCATTGATCCTTATATGATGCAATTGATTTTACCCCGTTGCCTCGAATTGACTGGACCAAAAGAGATGAATTTTCTCTCGATAGCAAGAATCAACCGATTCTTGAAAGAAGCATATCTTGGTATGACAAATAACTTGCCAAGTTATAATCAATTCAAGATCATGCTTCAGGATCACAAAAATTTCCAACACGAGGAGGCCTTCATTCAACCAAAGCCTCTTCTCGATCAACCTCTATACCATCCAATCATACACGACAAGCAAGAAAGGAGTGGTTGCCAAAACCTACTTCGCCAAGTAACGTGTCATGAGGAGAAAAATCTAAAGATCCTAACCAAGAAAAAGGAAGAGAGCATGTATCGTGATTTTCAACCTCGAGTAGAGATTCTTCTACCCACATTGTTAATAGTGCTCAGAAGCTTGTGGCAAATGATCCTCAACCATGCTTGAATAAGCATCCACTCAGTGTAGGTAGTAGAAATATCAAACACTTCGGAGAATGTAGTTCATGAAGGGATTTCTCAAAATCTCTTGAATAATCAGGAGGTGGATATTGAGGTTGTTTCTCCTCAAATTGAGGTCGTAGATAGGATTCAAGCAGGATCTCATGATGTCGAGAACAATGAGAATATTGATTTGAGCTCTAGGATTTTGTATTAAAAATTAGTGCATGAAACTCCTTGGGTTGATTCGAGGTTAAGAAAATGGAGAGGTTTGTCAAGGAAATTGACATTGATTTTGATGCCCTTTTCAAACTTTCAAACGATGTCATTCCAAAGAAGCCTAAGGTGCTTTCTCGAAAAATGGTGAATAATGACGGAAATAGATTTACAGATCTCGCCATCCCACAAGTTGATAAGGAGTGTGATGCCATGGACACCTGCTAATTATGAAGTTTCAGACTTGGACTGGGAGGTCTACATTAGAAAGTGACATGGCGATGGCTCGAGATTGATTGATATCGTCTTTAAAGAGACTTGAGAAATATAAGTCTCATAACTCTCAGCTCAAGGCCGAAAAGAATCAATTGGTGGAATATGTTCAACATTAGATAAATCCCATATCATCCACTTTCCCATTAATATATAGTGGCTGCCACGATGAAGAAACTCTCGATTTTTCAAAAGAAATAAACACATTAGGCCATGTCACTAAAACTTGGCTTTCAGAGATTCTCGTTTTAGGCCAAGGGATGATCAAGACCACGGTTAAGATTCATGAAGATGTCAGTGCGTATCTTGATGCAATTCTTTCTTTCAAAGAAACTTTTGTTTCTAATATATCAAATTTGGATGAGATATTGCCTAGTTTGTAGGAAATGACAAATATGGAATCCTCAGTTTTAGCCATTGAAGGAATTCTTGAATTCAAACATCGAGGGACACGTTTTCTTTGGTGTCTGCATCTCAAATCAAGGAAGATGCTTCTCGAGGATTCTATGATCCATTATGAGAGCATTTGCAATGAAGCCTTCACTTCACTCTCCTTGATTCAAGAATTCATAGCTGAGATTCCTTACAACCTCGTAAATGAGCATAATCAAAGGTGTTCATGGAGCAAGTGGAAGAGCAATTTTCACAATTGTTTAAGGACATGTACACTCCCGCCAACAATTTCTTATCAGTTTCAATGGAGCGGTGCATCAAATTAAAGAACTTATTTGAGAATGCTCAATCCAAAATTGTTAATTTAAATGATATGCCAAGTAGGATTCTTGAATTACAGGTATTTTGTGAGGCTATTCTTTGACCAAATGAACCTCCAGAAGAAGAAAAAATGTTTGAAACTTTGGGAAGGTTTAGATCCTTTCAACTGGAAAAAGTGACAGATCCTAATTTCATCGGACGGTTCAGGGGGATAATTTTCTTGGTATCTAATGAAGTGGGAGAGTCCATTTCTCATACGCTTGAGATAGGTGGACCCCATTTCAATGGATAAGGCACTGGTTATTATTGAATATTTTAAAAAGTGGATTTTTTAGGAAAAGGTGTTGTTATTTGCTTTGAGAAACTATGGATAATTTAAGTAATTTCTATTTTTGGTTGTCTTTAATAAAGTTGGTTGAAAAAGTCAAAGGTCACTTAAGTGCCTTATTTAATGATCATGTAAAACCCTAACTACTTTGTAACCAACTTTTGGGTTATAAAAGGAAGTGAGGGGCTCATTTGTAAAGGTGACTTTGAGAGAGGAGAAGAAAATACTTTTGTATGCAAGCTTTACTTCAAAGAAAGAAACTTTGTGTTCTTTTGAGAAGACATTTTGGAGTTAATGAAATATGAACTTTGTGTCCCATTCATTATCTCTTATAGCATTTGATGTTCTTATGTTCATTAGATGTTAGTGTTTGAATCTTGTATGCAAATATTGTCTTTGATTTTATTGTCAACGTTATTAATCGGTTGTTCTAGTTCACACGGTGATCAAGCTCACGATTATCTACTTGCTCACGTGTGTTCCCCTTTACATGTTCTTGTTTGGCTAACTCAAACTCCATTTTATTTGTGTTGGTTATTCATCTCTCCTCTTCATGCAATATTAGGCTCTGTTTTTACCTAACTCTTGCATGTTCTTTCAGTTCATTCCTTTCCACTCCTTTCCTTCATTCCATTCCATCTCCCTCATTCATTTTTCTTTCCATTGATGTCCCAAAACACCCCCATATACAATTTTTAATGTACAAATGTTAATACTGATTTTGGTTTTCAATAAAGGCAGCCTCACCTTCATTGAGGAGGGACTTCATTCCCACCTGCTTTGTTGCATGTCATTTGCATGCATGCAAATCCATATGTTAACACTCTGAAAGGTAAGTATCCTCTTCCTACTAGCACGACCAAGGGGACTTTATGCTCCAAAAATATAGCAAAATTGAAGAGGAAAAGAGCATATAATAAATCTACCAATCAATTAAAAAAATTCTTCCTCAATTTATGATTTAGGTCATTCCTTTGCACAACCCATTTCTTCTTGTATCCATGATGCCAATACTACCAAATTTCCTCCAAATACATCGATGCCTAAATATGTTACTTATGATATGGATGTTATCCTTAATCAATTCAAAGTAACAATCCCTTTAAGCGAGTTACCACACATCCTTGAGCATATAAATATTGAATTTTCCTTCCTTGGCACAAAAATTTATAAAAAACCATCTAATTCTATTGTTGAAGAAAGAGAAAAGTAAAAAATTAGAGGAGGTTACTTAGATTTACTTATCCACATCATTAGTGGAAGTTCCACTTGATGTTGATCCATTCTACATAATTACATGTCGGATTCAGTGGATTCCCACAACATAATTCCCTTATCTATGATGAATGAGTTGGGAATCAAAATTTAAACTTCATATGAAATGTGTTATGCTTTATGGATTGAAGAGAGATTCCTATGGTGAGATGTGTTAGGGTACTTGTAGTGAAAATTATAGCCTACCCTAGAAAGGTTTTAACTCTGGATGTGGTGGTAGTTGATTTTTCTCCCAAGTGGGACATCTTGTTATTGTCAAGAAAGTGGAATACTTTAGTTAGAGATAATATGAAATGAACATGTACTTTTCCACCATCCATTTGGAGGATAGAAAATAAATCTATACATAGAGAAGATAATGTTACATCTAATGAAGATCCACAAAGAGCCTTGGTTGAGTTTTTTAATATATATGTGCATGTGGAAAATTTTGTAAGGAATACATGTTTTATTAAAAATCAACTTGAACCATCTTGCTTCCCACAAATCTATAGTAGCGATCTTGATGACTTATGTAATATGTTATTTGAAGGGGCATGTTCTAGAGAAGGGGAAAGAGTTGGAGTTGTTTTATATTCTTTACAATGTACAAAGTTTGGAATTACTTATAAGTTTTATTTTAAGTGTACTAATAATGTAGAAGAGTATGAAGCTTTTTGATTGACCTAAAATGGATTCTAATTTAAAAATTAATGATCTTTTTTTTTTTCAAAGGGATTATGAGCTAATCATAAAACACATCAAGAAGGTTTATTAAACAAAGAATGAGATGTTGAAACAATATAGAAATGTTTTTTTGGGACTTCTTTGTGTTTTTTTATCTCATTGACATCACTCATGTTGATAGAAAATAAATACAATCGAGTACTATTTTGTTTTCCATGGATATACTTTTCAAATCAAATGAATTCCCCCTTTTGTAATTATGATTTTTAAATACTTGTAATTCCATCCATTCTAGATAATATAAACCATTGGAAAGTCTTTAAAGATGATAAATAGATTTTGAGATTCATGAATAACACAATTGAGTATGAAGATTATCTTATAGATATGGAGCCTTTCATTGAAAAACATGAAGGGAAGGAGGTTCTTTTGGATCAAGAGGTAATTTAACTAAAGACAAATAAGATCAAAGAGGATTGGTTGCACTTGAGAGAGATTTTGATGGTGAATATAGGGTGATAAAAAGACACACACCAATAATGCATGATAAATAAGATATTCACTTGGGTACTATTATGTCTCCTAGAACTATTTTTATTGGAAATAACTTTAAGGAAGAACAAAATAAGAGTCTAATTAAAATGTTGAGAAATATAGATATTGTATCGCCTAGTCTTATGATAAGATGAAATCTTATAGAGAATATTTGTTTCAACATGAAATTCCATCGCATCCTAATGATTTTTTTGGAAGAAACATATGCCAATAAATCCAATATTGAAAACCAAGATGGAGACATAACTCATAATATCGAAAAGAGGAATTATCTGACCACTAATGTTCTCATCAAGGGTTTCAAATATTCTTCCAATAAGAAAAAATATGATATTAGGTTGTGTGTGGATTTTAGGAACTTGAATAAGTTGTCTTTAAAGGAAAACTATCATTAACCAACATGGATAATATTTCACAAAGAGTTATTATATCTAAAATTATGTCTATTCTAGATGGAATCTTTGGCTACAATTAAGATGTAGTTAAATAAATTGAAAGGTTCGAGAATTATTTCACAACTCCTTGATGTACCTATATGTACATACATATGCCTTATGGTCTCATAAATGTTGGATAAATGTTTCATATTACCAATCTGATCAATGAGATCATGGTTGTCTACCAAGATGATGTTCTGATGTACTCAAGAAAAAACCAAATCATGTTGAACATTTAGAAAAAGTGTTTCACAAATGCTGAGAATATGGAATTTATCTGTATCGTAAAAAAGTGTATTACTGGAGTTAAAAAGAGTAAGTTGTTGGGGGCATGTTGTGTCCAAATATGGAGCGATGATTTACCTTAAGAGAGTGAAGGATATTGATATCATTCCCATCCCACACTCCAAAAAAATAAATCAATCATTTTTGTTCAAATCAATTTTGTAGGCATTTTATATAAAATTTTGATGAGATCACTATCCCCATTACTAATATGTTAAAGAATAATCATGTGATCAATGGAATACTAAAGAAAAAGGTTACGATATGGTGAAGGAGGCTCTTAAACAAGCTCCATTAATGGCTAGTTTTGGATATGGTAAATATTTTCAAATCTTTTCTTTTGCTTCTCCTCATACCATAGTTGTTTTTTGTTAAAAAGACTAATGATGGGAATGAATAACCCATTGATTTTTTACTAAATCTCTAAAACATGTTGAATTAAATCATACAAGTATGGAGAAACACGTGTATGATTTGATTAAAGTAATGAAATATTTCAAATCTTATGTGCTTAGTTAAAAAATAAGATCTTATGTACCTCACCCTATGGTAAAAGATTCTCGACCCAAATGGAAATATATAGGAAGAGATGCATATGGGTAAAAAAACTTCAAGATTTTGATATAGAAGTGCATAATATAAATATTGTGAGGGGAAAGGGCTAGCGATTTTAATGAATCATTCGATGTGTATGTTGTTGAAGTTAATTTGTAAAAAGATGATGTTGCATCAGTTGAGGATGAGTTAATGGGATAAAAATGATACAAGATATTGTTTACTACTTGATGAATCTAAGTTTCCATCCCCATTTGGGAAAAACTGAATGCAAATCTTTGAGGTTATCTACCCAAAGGTATGTGTTAGAATATGACGGAATGACTTGGATAAATCCTAAAGGCGTCCTTATGAGATGTGTTAATGAAAAACAAATTATTAAATCAATCATTGAGTTTCACCATGGGTTATGTGGGGGTCACCATGTAGCTAAAACTACTACACACAATATTATCAAAGTTAGTTATTGGTAACCCTCTTTATTTGCTGATGTTACAACGTGCTAAGAAAATGTGATCCATGCCAACATTTTATAGGTAGGTTGAAAGAGTTTAGTGTTCTCCCCTTAGTTCCAATTATTTTACCTTCCCCTTTAAAAAAGGGCATATATATTTCATTGGAGAGATTAGTGATCACTCAAGTGGTGGACATAGATAAATACTTGTTGCTAATGATTATAAGATTTGGAGTCCAAAATAAGATTTTTGTTGATAATGACACTTGTCTAAGGGATATCCCCTCTACAAAATATTGTGACTAGTTTGGCATAAATCTAACTTATTCATCTGAGTACTATCAAGTAAGGAAATGTTTAAGATGATCCTAACACTAAGAATATAGTAAAATTTGTGAGGAATCTTGAGCTAAACAAGAATTGAGAAGAGAATTTGAGGTTTTCCATTTGGGTGGATAGAATTACTCCTAAGAAAGCCATAGGTAAGAGTCCCTTTGAGTTAGTTTATAGACTAAGTGTTACTCTTCCTATCAACTGAAAAATTCCCATGTTCTAACTAATGCAAGAGATAAATTCGAGAAGATAATGACCCATTTATAGAAAAAATTAATCATATCATACAATTGGATGAAACTAGAAGGAAATCCCATGAGAAATGTCTAAAATTTAAGAGAAAGATAGAGAGAATTTTCTATAAAAAGATTATGCTAGAGAATTTCAATTTTGATAATGCTTTGGGATAACATACATGAGGAAAAGGAAAACATGGTAAGTTTGATTCTTATTTTTTGGGGACATATTCCATTGATATATCTGACCGAGAAAACCATTTCTTCCTCGGGGACATGAATGGAGAACTTTTCGATTTTCATATAAATAGAAGGCATTTGAAACATTTTTTCAACTAAGTGTGAAGAAGTGACGTACATTGTCCATTGTAAATAATTTTTTTCTTCCTTTTTAGTTTATGGTGTTGCATTTTTCTTTATTATTCATAATTCATTGGTTCTGGAGGTGTGTTACTTTTCTATACATTTAGAAATTGGGTTATATGGTTCTAAGTCACTTTGAAATCTATTTTGGAGTATATCTTATCGGTTGAGTTGGGTTTTTGGGTTGTGAAATTCAAAGTTATTAAAGAATTTTGGATTTTATTATGGATAAGGCATTGATATTCATTTAGTAAGAGCTTTATGGTATCTTTTGTTACTCACTGAGGGTAACCATCCCATAAAAAAAGTAATATTGGCACCCAAAATTGTTCACTTCAATTTTGGGGGCCTTATAGTCAAATTTTTGGAGTTTAAGGGTTTAAAATGTGAGATTATAAATATTTTTGGGTATTCTAATGATCTAAACATGTTTAAAATGATTTCCCTTATTTTCCTTATCATTATATAGGTTGGATCAGAATTGAAGACTACTAAAAGTTTCCAAGAAAAGCTAAGACTAACACCACATAGTCTAATTGAGCTAATGCTTATTGTATCTAAAAATAGTTACATCAAAGATAAAAGCTTAATGGAATGCTTGAAACAACTAACATGAATATAATTCAAAACCTAGCTAAAGCATGCCTACTAGTATGTTCAATTAACTAACATAGACCTAAATAGATCTAGGAGTAGTCAAATTGGGAGTTGTTACTACTCCAAGGAAGGTGAGATGGTCTCTCCAACAATGAATACAATATCATATTAGATACCCATCTATTAACCCCATTGGAGACTTTATGCAAGGATTGAGATTGGCTATTAATCATATTTCCTATATGATATGCAATTCAAAGCATGGTGTAAAGTTTAAAGGTATGTGGTGAGTCCTTTTTTTATAGTTTTCTCTTTGAGGAAAACTAGAATTTTAGTACATGTGGGACTAAAAGCACAAATTAGATTAAGGATTGCTAATCATGATTAATATTTTCTAATCATGATTAGTGAATTAACAAGTGATTAAGATGTGAGGAGCCTTAACCAACCACTTAGGGTCAATTAGAAGGCTAGGATAAAATTTTGAAGCTTCTTTGAGATGTTGTGGAAGGAAGTGGGGTGATTTTGAGTGGTTGGAAGAGGGGTTTAAGCTAATAATAGGGTATATTGACCATGTTGGTATCCAAATTTGTTCTCCTTTTCAAGCCGAGAAGCAACATAGATTCGACAGGGATCTTAGAGGCAGATAGATCATAAATGTGCATCGTTTTGTAGTCGGGGATGAAATATAGCTGACCCCTTATTACTTGGGTTTGTGGAGAGATGGATAACACCTTAAAAGGATTTGATCTTATCCTAACTATTTTAGGTTGTGCCTTTCAACAAAGGTAAGAGAACCTATTTTGTAACCTTTGTTATTGAAGGAGACGCAGATACCTTTCTTTTGCACAAATTTTATAGAGAAGACCTTGGGAAAATATGATCAACACACCAAATCTGACTCTCACGAGTTGTCACTTCCAGATTATGGAGATATTTTCAACACAAGGCTAAGGTTACTGAAGACATTTGGAATCCTGATCTATTCTACATACTTTAGCAAATGGATTTTGTTCTTTGTGGATATACAGAGCAGAACATGGGTAGTTTAGGGTAGGATTGGTTATTTGAATAATTTTTGGTGGGAGATCAACAAGATAGATTGGACTTTGCTAGATCCTTGAGAAACTTCACAACAAATGGAGAACTCAATAACAGAAAGCTTCAAAATAGTTAAAACATTCCTTCAACCAGAAGGTGTGCATCAATGGAGGCCCAGACATGCACTTTTTCACACAATCTTTGAGATTCTAGCACGAAGGATCGAGTTAGAAGACCCAATAAAACATCAAAATCTAAGATCAATCATGCCTGAGGTACACCCAAAGGCTTACAAACAATCTCTATCAACAGATGAAAGAAAAGTGATTTTAAATCGTTTATTTCATTCCTAGATGAAAGCTCTTCTGAAAAATGAAATTGCAAATGCCACTAAACTATCACAAGGATTGAGATCTGTGTGATTCAAAGATATTTTGATACAAGATTGCAATAGGAACAAGAAAAATACTTGCAAACATTCTGAAAGTGAAATAAACACAAAATTGGCTAGAGATTTGACACAAATTAACTCAAAATTTATCATATTCATCAGTAGGGGAGAGTTATTTAAACAATCTCAGAGCTTGTTGATGGCTATACACTTGTAACCAACTCAACATGAATGAAAATCTAACACAGAGGAAGTTAACCTAGTTTCTCGAAATTTTCTTAGAGGATGAGCTTTTCTCAAAATTTTCTCATGAAAATGAACTCCCAAACCTTTTGCAAGAGTATTCTCATTACATTTATACATTTCATTCACTCAATTTCCCCCAAAAGAGAAGAATATTTGAGGGTCCCTTCTGGCCTTTTGAAAAGTCTCGGTGTAAAAGGCGAGTGAGCGGAAGCCTCCAAGTGTCCTCCTGGCGCTTCTTCAAAAATAAAACACAGGGGCCGGTCCCTAAACATGCGTGGTCCCTCCACATCATGAAAACATATAATATCATTCTTAACACACCTTAATGGGTGAAAACCTGGAAAATATTTTTTCCCCATTAATACGGGATCGAATCATCCGATGTCCTCCACTACCGGGATATTGGGATTTTGGTCTACCATCTTTTCTTATACAACAAAACAAGCGTGGGGCACCAGACTTGACAAATGGAGGACAAAGTTTTTATGCATCAATTGGGGAGATAGAAAACGTGATAGAGGCCGCAAACTGAGGGATTTCAAGGGAAAATGGTGCGAGATCAGAATGAGCACCAACATTGGCTCCTACTCGGGGATGGGCACTCCCAGTGAGTGCCACAAGAACAAAAGTAGACCAAGTGCCAAAAATAGACCATTGGGCAATGAAGTCAGCTTGCAAAGTAGAAGACCAGAACCATCTTCTAAAAAAATGAAGAAACCAGCAAAACCAAGTCACCAAGGACCAGAATGAGAAAAAACACAAAAGATAGAAAGAAACCAACGAACTATACTATACAAATGAAGCTCACCTTGATTCTGAGAAATTAATCAAGGAAATGTTTCAAATGCCTACCATTAACAGGTAATTCAAGCTAGTTCCCCATCTAAGTCCTTTAGAAGAAGGTATTTTCACCAATTCGAATATCAATGGAGTAGGGGCCCATCCATAATGCATCAAATTTACCATGCTTTCCCTTATCTTCATGCCTGCTATCCCATAACAACACAAGATCTCCAATGTTGAAAGCTCTTGGAGTGACCTTCTTGTCAAATAACTTCTTCAATTTTTCTCTAAACTTTACATGTCTTTGGTGGGATGCCCTCCTTTCTTCATCAAGTTCAACAATCTGATTGATTCGAGCTTCATATGGGCTAACCTCTTGGTCCTCCAATTGTTGAACAAACTGAAATGAAGACAATTGTAAATGCAGGGGCAGCAGAGCTTGTGTTCCATAAACCAACTCAAATGGGCTTTTACCAGTAGCCCTTTTAGAAGTTATTCTGTCAGCCCAAACAACAAATTTCAGTTGCTCACCCCACTTCTTCTTGTTCAGCTCCAAGGTTCTTCTAATGATCTTCAACAAGTTTTTATTCTTTGGACTCAACTTGTCCATTTCCCTGGGGGTTGTAGTTAGAAGCATATGTCAGATTTATCCCATATTCTTTGCACATTTCCATCAAAGGTTTAGCTCTGAAACACATGGCATTATCAGCAACAATTTTGACTAGCACTCCAAATCTGCTAGATGATATGATTCAACATGAAGTCCATGACAACTTGGTGTGTTGCTTTCCTAGTGGGGATTGCTTCCACCCACTTAGTGAAGTAGTCAGTAGCTACAAGAATCCACTTATGACCAGCACTGGAAGGATCTAAAATTTCACCAATGAAGTCCATTCCCCATTGTTTGAAAGGAGCTTCAACTGACACAGGCTGCAAAGGAAGGGAGCCTGAAGCTTTCATTCTTCCAGAAAAATGCTTTGGTAGCTTTCACATTTCCTAACCAACAGAGTTGTATCTTTGAAAAGGGTGGGCCACCAATAACCAACTCTCAAAATTTTATGAGTTGTAACCCTTCCAACAAAATGTCCCCCCCAAAACTCCTCCATGGAGATCTGTAATTATTCTTGGGGCTTCATCTTCAGCAATGCATCTTAAGAGCACCCCCTTCGGGTTCTTCCAAGCTAACCCAAAATCAGTAATGACATATTTTTGAGAGGCTAACTTAAGAGATATTTTCTGATTTTTACTCAAATGATCAGGGCAGCATAGATGTCTGAGATAAAATATTATATCTTTGTACCACTCAGAACTTACCAATTTTTAAGCACATGCACCCTTTCTTCCTCTACCTCATTCACCTCAATGGTTTGCAAGTTGCTCTCATCCATAAGCTTAGCTAAGCCCAAACCTCTTACCAATCTTGTAGTTTGGATATCCATGTCATACTCCTACAATTTGTTCACCCATTTGCATCTTTTTCTTGAGATCTCCATCTCTGATAAGATATCTTTCACCATGGTGTGGGGAACATAAGCAACAACTTTAGAGCTCAAAATGTAAGGTCTGAAAACCTTTGTTTCTTTCACCAAGGAAAATGCTTGCTTCTCCATAATGGTATACTTCAACTCAGCTCCTTGTAATGCCCTACTAAAAAAGGTAATTGGTCTCTCAGCCCCTTCATCATCCTTCTATAATAAAACAGAGGCAATGGTGTTTTCTGAAGCAAAAGAAAACACTTGAAAAGGCCTCTTGTAATTTGGAGCTTCCAAAACAGGTGCATGCTTTAGTGCTTCTTTGATCCCATCAAAATCCTGAATGGATGCTTCTTCCCACTTGATAATCTGGTCTTTCTTCAACATGCAAGTGATGGGAAAAGTTAACTCAGCAAAGTTAGACACAAATCTTCTAATGAAATTGATTTTCCCAAAGAAGGATTGGATTCCCTTCTTGGTTCTTGGAATTGGAACCTTGCTGATAGCCTCTACCCTTTCAAGATCAATCATGACACCATCCTTTGATACAATGTGACCAAGCAACTTGGCCTTTTGCACTCCAAAATGACACTTCTTTGGATTGAGTGAAATTCCATACTCTCTGCATCTTATCAATATTTTTCCAAGTGCTGCAAGTGATCACTTTTCTTTCTGGAAAACAAAGTCACATCATCTTGGTAAACAACAATAAAATCATTAATGTAACCAACAAAAGCAACATCCATTGCTCTTTGGAAGTAGCTCCAAAGCATTCATCAGATGAATGGCATCCTGACATAAACATATGTGCCCCATGGAGTGGTAAAGGTAGTATTTATTATTTCTGACTCCTTCACAACAACTTGATTGTATCTAGAGAAACCATCCAAAGTAGAAAGCAACTCAGATCTAGTTACTAATTGCAGCATATTCTCCATGTTTGGTAGAGGATAATTATCCTTCATTGATGCTCTGTTTAGATTTCTAAAATCTACGCACAACCTGATATCACCATTCTTTTTTCTTACTGGCACTAAGTTTGCAACCCAAGAAGAATACCTTGTTGGCGAATGATCCCTCCATCTCTTAGCTTCTTCAATTCATCTTGCATTTTCATGGAGAGGAGTGGATTAATCAGCCTCTGATTTTGTCTAAATGGTTTTACATTAGATTCCAAAGGAATCTCATGTTGAAACAAGTCCTCTCTGTATGCTTTCAGTTCAGAATAAGACCAAGCAAGGCAGTCCTGATATTTCTTTAACAATTGGACATAGGACTGTTTCTCTTCTTTGTTCAGATTGCTTCCCAACCAGATCTTCCTTGGTTTTTCCTTTGTGCCAAGGTCATGCTCTTCAACATCCCTTAAGGCTGCTACATGTCTGTTAATAATGCAATCAACATTATCAAAGTTTGATTCAAGAGCAACTAGCCCTCTAGGAATGGTATTAGTTTTCAATTGGATGATATCTTTGCCAAAAAAGTTTCTTTTTGTTTTGCTGCACACACCATTAGCTCCCAATCAATACACTGATCAAAAAACTCCCCTTTGTTCTATAGAAACCATTTCACTTGGGCATCATCATCAAATACTTGCCAATTTTTTACGTTGTTAGGGATAGATGGCCTTGTTAGTACTTCAACATTATATTCACAATTGGGGGACATTGAACAAACATCAAACCGAGATCCCAAGATTGCAAGCTGGTCTGCAACAACATTGAAATTTCTATCATGATGCACAATATTAAATGAGTCAAAAATTTCAATCAAATCCCAAACTACATGCTTGTATTGTTTCATTCTCTGATTTCTAATAGCATACGAGTTTTCTAGTTTGTTTGACAACTAGTTCGAGTCTCCTTTGACAATGATATCTTTAATATGATACTTCCAAGCAATTATCAAACCTAATAATAATGCTTCATACTCAAGCAATGTTATTAGTGCATTCAAAGTTAAGTTTGAAAGAAAATACAAACTCTTCTTGGCTTGGGGAGATCAAAACAATGCCAACACCATTTCCAAACTTGGAACATGCTCCATCAAATAACAAGGTCCAAGGTAAACCAGCTTGTTCAAGACATTCACACTGATCAATCTTGTGCTCCTTGTCATCAACAAACCCCACAAAGTTATCTGCATCCACATCAACATATAACACTTCATAAGAAGCATTATTTGGATCCTCAATGAGGTGCAACATTTTCTTCTCTCCATATAGCTTTACAAGGTTGCCTTCAATTGGAATGGTGGAAAAGACATATCCATCTGAACACTTCCACCAACACTTGCAGCCCACTTTCTTGATAACAACATGCCCCATTTGGTAGGGCAATCAACAATGAAAACATCAAGTTTTAGGTTCTTACCTAGATAAGCTGCAAGTTATACCACCAAACCTTTCACACATCCAACAATGGGAACCTCTCTAGAGTCCATGGTAGTGCATCTTCCATATGTTATTGTCACTTTGATATCCAACTCATTCATGACCTCAAGAGGCATGACATTGCATGATGCTCGGAATCAAACATACAATTATGCAAGTCTATCCTTAATGATCAAAGTTGTAAAAAATGGATCAACATTTAATTGGGATTCAACCAAAGATGTCCCCAAGTAAACCTTGAGTGCCTCTCCAAGCTCTTCCAATGATGGTGGCATTTCAAGGTTTGCAATGGTTGGAGGAGGAGTTTCTACAATGTTTACATTTATGCCTAGGGTACACTTTTCTTCTTTCAATCCCAAGTACTCAAATGATCTCTTCTTGTGCTCAGGAATCCTAAGCAACTCAACAATTGGAACACTAACTTTGATTTGACTCAAAACTTGGGAAATGTCATATGGAGCATTCTTTGGCAAGGCAACATTGGAAGGGAGATTATCAAAATCATCAGATGGCATGGGATTCTTGATAGTTTGGGCATGAGGAGAAGTATGA
The DNA here is from genome assembly GCA_018340775.1 of Taxus wallichiana var. yunnanensis. Taxonomy (NCBI): domain Eukaryota; kingdom Viridiplantae; phylum Streptophyta; class Pinopsida; order Cupressales; family Taxaceae; genus Taxus; species Taxus wallichiana. The sequence continues at coordinate 151,722,335 of CM031233.1, forward strand.
ATCCTATTTAAGATAGTAAGACCTTTGGAAAGTGTATCTTTCTTAGGAGCCTCTTAGGGATATTAGTAAGCAATGGAGTTTTAGGTTTGGCTTGAGGCCCTACTCCTTTGACAACTCTACTCCTAGTATTATATTCCTTTTCTTGAGAAACAACAACGTTCATCAATAACTACCTATCTTCCTCCGAAGGGAATCCTCCATCATACTTCTTTATCATTAAAGCTCTTAAATACTCAAAGTCATTATTAGGAAGTCCAAAAGCTTGCACCATATCAACTTCAAAAGTATGAGTGGAAAGAAGAGGTAATACCCGATGAATGCAATCCTAGAAATATTTAGTAGTTCGAGCACTCATCACTCGGTTGAAAATGCTTCTTATTGTGAGCTTGTAGAGCAGTCCATCATGCATGCATCATCATCAGTACCATCATCATTATTAGCTTCTTCCTCTTGCTGATTTACTTCACATGGAGGATGGGGCAGAAATCATCTATCACACCAATCAATCACATTGGCCTCATCAATAAGTAACAACCTGAGAAGTCAGAGGATCAAGCACCATTCTACTTTCACGTGCTTGGGGATGTCTATTTGTAGATCCCATGGGTCCTTTACCTCTGTCATCTGACCTCTGATCACCCCTAGGATGATTGCCAAATCTGTCATGATTTTGTGCCTTTTTCTAACCTTGTGAACTTTGCCTAATTCCTTTCTCTCTGCTCGGGCTAGTTTGTAAGATATTTCTTTGATAGCCCCTGCCAAAGTTTTAACAACCTCCTCAAGATCCACACTCTTGCTTGCTTGAGGTTTTTTGGGTTTATCAGTTTGACACCCTCCCTCTTAGGAGGTTTTCCAACTGCTTTGATGTTGTTCTCAATTTGTAGAGCCATGGTAAAGGCCTGCCTCAAAGTGCTGGGTTTTTATCCCTCAAATAGTATGCAGCCTTCTTGTTAAATGCATCAGCATACTTTATAAGACAAGATTCATCACATGGCCTCAAATTCACAGGAAATCTTCTCAATGTCTTATTGAATATCATATTAAATCATGCATCGATTCATTACGATTCTTTTTAATATTCTCAAATTCGACAAAAGAAACCTAGGGTCTATGTCTTGTCACCATCTGCAATCTAAATGCATTCTTCATTTCAGTCCAAGAATCAATAGAGTTATTAGGCATAGCTTTATACAAGTCCCTTAAATCCTCTTTAGAGTATGAATAAATAATTTAATGTATACATCTTCAAACTCTATTTCAAAATCCTCCATCATGTTGACAAAGAGTTTCAAGTGTTGATCACCAGTTATTGCATTATTTCCTTGAAACTTAGGCAATCTGTTTCTTACATCATGTGGCACAACATTTGGATAACTAGCCATCCCTCTAAAATTGATGGGACCAAAAGTATTAATGACAAATGGAGGTCTGGGTGGAGGATGAGCCATATTATTTTGAGGAGGTGACCTTATAGGAGAAATAGAGTGATGAGGAGTGAGGGGTCTATGTGGTACAAGGATACAATTTTCAGAATGACTATCCCCTAATGGCCTTTTTTCACGGAAAACACTATCAGATTTTGAAAATACAGGGGTAGAATGAGATGTAAATCTTGAAAATATAGGGGTATAATGAGAAGGCCCCTCTCTAGATGGAGAATTCATATTTAAAAAGAGACTACCTAATTCAGAAGCAGTTGAGGAAGCATTGCAATATTCAATCATGTGCTGAACATTTTCACCAATGGAGACCTCTTTTCTTGAGGTTTGATCTCCAACAACCTTCCAAATTCTTCCTCCTTCTGAATTATACTTTCCAAAATATGGAAACAACCTTCTATTAGGGTCCGCGGTGAAGAAATATCTTCTTCCTTTCAGCTTTGCAAAGATTAGTAGCAAATTTTCAATTGAGAGGTTAAGACACTGGCATTTATCAAAATCAAATCAACTTGGAGTCACCACTAAGTATTTTCACCCTAGTTGTGCAAATGCACTAAAATAATCTGTCAAATATCATCAACACTAAAAATCATGCAAAGCTTTACAAATTAGACCTTCCTTCACCCAAATTTATCAATGGTGAGGCAAACCTAGTACAATAACTACTGGAAAAATTGGACAGACAACACATAGAACCTATAACTTTGTTCAATCCTTACAGATATGATCAGAGAATGATGTTTTCAAAACATATTTGCACACAAAACTGCAAGAAACATTACTAGGGTCTGGAAAACTTTAAATTCTTCAAAGCATCCCTGACAATGGCACCTCTAGTGTTTTTGACGGGCCAAATGGATACGAACCGGAAATACATCAAAAAATCAGTCTCGGCAATGCAAATCAGTTCTTAGCAATGTAAATCATTCCCTGGCAACAACGTCACTAGTGTTGGTATCCAAATTTGTTCTCCTTTTCAATCCGAAGCGTGCAACAGATTCGACAGGGAGCTTAGAGGTAGATAGATCATAAATGTGTATCGTTTTGTAGCCGGGGATGAAATCTAACTGACCCTTTGTTACTCGGGTTTGTGGAGAGATGGATAACACCTTAAAAGGATTTGATCTTATCCTAACTATTTTAGGTTGTGCCTTTCAACCAAGGTAAGAGAACCTATTTTGTAACCTCTATTATTGAAGGAGACACATATACCTTTCTTTTGCACAAATTTTATAGAGAAGACCTTGGGAAAATATGATCAACACACCAAATTTGACTCTCATGAGTTGTCACTTCCAAATTATGGAGATATTTTCAACACAAGGCTAAGGTTACTAAAGACATTTGGAATCCTGATCTGTTCTACATACTTTAGCAAATGGATTTTGTTCTTGTGGATATACAGAGTAGAACATGGGTAGTTCAGGGTAGGATTGGTTATTTGAATAATTTTTGGTGGGAGATCAACAAGATAGATTGGAATTTTTGCTAGATCCCTGAGAAAATTCACAACAAATGGAGAACTCAATAATAGAAAGCTTCAAAATAGTTAAAACATTCCTTCAACCAGAAGGTGTGCATCAATGGAGGCCTAGACATGCACTTTTTCACATAATCTTTGAGATTCTAGCATGAAGGCTCAAGTTAGAAGACCCAATAAAACATCAAAATCTAAGATCAATCACACCTGAGGTACACCCAAAGGCTTACAAACAATCTCTGTCAATAGATGAAAGAAAAGTGATTTTAAATCATTTATTTCATTCCCAGATGAAATCTCTTGAAAAATGAAATTGCAGATGCCACTAAACTATCACAAGGATTGAGATCTATGTGATTCAAAGAGATTTTGATACAAGATTGCAATAGGAACAAGAAAAACTACTCGTAGACATTCTGAAAGTGAAATAAACACAAAATTGGCCAGAGATTTGACACAAATTAACTCAAAATTTATCAGATTCATCAGTAGGGGAGAGTTATTTAAACAATATCAGAGCTTGTTGATGGCTATACACTTGTAACCAACTCAACATGAATGAAAATATAACATAGAGGAAGTTAACTTGGTTTCTCAGAAAGTTTTCTCAGAGGATGAACTTTTCTCAAAATTTTCTCGTGAAAATGAACTCCCGACATTTTTGCAAGAGTATTCTCATTGCATTTATACATTTCATTCACTCAATTTTCCCCCCAAAAGAGAAGAATATTCGAGGGTCCCTTCTGGCCTTTTGAAAAGTCTCGGTGTAAAAGGCGAGTGAGCGGAAGCCTCCAAGTGTCCTCCTGGCGCTTCTTCAAAAATAAAACACGGGGCCGAGTCCCTAAACATGCGTGGTCCCTCCACATCATGAAAACATATAATATCATTCTTAACACACCTTAATGGGTGAAAACCTGGAAAACATTTTTTCCCCATTAATACGGGATCTGAATCATCCGATGTCCTCCACTACTGGGATATTGGGATTTTGGTCTGCCATCTTTTCTTATACAACAAAACAAGCGTGGGGCACTAGACTCGACAAATGGAGGACAGAGTTTTTATGCATCAATTGGGGAGATAGAAAATGTGACAGAGGCCGCAAACTGAGGGATTTCAAGGGAAAATGGTGCGAGATCAGAATGAGCACCAACAAACCAAAACAAGAGTAAAATAGGCTTAATTAGCTAATAATCGCTAATTTTTGTTTGGAAGAGGATTTTGATTTACGATTCATTGTAAGGTGGCATCCGGAATGCGAAAGAGGACATGTAATAAAAAATGCTAATAATTGACCTAAATGGTAAGAAACATTAGTTAATTAGCAGAAATCATTAATTATAACGAAAATGGTACGAATGAGAATTATTTCTATGCATTTGGCAATAAGATTGCAAAAATAGAATTTAGGTGTTTACATTTTCCCCAATTTGAGGTTAAGTAAGTGACTTCACTTCAAATATAGTAGAAAAATGTATACAAGTAAATTTTTGAAGAAAAAATAGTAGAACGAAGGATGCCCCCTCAAGTGTCGATGGGATGATAGAAGAAGTCAATCGACGATTGAAAATATGATCGAAAGCAGATAGAAGAAATAAGGATAGGGATAAACATGGTTGTTTATCGCCCGGAGTGATTTGGAGTCGTGCCTTGCAACAACTTCTAATATCTCTTCAATGAATGACATGGGAAAAGGATAAATGACACATGAAGCATTCAAAACTCTATAGTCAACACAAATCCTTATCCTTCCATCCTTTTTAATGTTGATAACCATAGGGCTTATCCATTCGACTCTTCAATAGGCTTAATAATGCATGATTTCAACATTATATCAATTTCATCCTTCACTTATATGCACATATTAGGATTTATTCAGAAAGGCCTCTTATGAATCGGTCACAAGCCATCTTTGAGCTTGATTTTCATTTTACCTAGCGATGGATGCACACCCTTTAAATCATGGTATCCTCTTGGAAAGAGATCTTGAAATTCACATAGAGCTCAATGATTTGTGCAACCTTTGATTCAAACCAATAGTCACCAATGATTACTTCCTTTGAAACATATTTTATTCCAATGTTCACTTTATTGGTCTTCAACAAGTACATGGTAGGCTCACACTTTCTCATCTACTGAGAATCAATACTTCACACACATCCTTTGTATGCTTAGTATCTAGATCCTTGATTTCTTCATCATCTATCAAATAAACAAGCTTTCTTTTTTCTTTTTCCTTCAATACACTCCCCAATAGGGTTTTCTCTCGTTACCACCTTGTCGTCATGGACCTCGGGATCAACCTCACTAAATAACCAAGTCCTAAGATCTTCAACCTTTACATTATCCCTAAATGTAATGTGCTTTATAATCTGTAAAGCTTCATGCCGATGGTTTAGTAGAAAAAAATCAAAATTATGGGTGACACCTCAAGTCATCTCATGCCAATTTGCTGTCTCATGCTTCAACTCAACATGTATATACCAAGCTCACGCGCATCCTCACAAAGTAGAATAAAACTTATGCACCCAAAAGGATGGTGGTAGGGTTTCTTTCCCTTTTATCCAGTTTCTTTCACAATTGTAAACATGTACAATGAGAGAAGTCTTCCCATCATAATCATGTATTAGTGAAGGGATATTTCTATGGATAAGCCTTGTCAAGAAGGCTGCCCTTACTTCACACTAGCCAAGTGAGTTATCTCTATATGTAGCCCACCAACACATTGTTGTTCCTATCAATGAGTACACCATCAAATTTACCCTATACCCTTAATTGAGCCACTATTCCTCCATCGTGCGAAAGAATTATTCAGGATTTTATTCTCTAGTGTATTTTAGAATACCGATCTTTCTCAACTACCTAACTATTTGTGGTGTGGCTACTCTTGTTAGTCTTCCCCAAACCTTGTGACCAACCATATCATAAGTACCATGAGCCTAATTATCACAAGCCACACTTTGGTGGTATCACTTATGAAAAATGTGTCTTTCCACCGAAGCACACCCTCCTTTGATGACTACACATTCTCTGGGTCACACACCGTATGCACGTAGATTCTATTAATATCTTCTTCACTGATGGGTTCTATGTAAGGCACAATATTTTGTTCATCCATTGGTATCACAACACGCTCCTCTTTATTCTCAAAAATCACATAACGCTTGTTAAAGTGCAGGTCTGCATTGTTGGCATAACACCAAGGAGGGCTGCTAGTAACGCAGGAAAGTTGTCTATTTCAGCCAATTCTAATACCTCAAAGTCACCTTTAAAATTAGATCCCTAAATGGTGATAATAGCATCTTTCGAACCCCAATGGGTGTAGCCCTTTTTCTCGGCCATGTACAACACATTAAAGAATAACAACAATTGCATCTTTCCCATTTGATTTCAAGCATCAAGTGTGAGGAGATTTACTTCTACACCTATATTAATGAGGATATTACTTACCAATCATCCATCAATCAGTGCATTCAATGTGATTTCTTTGTCATATGTCATGATCTTGAGGTGGTAAGTTGGCATGGAGAATATGATGCTCCCTTTATGCACCTGCATGTGGAATTTTTTCCCATAACCATTCTCCAACAGAGGTACAATGTTCTACTATCTAAGCATCCTACATACCTCTCTAAGGTAATCCACATCCTTTTGAGGTGGTGAAACATTCTGACTCGTTCTCTCTCATGTGCTTGCTCGTTTAGACATTGTATCTCTCTGTGGAGTTCCCTAATGATGCCCATAGTATCTTGATATAATTCCTTCTGCTTTCCCACATCCGGAAATTTTGTATGAACAACCTCCTCTCTTCTAATGAGTGGTCTTGATTTTTCTTGCTCGTGCGCACATATTGCTTTTGTATGCGTCTTGACTAATAATGGCCGAGATCCAAACCTGGTTTCTTAGGCATTCATTTCCCTTGCTTGGTGCATTCAACCTAAATCATGGTTGCTCCCTTATCCTTCTTGTTGTTCTTGCACATGTGGGCATATAAATCCAGACAATCTTCAACTTTATGTGCCTTGTCACAATATGTGCAAGCCTGATTCTTTGGGCACTTGTGTTGATAGTAGTCATCGACCCACAAGTGTAACATGTTCCCCTGTGTGAACCTTCCTCATCCACCACGACCTCTACCTCTGGTATCCACCTCTAAATCCTCCATTACCATTATTGCACACATCATTATTATATCCATCTTGCATTTGTGAGCTACCTTCTACACTTGGTATGATAAAACCCTATTTCACAAGCCTCATGAATCGATCAATTAGATGATAATTGATTGTGTCATGAGTATGCACATCACATATTTTTAATACAAAATGACATTCTTACGTGTAGCACATTGCAAAAGTGGAAAATTATAGACATCATGGTTTTTATGACAAATCTCACAAGTTGTCAGTAGTGTGCACACAATCCTACGTGGAAAACTATCCTTTGAGTACCATTCCACTACGTAATCGATCAGTGCACTAGGGTCCACTACATGTCTCATGAGTTGAATTGGTAGATAAATTCTCCAACTGAGTGGCCATTGTTGCGATATGTGCCTCAAGAAATGGATTTATCCCTGTGTCTATTCTCCTAACTATTTTTGTCCGCAATGCTACTTCCACAGCCTTGTGCGGGTTGGTGAACATCTTGTGCAATAACACCCTTCAGAATGGTGTCAGAAAGCCTCCTACAAACCATTTCACATGCTGAATCTGATGAATATTATAAGAAATCTTAGACAAAAGGTCTTAAAACGTGCATCATATTCTATAACTCTCTTAGACAAACCATGCTTTATGTCTTTCAGCACACTGATACTCTGCTTCTAAAATTTAGGTATGTGGAATTTAGCCAAGAAAGAAATGTGCAAAGCATCATAGTCCACTACTATCTGATGTGCATCATACTTTCTATACAAACTATGCATGCGACCCTGAAGTTTTGTAGAAAACTCACTAGCCTTTCGATCTAGGGCCATTATTCCCTTGGCCCTCCACCAAAGTTCACACTTGTGTACATGATATACTACATCTTCCACTCCCCAATACTTAGAAAAATGAAGGGACATCTAAAAGAAGACCTGAGGGGGTTATTTTTGCGGTCATTATCATGGAGTGGGGCCAGATCTTGATCCTGAGCCTCCACTACAATTTCCTCCACGCGGTAGAGGTCCTGAGCCTCTTGAGTCTCCTTCCATGATTTGGGGACATGTAGAAGTACTACATTGCATCCCCGTAGTAGTGTTGAATTTTACACCAATCGTCTGTTATGCTACTCCACCTATACAATTAACTTCAATGGGTAGCATGCCACTTTTATGTCCTAAAGTCGCACCTACCATATTATTTCCAAAAAAATTCAGCCCAAATACAAGATCCTATTTGGCTTCCATATGCGCGGCCTTTATATGTTGTGCCTCCCGTCTTGATACTAACATGTGCCTAGCTATATATCTAACCCTACGTGGTGATCCTCGGTTGTCTTATTTCTTTCCATCACTATGATGATCTTCTATAACAACTTTAGAATTTCAAGTACCAAGTGCAAAGGCCAGTTTTCGGGATGGGTTAGATGCACACCAATGGTTCTCATTCTTTCCTCATACTCGCTTCTCTCGTGAGATGTCGAAGGGGTCCTTCTTACACTTCCCAATACAAGGAGGAAATGATCCTATAGTCACTTGCCTTCTACGGGGTTATTATAATCTTTGCCTTTCATCGTTCCTCTCAAGCTAAATGCCTCCTTAACTTCCCTCTCTTGCACATCATTATACCTATGTAGTATTTCTTCTCTATCTCTTTTTTCCGCTTGGACCAATGCAATCCTTTCCATAGCTATTTCCTATCCCTACGCATGGAGGGTTTTAGCCTTCCATCAGTAATTTTTCAATATCCATCTCAATCATCAAGATCTTTATTGCTAATAGTAGTGAGCATAAGTGTGATCCTCTTGGCTCGCGTAAAAACTATAACTCGCTTCTTTCGAGCACGAGTACGTTGAAATCATGTACTCCAAGGTATAATTTCATAACACACCTTCCCACCAATGGTATCCAACATGTGTCCACAGTTCATTTGAATCAAAGAGTTCTTGATACTTATCTTGACTCCACACTTGCTTCTTTCCTAGCCAAATACCCATGTTTCGCGCATAACCGATAACCACTCATATAACTCTACTGGGAAGAAACTGAAGAACGTCTCGTACGATGAATCATATAAATTTTCTTCCACCCATTTGTGTGCATAAAATTTGTAACTAATGTTGTATCTCTAAGCAAAGTTGTCCTAGACGTCATGCACCCAACGCTTAATATTCTCTAACGACAACCGAAACACCATACACACACCACATCCGCATGTAAGAGTAAAATAAGGTCCTGAAAATGAAACCAAAATGTTGGATTCTAGTTTCCAATACTTTATAAGGTCAGGTGTGTTGAAACTTCTCTTAGACAGATGTCTAAGCACTCACCCAAAACACATGTAACCTACCGAGTTCCTGCTTTGTTTACTTGTCAAGATGTGGTTTGTATACTTGACCATTATAACATGGATGAAGATAATCAACAAATTATAACAAAGATAATATATGTAGGAAAGGAAATAATCAACATAGACAATAAACACCATTATTTGGATTCCCATTACATTATTTCCATTATCCCTAACCCTAACAATCCATACACAATTATCCATCATAAACATAGTTCATTTTATTACATAAGCTACTTCGATTACATCCACGTGTGCACCACTTAGCGTTAGACACACATAGACTCCCACTCTATGACTACATACATATATCTCTATTCTCTTCAAACACGAAGATACATTAAAAAGTAGTGAAACACCTATTTATATATGGTGGGAACTTTTCCTTCACTTGTTTACATGCATTAATTATAACAATAGATGTCCTTTACATAGGCTATATGTCTTTAACCCTTTCTTTAATCTTCATCTTGTGCTATAAATAGTCCATGTTTTGATCCTATAAATATCTCTATTCATGCATGTTCTTCATCACTGTCTCACATGTTCTTTTCTTGAGGTTGGTACCTTGTCTATTTCAGACGTGCCTTGCATGCTACACCATCTATGTTTTTTCCTATTTTTAGCCCCTACTTTGAAATCAGCTAACTCTTGGAACTGTGTTCATGCGCCGACCTTTGCATGTTGATCTTCTTTTTGTGTTGCGCACATCGTCCTATCTTTTTCTTTACTTGTGTGTGTGCTCTTGTGTGTTCCTTATGATCCTTACTTACCTCTTTGTCACCTATGCACTCCCTCCTACACATGACATTCATCCTCTGCGTGTGGCTAGTACTTAGCCATTTATGCTGCCCAACATTTGATATAAGATCATGTTCACAAAAGGAAAACCTTAAGGGTTTGATGTTCAATATAAGTGTGGGTTCACCAAAAGGGAAACCTTAAGGGTTTTAATTTATGATTGATATAACTTGTGTGGGTTCACCAATAGGGAAACCTTAAGGGTTATATTGTTTTTATAGATGTCAAAAGTGGCTTTGGCCCTTGTAATGCACTAAACTAGCCACATATAATAACAATTAGGTATATAATCTAACATAACTAAGAAAACAATCCCAATTGTAGGAATATGAGGCTAATATAGAAAATAAGAAAATACAAGAAATAATTGAAAGTATTCAAAAATTAGAGTGGAGCTTCATAGGATAATATCCAATATACAAAAAAAGTTAGGTGTAGACAACAAGATGGATTGAACTTAGAAAATTATAGTTGTGTACTTAACCCGACTAGTTTCGTATGAGTACAAAATTGTTATATGAAAATTATATGAGTGCACAAATGGATCCTTATGAGTAATTTGAAGCTACTCCATAAGATGCAAAGACACAGTTCTAGAATTTATAAACCTTGCTTGATTTTCCTAATTTCAATGAGGATCAATGAAAATTAATTCTTGCTTTAAACCCTAATCCAACCTCAACACCTTCCAAGACCATAAAATGGAGGGCATTAGTGGGGTGATTGTTATCCTTCCATTATCATCGGTCCATAATGTTTGAACAATTTGGTTTAATCAACACTTAATACAAGTGAATATGCAATCTAGGGCATGCAAGTGTTGTAACCCTTATCTTCAATAAATGTAAAACAACTAGTATATTCTTGAACACCCCTTAAGTACTTGAATTATGTTTTTGGCATGAGGATGCTCTAACAAAAAGAAATGCTTCTCTTATTAATATAATATGACTTAGTTGTATTTAACTTGCATCTCTTATGTGTCCTTAATTAACAATGCACTTATATTAGATTTCTTAACTTTCCAATTATAACCCTAATTTTACATGCGTAAGCCATCTCATAACATGCATGAAAAGATGACAAAGAGGTATATAAACCTTGCATTGTTCACAAGCAATGGGTACAAGGGCTAAAAATGACAGAGCCAAAACCATAAAAATATAATTATGGCAAAGACTTAAAATAGGTGAGAGAGAGAAAAAACTAGGGAACATAGAGAAACAAGCACAAACATGGATGAATAAATAATAATAAAAAATGACAAGAGAAAAAAATGAAGCTGCAAAGCACAAATTCAAGTGAAGAACATAATTAAATATCACATTAAACACACAAAAATAACCAAAACTTAAACCAATAATTAATAAATACATAAACATACTAATACTATTGAAATTAACTAATTCTCTATCAAACTTAAACACTACACTATATAACCCTCACAAATATATGAAAAAAGTATTCTAATATGAGCACTACATTATTCTTACAAGAGATGTCTTATATGAACTAAATAGATGTGAGAGTGACTTGTGCTTTCCATAAATTAAATAATCATGCACGATTTCTTTATATGTCTTGTCTACCTCCAATAAACCTTCATGTGCCTATTTATAATAGTTTGGTTTTTATAAATTAAAGTTTATAAAAATTTAAATAAATTAATTGTATCCATATTAACTAATTAATTACATTCTGCGGATGAATGGACACATTTATTCATTGTCTATTTAACTATTTAGTCTATAATAACAAATATTTTTAGTTAGTTTTGTATGTAAATGGGCACTTTACCATGTGTTGATTATAAAAAGATTGATATTTCAATTATTAATTAATATTTAATTTTTACACATACAAATAAATATTTATAATGGTAAATTATATCAATGTTATTTCTTTCTTGTTAATGAATATTTATGATGGTTATATTTTAAAATAAGATCTCTTATTTTATAATTATAATTAAAAATATAAGAAAAAAATCATTTAGATAATGATAATTTATAAATATTGTCTAAATAATCATTAAAACACATCAATATAAAATTTCACTTCAAAAAATAAAATATTTATAATGTTTTATTATGGTTGTATATTAAATAAGCTCTTTATTTATGATTGTTATTAAAATTATTTTAAAAATGTGTTATTTATATGAAAAAGATTTTGACACGATGACTACCCATCGATCTTGATACTAAATTAAAGAAGGAAAAAAATGAGACCTTGACTGGATTGAGTAAACACTAAAACTAACATAAATTCATTATACAAAGTCTATCATGCCATCAATGTAATTTAAAAAGGAGTTAAAAAAGCCATCATTGTCATCATCATCTTTTCTTTCTAATAATCTAACTTGTCAATTTAATGTAAAATAATTTATGAAAAAAATCATCAATCGCCATCATCCCAATATGAGTTTTTTTGGTGAATGTGCCCTACAATCATGTTGAAGAGAAGCGAGGGTCCTAGTCCCCTTAACCAATACACGAATTTAGTCTCCTTAACTAATACACCAATCTATCATTATTCGCTAACTAAAACATAATACACCAATCTAACATAATTCACTAACTAAAACATTAATTTTTATCTTTTTATTGACGTAGAAGAAATCAAAATTTGTCAAAGAACCTTACTACAAAGTTCTAATACAAAAGACACCCCACAATGGACCACTCACCGTCCCCACAATAAATAATACAATCAAACACAAAATGAAACTTAAACCTCAATAAAATTACACTAATACAATTAACAACCACTTAACAACCTGAAACCATTACACTAATAAAATTTCAATGCGTGCCGTCCTAAACATCGTCGTAGACTAGTTTCCTCTGCTAACAAATTTAGTGGAAGTCCGCCCAAAAATTGTTTCCTATTTTTGTCATCTTCTCCATCCATCCACGATCATTTTTATTTTTTGTAAGAAGAAAACAGAATTACAACTGAACTCTAATTCCTTCCAAACTACACTGCTAAGATACCAAGTCATCTTATTTGGATGGAAGCTAAACTTAGAAGACCATTATCCATCCACACGGTTACATACGTGAGAAAGCACCCATTTTCAGATTCAACAAAAAAAATTAGTGTTTACCATGTAAAAATTGTATTTAACGGTGGTTATTTTGGCCACCTTTGAAAAGCTCGACACTCTCACCATTTTCCTTGCCTCTCCACCCCAACAATAACAGAGGATTTGTCCACTTGTTGGAGTATCTGGTCCTTGTATTCATAGAAGAATTTATTGCAGTAAGTTGTTGATTCATGGTGTTTTTTTTTTGTTTTTTTTTTGGTTTTTCCTGGTGTTCTGTTTTCTTATAAGAATACAGAGGCTCATATGATCGCTGCATGTATTTTCAGGGGCAGAGCAGAATGGATCAGAAAGAAAACAATGGCTGTGGTAATAGTGATAATGTATCTAGTGGCCTTCATAAAATCAATACTAATGTTTGTATTGATGATAGTGTTCCTCCAGTGAAAGCCCAGAGCCTTGAGGAGCTTCATATGCTGCAACAAAAGAAGAAGTCTGCTCCTACCACACCCAAATCTTCTTTGGCTAACAAAATGTCTCAGGAAGATAAGATGAGACAGCAGTTGATGTCAATAAGGTAGTAAAGTCATTTTTTTTGTTGAAAGCCATTTCTTAGAATCAAAAACACATATAATTGTGGCTGGTAGATATACATAATCAAAAGACCTTTAGTTGGAGCTATTGTCATTACAAATTTCTCATTCATTATCTTCTTGGTATATGTTTGGTGTTTTTGTTTTTGTTTTTAAATCTGATTTGTGTGTTATTCAGTGCATCTCTTGCATCCTTGACAAGGGAAAAGGGGCCTCAAATGATTCATGGAGATCCAGAGAAGGCAAAAGCAAGAAGACAGCCTCTCAAGCCCTTGATTTCACCCAGACCCAACATTAGTGACAGCTCTCTCAAGCTCACTCATGTTCTCTATAATCTTTCGCCTCCAGGTGCAATGCCATTAATCTGTATTGAATTCATTGAGGATTTTTTTTTGGAAAAACATTAATCATGGACTAAAAACACCAGCCAATCTAATGTGGGGCATTTTTCTTGTTTATAAAGAGCTTTATGAGCAGGCTATAAAGTATGAGAAAGGTTCATTCATGACTTGTACTGGAGCTCTAGCTACCATGTCTGGTGCAAAAACTGGCAGATCTCCAAAAGACAAAAGGGTTGTCAGGGAAGAGACATCGGAGCAGGATCTCTGGTGGGGAAGGTATAATCAAATCAATCTCATGTTTTTCCTTAATTTATTCAATTACTTTTTAAGTGAGAAAACTACTCGATATATTGCCATTGAATCTGTTAATATATAATTTTCATATTGGTCTATTATCTAGATAATATTATATGTTTGCAGTGGATCTCCAAACATTGAGATGGATGAACAAACATTTTTGGTTAACCGAGAGAGGGCTGTTGATTATCTGAACTCTTTAGAAAAGGTAAGGTTTGTTAACTGATTAATTGATTGAGTTGGGTCCTGGACTCTGATCTATGGGTCCTTCAAATTTCGGCAGCAGTAAATATAAACAGATAATTGTGATTATTGTTGCTTTGAATCAGGTGTTTGTGAATGATCAATTCCTCAATTGGGATCCAGAGCACAGGCTAAAAGTGAGGATTATCTCTGCAAGAGCTTATCATTCCCTATTCATGCATAACATGTAAGAATCAAATGCAGTGGGGGACCCTGATATTAGGTTTTTTTTTCATGTAATTCATGTATAGATCAAATGGTTACAAATAAGGCATTTAATTTGGATTGTTGAAGAATTAACAGTTTGACATTGACATGTTTATGTTGAGATGATGTTCAGGTGTATCCGGCCAACTCCAGAAGAACTGGAGAGCTTTGGGGTGCCAGATTTTACCATCTACAATGCAGGCCAATTCCCATGCAATCGTTACACACACTACATGACCTCATCTACAAGCATAGATCTTAACTTAAAATGAAGAGAAATGGTGATCCTTGGTACTCAATATGCTGGGGAGATGAAGAAAGGACTCTTCTCAGTAATGCACTATCTCATGCCAAAAGAGGGATACTCTCACTGCATTCTGGATGCAATATGGGCAAGGAAGGAGATGTAACACTCTTCTTTGGACTATCAGGTATACAAAAATCCTTTTACCACATTCATTATGTACCCATAAATTAAATCTATTCAAGGCTAATGGCTTTTATACCCAAAATCATTTAGTAATCAAGATGAATAAAATAATTGCTGTTATGTAATATAGGAACTGGAAAGACAACTCTTTCCACAGACCATCAAAGGGAACTGATAGGGGATGATGAGCATTGTTGGAGTGACAATGGTGTGTCAAACATTGAGGGTGGCTGCTATGCAAAATGCATCGACCTATCAAAGGAGAAGGAACCTGATATTTGGAATGCCATTAAATTTGGGACACGTAACATATACTAAATCTACCAAAGTTTTCATGCAGTCTTGACAATTTCAATATGTTCATGGTTCTTGAAAGCCTAACTCTTTTTTCCCTTGTAATGACAGTTTTAGAGAATGTTGTATTTGATGAGCATATAAGGGAAGTGGATTACTCTAAAAAATCAGTCACTGGTAATAAATAAATAAAAATCATATTATTTTGCATTTGGATTTTCAGCTCAATACATAATTAAAATTGATCATGAATTAGTTAATCCAATGTTTTGCTATATTTGACAGAGAACACAAGGGCATCTTATCCTATCGAGTTTATACCAAATGCAAGGATTCCTTGTGTGGGCCCTTATCCAAAGAACATTGTGCTGCTGGCTTGTGATGCATTTGGAGTGTTACCACCAGTCAGCAAGCTCACACTTGCTCAAACAATGTATCATTTTATCAGTGGATACACTGCTCTGGTTAGCCCTTCACCTCAATCTCAATCACATAAAACTTCAAGCATATATCAATATTACAGGATATATGGAGGAAATAACCAAAAAAAAAAAAAAAAAGTTTAGAATAAAAATTAAACATATTTGTTAAGCTTCTGTATTCTATAAATGCTAACATTTGGGTATTGTGGAACATCATTGTTATAGCCTTTTTTTTTTTTTTTTGTGGGAAAGCTCAATTTGTGGATAAACTATTCAAATCTTGTGATTTATGAAGGTTGCAGGGACAGAGGATGGAATAAAGGAGCCCAAAGCCACATTCTCGGCATGTTTTGGAGCAGCATTCATCATGTTACACCCTACAAAGTATGCTGCAATGCTTGCAGAGAAAATGCTGCAGCATGGTACTACAGCCTGGTTGGTCAACACCGGCTGGTCTGGTGGCAGGCAAGTCTTATGGTGAATCACTAAGTGATACGTATGATGGGTCATTGAAAGACTTAATAGCATGAATATTCTATGCAGCTAACCTATAAAACATGATAGACAATAGAAGTAAAATAAAATGACATTTAATAATGTTGAAACTTCATGTAAATATCATTAATAAAAGATGGGTTAGGAAAAAAATGACTTACAGTACTAACTCTCTTAAATCTAAAAATATGAGATTTTATTTCTCATGAGATGAAACCTAACCCACTTTCATTAAGAAAAACATTAGGAAAAAATATAAGAATGTTGTAGAAAAGTTTTTGGATATGACTGATTGATAGTTTTAAATTTTTGATTTACGAGTTCATGTTATTGGATTCGTCATCAAGAATAAGAAGTTTTTCTTGATAATGAATTCTGTAAATGATTGAAAAAATGAGCTAAAAATTATTAGACTATTATATCGAGGAAATTATTTTACAATATCGTTACACTATAAAAATAACCTCAAATCTCAAACATCTAATAAAGTTGAAAGTGTCAAAAACTTTTATATTTGATAATGTTGTAAAATAATTCTTACATATAACTGTTCTATAATTTTTAGTTCTTATTTTTCTATTTTACTAATAGATCTATCATAAGAAGATGAAGCCTCTCGTTAAAGATGGGTTCAGTAATGAACTGAAAATTATTAGACAACTATAGCCAAAAACTATTCTACAATATTGTTACACTAACCTCAAATTTTTAATAGTGTTGAAGTGTCACAAGCCTTTATAGATGTTTGTTTTAGTTTATTAATAATGGCTCCCCATTGTTTATGCAAAATTATACAGCTATGGTGTGGGCAAGAGAATAAAGCTTGAATACACTAGGAGCATTATTGATGCCATTCATAATGGGTCCTTGCTAAAGGCTAATTACAACCAGACATCTATATTTGGCCTCAATATTCCAGAGGAGGTTGAAGGCGTACCTGCTGAGATCCTTCGCCCTGAGAACATGGTAACCTTTAAAACTTTTAAAAGTCATATTATATCAATAGCTTTACAGAGTTGACCTACAATTTACAAGTATACATCATCAATCAATGTATTTATAAGCAATGACCATAAATATTTTTGTTTTGTGTGAACACAGTGGGTGGAGAAAGATGTGTACGTGGAAACATTGGTGAAGCTTGCTGGGTTGTTCAAGAATAACTTCTTGAAATTCTTGGATTATAATGTGGGGAATGACACCAAGCTCACTGAACAGATTCTATCTGCCGGTCCACAATAAAAACTAAAGTTGGGGATGGCCTAAGTATTTTGGTAGCTGCTAATAATGTTTTACTCTTTAGATATGGGTGGCTGTTTTGCATAAGGAAAAAATTTAATACAGTGATGTGCTTGTTACAACTAATTATAAGGACACATATTTGTGAAGGAATTAAAAGTTCTATATTCATCAAAATTGATTAGTTTGCCTTCTTTATATAAAAGATTAATTTTTAAAAAATAATCTTTATGATTTTTTTCTTAAATGTTTGTGATTTTAAGTTTGTTGTGAGATTTATGTACAAATTGGAGCTGATATTCTTAGACTTATTTTTAGTTTTTCTTTAAATTTTAAACAAAATTGAATTCTGACATTACAATATTTGATTCAAATTTCGATGTGACTTTTAATATGGATTTTAACATAAGTTGTAAAATGTTTAAAATTGTTGAATTGATGTTGATATTTCACTTTTTTCAGTCTCATTTACTTTGATGTTAAAACTTGAACAGTCACAAAAATGTTAAATATTTTTCTAGCCATTTTCACCAAGTGACCTTTTACAATGAAATTTCAACATCCTTGAAAAAGTTCAATTTTGCATGTTAATTTTTTTTTATTAAAAAGACTAAATTAAGGCATATGTCCCTTTCCCTCCAAAATTATATAGATTTGCTTCATATTTTACAATTACTTATGCAAACAAAAGCATTTTTTTAGATTTTGTAGATGCAAATGGCCCACTACAAAATATGGTAATCATGCACAATGCAAGTGAGAAATTTGTTAAAATGTTTAAACTCTACGTGGTCACATGAACTCTAATGAGAGACTTTCAAATTTTACTTGTTTTTGTGAATAGAAAAAGATCTTAGCATTGATATAGTCCATGTTATAAATTCTACCATCCGATTTTAACATTAAATGATCATCATACCTAATAGTTGTTGGATGCGATTATAATTACTTTTTAAATAATATTACTGTGTTTTACAACACTATAGGAGAAGTATTTTAGGGCACATGTTATAGCAATAATATTTACCATCCTTATTATATAAGTTTTACTATTCTTGAAAAATCAAAATCCTAGAACAACAAAATCCATCTGCAAATGCGACCTTGTAACACGGGCTTATTAACCAAGTATTTTAGAGCCATCTCAGTCAAGTATAAAAATAAAAGGAGTAGCTGGAAGATCTTTGTATGAACTTATGAAGTGCATACACCATTGTTAAAGCCTCACACTTTGTAGTTGTATAGTTTTGTTCCACATGTGTTAGTTTTCTACTTGCAAAGCAAATGAGGTGATCAATGTTTCCTTCACCAGGTTATACTAACACAACTCCAATTAAAATTCATGAAGCACATGAACATGAAAGGGAAAATTCCATGTAGGGAAACAGAGGATAGGCGCGGTGGTCAATCTCTCCTTGATTGCTCAAAAGTTTTTTACCGTGCATCCTTCCAAAGAGAATTTTCCCTTAGCTTTCAAGAGCTCTTCCAATGGCGTAGCTATCTTCGCATACCCTTGGATGAATTTCGGTATTAATTTTTATGTCCAAGAAACCCGCGCACTTCACTTTGATTAGTGGGCTCTTCCAACCCCAATATAACTACTATCTTGGCAGGATCAACTAAAAGACCATCCTTGCAAATAATATGTTCTAATAAGGTTCCAAAAGGTGTAGCAAAGATGCACTTCTTAATATTCAAGGAGATACTTAGTTGTCTACATCTCTCAAACATGAGTCTCAAGCAATCACAATGATCCTTGACTAAACCATACACCGTCCAATCATCAAGATATACTTGTAGAAATTGATGGATGAAATCCTCAAAATCTTGTACAACAATGCACAAGAACACTATTGGTGCATTCTTGAGTCCAAAAGGCATTACTGTATAGGAAAAGAAACACCATTTTGTAGCAAATGTAGTCTCGTCCGATCTTCACACACAATACAAACTTGATGATATCTCGAGAATCCATCTCTAAAGGAGTATATTTCTTACCCTGTTACACCCTCAAGAATTTCTTCATTAATGGTGTAGGGAATGGATCAAGGACACAAGAAGCATTTAATATCTTGTAGTCCACAAAAATGTGGATTCTACCATCTTTCTTTATACTGATAACCATAGGGCTAATTCATTCATATTATTTTATGATCTCAATGATACCAACTTGTAGAATTTTATCTATCGCGTCTTTAACCTTGACACATAGATTGGGATTCATCGAATATGATATATTTTGAACTCGTCATGTGCCCTCTTTTAGCTTGATTTTCATCTCTCCTAAAGAAGGATGGACACCTTTTAGCTCATGGTAGCCCCTAGGAAAGATATCCTAAAATTCGCACAACAACTCAATAATCTTGGCAACTTCAGCCTTGGACCAATAATCTCTAATGATTTCTTCCTTTGGTGCATCTTATGTCCCAATGTTTACTTTCTTGGTCTTCGGTGGCAAGTGATGCACATGTTCCTGTTCATCTACCTTATCTAATACCTCACACTCTCCTTTGATATGTTCTATGTTCAGGTATTAAACTTCATCATCTCTATTAAGTACATAAGCTTACTTTTTTCCTTTGCTTTCCAAGCGCACTCTAAGAGATGTTCATCAGAGTCCAACCAAGCGTAGGCATTGGCACGTTCATCCAAAATATTCTCATCATGCAACTAGGTCACAAGCTCCTCTTCTTTCATGTTATCCCCAGTGATGCATTTCATTAAGCTGCAAGGCCTCATGTATAGGGGTTTAGATGAAAAATAATCAAATATGTGCACCATACTTGAGGCCAATGTTTGCCAATTTATAGTCTCCGCTTCAGCTCAACATGAATATACCATGCGCAGTGCGCACCCATGCAAAGTTGAATAAAACTTGTGTATCCACAAGGATGGCATAAGCACATCGGGACCCTCAATTCAATTCTTCTCATAACTCTATATGTGAGTCATGGGATATGCTTTCCAATCATAGTCTAGTATCTTTGAAGGAAGATTAGTCTTAACAAACCGAGTTAAGAAAGCAACTCTAATTTCGTGCCATCTCAGAAATTTTTCCCTATGCGTATCCCACCATCTTATTGATGTTATTCTTAATGAATACACCAACATATTCCTTCCGTCACCTTCATCGTGTAATTTTTTTCCATGGCACACAATAATGTTTCAGGATTTTATTCTCTAGTATACTTCATAATCACATTCCTTCCTAACCATCAAACTATTCATGGCCTGATTACCCTAGTTACTCTCCCTTGAAATTCATGGCCAACCATTTCATAAGTCCCATGTGCCCAGTTATCACATGCAAGGCTAGTAGTGTCACTGACCGATTACACTTCTCCCCATTTTAGCATTCCTTCCTTTGTAGGCTCAATTTTATCTCGGATCACGCACATTCTATGCATAGATTTGATTTAGATCTTCCTTTGTTATTGGATCTATGTTGGGGCATGATTCGAGTACCATCCATTGGAATAATCATGCGCTCATCCTCATTCTTAAAGCTAAAATAACACTTGTTGAACCAAAAATCTACATTTTTGGTGTAGCACCAAGGTCATCCAACTAAGGAAAGGAATTTTTCAGCCTCTGTGAATTCTAAAACCACAAAGTCACCTTTAAATTTTACCCCCTGTATAGTAATGTTTACATATTTTAAGACCCCAATAGCAATGCCCTTTTCTTATTAGCCATATAAAGCACACTAGAAGAAGGATGTATTTGTGGCCTACCCCTCTTATTCCATGTATCTAATGTGAGAATATTTACCCCCACAACATTGTCAATCAAGATGTTTCTCACCAAGCCAACCATCAATAATCTGCATCCAAGGTGATTTCTTTATCATATTCATGGTTTTGAGGTGGAAGATTCGCATGCAGATTCGCCTATCCCTATCCTTCTCCGTGTGTGGAAATTTCTCACGTAACCATTCACCTAACATGGGTATGATGTTCTCTATTCTAAGCATTTGACATACTTCCCTGATTTCATTAATATCCTTGTCAGTAATTCTATATGTCTCGGGATCTCTATCTTGCACTTGTTCTTTTAAGCATAATATATCCTCTTAAAGATCTTTGAATAGACCCATGGTTTCTTGGAAAACTACGTTTTGGTGACAGAAATAAGGATACTTAGTAGGTTGTTTAGTCTCCTCTCATTTGATGATTGGTTTAGATCTCCTTTGTTCTCGCGAGTGTGAATCTTGTGCGCATGTGGTGACAAATAGTGGTTCCTTCTCGCCCATTGACACATATTTAGGCTTCCACTACCCATGTTCGAATCTCACAACTTGTATCCTTATCATGCCCCTCTCATTCTTGGTTTTTCTCATGTGTGCATACAAATACAAACAATATTCTACCTTATGCCCCTTTTCACAATATGTGCAAGCCAATTTCTTGGGTCACTCATGCCGATAATGATCATGCGATCCACGTGAATAAAAAGTGCTTCTATTGATCCTGCCTCCATGACCACCATGACCTCTTCCTCGATAGCAACCTCTATATCATCATTTTTTGTTTTTACGGCACCATGATGTTGACCTTCACACACTTGAGAAGCGCCTTTTGTACTAGTATGGGCTAATCTATTTTCACATGATTCATGGATTTGATCAATTAATTGACACCGAGTGGTATCATGTGTGTGTGCATTAAAAATATTACAATAACTTGTACGTTCTTTGTGTGGCATGTTGAAGGAGTGGGCATTCCTAGACATTGTGTTCCTTGTGACATATTTCACAAAATGATAGTAGGGCACACACATTCCTGCATGGAAAACTATTTTTGTATGCCCTTCCACCTCACAATAAGTACAATTGATTTCTTATCTAGTTTCATACGTTGAGTTAGCCGTTAAATTCTCTAGATGTGTGGCCATGGCTGCATTTTGTGCTTCTAAAAATGGACTCACCCCAAATTGTCTACACCGCCAACTAATTCTATGCACAGAGCTGCTTCTAGAGCCTCGCATGGATTGGTAAATGTATTATGCGACAACACTCTCTCAAGAGTGTCAATATTCCTCCTACGAACCACTACATGTGTTGGATTTGATCGATATCATAAGATAGCTTTGATAACAAATTCTTTAAACATGCATCATATTCATGCACACTTTCGAAAGTCCTTGTTTGATGGCTTTTAGTGCATTGATGTTGTTCTATTAGAATTGGGATATCAAATTCTGCCAACAAGGCGTTATAATCCATTGTTGTCTCGTGTGGATCATACTTTTGATACCAACTATGTGCTCATCCTTGCAAAGTATTTATAAACCGACTCACTTTCCTATCCGAAGTAGTGATCCCCTTCGCTCTCCATAGAAGTTTAGATTTATGCACATGCTCACCGCATCCTCAACTCCTCTGTATTTAAACAAATGGAGTGATATCTCGTAATGAATCTCGAGGCTATTGTGGAGGGATATTACCTTGTCCTAGAGAAGGAACAAATCCTAGACATAAACCTCTTGCCAATATTACCTCCCTCCCGGGAAGGTTAGAACCTCCTGGGCCCGTGTTACCAAAATTCCTTTCTATGTGCTTGTGGTTGAGCTATTTTTCACACCAGTTCTAGAGCTAGTTTGTGCACCAACATTCTTCCACGGGGTGTTACGCCTATGGTATTGTATCCAAACAAATTTTGGTTATTGGAAATCAAAGCCTATTTTATAAAATTGCCCAATGTCATTCACCTTGCCTTTATCTGTGCACTTCCTTAACAATTACTAACACACTTCTACCTGTATCGCTGTCCCAACATGGAAATCTTGGATTTCCTTCATGTTCTTCACCTTCGCTATGATAATTTTCTATATGAACTTCCAAATCTTGAGTACCATGCGTAAGGGCTAAGGGATCAGGGTGGTCTAGATGTATGTCAATGGTTTCCAAATCCTCACTAGAATCACTTTCACCAGATACTAAGGGGGTCCTTCTATGCTTTCCCAATATCAGAGGGACAAAACCCGCAGCCCCTCACTTTCCTCAGGGTTCTCATTAATATCGCATGGCCCTATTTCTATATGTCTCAACGCTTCTTCAACAACCCTGTCTCACACATCATTATATCTATGAAATATTTCTTCTTTATTTTCTTCCATCTGGCCCAATGTTATCCTTTCCAACCCCTTTCCTTGTCCTTGCGCATGGAAGGTTTTTAACCACCATAGTTAGATATTCAAGTTCAAGTTCAATCATCAAGATCTTAATGGAAATTAGAAGTGTGTGTAGATACGATCCTCTAGGATCACGAAGAAACTAGAACTCAGCTTCCTCTAGACACGAATAAGTAGAGATCGCGTACTCTAAAGTATAGTTGTTCAAAACACCCTTCCACCAATGGTCTACTACACATGTCCACGGCGTATCAAACTCAACTAAAACTTGATACTTGTCCCGATTCTAGATTTGTATTTTTCCAAGCCTACTCCCTATTTTGCGCATACATTGCTAAACATTCATATAACTCCCTTGAAAATAAACTAAATAACCTCGCATAAATCCCATCGTAAGTATTGCCCTCGAGCCATTTATGCGAATTGAATGTGTCACCATTATTGTATCTTAATCTTAGTGCAAATTCATCTTCGCCTTGTGTATCCAAAGTGATCAATATTCTCCAAAGATAACCAAAATGCCATAAGCACACCACATCTTAAGAGCCTAAATTAAAGGCCCCACCAATGGAGAACCAAATGTCATACAAGAGTCTAGGATGAACATAACATAGTCAAGCGTGTTGGCACTTCACTCAAATAGAATCCTAAGTGATCACCCAAAGTGTGCATAACTCTACTAGGTCCATTCTTGTGTCGATTGTTAAGATGTTGATCATGCACACACAATTATTACCACAAACATGCATGCCATGTGCAAAGATAACTAAACATAACATTAAGAAAGTGTTGATTACTCATTCATGAATCATACATAATGAATAGTTATAAAGATCCACATTAGTAGTATGGTCTTCAATACAATAACAGATACACCATGACACCTCAAGACTTTACAAGACTCATGACATACTCATACATTCTTTAGGACGCTCGACCTCTAGATGTAGCTTCTCACACACACACACATACATAGAATTCACGCTTTAAGACTTAGACTCAAAACCCATGGTTCTCCAAAGGTGGTTTGCTTTCTTCCGGAATTTCTATTTTTTTCCCATGCATTATAAATAGCTCATTCTATCCATGTTTTAGCCTTATCTATAATTATTCCTGCATGCTTTATTGTCATGTTGTCATTACCCAATCCTTATCCACAATTTTCTTTATTTCGGCTTGCTTGGCAATCAAGTTATATTTTCTCCACAACATATTTTAACCTCTCATGCCCCATAGATATGTCGCGTCCTTTCCTATTCTTACACATCAAACCTTCGTGTATCTTTTCTTCATAGTCAACGACAACTTTTGTGCACTTCTCAACCTTTGCGCATATCTAATACTTAGCCAATTCTTTGGCCCAATAATCCACAATAATAAAGTATTCTTCTTTGATGAAGAATCACACTTGTGGTTTGGTTTATCTTCTTAAGGGAGGAATTTTGGTGCATAGTAAGTGGGTCTATATGACTAAATATGCAACATGTGGTTCTATTGATAAGTACACGTCTCGTCTTCTAGAAAAATTATTTTCAAAGGTTAAAGGAATTCAATACTCTAATACCTCTTCCCATGTTTTGAAGGTGGATTATGTTTTCCTATTGCTTTAAGTACTTTCATCATTGGAATGGTTAGTACATCGGATGGATGTGAAGAGTGCATTTCTTCATAGTGACCTTCATGAGGAAATCCATATGAAGAAACCATTTGGATTTTTACAATATTCTTCACTTGTTTATAAGCTTCACCATTAACTCTATAGTCTCAAGAAAGCAACTAGAGCTGGATATGAGAAGATATTCCTTTCCTCTGGTTTTATTTGGTGCCCTTCCAACCCTACAGTCTACACATTGAGATAAGGGATGAAATCTTCATACATATCCTATATGTTGATGACTGGATCCTTATAATTTTTATTCCATGATTGAGGATGTATAACACAACTTGGTGGAACATTTGATATGATAGACTTGGGGATATTTTGGTAGTTTCTTGGACTACATATCACTCAATATTCTAATGGGATCACCAGATTTGTTCCACTACTTTGGCATGCTTGATTGCAATCTTACCCCCATAACTTTGTAGTCAAAAGTCACTTTGATAACCATTTTCACCAAACCCAGAGTTGATGGTACTTGGTAAATGTAATTGGTTATTATTTTGTATTTGACACATGGATCATGATATTTCCTTTATAGTTGGTGTTGTCTTCTATTACTCTCATGATCCATGTGATAGTCACTAGAATAAAATCAAACCTATTTTTAGATACATTTTGGGAACTACAAACTTTTATAATCATCACAAATCATGGGTCACAACTTTCGGTCTTTACTAATTCAAATTGGTCCAAGAATGTTGGTGATTAGAAGTCTCGGGTAAGTGCACCAAGTTGGTGGACAAAAAAGGGGTCATAAGTGGACGTCATATTGCAAAAAATAGCAAAATCTCAACTTGTAGGGATTATTAGCAATATGCGCACTCAAAATTAGAAAAATTATATAAAAATGAATCGTAGCATCCGGAATCTAATTTCTTAAATACTATTTTTTTAAAAAACGGACATGTTTAGCTATATTAAACACTTAAAATTATATGACTTGGTTTTTGTTTTTGAAAAAACCTATAAGATTATAGTCCATTTGCAGGATTTGGATGACCAAATCTTGTTATTTTTTTCCTTTGGTGAAAAGTTAGATGTAGTTGTCTATCTTGGGATGGATTTTATTTTATATTTTTTCGAGTAATATTTTTTTAATGATTTTTTCCGTGAAAGTGGTCTAAAAAGATTTAGAAAATGGAGCGCTTTCCACCATTTTTGCACGCCATAACTATATCAAAAATATCAAAAATAATATATATATATATATATATATATATATATATATATATATATATATATATATTAACGTGTATAGAATTTCTCCACGCTTGGGATGGTATAAGTTTTATTACATTTTGATAAGCGAAACAAAAGTTGCAGTCTTAAACGTAGACATGAACATTCACGGGAAAAATGTCTTAAAGACCTATTGTTAGTAAAAATTATAAAATGATATTTATCTTATTCTATTCACTTTAAAATCAATATTTCTACAAAGCTAACAGTCTCCCCTATGTGATGGCACCATTTTTGTGAAATGTTTTCAAATTTTTAGCATGGTTCAAGTCTATGGAAGAGCAAATTTAAAGTTTTTTGACCCTTTAAACTTCATAATGACCTTTCATAGCTTTGGTTGGGGCAAAAAAAAGATTTCCCGAGCCTTAAGGTCAGATTTGATGATACAGAAAGAAGCGCGATCGCGGTTTATAAACCACGATCACGGGTTTTTAAACAGGAACTGCGATCGCGCTTTATAAATCGTGATTGTGATTTATAAAGCGTGATCGCGGTTTATAAAGCACAATTGCGGTTTATAAATCATATTTATACGCATCCCAATGTTCTAATTACCATGTGATTTTTACTATTTGACTTTACCATATGAATTACTATGAAATTATGTCATTTTCTACACATGTTTTTCTTATCACCGGAAGTAAAACATCATGGGAGAAAAGAAATGAAGTCAAAAAGGAAGTCATTAAGTAAAAAAACACCAAACGAATTAGAGGCAAACAGATTTCAAAATGCTGAGTGAATGCTGAGAATCTTTGTGAATCAAAAAGATGCTCATCTTCAACCCCTACTAGTGTAAGCAATGAGGAACCAAGTAATGTTTCTACTGTCAATGTTGAAGTTGAATTAAATACTCGTGATGAAGATGTTTTTACTATCAATGTTGAAGAAGAATTAAATACTCGTGATGTAGCAAATGTTGAAATTGAAGGAGACAATGAAAATGTGAATAAAGAAATTCAAGTTGAAACTATAGACAAGCAAAATTTGACAAAAACACCTCCTAGGATTTTTGTAAGAAACCTAATTATTTTATTGAAATTGATGAAAACATTTTTAAACCAATGTGTGACAAACTTTCTGAACGACAAATCAGAAGAAAAGCCACTGAAATTTGGGATAATCATTTTGAAATTTTAAATGATTCCCAAAGATGTCAGTTGTTGGTTAGTTTGATGAAATTGAATAAAATGAGACCTACATTAAACACCTTAGGATTGACAACATCTAATATATGTGGTCAAACCTCTACAATTGTTGAAAACCTTCATGATGCATATCACACTGTTGGTGTCAAGAGATGCACTAGGGATAGTAATATTGTGTGTCGTGTACTTGCTACTAGTGTTGTAAGTGAATCAATAAAAACAACATTTGATTACGCAAACAAGTCGAATGTTGCAAGTTAATCAAAAAACTCTAATGAAAGCAATTGAAAGACGTAATATCCTTCAATCACTCAATAACATCAATTTTTGGGCATTTTTTGCTAGAGCACCGCGTAAGGAAAAATATAATATCGATGCTATAAGAGAAGTTGTTATTCAATTTTGGCATGATAACACTAGAGTTTCACCTAATACAAGAGATGTTATAAAAACTGGAGAGTTGGTTCTATTAATCATGAACCACATCCAAAGCATTTCTTAGATATGACTCAAACTCAATTTTTTCGTAAGTTTGAACAAGAGCATCTAGAAATTAAAATTAGTCAATGTTTTTTTGAAATGTTGAAACCATTCTATGTGAAAATCAACCATGCTCGCACCACTTGTTGTAGGCAACATGTTGAATTTGCTATGCATTATGCTAAATTTTTATGTATTTGTTCTATTTTGCATTCTAAAACTATGTTATCGAATGTGGTGTTTAAGTTCCACCAATATCTTCCAGGGATTTCATTCCTACGATATTTTGTGAAAAAGAAGTCGGACAATTTTTTTATAGTTAGGATTGTTTAGATGGAAGTTATGGTACATGTGGCGGATTACCTAAATTGGAAAGTTGCATCCATGAAAATTGAAGGTGTAATAGAAATAATTTAGTTGAGTTTGATAAATATAAATCAGTTGCATACCAGTTGAAAGATGGAAAAGAGTCTAAACAGTGTGAGCTAGTTATAGAACATATGCCTATTTTTCAATTTATGAGAAAATTTAAGGATGAAATTATTTATGAGTATGCTAGGCATACACACAGAGCTCGATGGTTGGATGAACAGTTCAAGATATGCAAAGACACATTTCTATTGGTACTATTGTTTCAGTGGTTGATTTTGTAGAGAATTACACATTGCAACCACAAATGGAGGTTCAATCACAATATTACAACTTAGTACAAGTTGTCATTTTTGTGCATATAACATTTATACATTCTCCTGACAGTATAGAGAATGATCGGAAAATTTTAAGAGAGTACCATTTTTATATCAGTGATGATCGTACTCATTCTACTGAATTTGTGCAAGGGTGTTTCCAGTTATTTTATGAAAACTTGTATGATAGGGACATCCACTTCAAACAATATTATATATATGGTCAGATAATTACATGTATCAGTTTAAGAATGCACGAATGTTTTATTAGATGAGCGGGATGCATGTCAAGATGGGTGTGGGCAACATATTTGGAGTTTTATTGAGGTGGACATGGAAAATGAGAGCATGACGGTGCAAGGGCATGTGTGAAAAGAGCTCTTGCAAGAGAAGAGTTGAAGTACAAAGATGGTGCTAAATTGAAAGATGCAAAGAGCATAGTGGAATGGTGTATTGACAACATGGCTCGAGGTTCTCAAGAAATTTCCACGGTTCACAGATATTTTTGGTTGATAGAGGAACAAAAATTGCTAACTACGAGGATTGTATGACACTCACTGGGTCCAAGTGATATGCACTCATTTTGTAGCTTAGACGTTACTTCGTGGGCCACATGGACAAGAAAGTTGACATGTTTTTATGCATCTTGTATCGAATTTGTCACTGCTGAGTGTGATTCACAAGAATGGGTCGATGGATGGATTTGTAGGCCTCTAACTCCGCTTGCTAGTTATCAACCTCCACAAGCATTACGACTTATTTTACAGATGAAGTTACAACATCCAAGGACTTTGACGAAATTTTGATTTTGGTGCGATAAAGTATTTATGGTTATTTAAATTTTTGTATTGAGTTATGTCCATTGAAATTTTAATATGTACAATTTAAATTTGAGTTGAAACCTTTTTTTTGTAGGACATGTGTTTGCAGTTATTGTGACTGAAGGGAATGAAGAAGGAACATACTATTTCTTATGTCGTTGCATCGAGGAAAGAAATAAGTTGACTTCTCTTGTTATAGATGGCGAAGATATTGAGTACCCTACAGGGTCAGTGGTAGTTACTGGAACTTGGCTTTGGCTATATCCATTAAAAAAATCCTCTGTTTGGGTGTTTGAAGACTTTGAGACACACGGAAAATACTCTTATATTCACATCTAGTTCTAGGACAAATATTCAGCTGTATAGATATTGAGGAAGACCTAATAACAAGATTCTTTGGAAGGTTTGAGAGTCAGATCATGAAGCAATCTTGTCCGCTATTCAGAGTAGATCTGATCCTGATGGTTCATTGGAATGAATTTACAATGCTCATGTCTATATATAATTTCTTTGGTATATATAAATTTGTTAGTTAGATAAATTTAAGTTCATATATTTTATTAAATTTGTGTATTTTGTATATATCTAGTATGGATTTGATTTGAAACTTAAATTTCTTTGACTAAGACTTTTATATGCAGGTTAGTGGTGAGAAGAAAAAGCTTCCACCTTCACATGGTGGTTAGTCTTGTTAGTAGAGAATTATAAATTCTCGAAGCTAAGAGAAGCTTTTATTGTTTTACAAGAAAAGAGAGTAATTAACAATGATTTATGTACGAGGAGGGGGTTCTTGGCTCCAGGAGGTAGCCCCAGAAGGACTCGGATCTTAGAGAACCAAAACAACACCTCCCAAGTGTTTACAAGACCATCCCTACGTGTGTGCATAGTCGGTCCGGTGCCATGACCCACTGTTTGTAAAATATACCGTTTGACAGCCTTACACTGTCTCGAACTACACTATTCGGTGTGTTTGCAAACAATAGGGCAGCGAGAGCACCGATTGGAGAAGGAAAAAACTGAGACAAGCTATTGTAGAGGGTCCCTACACTGAGGTGTAGGATCAGATGAGACATCTCTAGGTGCCATGGAGTCTCGCGTAGTCACCGTCGAAGTTGAACAATTTTTTGGTCTCAGGGCTCTTGAGGGACTTCGCCCAAACGAGGTATCCCGGAAGCAACGATGTTTTCATGCATTGAAAAGACACCTCCTCTAGCATTCACCTAGCCACCTAGACATTTCCGCACAGTCGGTTTGGTGCCACGACCCACCGTTTACAAAATATACCGTTTGACATACCTTACATTGTCTCGAACTACACTATTTTGACACGTTTGCAAATAATAGGGCAACGAGAGCACCATTTGAAGAAGGAAAAAACTGAGATAGGCTATTGTAGAGTGTCGAGGTGTAGGATTAGACGAGATGTCTCTAGGTGCCACGGAGTCTATGTAGTCACCCATCGAAGTTGAACAATTTTTTGGTCTCAGGGCTCTTGAGGGACTCCGCCCGAACGAGGTAGCCAGAAGCAACGATGTTGTCACGCACCAAAATGATGCCTTCTCTAGCATTCACCTGGCCACCTAGACGTGTCCACGCATAGTTAGTTGGTGCCACGACCCACCATTTTACAATATACTATTTGACAGCCTTACACTGTCTCGAACTACACTATTCGAGCGCATTTACAAACAATAGGGCAGCAAGAGCACCGTTTGAAGAAGGAAAAAATGAGACATGCTATTGTAGAGTGTCCCTATGCCAAGGTGTAGGATAGATGAGACATCTCTAGGTGCCATGAGTCTGCGTAGTCACCCGTCGAAGTTGAACGATTTTTTGGTCTCGAGGGCTCTTGTGGGACTCTCCCCGAACAAGATAGCTCGGAAGCAAGCGCGACGTTGTTGCACACCAAACGACACCTCCTCTAGCATTCACTTGGCCACCCAAATGTGTCCACATAGTCATTTTGGTGCCATGACCCACCGTTTACAAAATATACCATTTGATAGCCTTACATTGTCTCGAACTACATTATTCGGTGCGTTTGCAAACAATAGGGCAGCAAGAGCACCGTTTGAAGAAGGAAAAAACCAAGATAGGATATTGTAGAGTGTCCCTACACCGAGGTGTAGGATTAGACAAGACGTCTCTAGGTGCCACGGAGTCTGTGTAGTCACCCATCAAAGTTGAACAATTTTTTGGTCTCAGGGCTCTTGAGGGACTCCGCCCGAACGAGGTAGCCTGGAAGCAACAACATTTTTCACACACCAAAACGATGCCTCCTCTAGCATTTCCCTGGCCACCCGGATGTGTCTACGTAGTTTCTTTGGTGCCATGACCCACCGTTTACACAATATACCATTTGACAACCTTACACTGTCTCGAACTACACTATTTGGCGCATTTGCAAACAATAGGGCAACAAGAGAACCGTTTGAAGAAGGAAAAAAATGAGACATGCTATTATAGAGTGTCCCTATGCCAAGGTGTAGGATAGAACGAGACGTTTGTAGGTGCCATAGAGTCTGCGTAGTCACCCGTAGAAGTTGAACAATTTTTTGGTCTGAGGGCTCTTGAGGGACTCCGCCCGAACAAGATAGCCCAGAAGTAACGACGTTGTCTTGCATCGAAATGAAACCTCCCCTAGTGTTCACCTGGCCACCCAAATGTGTCCGCGTAATCGGTTCGGTGCCACAACCCACCATTTACAAAATATACCATTTGACAGCCTTACACTGTCTCGAACTACACTATTTGGCACGTTTGCAAACAATAGGGCAGCGAGAGCACAATTTGAAGAAGGAAAAAACCGAGACATGGTATTATAGAGTGTCCCTACACCGAGGTGTAGGATTAGACAAGACGTCTCTAGGTGCCATGAGTCTGCGTAGTCACCCGTCGAAGTTGAACAATTTTTGGTCTCAGGGATCTTGAGGGACTCCACCCAAATGAGGTAGCCTGGAAGCAATGACGTTGTTGTGCATCGAAACATCACCTCCTCTAGCATTCACCTAGCCACCTGAATGTGTCCGCATAGTTGGTTCGGTGCCACGACCCACCATTTACACAATATACCATTTGACAACCTTACACTATCTCTAACTACACTATTCGGCGCGTTTGCAAACAATAGGGCAACAAGAGCACCGTTTGGAGAAGGAAAGCACCGAGACAGGCTATTGTAGAGTGTCCCTATGCCAAGGTTAGGATTAGACGAGACGTCTCTAGGTGCCACGAAGTTTGCGTAGTCACCCGTCGAAGTTGAACAATTTTTTGGTCTCAGGGCTCTTGAGGGACTCCGTCCGAATGAGGTAGCTCGGAAGCAACGATGTTGTGCACACAAAAAACGACACCTCCTCTAGTGTTCACTGGGACACTCAGATGTGTCTGCATAGTCGTTCAGTGCCACGACCCATCGTTTACACAATATACTGTTTGTGACCTTTACACTGTCTCAAACTACACTATTTGGTGTGTTTGCAAACAATAGGGCAATGAGAGAACCGTTTGGAGAAGGAAAAAACTGAGACATAATATTGTAGAGTGTCCCTACATGCCGAGGTGTAGGATTAGACGAGACGTTTCTAGGTGCCACGGAGTGCGTGTAGTCACCCGTCGAAGTTGAACAATTTTTTGGTCTCAGGGCTCTTGAGGGACTCGCCCGAATGAGGTAGCCCAGAAGCAACGACGTTGTTGCGCACCAAAAAGACCTCCTCTAGCATTCACTTGGCCACCTAGACGTGTCCACCTAGTCAATTTAGTGCCACGACCCACCGCTTACACAATATACCGTTTTGACAACTTTACATTGTCTTGAACTACACTACTATTCGGCATGTTTTGCAAACAATAGGCAGCGAGAGCACCCTTTGAAGAAGGAAAAAATTGAGACACACTATTTTAGAGTGTCCTACTATGCCGAGGTGTAGGATCAGATGAGACGTCTCTAGGTGCCATGGAGTCTGCATAGTCACATGTAGAAGTTGAACAATTTTTTGGTCTCAGGGCTCTTGAGGGACTCCGCTCGAATGAGGTAGCCCGAAAGCAACGACATTGTCGCGCACCAAAAAGACACCTCCTCTAGCGTTCACCTAGCCACCTGGATGTGTCCGCATAGTCGGTTTGGTGCCACGACCCACCGTTTACAAAATATACCATTTGATAACCTTACATTGTCTCGAACTACACTATTCGGCACGTTTGCAAACAATAGGGCAGTGAGAGCACCGTTTGAAGAAGGAAAATAGTGAGACAGGACTATTGTAGAGTGTCCCTATCTTTGAGGTGTAGGATCATACGAGATGTCATCTCTAGGTGCCACGGAGTGCGTGTAGTCACCCATCGAACTTGAACAAATTTTTGGTCTGGGCTCTTGAGGGACTCGCCCGAACGAGGTAGCCTAGAAGCAACGACGTTATTGCGTGCGCACCAAACGCGTCACCTCCTATAGCATTCACCTAGCCACCCCAAATTTTTCATGTAGTTGGTTTGGTTCCATGACCCACCGTTTACACAATATACCGTTTGACAACCTTACACTATCTCGAAGTACACTATTCGGTGCGTTTGCAAACAATAGGGTAGTGAGAGCACCGTTTAGAGAAGGAAAACACCGAGACAGGCTATTGTAGAGTATCCCTATGTCGAGGTGTAGGATCAGAAAAGACGTCTCTAGGTGCCACAGAGTCTGCGTAGTCACCCGTTGAAGTTGAACAATTTTTTGATCTCAGGGCTCTTGAGGGACTCTGCCCGAATGAGGTAGCTCGGAAGCAATGATGTTGTTGCGCATGGAAACAAAACCTCCTCTAGTGTTCACTGGGCCACCCTGGATGTGTCCACACGTGTAGAGGTTCGGTGCCACGACCCACCGTTTACAAAATATACTGTTTGATAGCCTTACACTGTCTCAAACTACACTATTTGGGGCGTTTGTAAACAATAGGGAAGCAAGAGCACCGTTTGGAGAAGGAAAAAACAGAGACATGATATTGTAGAGTGTCGCTATCTAGAGGTGTAGGATCGAGAGACGAGACGTCTCTAGGTGCCATGGAGTCTGCGTAGTCACCCGTCGAAGTTGAACAATTTTTTTGGTCTCAGGGCTCTTGAGGGACTCCGCCCAAATGAGGTAGCCGGAAGCAACGATGTTGTTGCGCACTGCAAAAATACACCTCCTCTAGCATTTCACCGACCACCTAGATGTGTCCGTGTAGTCACTTTGGTGCCACGACCCACCGTTTACACAATATACCATTTGACAACTTTACATTGTCTCGAACTACACTATTCGGCGTGTTTGCAAACAATAGGGCAGCAGAGCACCGTTTGAAGAAGGAAAAAATTGAGACACACTATTGTAGAGTGTCCCTACTTGCCGAGAGTGTAGGATCGATGAGACGTCTCTAGGTGCCATGGAGTCTGCGTAGTCACACGTAGAAGTTGAACAATTTTTGGTCTCGGGGCTCTTGAGGTACTCGCCTAAACGAGGTAGCCCAAAAGTAAAGACATTGTCACGCACCAAAATGACACCTCCTCTAGTGTTCACCTAGCCAACCGAATGTGTCCGCGTAGTTGGTTTGGTGCCATGACCCACCGTTTACACAATATACCGTTTGTGACCTTACACTATCTCAAACTACACTATTCGCATAAGTAGTTTTTGCAAACAATAGGGCAACAAGAGCACCGTTTTGGAAAAAGAAAACACTAAGAAAGGCTATTATAGAGTTTCCCTATGCAGGTGTTGGATCAAATGAGAGATGTCTCTATGTACCATGGAGTCTGCGTAGTCACCCGTTGAAGTTGAACGATTTTTTTTGTCTCAGGGCTCTTGAGGGACTCAGCCTGGATGAGGTAGCCCGGAAGCAATGACATCATTGCGCACCAAAATGACACCTCCTCTAGTGCTCACCTGGCAACCCAAATGTGTCCACACATTCGGTTTCTTGCCACGACCCACCGTTTACACAATATATCGTTTGACAACCTTACACTGTCTTAAACTACACTATTCGGCACGTTTGCAAACAATAGGGCAGTGAGAGCACCATTTAGAGAAGGAAAAAATTGAGACCGACTATTGTAGAGTGTCCCTATCGTTGAGGTGTAGGATCAAACGAGATGTCTCTAGGTGCCACGGAGTCTGTGTAGTCACCGTTGAAGTTGAACAATTTTTTGGTCTCAGGGCTCTTGAGGGACTCCGCCCAAATGAGGTAGCCCGGAAGCAACGACGTTGTTGTGCACCAAAACAATGCCTCCTCTAGTGTTCACCTAGCCACCCAGACGTGTCGCGTAGTCGGTTTGGTGCCACGACCCACCGTTTACACAATATACCGTTTGACAACCTTACATTGTCTCGAACTACACTATTCGACGCATTTACAAACAATAGGGCAGCGAGAGCACCGTTTGGAGAAGGAAAAAACCCGAGAGACAGGCTATTTTACGAGTGTCCCTACACCGAGGTGTTTGATCAGATGAGATGTCTCTAGGTGCCACAGTGTCTACGTAGTCACCGTCAAGTTGAAGTTGAACGATTTTTTTGTCTCAGGGCTCTTGAGGGACTCCGCCCAAACTAGGTAGTTTGGAAGCAATGACATTGTCGCACACTGAAATGATGCCTCCTCTAGTGTTCACCTAGCCACCCAGACGTGTCCGTGCAGTTGGTTTGGTGCATGACCAACCGTTTTCAACTTTTTCAACAATTACAACTTTTTTAACTTGTTTTCGTAAAGGGATCTAAAATTTAACTTTGTTGTCACATATCTTATAATATCCACCTTGATAACCAATCCACTTTATATATTACATGACCAACTCATCGCATTTTCTACAAATGAATAGAAGATAACCAAATTATACTTAACTAAAATATGCTTTGTCTTATTGTGATAAGCTAGATTCTTGGATAATTAAATAGCACTTTGATTGTCACACAATACCTTCATCTTCTATTGATATCTTCAAAACTCATCCAATAAAATTTTTACCCAAATCACCCCCTAATAACTATGATAGGCAGCTACATATTCTACCTCAGTAGTTGAAAAAATTGTAATATTTTAAAGCTTTGAAATCCAACTACTAGGTCCATTTACATGTAGAATTAATATACATAGAATATATATACATAGAAGGATATCATGTGCAATGAATTCGAATCAAACATAGAAGTAATATCGTTATGAAAACCAACACATCTAGATATATAATGTATCAAACTAAGTGTGCTAAATGCATGTCTCTGAAAATATAAGTTCATAACATGTGTACATCTCGAACCAAGTGTGTCATACTTATAAGACCACATGCATGCACGCAGCGCATAAGGTTATATATAATGTCCTATGAAGAATCATGAACTAGGACCACTGGCCCATATGTGTGTGTGTGTGTGTGTGTGTGTGTGTACATCCATGTCCTATGAATCTAATCATGAAACATCTTCCCTCTCTTCGCCCTGCTAGAAGTAGCATGTCCACGACTCGGGGATGTAGTGGAGGGAAATGTCACTACGGATTTCATCCATGTGGTCCTAGGCGTCTCTAAGCAGGCCTGCAACCTAACCTGCACATTCATAAACAACAAGATTTTAACACCCATATTTTAAAAATACATTCAAAATTTAGAAACTTAGAATTTAGTTAAAATGCATGTGAAATCTTATCGCAATGTCATGATCCCTATCAATTTGTCGTTGCATGGCAGGGACAACGATAGACTCATGAGAGGTAAGCTACATACAAATAATTAAATTTCAAATTAAATATTTCATGTACAAAATTTGATATTGTAGATTTAAGTAATAAGAAATAATTCCTAAATAAATTTAACAAATTTGAAAAATTGTACCTCAGTTAGTGGATCTCTGCAGATGCTTATGGCAAAGTATTCTGACAGAACCTCCATAGCCTACATAAATGGAGTCTCTCTGCGAGTCATAAGCTATACAAAAACATGTACAAATAAATATTAATCTACATGACTGCCACATAACAGAGCCAAAGCATAATCCACGTGAACTTCCACAATTAGAACTGGAAAGTGTAAAGAGAAACTAACCTACGTAAAAGTCACGTGAGGCATGCCAATAGCCTCAGTTCCCAGAGCAGATGATGACCCATGAGCTCCTGCACATATAAAAGACAAACATATATTAATATGTACATGTACAGGTGAAACATTATAATAATAAAAGTGCACAATCAAATGAAATTTGAAATTTAAGTACAACTTGAAACTTACGTTTGTAACATGCCCAGCTGCAGTAGCTAGCATGTTGACACCGGATGTTTCCTTCACCGGCTCTTGCTATTTAAAATAAAATAAAAAATTAGTTTTTACATGTATGTACATAACGTACAATGAAATACATATATATTAAAATCTCAAACATGAATTAAACTATTATATATATATATATATATTTATTTGACATTTACCTGTGAAAGACTAGGATCCGTTGCACCAGTTCCAAAAACATCCGCCATCATCTCATCTAGAGAAAAGAAATCATGTGATCAGCAAATGATCTAGTAAATGATGCCTCAGTGGTGTGGTGCCCGCATTACATCCACGGAACATCACATGATCTATCTAGTGGTGTGGGTCAAAGTGCGCTATGCATGTAGTGTGTCACACCTACAACCTCACTTATAGGAGGGATAATCGAAGGCAAGTGGGGGTTTTAGGGCATGGGGATCCTTGGTTGACCTACACGTGCACCGGGTTTACTTTGTGCAAAGCCACTACCTCGCCCATAAAAATAAAAAAGTCAAAATAGTTTGGGACCTCATTAGCACGAACTCACAATATAATTTCTTCAAAAAATAGAGGGGAACCTCATTGTTGTTACATGGTGGATAATCAAAACCATCCACCATCGGTCCCTAAAAATTGTTCTTGATTCGGTCATCGTGGCACCAATGGATTGGGAACCATTTGGAAGTAATTGCGGGGGTGGCATTGGTTCTTGGGTCGAATAATAACAAATGCGGTATTTTCTTTTTTTTTGTCTTTTACGGCCATATGGGATAATTTATTTGCATACCACTGCCTACAATCACCTTTAAAGGTATTCCATCTATTTATTTGGTTGGTTGCGGAGTCAACTTCGACAATCAATGTTTGCAATGTGTTGGCTAAAGTCATGCGGGATGGATTTGTGGCATGATTTTGTCTTATATTCTGAATAATGTTCTCAATGGAAATTTTATTTTGTTGGATTTTTCCAATGATATTAGCTTGTGTTCATGTTGGCTCCGTGGGGACAGAAGGAGCCACAGGAGGCGGATCTATGTTTGGAGGAGGGTTTTACGAAATGTTTGGAGGGTATTGATGATTGTTTGGAGGGTTTGTAGGATTACGAGCTTGCCAAACAACGACAAAACAAAAAAATTATATATATAAACAAAAATTGAAAACCCATGAAAATCACAAAAAAACCTAAAATGCAAACAAATTGATGAAAATAGAGGGCTTACCTCTTTGTCTTGGCAGGTATGGTTGAAACTATCACGATCCTTAATTAGAAGAGTAGTAATTTTTAGGGGGTATTCAAAGTGCGAGTGCCAAAGGTCAAGGAGAAATCATGGTTGGAAAGGAAAAATGAGGGAAAATGAGGAGTCGCGGGTCTATTTTTTTTGTCTCAGAGGACCGCGATCACGGTTTGCAAACCGTGAGCGCGGTTTTAGGTTCAGAAATCACCAAGCCTATACAAAAAAGTTATGCGAGCGCGGTTTAAAAACCACGCTCACGGTACCTGAATTTCAGGTTTTTATGTCCACTTAATTGTCCACCATCTTGGTGCACTTACCCGTTTACTTCATGTTTTGTCTATCTTTTTCGTTCGGGTCTTATTTCTTGGTCTTGTAAGAAGTAATTTTTTAATGTAATATCATCGATAAAATACAATATTGAGGTGTTTTTCTATATCCATAGGGGATTCTATGGCTTCGATAGTCGTTGATAGAGTTTATTTTTCAATAGACTCAACTTGCTACTCTTTGGTATGATATCCAAGGTTCAATAGTGATTCCATGCGACCAATGGAGCATTAATGGACCAAACACATTGAGATCCAAATGTAATTCATTTGGAAGCTCATCTATAACATTGTGCTTGGCTTGGAGTTTGTGCCTTTAGAGGAGTAGGTTACTGACATATTCACTAAACTTTTAGTATCACCTCGGTATCTTCTACTATGATTGGTGTCTGCGGTAAAGGAAAATTTCATGGGAAGGATTCATTTGAGTCATTCATTCTTTCATTGTTTAGATTGTACTTTGGTTCTTGATCGAACTTTGTTTTCAAGAGCCATTTTTAGGATTCTAAGCCTATTTTGTCTTTGATAGAGACCTCCCTAAGTTGCACTTAAGGGGAGATAGTGCAACTACTATATGCACTTAATTGTCAAGTTAACTTAGTTATCTTTAATATATATATATATATATTATATATATATATATATATATATATATATATATATATGATATCTTTTAGCACGTGTGATCTTTAATGGAGGTATCACCTTTAATGTCACTTTTACTAGGGATGATAAAAACCTAGGGGATATAGCTCTTGGTTTAGCTATCTATAATCTCACTTATATATATTGTATAATATTTTTGACAATTCTTTTTGCAGATTTTTTTCATAATCTGAATCATAC
This sequence comes from Taxus wallichiana var. yunnanensis, assembly GCA_018340775.1. Classification (NCBI taxonomy): domain Eukaryota; kingdom Viridiplantae; phylum Streptophyta; class Pinopsida; order Cupressales; family Taxaceae; genus Taxus; species Taxus wallichiana. Next base: position 151,762,991 of record CM031233.1, read on the forward strand.
TATAAAAACTATAATCTTATAGGCATCTACCATTATTTCACTAAATTATAAAATAAAGATAAAAAAATTAGGGATCTCACAACTTTTTACAATCAACATTTTAACCATGTATAGAATTTAAAGAAGATAAAAGAGAGGGAAGAACATTTAACTCTAGCTTCTTTGTTGCATATTTGTGTGGCTTAAGAATTTTGTTTCTCATTTCAAATATTTACCCATACTTAACCATGGCTAATAACTAACCTTACTTCCCATGATCTCATGTTCCATGGGAAGCTTTAAATAAGATGCGAGTACCACACATGACAAGGATTTAACGTAACTTTATATTTACATAAAGCTCATTAAAATAAAACTTGGCTTGCTCATCGAATAACATTTGAATCAATGGTGAAGATGTTTGGCTCTTAAAGAGCCTACCAGGGTTCAATTCTCATTGAAAGTGAAGTCAGGAGATACCGTAATAAGGGATGAGGTCGGGATCATGCCCCGGGTGAATTTGGTGGAATGGAAACCCCTCAGTCCTTGGCCACTTAGCCGAAGAAGTCTACCCACCTCACCGTGGGATATGGTGGTCTATGACCTGCTAGGTTTCAAACAAAAACTTGGCTTGCTCTAAGAGCCTTCCTTTAATTAGCTTCGGTGTTAGTTTCTTCCCTATTAATTTAAGCTAACTTCCTTTTGTAAAATATTTAAGCTTTAAATAACAAATCTTATCTCCAACAAAATTAAAGCTTTTAGCTTGAATATTTCTCAAAGGAAAATAATGTTGAGAAACACAATATTTTTGGATTAACAATTATAAAAAGAGATAGCTAATGTGTAGTGTAAGGATTATGGTTATCATTTTGTATGACATATTGAGTAAGATGATTAGCTGCCAATTATATATCAACTCTAGTTTTCTCATCTTAGATACAAATTTTGTATGTACTTTGTTAAAAAATTGACCAAGAGATTTGAAGCAAAGATTTTCGCTATACTTTGAAAAGGTCATCTCCTATAATATCCATAACACTTTGTAAACTTCACATGACATTTTATCATAGTTTCGGGCTTCTTCATTAGCCATTTGTGAAACAAATTCATACAAGTCCTCAATGGTTAAAGGCCTATTAGAAGAAAGTCGGTAGGATTGTGAAAGCTTGCAACAAACTTCCGAAATGCACTATTAGATGCTTATTGTTAGTTGTGGGAAGGGTCTTGAGCTTTGAAAACCTATTGATAATGGCAAAAAAGGCTTTAACCATATCCAACACCTCGAGTGGGTTGGCCAACATTTAATGGATTTGCTTTCCTAGACATTGTGTTTCGCTTTAAGAATTTGAAATTTTTCAAATTAGAAAATTTATCACCAACTTTGAGCTAGTGTAGGCTAGATTTGAGTTGTGCACCATGCGCATTGTAGGCATATGTGATTTGAAGGCATTTTCGAGAACTACCGCATATAATTGTAGAGGCTCATGAAAGGTACATAGTTGCTCTAAGGCTGCCATCACATCTAGCTCAACTCCAATGTGGTGGCAGAGAAAGTTTTCCATCAAATGTACATTAGTTGATGACCATAGATGCAGAGAAATCTCATTATGAGTGTGATGATGTCTGACCAACAACTAGTTTAGTTGGGATGCACATTGGTCATAGTATGCGATTCCAAACATGTTGTATATGAGCTAAAGCATGTCAATAATTTAAAAGGGTGGTATTTAAATAAAACAATGTTTTTAGAATTTTGAGACACTTAAAGTGAAATCAATAAATAACCAAATCAGCACAAGTTTTGAGAGGATAATATCTCATAACGTCCATCAAAAGCAAAAAAATGAGTATTTGTTGTAATGAAAGGAAATAACAATTGCGTAGAGATCAAAGCCCTATCATATTGTGTTAAGACTCTTTCATATCCACGGTGCAAATTAGACCTCATATACTAGATGAAAACATGGAATGATGCGAATAGTTGTGATCACAAATTTCAAACTTATTACATATATATGTTAACACCTTTTGTTTGTGAGCTACCTACGACATAAATAACCAAATTTGTGAGCTAACTACTAAACAATAATAAAGTCACCAACATCGCCCAATATAGATCTAACAATTCATCAACAACCCATTCAATAACCTTGTTAACTACACAAACATTAATTTATGCTAGGTGCCCAATATAAATATTAAGCAAAACCAAGAGTTGAATCTTCTAAACAATTGAACATGTAAACATTATAAAATAATCCTTTTCAAATAAAAACTGTTGAGTATGAATGCTAGTTGCAACCAAAAGTTGGATCTTTTTGGCCTAAAAAATACACTATAAAACTCTTCATATTCATTTAATCTCAACCTTATAAATGCAAACCGAGTTCATTGACAAAAATAAATTATACGAGTGTCCAAAAACATACAAACATATCATATAAGAAAGTAACACTAGCTTACATAGTTTGCTTGTTTATTGAAAAAAATATTAAATTTTGATCTGCTTTGTATTTAATAATTTATTATAAATTTCACATGCTCCCTCAACGTCCGTTAACGGCAACCACCTATTTAATGGATTTTTTTTACCATTTCAAAATTTGGGCACCTCATTCTTGGGTCATGTTCCCATTTTATTGGATCTGTGACAACCATTGTTTATATCCATTCAATTATTACTTTTGGATTGAAGGATACGTATCACATATAATTGACTTAATGCCAAATATTTGAAGGCTTAACTAGAGGATTGTAATTTTCCATTGTTGATCAATTTGGTGATGCATCATCATGGCAAATAAGCTCTCTAGTTGTTTTTTGTTATTGGGTTCCATTTTCTTCTTATTTTCTCTCTGCAATTACCAACATGTGGATGGGGATCTTGTAAAAAGGCCCATCAAAGGAGGAAGGGTTGCATGTTTCTTTGATCTACATAAGGGCAATCTTCACATCAAGCTTAACAACTAGGGAGCTACTTAGGTTTCAAGTTTCGAGGCTTGTATGGTTTGGGGAGCTATCAGGTTTTAGGTTTCTATTTTGGGTTTATGGTTTTGGGTTTTAGGTGTGTTATATATCAATCAAATTCTATTTCCAGGGCCATTGGGTTTGGAGTTTTCATGTTTCAAAATTTTGGGGTTCTAGTTTTGGAATTTAGGTTTTAACTTTTTTAAGTTTGAGGCTTTTGAGTTTTAGAATTCAAAGTTTTTTTGTTTTTTATTTTAATGAGGTGTTTCACATTATAGGTTTCTTGGGTTAAGGGTTTTGGGTTTCAAAGTTTACCATTGTTTTCAAGTTCATATTTTTTAGGAATTGGGTTTTGAGGTTTTCCAATTTCAATTTTTGGTTTGTTGTGTTTGGTTCATGTTTGGGTTTCAAGTTTTGGGTTTGGAGTTCTTAAGTTTAAGGTTTTCAGGGATACACTATTTTTGGGTTTGAAATTTTGTAGGTTTTGTTGTTTTAAACAAGATACGTAATAGTCACGTTTTATTTGAATTTAGTTTTCGTGTGTTTAGAAATTTTGATTTTCGGGGTTTTCATATTTTACCATTAGGGGTTTCTAGGTTTGTAATTTCAAGGTTTACAAGGTGTTTAGGATCGAGACATTTGAATTTTGAAGTTTTTGGGTTTTCATGATAGGGCTTTTGAGTTTGTGGTCTTTAGGTTTTGGGATTCATGAATGTTTTGTATCAATTTGATTCAAATGGTTTCCTAATTTAATATTATCAAGTTTAAATTTTTGGGTTTCGAGTTTCGAGTTTTCCAAGTTATTGGTTTTGGGTTACAAGTTTTTGTGTTCGAGGTTTCTAAGTTTCAAGTTTCAGCATTTTGGGTTTTTAAATAGGGAGTCTTGTTTTATATTTTAAAGTTTCAAATAAGATACATTTTATAACGTTATACTCTTTATGTTTCCAAAAAAATTAAGATTTATATTTTTATACAATTCAGATTTTAAATTTTAAATTTTAAATTTTAAATTCATCCCCATAATACAATTAAAAAAGTGCATCGAATCTCATTCAAAGTAGTTTGCAAAGAATTTTTGTAGAGGAAAAAGGCAAAATAAACAACTTGTGGATAACCCACTAACAATAATTGACTTTCTACGCGAAGTTTGTTTTGGCCATTCAATGTTTCCAAAAGTTGGTCTGTGCCGGCGCATGTTGACTTTATCTTGGACATATCTATTAAATAATTGAATGCAATTATGCACCCAAACTTTCTTGAGAAATAAATACCAGTATTGTACCTCCATTTGCAATACATGGCTTAAGCTTAGGACTCTGATTTTCTTTCTTCTTTCATCGTCATGGCAAAGAATCCCTCTTCTTGTTTCTTGTTAGTGGTTTCCATTGCCATCTTATTTTCTCTCTGCAATTGCCAACATGTGGATGGAAATCTTGTAAGAAAGCCCATTGAAGGAGGAAGGGTTGCAGGTTTCTTCGATTTACATAAGGGCAATCTGCACATCAAGCTTACCAACTGGGGAGCTACTCTAGTCTCTCTCAAGACCCCTGATAAAATGGGTATTTTTCTAAAACAGTCCAAAGCATTACACTTGTTTTGGTCTTTCTTTTTCATGGAATTGAATTGCAGGAAAGTTGCTGATCACATTAATATTATGTGCATGCAGGGCATTTAGCAGATATACTTCTTGGATATGACTCTCTGGCCTCATACATGGCAAGTATTTATTTATTGCATTTTCCTTTGTTATAATCATGGATCTACAGTAAAGTAAAGAATTAATCATATTGTTGTGCTCTTGTGCAGAACATAAGCAGTGGGACTAACTTTGGTGCCATTGTGGGCCGTGTAGCCAACAGAATCAAGAATGCACAGTTCACCCTTGATGGAATAACATACCATTTGGCTGCAAACAGCGGGAATAATTCAATCCATGGTATAGTAATTGTCCTTCCTTCTGCCTGCTTGCACTTCTTTAGATTTATATGCAATTAGACATTGATTAACTAGGATGGTCTTCAGCTCTCAATATCCTAGGGAGATTGGGTCACACTTTTGTGATGCTCTGTAATAAAGCTTATAAAATGCAGGAGGAATCAAGGGCTTCAATAATGTGTTATGGGAAGTCAAGGAAATGAAGGGTGGAAGCAAACCTTCTATTAAGTTTGTATATCACAGCTTTGATGGTGAAGAAGGTAAATTTTCTTATCAGTGTAAAAAAAAAAAAGTGTTTTTATTCTTATTTTTAAATGAAGCATATTTTTTTGCACTGGTTGGTATTCTGGTCATTAATAATGGTTGCATATTGAATTGTTGATTGGTATTTATTTATGGATTGGTCAACAATTCAATTCGTCAAAACATGTGATCTTTTGACTAAGTGCTAATAATTGATCTTCTTTAACTTAGTGCTGAAATCTGAAAGGTGTTGAAGGATGTTTTAAATTTGCTTGTCAACTAAAAAAACAAGTGGGTTTATAATGTGGGCATTGTTTTTCGTGTTGCAACAGGATATCCTGGCGACCTTGATGTGTTTGCCACATATACTATAACTGGGGATATGGAATTAACACTAAAAATGGAGGCAATTCCAAGAAACAAGGCCACTCCTGTAAGCCTATTCAATCATGCATACTGGAATCTTGCAGGGCAAGACAGCGGAAGGGATATACTTAACCATTCTGTAAGAATATGGGCTTCACATTATCTTCCCTCAGATGATACCCTGGTTCCCACAGGCCAGATTTTACCTGTGAAAGGAACTCCCTTGGATTTTACTAAAGAAGCTACCATTGGGAGCAGAATTAATGAGGTTCCAAGCATTAAGGGCTCTCACAGATTTGATCACAATTATGTTCTTGACGGTTCCGAGTCAATGAGGGGACTGAAAATTGCTGCAAGAGCTAAGGATCCATGGAGTTCAAGAGTACTTGAGGTGTGGACAAGTGCACCAGGCATGCAATTTTACACAAGTACCAAGGTCTATGTGGGCAAAGGAGGGATGATATACAAGCCACTCTCTTCATTCAGCTTTGAGACTCAGGGATTTCCTAATTCGGTGAATCAACCAAACTTTCCATCTGTGATTGTGCGTCCAGGCCAGATTTACAGGCACACCATGGTATTAAGGTTTTCAGTTGATAAGTAATTTGCAGTGAGGCTTGGCTTTAATGGCCTTTCAATTGGAGTTGGCTACTCTGTGTTAGTCTCTCTTTTAATTGTCTTTACATACAAAATAAAAAACTGTATCATCTGTCGGCTGATACATTATGATATTTTTTTGGGGGGTAGATATCACTAAATAAACAAGAGTGGCTACTTCCTCGCTACTTCTGGCCTCGGGTCTTCTATCAAGTTCCGCCAATTATTATGTTTGCCCTCGTTTGAGTTCTTGATTTGATGCTAATTGTTGGAGTGTTTGTATTTTGGTGAACCCTTTTAGATAGAGTACACTTGTTCTTTGATTTTATTTTATTTTTCCCTTTCACTTTTTGATTTTTGGAGTTTAAATTGGGTGTTATTTCAATTCAGTTCATTTATAATTATATGTGTTATAGTTCATTTAAACCTCTAATATTTTAAAAATAATTTAAGTTACCTATAGAGAATCAAGGATTACACCAAGTATTTTATGTAGAGAAATAGTTGAAGCACTTCTAAACGTTCTACAAGAAATTATAAATTCATTAAAATACGTGCATATTTATCAGTTGATATTAGTTTGTATGCTCTTAGAGCTATTTTAATCATTGATGTGTATAGTTTTCAATATTATTAGTGTCTATATGTGTGACAAATAACAAGATGGTTATGTTATTTTGTAGTTTATCACAAATCTTAAAATGTATTTTATTGTCCCTTTTTTTTTTGGTGTATTATCTTATAATTAGAAAAATAAGAAGAAATTTTGTTTTGCATGTCATGGAAGCAACGGCGAAAAAATATGAGCAAAGTTTTTGAGTTCGAACAAGGCAAGCACAATCATATAAAAACTTGGATAAATGTACCTTTTTTTCGATACATTTTACACTTCATTCGTCATCAAGAAAGTGCATAACACTACAAAAAAAAGTTCATTGTTGTCACATATTTTTTAAATCATCTATATATCACATCTAAACGTGTATTTTCATCGTTAGATCTTGACTATTATCACCATATCACATGATATTTTAAAATACACTTCTAAACCTTGCAAGTCACCCATTTTCTCTAATTTTGAAGTTAATTATCTAACTTTGATTATTCTATAACATGTCTTATATCACCTTAGTTAAATGTTCTAAGTATATATGTCATATTTCAATTCAATTCTTTTCATCCATATTACATTTTAATGTATATATGCGCTCTTACACCTCTTTTAGGATTAAATGTAGCTCATTTTGTGGTAGACATGAATTTCCATTGTTTTCTAAGGTATCCTAAGCCCTCGCTTATGAATTTAAAATATTTGAAAGTATTCACTCTATGGTGCTTATATTAGTGTGATCGCAATGTACTAAGTTTTTTTGTCATGGGTACGAAAATACTTTGGATGAATAAACAAAATATATAGTATTCCATTATGTCATGTTTTCAAATACTCTAGGGTGCTTATATTAGTGTGATCGTAATGTACTAAGTCTTTTTGTCATGGGTATGAAAATACTTTGGATGAATAAAAAGATATATACTATTCCATTATGTCATGTTTTCAAATGCAAACATCTATATGACATTTTTAGAACGAGACTTTTGTTACTCGCCATGATATTCTTGGTGTACAAAAAGTCTTTATGTTTTGATGCATATTTTATATAGAAATTTGTAAAATGAATGAGTTTATATTAAGATATTTTTAGGTTTTATGTAAATTCTCTAATGTTTAATGTGTATGTCTGTAGACACATAATTTTGGTATACGAGTATTTAGTAATATTTATTTTTTGTATTTTTAGGACATTTGGACCACCATTGTACATATTAAGTTTTTTTGGGCATCGTTCTCCCCTTTTAATTGATCTAGCACCACTTTTATTACCACCAATTTTCATGTAGACATTTGCATGACTATTTTTAGTTCACTTACGACACTCATGGGATATTGGCCAAACCAACTTGCAAGTTATACCTTTCCATTATGAGAGTTTCCCATATATTTTGGCAAAGGGACAAAGTTAGCACCATTGATATTTTTCCAAGATAAAATCAATGTAGCCAATTTTATCATCTTTTGTCACTTGGTCATTTTTTCATTTGGGCACTTTGTTGGGTGAGCCTATATTTGAATCTTGGGGTCATCTTGCATAAAAATTTACTTAGAGACACCTATATGGATAATCAATTATGATCACTCACCTTAATGACCTTTACTACTTGTGTTATGCATATCTTAAGCCACTCCAAATTAAATACACAACTTAAAGCCTATAATCCAAATCTAATATCTGTTCGAGTTGTCATTGTTATGTGTCTTATGTAAAAAGACATGTATTGATTTAACATATAAAGAGAGTGAAGGAGCAATATTTCTCAAAACATAGGGCAACAATAATTTATGTAGAGTGCCCAATATGCAAAAACCAAGAGTTGAATCTTCATAACAATTAACAATTGAACATGTAAAGGTTAAACAACAAATCTTTTCAAAGAAAAAGTGCCGAATATGAATGCTAGTTTCAACCAAAAGTTGAATATTTCTAGCCTAAAGAATACACTAGAGAATTCTTCATATTCAGTTAATCTCAACCCCGAATTCATTGACAAAAATAAAACATACAAGTGTCCAAAAACCCAACAAATATATTATATAAAAACTAAACAATATTTTACTTTGTTTGATTGTTTATGAAGCAAATATTCAATATTGACCTGCTTTATAATTAATATTTAGTTATTTAATAGTTTATTATAAATTGCATATGCTCCCCCTCAACGTCCGTTAATGGCAACCACCCAGTGAATGTATTTTGACCATTTCTTGTGCAACTCATTCTTACGCCATGTTCCAAATTTAATGGATCTCGACAACCATTAGTTATATCCATTCAATTATTATTATTGGATTGAAGGATAAGTATCACAGATAATTGAAGGCTTAACCAGAGGACTGAAAATTTCTTCTGTTGATCAATCTGGTCATCATCATGGCAAATAAGCTCTCTAGTTGTTTTTTGTTATTGGCTTCCATTTTCCTCTTATTTTCTCTATGTAATTGCCAACATGTGGATGAAAATCTTGTGAGAAAGTCTATCAAAGGAGGAAGAGTTGCAGGTTTCTTTGATCTACATAAGGGAAATCTGCACATCAACCTAACTAACTGGGAGCTACTCTAGTCTCCCTCAAGACGCCTGATAAAATGGGTATTTTTCTAACAGTCTAAAGCAGTACACTTCTTTTGGTCTTTCTTTTTCATGGAATTGAACTGCAGGAAAGTTGCTGATCACATTAATATTGTGTGCATGCAGGGCATTTAGCAGATATACTTCTTGGATATGATTCTCTGGCCTCATACATGGCAAGTATTTATTTATTGCATTTTCCTTTGTCATAATCATGGATCTGTACCAAGTACAGATTTAATCATATGGTTGTGCTTTTGTGCAGAACATAACCAGTAGGACTAACTTTGGTGCCATTGTGGGCCGTGTAGCCAACAGAATCAAGAATGCACAGTTCACCCTTGATGGGAAAACATACCATTTGTTTGCCAACGATGGGAATAATTCAATCCATGGTATGGTAAATGCCTTTCTACCTGCTTGCACTTCTTTAGATTTATATGCATTTAGAAGTTGATTAACTAGGATGGTCTTCAGTTCTCAATATCCTAGGGAGATTGGGTTAAAGTAATGGAAATGCACTGTAACAAAGCTTATAAAATGCAGGAGGAATGAGGGGGTTCAATAATGTGCTATGGAAAGTTAAGGAAATGAAGGGTGGAAGCAAACCTTCTATTAAGTTTGTTTATCACAGCTTTGATGGTGAAGAAGGTAAATTTTCTTATCAGTAAAAAGATGAGTGCTATTTTTTTTCTGAAAGAGTATTTTTTTCCACTGGTTGGTATCTTGTGCATTGATAATGGTTGCAACTTGAATTGTTGACTAATCCATGGGCTGTTTTTCATTTTTTTGTTTATGATATTTTTTTATTGATTGATGAACAATTCAATTTGTAAAAACAAGTAATTTTTAGACTACGCATTAATAATCGATCTTTTTAACTTAATGATGAAATCTGAGAGGTATTGTAGAAGATGTTTTAGATTTGCTTATCAGCGAAAGAAGAAGTGGGTTTATAATGTGGGCATTGTTTTTGTGCTGCAACAGGATATCCTGGCGACCTTGATGTGTTTGCCACATATACTATAAGTGGGGATATGGAATTAACACTAGAAATGGAGGCAATTCCAAGAAACAAGGCCACTCCTGTTAGCCTAATCAATCATGCATACTGGAATCTTGCAGGGCAAGACAGCGGAAGGGATATACTTAACCATTCTGTAAAAATATGGGCTTCACATTATCTTCCCACAGACGATACCCTGGTTCCTACAGGCCAGATTTTACCTGTGAAAGGAACTCCCTTGGATTTTACTAAAGAGACTACCATTGGGAGCAGAATTAATAAGGTTCCAAGCATTAAGGGCTCTCACAGATTTGATCACAATTATGTTCTTGACGGTTCGGAGTCAATGATGGGGCTGAAAATTGTTGCAAGAGCTAAGGATCCATGGAGTTCAAGAGTACTTGAGGTGTGGACAAGTGCACCAGGCATGCAATTTTACACAAGTACCAAGGTCTATGTGGGCAAAGGAGGGGTGATATACAAGCCACTCTCATCATTCAGCTTTGAGACTCAGGGATTTCCTAATTCAGTGAATCAACCAAACTTTCCATCTGTGATTGTTCGTCCAGGCCAGATTTACAAGCACACCATGGTGTTAAAGTTTTCAGTCGATAAATAATTTGCAGTTAGGCTTGGCTTTAATGGCCTTTCAATTGCAGTTGGCCAGTCTGTGTTAGTCTGTATTGTAATTGTCTGTACATACAAAATAAAAATCTATGTGGGCTGATATACGCTGATTTTTTTTTTTTTGGGTAGATCTCACTAAATAAACAAGATCCTCGTGGTGGCTACTTCCTGCCTAAATGAGTGAGAAGTACTTATGGTTATTGTGGGCCTCATAGTGTCTATTTCCTGCTTATATGAGTGAGTACTACTTATGATTATTGTGGGTAACATTACATGTAAAATTATTTTTATATAAAAATGTAGACACTAAAAAAATGTTTCTGTTTTTTTATTATTGATTCATGTTGGGTGCAATTGGCCTATTTTAATGTCTTGTGATGGTTCCGTAGTTTTTATGAAGTTCCTCCAACTATTATGTTTGCCCTCGTTTGAGTTCTTGATTTGATGCCTTTTGTTGGAGTGTTTGTATTTGTGGGCTTTGTTGCATCTCCAAGCCTCTGACATATATTTTGGTGAACCTTTTTAGATAGAGTACACTGTTTTTTTGGTCTTTTTTATTTATTTTTTGATTTGTTTAGATTGGGTGCCATTAGGATCCTAATTGAATTCAGTTCATTTGTAATTATGTATGTGTTATAATTCATTTAAACTTCTAATATTCTAAAAATAATCTAAGCATCCATAGAGAATCAAGGATTACACCAAGTATTTTATATAGAGAAATTGTTGAGGCACTTATAAACATTCTAAAGGAAATCATAAATTCATTATCTAACATTCATTAAAATACGTGTATATTTGTGCTTTCCCGATTTATACTAGTTTACATGTTCTTAGAGTTGTTTTAATCATTGACGTATATTGCTTTCAATATTATTATTGTTTATATGTGTGACAAATAACAATATAGTTATGTTATTTTGTAGATTAGAATAAGCCTTAAAATGTATTTTGTTTTTGTCGTTTTTGCATATTATCTTCTAATTAGAAAATAAGAAGATTTTTTTTTTTATGTATGTCATGGAAGCAAAAGTGAAAAATATGAGCAAATTTTGTGTGTTGAGAATAAGGCAAGCACAATCATATAAAAACTTGGATAAATCTTTTCTTTTTCTTTTTCTTTTTCTTTTTATGATACATTTTTACACTTCATACGTCATTGAGAAAGTGCTTAACACTACACAAAAAGTTCATTGTTGTCACATATTTTTAGACCGTCTATGTATCACATCTAAACATGTATATTCATCGTCAAACCTTGAATTTTATCACCATATCACATGATATTTTAAAATACACTTCTAAACCTTGTATGTCACCCTTTTCTATAATTTTAAAATTAATTATCTAACTTTAATTAATCTATAACATATCTTATATCACCTTAATTAAATGTTCTAAATGTTTCAATTCAAATTTATTCATCTACTATTTAAATGTTGAAAATGCTTTAGATGAATAAACAAGATATATAGTATTCCATTATGTCATGAACATCTATATGACATATTTTTAGAATGAGACTCTTGTTACTCACCCGATATTTTTGGTGTACAAAAAGTGTTTTATGTTTTGGTGCATATTTTATATAGAAAATTGTAAAATGAATGAATTTATATCAAGATATTTTTTAGGTTTGATGTATTTTCTCAAATACTTAATGTGTGTCTCTAGACACATAATTTTAGTATACAACATTTAGTAATTTTTTTGTATTTTTAGGACATTTGGACCATTAGTACTGAGAATAGGCTGTTTTTGGCATCATTCTCCACTTTTCAATTGATCACTCCACTTTTATTACCACCAATTTTCATATAGACATTTACATGACCATTTTTAGTTCACTTATGACACTCATGGGATATTGGCCAACCCACCTCTTTAGACTTGCACCGTTGCACCTTTCCATTATGAGATTTTCTCATATATTTTGGCAAAGGGACAAAGTTAGCACAATTGATATTTTCCCATGATAAAATCAATGTAGCCAATTTTATCCTCCTTTGCTATTTGGTCATTTTTTCATTTGGGCACTTTGCTAGGTGAGCCTATATTTGAATTTTGGGGTCATCTTGCACATACTTAGAGACACCTATATATATAATACATATATATCATTTTAAGAGGAGATTGGATAATCAACTATGATTACTCACCTTAATGATCGTTACTACTTGTGTTATGCACATCTTAAGCCATGCCAAATTAAGTACACCACCTAAAGCCTCTAATCCAAATCTAATGTCTATTCTTATCCATAGTTTTCATTTCCATATGTCTTATGCCAAAAGGACATGTGTTGTATTGATTGACCATATAAAGAGAGTGAAGAAGCAATATTTCTCTCACGTAGGAAGTAGATTTGTATATAAATGCAAAAACCCTAATCCATATTAGATAAGTACTCCAAAAATTTCTTTTGAATTCGTTAAAAGGAAGTCCAAGTATAATCTAGGTGCTTCTGTTTATTGTTCGTTGAGTCCTTGATGAGGCTTTATAAGGAGAAGCCATAACATGAAAATCACATATTTTACACAAAAATATTTTTTTATTTGCAAAATATATCATAATAACATAATAAGTATAATTTAGAGCCCACATAATCAACACGAGACAAAATGTAGAGCAAAAGAAAAATTGGTGGCCTAACTCATCTAGAGAACACTTTAAGATACAAAAAAATTGGTATTATAGTCATTTTTTTAATACATTAGGTCATTAAATGTTAGGAATTACTAGTGGTCGCATTAAGTTTTTAAGTGAATATATTTTGTTGTGTGTCATAAATAAAACAAATATATTGATAGAAAAATATTTGTATTTTAGAGTGATATTAAGCAATTGTGAACTTTCTAGGAGGAGAAGTTGAGTTATTTAAGGGATATATGACGAAATTCGACTCTTGAATGAAAGTGTATAAATATATATATAAATTATAAACTTAGGGGCAATGAATATATGATGAATTTTTAATGTTATATTTTTTGTTTAGTTTTATCAAATATAATATTTAGTATCGGAGAGAAAAATAGGTGCCAAAACATGAGTGTCTTTCAAATAAGCTTGCATTAGAACTTGATGTAATAAACCTACATTCATTGTTATGATCAAATCGATAAGGCTCACTTTTGATCTTTGCATTCACCACATTAACCTATCACGCAAATCAAGTGGATGACTCCGAGAAATCTGCATACAACTTCTACCTATCATGCGCAAAACCAATTATATATATATATATATATATATATATATCGTTGGTTCAGGATTGTTAAAACTTGAAAGTTTAAACAATTCTTTATGAATGTCTTGTAAATGTTAACGAATTGGCCAATGTGTGGTTGGATATGTTAAGACTTTCATATCCATAGAGCTAATTAAACCATGTGTACAAGATAAAAACATATAATGATGTGAATAATTGTGATCATAGATTCCAAACTCACTACATTGATGTTGATTGGGCTTCAATATTTCCTTATCCTAGGTTTCTTATGTTTTGGGAGTGTTAGTAGACTGGACTAATTAATGATGTTTGGGGATATAAAACAATGAATATTGATAGGATTTCTAGAAGACAGTGAGTACCCTTCCATATCGCTTGATTTCGAAATACATAAATGTAATGCCAACATGTGAAAACTCCGCACAAGTAAGAAGGTTGTGTTAGAACTTATGTTGTCTTAACTTCAGTTGAATTTGAACACACATAATTCAAGAATTTGTCGCATTCTTCCTATAATATTTGGAGTTTTAGATGATAAAAACCCTAAAACAAGATGAAATTGTAAAGGCATGGCCATATGTGTACAGTTGGTTGCCAGACCTGTATGAATAAAAAAAAATCCTATCTTTTCTTATATGTATAGTGAGTTTTATTAATGTTTCCTTCTTTATAAAATATGTCTCTATTTTTATGCAGATGGCTTGGGGAAGAAGGAAAATTGATGGTGAAGGATGTTTGGACGAGTTGTATTTTCAAGAGATCCATGTAGGATTGGAATCGCGGTTTGAGCGACATTTGTACAAATGGCGAGAAGAGTTGTCACTCATTGGGGTTGGGCGTATGGCTAGTGAATAGTCCTAAAACCTATTATTTACATAGGGGTTTGTATAAAGTGAGGGTTTATATGTCATTTTGTGTGTAGGTTTATTTTTTGTTGTATTTTTTGTAGATCTCGATTGGTATCGTAAGAGACCATCGGTTTTTGCGTTCTTGTCTGTGTGGAGGGAATCCATTTTCATATTAACAATTGTGTATTTTTGTAAGTATTTTCTGCTCCAAACATGCCTTATTTTTTATATAATTATTTTCAAGTTTCAACTTAATGAGTTATGATGTTTGACAAATTGAATGCTGGAAATATGGTTGGAAAAAGGGGGGAAAGAAATCCCTAATGCGTTTGATTTACTCGTGCAACATCATTAGACATTATTTATAGTAAATAGTTGTCTCTTAATAATGATTCTTAACCCATTTGAAAAACAAACTGGTTTTGGAAAGTCTTGATTTCAAAATATATCAACATAATATACGGATACCTAAATTTATCTGATAAACACAATATATACAACATTAAAAGAGAGATGTTTGGTATAAATTTTATAACCTTGTTCGCAAAGTACATTCACGTAATTAGTTAAAATAGACTGGAGTTTGTGGCATTCAAATATTTGAGTTCCTATATCCTCCTTAAAGACTTTCTCTTTCCTCTTAATGTACATATATGTCTAAATTTGTAACATCTATGTTTAGCATGTAATAGTTTAGGGGTGCATCGTGTTTATATTTGTTCAACAAATAGGCTAGGCTGAAAATGTTGTTGGACATATTATAATTAAGGTGGATGATAACCTTATACCCATATTAATGTGAACTCATTCGAATCTATGCAATCATGTATTGTTGTTATTTATTTACATTTATTTTAAATATTTATTCCTAGATGCTTCTTTTAATGGACATTGTTACATTACTTCTGTTAATATCCCTTAAAGAGCATAGTGGGTTGAATGCATGCTACACTTTGTGAACCCAACATGCTAGCATTATGGTAATTTTATGTGATTGTTAGCAGATAACAACTTTAATGTCAATGACGTGATAATATGCATCCGGTAAGAGGCTAAGAACCTTACAAAATGTAAAATAAGGAGGCTGTTAGGTTTTGGAAGGAAAAAATACGAGATAATATAAATATACTAGCCAAATCCAAGTTTTAGAAAGAAATGTAGATATTATTTAAAATTGTGTGCAAATGGCGTGTCTGCAAGGGGTCAGGGAGCAAGGGAGAGTATGCTCTGGGTAATAGAATTAATAGATTAGGTCAATGTTACTGAAATCCTCCACAGTTCTCGAAAGAGACTCGGTGATTCATCTTGAGAGGGATATTTTAGAGTTGGCCAGCCCATTTGACATGAGCCTTATGGGCACTGAAATTCCGCTTTTTAGGGGCATTGGAAGGGCATGGAGAGATAACATTCCTAGAGTTATTTTTGGCCATAGCAGAGATGGATTCACCGCATCAGTAAAAATAAGAGAGTTATAGAAAACTACATCAAGAAATTTTTGCTCTCAACATTGAAAATATAAGAGAGGGATTCACATTGATGTTGATTGGGCTTCCAATGTTTTCGTGTCCTAGGTTTCTTATGTTTTTAGGAGCGTTAGTAGACCTGGAATAATTAATGATGTTTTGGGATATAAAACACTAAATATTGATCTCGATTTCTAGAAGTCGGATAGTACCTTATATGTTTCATGATTTCGAAATATAGAAACATAATGCCAACATGTGATAACTCCCCATAAGTAAAAAGAATGTGTCGAGAACATATGTTGTCTTAAGCATTTGAATTTGAACGCACATAATTAAATAATTTGTCGCATTCTTCCTATAATATTTGTAGTAGTAGATGAGAAAAACCCTAAAACAAGAAGAATTCGTAAAAGCATAAGAATATGTGCACATTTGGTCCCAGAACTCTATGAATCACAAAAAAACTATTTTTCTTATATGTATAGTGGGTTTTATTAATTTTCCTTGTAAAATATGTCTCTGTATTTGATGCATGTGGCTTGGGGAAGAAGGAAAACTGATGGTGAAGGGATGTTTAGACAGAGGTGTTGCGTTTTCAAGAAAACCATGTAGGAGTGTAATTGTGGCTCGAAGCGACGTCTGTACAAATGGCGAGAAGAGTTTTCAATGGTTGGGGCTGGGCGTAGGGCTAACGAATCATAATAAAACCTATTAATTGCATAGTACAAAGTGAGGGTTTATATGTCATTTTGTGGGTAGGTTTATTATTTTTGTATTTCGTTTTAGATCTGGTAGATATCTTAAGAGATCATCATTTTTTTGCTCCTTGGCCATGTGGAGGGCATCCATTTTTGTAGACAACTGTGTACTTTTGTAAGTCTTTGTTTGCTCCAAACATACCCTATTTTGTATATAGTTATTTTGAAGCTTCACTTAATGAGTTATGATGTTTGAAAAATTGAATGTTGGAAATATGGTTGGAAAAAGGGGGAAAAGAAATCCCTAATGCATTTTTTTATTCGTGCATCATCATTAGAAATTATTTACTTACGTAATTAGTTTCCTCTTAATAATGATTCTTAACCCATTTGAAAAAAATGGTTTTGGAAATTATTGATTCCAAAATATATCAACATAATATACCTGAATTTATTTGATAAACACAATATATACAACATCGAAAGAGAGATGCTTGGTATAATCTTTATAACCTTGTTTTGCAAAGTAGGTTCACGTAATTAGTTAAAACAAATTGGAGTTTGTGGTATTCAAATAGTTAGAGTTCTTGTATCCTCCTTAAAGACTCTCTCTTTCCTTTTAATTTACATATATGTCTAAATTTGTATCGTTTTTGTTTAACATGTAATAGTTTAGGGGTGCATCATGTTTAAAGTTATTCAACAAAAATACTAGTTTGAAAATGTTGCTTGACATTTTATAATTAAGGTGGATGATAACCTTATACCCATATTAATGTGAACTCATTCAAATCAATACAATCATCATGTATTGTTGTTATTTATTTATATTTCTTTTAAATCATTGTTACTAGATGCTGATTTTAATCCATTGTTAGTTTAATTATGTGAATATACCTTAAAGAACACAATGGATGAATGTATGCTACACTTTGTGAACCCAACATAGTAGCATTATGGGAATTTTATGTCATTGTTAGCATATAACAACTTTAATGTTAATGATGTGATAATATGCATCAGGAAAGAGGCAAAGAACCTTGCAGAATGTAAGATAAGGAGATCTGTTAGGTTTTGGAAGGAAAAAAATCCAGTTGATATTGATATTAGCCAAATCCATGTTTTAGAAACAAATGTAGATATTATTTCAAATGTGTGTAATGGCGTGTCTCGCAAGGGTCGGGGCAAGGGAGAGTTTGTTATGAGTAATAGGATTAAGAGATTGGGTCCATTGTACCAAAATCCTCCATAGATCTCAAAAGAGACTTGATGATTCAACTTGATAGGGAGATTTTGGAGTTGGCGGGACATTTGACATTAGCCTTATGGGAACCGAAATTCCACTTTTTAGGGGCTCGGGAGGGCATGTAGAGATAACATTCCTAGAGTTATTTTTAGCCATAGCAGAGAGGGATTCACCACACCAGTAAAAATAAGAGAGCTCCGGAAAACTACATCAAGAAATTTTTGAACTCTCAACATTGAAAATATAAGAGAGGGATTCACATTGATGTTGATTGGGCTTCCAATGTTTCCTTATCATAGGTTTCTTCTATTTTTGGGAGCGCTAGTAGACCTAGACTAATTAATGATGTTTTGGGATATAAAACACTAAATAGTGATCGATTTCTAGAATTCGGAGAGTACCCTTCCATGTATCCCGATTTTCAAAATATAAAAACATAATGCTAACATGTGAGAGCTCCCACAAGTAAGAAGGTTGTGTCGAACTTATGTTGTCTTAACTAGTTGAATTTGAGCACACATAATTCAAGAATCTGTCACATTATTCTGTAATATTTGTATTCGTAGATGAGAAAAACCTTAAAATGACATGAAACCATAAAAGTGTGGCAATATATGTACAATTGGTCGTCAGACCTATATGAATCACAAAAAAACACATATTTGTTTCTTTTATATATATATATATATATATTATATATATATATATATATATATATATATATATATATATATATATATATATATATATATATATATATAGTGAGTTTTATTAATGTTTCCTTGTTGTAAAATATGTCTTTGTATTTGATGAAGGTGGCACTCGGGGAAGAGTGAAAAGTGATGGTGAATGGATGTTTGGACAGAGGTGTTGTGTTTTCAAGTGAGTGTGTAGGAGTGGAATCGAGGTTTGAAACGACATCGCAAAAATGGAGAGAAGAGTTTTCCTTTGGATGGGGTTGGGTTTATGGCTAGCGAATCATCCTAAAACCTATTAACTACACAAGGGTTTGTACAAAGTGATGGTTAATATGTCATTTTGTGGGTAGGTTTATTATTTTGTATTTCATTTAAGATCGGTAGATATCGCAAGAGACCATCGGTTTTGTGCTCCTTGGTCGTGTGGAGGGCATCCTTTTTCACAGAGAATTGGGTAATTTTGTGATTCTTTGCTTGATCCAAACATGCCCCGATTTGTATATAGTTATTTTCAAGCTTGACTTAATGAGTTATGATGTTAGACAAATTGAATGCTCAAAATATGGTTGAAAAAGGGGGAAAATAAATCCACTAATGTGTTTGGTTTATTCATGCAACATCATTAGACATTATTTACTTTTGTAATTAGTTGCATCTTAATAACGATTCTTACCCCATTTGAAAAAAAAATAGTTTTGGAAAGTATTGATTTCAATATATATCAACGTAATATACCTAAATTTATCTAATAAACACAATATATACAACATCGAAAGAGAGATGTTTGATATAAGCTTTATAACCTTGTTCTTCAATGTAGGTTCACGTAATTAGTTAAAAGAGGCTAGAGTTTGTGGCATTCAAATAGTTAGAGTTCTTGTATCCTCCTTAAAGACTCTTTCTTTCCTCTTAATTTACATATATGTATAAATTTGCATTGTCTTTGTTTAGCATGTAATAGTCTATTTAGCATGTAATAGCTAGGGTGCATCATGTTTATAGTTGTTTAACATGTGCTAGGCTAAAGGTGGCAATGTTGCTAGACATATTATATTAAGGTGGATTATTACCTTATACCCATATCAAAGTGAACTCATTCGAATCTATGCAATCATCATATATTTTTGTTATTTATTTAAATTTCTTTTAAATCGTTACTACTATATGTTGCTTTTAATCCATTGTTAGTTTACTTCGTGAATAGCCCTTAAAAACATACATGGCTGAATTTATGCTACACTTTGTGAACCCAAAATAGTAGCATTTTGGGATTTTATGTCATTGTTAGAATAAAACAAATTTAATGTCAATGACGTGATAATATGCATCGGGAAAGAGGTAAAAACCTTGCAAAATGTAAAATAAGGATGCCTATTAGGTTTTGGAAGGAAAAAATCGATTTGATATTGACATTAGCCAAATCCATGTTTCGGAAACAAATGTAGATATTATTTCATATTGTGTGCAGTTGGCGTGTCTGCAAGCGGCCAAGGGGCAAGGGAGACTCTGCTATGGGTTATAGAATTAACTAATTGGGTCGATGTTACCGACATCCTCCTTGGTTCTCAAAAGAGACTTGATAATTTCGCTTGAGAGGAGATTTCGGAGTTGGCCAACCCATTTGACATGAGCCTTATGTTGGGAATTCGGGACTGCGAGAATAGTGCTATGATTTAATAACAAACAAAATCATGCACACAGGATCTAAACAATTCCCCAAAATCTACAGCAGTGGAAGTATAAACTAGAATAATCCAAATCAAGACAAAGTACACACACATAACACAACATGTACCGTGGTTCACCCAATGTGGGCTACGTCCACCAAAGATAGAGATCTCATATATATAATACAACAAGAGTACAAACCAACTCTTCTCACAAGAGTACAATGCATCTCTCCAAGAGTATCTCCTCTCCTCCAGATCTCTAAACGGATCTCCATGAGTGCACTACAACTGTGCCTCCAAACACCACCAATAGATCTCACATAACCAGAACTACTGCATCTCTAAACTGCTACCAAGTTCTCTGTGGATCTGATAAAAAAACCTCTCACATGGGTCTACCATATGTGCAAATATATAACTTGTTCTCCAAGAAGTAAGTTTTTCTCTCCATCAATGCATGCATAACCTATGCAAACATGAAGACAATCTCCTCTACAATATCTAGATCTACATGGATCTACAATACAATACAAGACTAGATCTATATAGATCTATAATACAAGATCTCACCAACATGTGGATCTACAAGAAGAAACTCCATGTGCTTTACATACCATGAGTGCCATTACAATGAGATAATAACTATATAAAGTAAATATAGTAGAATATGTTACCCTCTTCTCACCATTTAGATGTAGATGTCATTTCTTTTTTCCATCTCATTTCCATGGAGACCGTATCTTCATGTAGCATATTCTTTCTTTCTCTTCTTCTTCTTCATCCTCTCAATCTAGGAGAATCAAGGATCTAATTCAATCCATATATTAATTCTCTTACTTACCCTCATATAATGCATATATGCATACATATATCTATTTTGGGTAACTTAAATTTTCTTTAACAATCAATAAATCATCTTTAAAATAATTGATTTATTCTCGATTTTCATCAAAAACAAAAAATGTGTCGCACGGTTATTGCTTGACTAACGTTGGTCACTTGTCGCCATTCTTTGTCGAGGTGGTTAACCAATTAACATGTAAAAGAAAGTTTCTTGTGAAGCAATTAAGCTCCATTCTCAACAATCTCCCAATTGGAGATAAAATGTTGAATCTTTGTACATGTACCTATACATCACATCCGCACACACCGTGAAGACCATCTATTCTTTCCTTCGACAATTCTCTTAATAAAATAAAAACCAGGAATATCAAACCACCTTCTCAAACCAAGAAGATAAAACCATGACTTATGAAACCACCATGAATCTACAACTGATCCGTGATAATCGAGCTATCCACAACAAGCTCCCACTGAATCATAACACCAAGTCTCTCATGCAACCAAGCCATTATGACTAACACACATGTAAGAGCTCCCACTCAAACTGAAGTATTGAGCTTCAAATGCAACCATATCCATACCTATAAAACCAACCATGTTCTCCGTCCATCTATCCATGTCTTCATGCAACCACCAATGCAATATCCCAAAGATAGGTCAAACTTGGAATATGCGAAAGCAAAACAAGATCCCGGATGAAACCAGCCCTGAATGAGTTCTACATGTAACACTTTGGGTGCTCAATCCACAAACACCTATATAACTCAATGAAATCCAAACATAGCAATCTGTAAATCCAACCCTACATAAACAACTAGCATGTCCAAGACATTCATCTGTAGATAGCATACCTATCAAGGAGTAACATAGAAATCAAGAGGAAATACAAACATCCCCTACTCATGCTCATGGCAAACCTGAACCATGCTCATAGGCATCCATGTGCAAATCAAACATCTGCATCATCATAGACTCATAAAATCGAATCTATCCACATGTATAAACTCACCTATACATCCATCCATATCATTGGGCTCTCCAGAAGTGCTAAGTCTCTCACCGAATAACTCCAAAGCAATATATGAATCATGTGCTCATCGATGTTAATAAGAAACAACCATGTTAAACCATGCAACTAATACCAAGTGCAAATACCAGCAAGAATGTCATCAACATACTGCACAAACCAAACCAAGATGAAAGCAAAACAAGGGCACCATCTAAAAATGGTAAATAAAGACTTTTGTCAAACCTATAACCAAACTAACCATGGTTTTCCCTATCGACACCGGTCACTTCCGACCTACCATGGTTCATAGATGACTAACCACGGTTCATCTTAACCAGCACCAGTCTCTATAACTAGCATATTTTCTCTTTTAACCCTTAAAACTCTTTAAAATTGCTCTATCATCTTCACCCAGCTAAATTTAACCATCAACTGTAATCCCATAGGGATATCAAGGCACCAAAAATAAACCATAAGTGACATCACAAAGCAATAAACTCAATATACCTGTAAATCTATGACTTCCCTCCAAAACCAACTAGTGCCTCTACCACTTTGAATAGTAGCAATCTCCTCTCACTCTACATGTGCATCATGTATCTAATCCTGCAATGCCAACAACCATGGCTTTCTCCCACTAAACATGAAATCCCCTGCACTGCCTCTAACACCAAGCTCAAAAGCTAATATGTCAGTGAGAAATAAAACCAAATGAAAGAAAATATAAAATGATTCCCTTCTTATCAAAGAATACTCCTACATCATAGAAGTTTGGACTTCTTGTGAAGTAGGTGAATCAACTTATTTTCATCCTGTGTACTCAACATCTTCCGTTACCTGTAATTGTGTCTAACCATGAATTTTCATTGAGGATCTCATCCTTAGACTAGATATCCTTGTCCTCAAGATTCCACACAACTGGGAAATAAAAGTCAAACAACACCAAAAAACATGGTGTAAATTTGTGCACACTATCCAAACATAATATCAGTTTCTCCAAATGAAAGAAATAAAACATGAACCATATAGAGATACCTGACCCAAAGTCTCACTGGACTAACCAAGCCAAATCTGTCCTCTTTCTGATCCAAACATTGAAGTGATCAACACTATTTCTACCTGTACACACTGTGTAAGAAACATGATCCTCCAAAATAGGACACTGAACCATCCATGCCCTCTTCTACTGTAAGAAACCATGTGCAAACTTGTTGTCATAGAAGTCTGACTATGGTTTTCTGACCATTACCTGTTACCCTCTGTGACCGATGATGGTTCCCTGGCCAACATCGATGCTGCCATAACTAACACAATGCCAAAAATTGGCATAGGTCACCAAACTAGGTGCCTACTCTGACCAAATTCGATAGTTGTGTTGAGATAGTCATTTCAAAAGCACACAAATCTTGCACATAAAAATAACAACAATAATACATGTAAAAATTACACCAAGATGATATACATCACCTTACCAACACTAAGATACTCAACCACATCTTCAACTAAAGAACATGCTTCTCTGATGGAAACCCCATCTTCACGTTGTGCTACTATATTCTACCTCTCTAAGAATCCCATGCATCTAACTGCACCAAAGGATGCATAACTGCTCCTTTTCTCTCATTCTCAGATCTAGATCTGCAATCCAAACATGTATGTGCAACCAAAATAATATAAGCACTATAATACCAAGATAAAACCATACCTCAATAACCGGATCTGCAATCTAACCAACATGCTTGTGCCTCCAAGAACTAGGGACACCTCGGAAAAAGATACATTCCATGCATCTTTCCATTTCTTTAGATATGTGATTTTCTATTTAAAACTAGGTTGCTAACTAATGGACCCAGATCACCATGTAACCGACCACGGTTACCTCGACCATGGTTACCCTACCGACGCCACATGGATTGCCACTTAACCGATGCATCGATCACTCGTAATTTTCAACAACCTTACTCTTCCATCTCCCACTTGAGATTAAATCTCTTCCTGCGATCTTCTCATAAAAAAACAAACCCTACTCTCATACATGTCAGTCAAACCACTAACAAAACCATGAAGCAAACCCTTTCTCTGAAATAACCAAGCTAACCAAGCTATGATACTAGTTTTTGGGAATTCAGGACTATGGAATAGTGCTATGATTTAATAACAAAAAATCATGCACACATGATCTAAACAATTCCCCAAAATCTACAATAGTGGAAGTATAAACTAGAATAATCCAAATCAAGACAAAGTACACACACATAACACAACATGTACCGTGGTTCACCCAATGTGGGCTACATCCACCAAAGATAGAGATCTCATATATATAATACAACAAGAGTACAAACCAACTCTTCAATACAAGAGTACAATGCATCTCTCCAAGAGTATCTCCTCTCCTCCAGATCTCTAAATGGATCTCCATGAGTGCACTACAACCATGCCTCCAAACACCACCAACAGATCTCACATAACTAGGAACTACTGCATCTTTGAACTGCTACCAAGTTCTCTGTGGATCTGCAAACAAGACCTCTCACATGGGTCTACCATATGTGCAACTATAACTGTGCACCAAGAAGTAAGTTTGTCTCTCCATCACTACATGCATAACCTGTGCAAACATGAAGACAACCTCCTCTACAATATCTAGATCTACATGGATCAACAATACAATATGATCTCATGGATCTACAATACAAGACTAGATCTACATGGATCTATAATACAAGATCTCACCAACATGTGGATCTACAAGAAGAAACTCTATGTGCTTTGCATACTATATGCAAGCCATTACAATGAGATAATAACTATATAAAGGAAATACAGTAGAAGATGTTACCCTCTTCTCACCATTTAGATGTACTTGCTATTTCCTTCTATCCATCTCCTTTCCATGGAGACTCTGTCTTCATGTAACATGTTCTTTCTTTCTCTTCTTCTTCTTCATCCTCTCAATCTAGGAGAATCAAGGATCTAATTCAATCCTTCTCTTAATTCTCTTACTTACCCTCATATAATGCATACATGCATATATATCTATTTTAGGAAACTTAACTTTTCTTTTACAATCAATAAATCATCTTTAAAATAATTGATTTATTCTGATTTTAAATCAAAAAAAAAAAAACTACATCACAAGTAGGGTAGCGCGGTCACTTCTTCGACTGGAATTCTAATTACCACCGACATTGATCATCGGTTCACCTTCTACGATGTCGATTGTTATTATTGAGAACCAGTAACATGTAAAACGTAAGTTTCTTGTGAAGAAATTAAGCTCCATTCTCAACAATCTCCCACTTGGAGATAAATTTTGAATCTTTGTACCTGTACCTATACATCATTTCCTCTACACATCGTGAAGACCATCTATTCTTTCCTTAAAAAATTCTCTTAAAAATATAAAAACCAGGAAGATCAAACCATCTTCTCAAACCAAGAAGATAAAAACATGACTTACCAAACCACCACGAAGCTACAAATGATCCGTGATAATCGAGCTATCCATACATCAAGCTCCCACTGAATCATAACACCAAGCCTCTCATGCAACCAAGCCATCATGACTAACACACCTGTAAGATCTCCCACTCAAATTTGAAATCTTGAGATTCAAATGCAGCCATAACCATACCTATAAAACCAACCATGTTCTCCATCCATCTATCCATGTCTTCATGCAACCACCAATGCAACTGTCCAAAGACAAGTCAAACTAGAATATGTGAAAGCAAAACAAGATCCCGGGTAAAAACAACCCTAAATGAGTTCTACATGCAACAATGGGTGATCAATCCACAAACACCTGCATAACTCAAAGAAATCCAAACACTACAATCTACAAATCCAACCCTGCATAAACAACTAGCATGTCCAAGACATTCATCTGTAGATAACATACATATCAAGGAGTAACATAGTAATCAAGAGGAAATACAAACATCCCTACTCATGCTCAAGGCATCTAAACCGTGCTCATAGGCATCCATGTGCAAATCAAACATCTGCATCATCATAGACTCACAAAATCAAATCTATCCACATGTATAAACTCACCTATACATCCATCCATATCATTGGGCTCTCTGAAGCTTAGGGCCAAGTCTCTCACCGAATAACTCCAAAGAAATATATGAATCATGTGCTCATCAATGTCAATAAAAACAACCATGTTAAACCATGCAACTAATACCAAGTGCAAATACTAGCAAACATGTCATCAACATACTGCACAAACAAAACCAAGATGAAAGCAAAATAAGGGCACCATCTAAAAATGGTAAATAAACACTACGTTGTCAAACCTGTAACCAAACCGACCACGGTTTCCTAACCGACACCGGTCACTTCCTAACCAACCACGGTTACTAGATGACCAACCACGGTTCATCCTAACTGGAACCGAGTCTCTGTAACTAGCATATTTTCTCTTTTAACCCTTAAAACTCTTAAAAAATTGCTCTATCATCTTCACCCAGCTAAATCTAACCATCAACTGTAATCCCATAGGGATATCCAGGCACCAAAAAATAAACTAGAAGTGACATCACAAAGCAATAAACTCAATATACCTACAAATCTATGACTTCCCTCCAAAACCAACTAGTGCCTCTGCCACTCTGAATAGTAGAAATCTCCTCTCACTCTCCATTTGCATCATGTATCTAATCCTGCAATACCAAAAACCATGGCTTGATCCCCATTGAACATGAAATCCCTGCACTTCCTCTAACACCAAGCTCAAAAGCTAATATGTCAGTGAGAAATAAAACCAGATGAAAGAAAATATAAAATGATTCCCTTCTTATCAAAGAATACTCCTACATCATAGAAGTTTGGACTTCTTGTGAAGTAGGTGAATCAACTTCTTTTCATCATGTGTACTCAACATCTTCCGTTACTCAAATAATGTCTAACCATGAATTTTCATTGAGGATCTCATCCTTAGACTAGATATCCTTGTCCTCAAGATTCCACACAACCGGGAAATAAAAGTCAAACAACACCAAAAACATGGTGTAAATTTGTGCACACTATCCAAACATAATATCAATTTCTCCAAATGAAAGAAATAAAACATGAACCATATAGAGATACCTGACCCAAAGTCTCACTGGACTAACCAAGCCAAATCCATCCTCTTTCTGATCCAAACATTGAAGTGATCAACACATTTTTCTTCTTATACACCTTTGTGCAGAAACATGATCCTCCAAAATAGGACATTGAACCATCCATGCCCTCTTCTATTGTAAGAAACCATGTGCAAACTCATTGTCACAGATACCAACTATGGTTTGTTGACCATTACCGGTTACCCTTTGACCGATGTTGGTTCCCTGACTGACATCGGTGCTGCTTGGAAAACTAACACAACGCCAAAAATTGGCATAGGTCACCAAACCAGTGCCTACTACCGACCCACGATAGTTTTGTTGAGGGTCATTTCAAGAAGCACCCAAATCTTGCACAAAAACTTAACAACAATAATACATGCAATAAAATTACACCAAAATGAAATACATCACCTTACCAGCACCAAGATACTCAACCACATCTTCAACTGAAGAACATGCTTCTCTAATGGAAACCCCGTCTTCACGCTGTGCTACTATATTCTACTCTCTAAGAATCCCATGCATCTAACTACGCACCAAAGGATGCATAACTACTCCTTTTCTCATTCTCACTATCTATCTATATCGTAATCCTAAACATGCATGTGCAACCAAAATAATATAATTTGCAATACCAAGATAAAACCATACCGTAATAATCCAGATCAACAACCAACCAACATGCTTGTGCCTCCAAGAACTAGGGACACCTCAGCAAACAAGATACATTCCATGCATCTTTCCATTTCTTCAGATATGTGATTTTTGTTTAAAACTAGGTTGCCCAATAACCAACCACGGTCACCTATAAACTGACCATGGTTACCTCAGTAACCGACCACGGTCACCACCGCCAATCTTTGGTTGCCACTTAACCGATGTTGGTCACTATAATTTCCAGCAACCTTACTCTTCCAACTCCCACTTGAGATTGAATCTCTTCCTGCAATCTTCTCATCAAGAAAAACAAACCCTTCTCTCATACATGTCATTCAAACCACTAACAAAACCATGAATCAAACCCTTGCTCTAAAATAACAAAGCTAACCAAGCTAACCAAGCTCGATAAAAGTAGATGGGAATTTGGGATTGCGAATAGTGCTATGATTTAATAAAAAACAAAAACATGCACACATAATCTAAAAAATTCCCCAAACTACAAAAGTGGAAGTATAAACTAGAATAATCCAAATCAAGACAAAGTACACACACATAACACAACATGTACCGTGGTTCACCCAATGTGGGCTACGTACACCAAAGATAGAGATCTCATATATATAATACAACAAGAGTACAAACCAAATCTTCTCACCAGAGTACAATGCATCTCTCCAAGAGTATCTCCTCTCCTCCAGATCTCTAAACGGATCTCCATGAGTGCTCTACAACAGTGCCTCCAAACACCACCAGCAGATCTCACATAACCAGAACTACTGCATCTCTGAGATGCTACCAAGTTCTCTGTGGATCTACATAACAAGACCTCTCACATGGGTCTACCATATGTGCAACTATAACTGTGCTCCAAGAAGTAAGTATGTCTCTCAATCATTGCATGCATAACTTGTGCAAACATGAAGACAACCTCCTCTACAATATCTAGATCTACATGGATCAACAAAACAATATGATCTCATGGATCTACAATACAAGACTAGATCTACATAGATCTATAATACAAGATCTCACCAACATGTGGATCTACAAGAAGAAACTCTATGTGCTTTACATACTATGCAAGCCATTACAATGAGATAATAACTATATAAAGAAAATACAATAGAAGATGTTACCCTCTTCTCACCATTCAGATGTACATGTTATTTCTTTTTGTCCATCTCCTTTCCATGGAGACTCTGTCTTCATGTAACCTATTCTTTCTTTCTCTTCTTCTTCTTCATCCTCTCAATCTAGGAGAATCAAGGATCTAATTCAATCCTTCTCTTAATTCTCTTACTTACCCTCATATAATGCATACATGCATGTATATCTATTTTAGGAAACTTAACTTTTCTTTAAAAATCAATAAATCATCTTTAAAATAATTGATTTATTCTAATTTAATAAAAAAACAATAATCGCATGTATCGCACAGGTGAGTTCATAGTTAATGTTCGATTTACCTATCATGACATTAATCCATGAGATTGATTGCGATTATGTTTGTCAAAACCCATTAACATGTAAAAGCAAGTTTCTTGTGAAGCAATTACACTCCATTCTCAACAATATCCCTCTTGGAGATAAATTGCTGAATCTTTGTACCTGTACCTGTACATCAATGTCCTCTACACACCGTGAAGACCATCTATTCTTTCCTTCAACAATTCTCTTAAAAAATAAAAACTAGGAAGATCAAACCATCTTCTCAAACCAAGAAGATAAAAACATGACTTACCAAACCACCACAAAGCTACAACTGATCTGTGATAATCGAGCTATCCATACATCAAGCTCCCAAATCATAAATCAAGCCTCTCACACCAAGCCATCATGACTAACACACCTGTAAGAGCTCCCACTCAAACTAAAGTACTGAGCTTCAACTACAACCATAGCCATACCTATAAAACCAACCATGTTCTCCATCCATCTATCCATGTCTTCATGCAACCACCAATGCAATTATCCAAAGACATGTCAAACTAGAATATGAAAGCAAAACAAGATCCCAGGTAAAAACAACCTTGAATGATTTCTACATGTAATAGTGGGTGATCAATCCACAAACACCTATATAACTCAAAGAAATCCAAACACTACAATATAAAAATCCAATGTTGCATAAACAACTAGCATGTCCAAGACATTCATCTGTAGATAACATACCTATCAAGGAGTAACATAGTAATCAAGAGGAAATACAAACATCCCCTACTCATGCTCAAGGCAACTGAACCGTGCTCATAGGCATCCATGTGCAAATCAAACATCTGCATCATCATAGACTCACAAAACTGAATCTATCCACATGTATAAACTCACCTATACATCCATCCATATCATCGGGCTCTCCAGAAGCACCAAGTCTCTCACCGACTAACTCCAAAGCAATATATGAATCATGTGCTCATCAATGTCAATAACAAACAACCATGTTAAACCATGTAACTAATACCAAGTGCAAATACCAGCAAACATGTCATCAACATACTACACAAACCAAACCAAGATGAAAGCAAAACAAGGGCACCATCTAAAAATGGTAAATAAACACTATTGTCAAACTGTAACCAAACCGACCACGGTTTCCCCTGCCGAACACTGGTCACTTGGTCACATGGTTACGGCGACCACGGTTCATCCTAACCGACACTAGTCTCTG
Source organism: Taxus wallichiana var. yunnanensis (assembly GCA_018340775.1). Lineage (NCBI taxonomy): Eukaryota > Viridiplantae > Streptophyta > Pinopsida > Cupressales > Taxaceae > Taxus > Taxus wallichiana. Next base: position 151,794,048 of record CM031233.1, read on the forward strand.
TAACTAGCATATTTTCTCTTTTAACCCTTAAAACTCTTGAAAAAATTGCTCTATCATCTTCACCCAACTAAATCTAACCATCAATTGTAATCCCATAGGGATATCCAGGCACCACAAAATAAACAAGAAGTGACATCACAAAGCAATAAACTCAATATACCTACAAATCTATGACTTCCTCCAAAACCAACTAGTGCCTCTGCCACTCTGAATAGTAGCAATCTCCTCTCACTCTACATGTGCATCATGTATCCAATCCTATAATGCCAACAACCATGGCTTGCTCCCACTGAACATGAAATCCCTGCACTGCCTCTAACACCAAGCTCAAAAGCTAATATGTCAGTGAGAAATAAAACTAGATGAAAGAAAATATAAAATGATTCCCTTCTTATCAAAGAATACTCCTACATCATAGAAGTTTGGACTTCTTGTGAAGTAGGTGAATCAACTTCTTTTCATCCTGTGTACTCAACATCTTTTGTTACCTGCAACTGTGTCTAACCATGACTTTTCATTGAGGATCTCATCCTTAGACTAGATATCCTTGTCCTCAAGATTCCACACAACCGGGAAATAAAATTCAAACAACACCAAAAACATGGTGTAAATTTGTGCACACTATCCAAATATAATATCACTTGCTCAAATGAAAGAAATAAAACATGAACCATATAGAGATACCTGACCCAAAGTCTCACTAGACTAACCAAGCCAAATCTGTCCTCTTTCTGATCAAACATTGAAGTGATCAACACAGTTTTTCTGCTGTACACACTGTGCAAGAAACATGATCCTCCAAAATAGGACACTGAACCATCCATGCCCTCTTCTACTGTAAGAAATCATGTGCAAACTCGTTGTCACAGAGACCAACTATGGTTTTTGATTAGTACCGGTTACCCTCTATGACCGATGTCAATTCCCTAACCGACATCGGTGCTGCTGGAACTAACACAATGCCAAAAATTGGCATAGGTCACCAAACCAGGTGCCTACTCTGACCAAAGCCGATAGTTGTGTTGAGCCAATCATTTCAAGAAGCACCCAAATCTTGCACAAAAAAACTTAACAACAATAATACATGCAATAAAAATTGCACCAAGATGAAATACATCACCTTACAACACCAAGATACTCAACCACATCTTCAACTGAAGAACATGCTTCTCTGATGGAAACCCCGTCTTCACGTGTGCTACTATATTTTCCTCTCTAAGAATCCCATGCATCTAACTGCACCAAAGGATGCATAACTACTCCTTTTCTCTCATTCTCATATCTAGATCTACAATCCCAAACATGCATGTGCAACCAAAATAATATAAGCACTGCAATACCAAGATAAAACCATACCTCAATAACCGGATTTGCAATCTGACCAACATGCTTGTGCCTCCAAGAACTAGGGACACCTCAACAAACAAGATACATTCCATGCATCCATTTCTTTAGATATGTGATTTTTTATTTAAAACTAGGTTTCCAGTAACCGACCATGGTCACCCTGTAACCGACCATGGTTACCCTGTAACCGACCACGGTCACCCTACCAACGCCGGTTGCCACTTAACCAATGCCGGCATTGTAATTTCTCAGCAACCTTACTCTTCTAGCTCCCACTTGAGATTGAATCTCTTCTGCGATCTTCTCATCAGGAAAAACAAACCCTACTCTCATACATGTCAGTTAAACCACTAAAAAAACCATGAAGCAAACCCTTGCTCTAAAATAACCAAGCTAACGAAGCTTTGATACCAGTTGTTGGGAATTCAAGACTATGGAATAGTGCTATGATTTAATAACAAACAAAATCATGCACACATGATCTAAAAAATTCCCCAAAATCTACAAGAAGTGGAAGTATAAACTAGAATAATCCAAATCAAGACAAAGTACACACACATAACACAACATGTACCTTGGTTCACCCATGTGGGCTACGTCCACCAAAGATAGAGATCTCATATATATAATACAGCAAGAGTACAAACCAAATCTTCTCACAAGAGTATAATGCATCTCTCCAAGAGTATCTCCTCTCCTCTAGATCTCTAAACAGATGTCCATGAGTGCACTACAACCGTGCCTCCAAAAACCACCAGCATATCTCACATAACCAGAACTACTACGCATCTCTAACTCTGCTACCAAGTTCTTTATGGATATGCAAATAAGACCTCTCACATGGGTCTACCATATGTGCAATTATAATTGTGCTCCAAGAAGTAAGTCTGTCTCTCCATCATTGCATGCATGCATAACCGATGCAAACATGAAGACAACCTCCTCTACAATATCTAGATCTACATGGATCAACAACACAATATGATCTCATGGATCTACAATACAAGACTAGATCTACATAGATCTATAATACAAGATCTCACCAACATGTGGATCTATAAGAAGAAACTCTATGTGCTTTGCATCTTTATGCAAGCCATTATAATGAGACAATAACTATATAAAGTAAATACAATAGAAGATGTTAACCTCTTCTCACCATTCAGATGTACCTGTTATTTCCTTCTGTCCATCTCCTTTCAATGGAGACTCTGTCTTCATGTAACTTGTTCTTTCTTTCTCTTCTTCTTCTTCATCCTCTCAATCTAGGAGAATCAAGGATCTAATTAAATCCTTCTCTTAATTCTCTTACTTACCCTCATTTAATGCATGCATGCATGTATATCTATTTTGGGTAACTTAACTTTGCTTTAACAATCAATAAATCATCTTTAAAATAATTGATTTATTCTAATTTTTGTCAAAAAAAAAAAAACTGCGTCACACACAGTAATGATCATCGGTTACTTCTCGACCGGTGCGGTTTCAGCTCGCCATTAACCAGATAACATGTAAAAGCAAGTTTCTTTTGAAGCAATTAAGCTCCATTCTCAACACCTTATGGGTAGTGAAATTGCACTTTTTAGGGGCAATGGGAGGGTATGAAGAGATAACATTCCTAGATTTCTTTTTGGCCATAACAGAGAGGGATTCACCCCACCATTAAAAATAAGAGAGTTCCAAAAACCTACATCAAGAATTTTTTAACCATCAACATTGACCATATAAGAGAGGGATTCACATTAATGTTGATTGGGATTCCAATGTTTCCTTATCCTAGGTTTCTTCTATGTTTTGGAGTGTTAGTAGACTGGACTAATTAATGATGTTTTTGGATATAAAACATTGAATATTGATATTATTTCTAGAAGTTAGAGAATACCCTTCCATGTTTCCTGATTTATGAAATACAAAAACATAATTCCAACATGTGAGAACTCCCCTAAAGTAAGAAGGATGTGTCGAACTTATGTTGTTTTTACCATTTAAATTTCAATGCACATAATTCAAGAATTTTATCGTATTCTTACTATAATATTTGCAAATTGAAGATGAGAAAACCCTAAAACGAGATAAAACCATAAATTCATGGCCATATTTGCCTTTGTTGGTCACTAGACCTATATGAATCACAAATAAAACCTATTTTTTCCTATATGAATAGTGGGTTTTATTAATGCTTCCTTGCTATAAAATATGTCTTTGTATTTGATGTAGATGGCTTGGGGAAGAAGGAAAAGTGATGGTGAAGGGATGTTTGGATAGAGGTGTTGTGCTTTCAAGTAAGCCATGTAGGAGTGGAATCGTGATTCGAAGCGACGTCTTTACAAATGGCAAGAAGAGTTCCTTTGGTTGGGGCTTGGGCATATGGCTAGCGAATCATCCTAAAATCTATTAATTACACGGGTTTGTACAAATTATGTTGTTTTGTGGGTAGTTTTATTGTTTTTGTATTTCATTTCAGATCTGGTAGATATCATAAGAGACCATCAATTTTGTGCTCATTGGCCGTGTTGAGGGAATCCATTTTCACAGGTGACTGTGTATTTTTGTAATTCTTTTCTTTCTCCAAATGTTCCTTGTTTTGTATATAGTAATTTTCAAGCTTCAAATTAATGATTTATGATGTTTGACAAATTGAATGCTGGAAATATGGTTGGAAAAAGGGGGGAAAAGAAAGCCCATAATGCGTTTGGTTTATTTGTGCAACATCATTAGACATTATTTACTTCTGTAATCAGTTAACTCTTAATAATGATTATTAACCCATTTGAAAAACAAACTATATTCATGTGTAAATTAGAAAGCTTAAGAAATGAAACTAGAACACCTAAGAAGTTTCAAATCTTAACTAACCTAAAAAGAATCATCAAGATAAGAGCTTAGGGAGAGCTATTTCTTTAACATGAATATAACTTTGAATAACATCAAACTAACATATCTAAATTAATCTCTACTCTTTGAATGTTACTAAAACATGAACCTATGAAGATCCTAGCAATCAAATGTGGTTGTTTGGTATGATTCTCAAGCTTTGAGAATGAAGTCTTACCAACAATGGCTTCAAGACCATATGGATCTCTTCATATTACTCAAGCTTGGATAATGGATGCACTATCAGGATATTAGCTCAACAAATGGGGGAAATGCTCAAGATCCTAATTTCCTATAGTTTATGCTAGAGGAGGAGAAGAGTTCTTAGAAATGATGAGGAGGAGGGTTCTATTTATAGGTTTCCAATTCCAAGAATGGAATGATTTTGGTGCATGTGGGACAAAAGGTAAGTCCAAAAGCACTTTTAGTAAGTCAAAGAAATATTTGACTAGGTTTAGAGGTAGGATTAATTAGGGGTCCCAAGTAGGCTTAGGAAGCTTTTTGGGAGCATTTGGAGGAGTTTATGATAGATTTTGGATGCGTTGGAAGCGGGAGTTTTCTAATAAGAAGATTTATTAGTTAATTGCAAGATAAGAGGTTTAATCAATGTATAATGGTAAATTAAGAGGATTTGTAGGGAAAATGAACCTAATTGACGAAGTGTCGTCAATTTACAAGGAATAGAATAGTTAGTGCAATGTTAATAATAAGATTGCTTTGATAAAATTATACGTGTCTAAATTTTCCCCTCTTTGGGGTGGAATAAGCTATGCCACTTCAAAGATAGTAGAGAAACACCAACAAGTAAAAAATTTTGATGGAGTTGAAGAAAAATTATAAGAGTGATAGATGCCCCCTCGAGTATCGATGGGGTGATGAAAGAGATCGATTGACTATCGAAAAGATGAAGGAGAAAGATAAAAGACTAAGAAGGGGTAAGAAATTCCTCCAAAAAAGGGCAGAAGGAAGTGAAGGGAAGAAGAGAAGCCATATTATTCTTGTTGACACTGAGTACTAAGTACCCATGAAATCTAACTCTCCTACCTTCTTTGGCGTTGCTCATCTTCCACGTCATACTAAATAATTGATTTACAGGGAACTTCCCACTTGAATGGCAAGACAAGTAAGATATCCTCGTCAAAAGTGAACTAGGGGGTTCGTTATGTGCATCACATCTACCATCACATTTAACTACAAGTATGAAGTTTTCTTTTTATATAATTAACTAATTTAGAAAAATAATATAGATTATGTAGGTAGTATTGTATTTTAATATTTCTACTGTTCTTTTCTACATTTATTGTATTTAGAAACTACTGAAACTGGTGATGATGATCAAACTCATTCTGACGATCAAGATCGAAATGTTATGTTTGCATCTCGAACGTGTAAGGTAAATTGTAATATTTAATATTTAGCATGTTTTATTTCGTTACTATTTTTTAGAATTTACAAGGCCTAACCGTATAATGATAATTTTCTAACAATTTGTTGTTTGCTTCTTGCATGTAATATGGCTTTTGAGCACATTCCACTTGCAAGGAGGCCACCAATACCACCAACACGTATAATCCAAACAAAAATAATATCTTCAGGAAAGAATATAAGGTTTCCTAGAATCAGCTAGAACAATTCATCCTGCAACCACATAATTTCCTGGACTCTCACTAGGTGGTGTTTTAAGTGTAACAACCTCACAAATTTTCAACAACATCACCCTTGATGAGGAGTATTTGGGCTTCGATACTGGTGATGTTGATAAGGGTAACTATTTTTACACCCATGATATGATTCAATCTACTCGCCTCAACCACAACCACAACAAAATGTGCATGAAGTACATGACAATGACTCTCCTCCTCCTCCAAGAAACACTCCACAAACAGATGATGAAAAGACACATTTTATATTAGAAAATCTGATATCAGATAGTATGGGGAAACAATTCAAGAGGTTGTAATGTCTTATGTGGATTTGGTGCGGTCTTGGGAGAGGAGAGCTAAAATTTTGATAAAAGAAATAAATACAAGATACCATAATCACGCTCAAAGGCATTCATTGTTCACTACCGTAGAGAGCCAACCAACAAGGCATGACATTTTTCTAAACAAAGCTAGTCAGGGACAATTTCATATACTAATAATTACAATGATGAAATTATAGACATAATGTTAAATAGGTTAGAGAATCTGAATGCTGAAGCACATGCTTACTACAAAAAATGGGCTAAAGACAAGACAAATGTTTTAATAGAAAATGCAAAAAAAAAGAAAAAGATGTGGTGAGTGGGCTTTAAGATTTACATGCAAAATCTAATATTATAAGCACTACAATATATATTTTTAACTTATATAATAGACTAAAAAATTATATTTCTATTTTGCAGGAAAAATATGAAAATTTAAAGAAAGAAGTAGTTGTATTTGAAGCACATTTAAAGAATGCCCACAAAATCCTGAATTCATTTGTACAGTTGAAGGAAAAACTCATAGTAATAAATAAAAAAAAATACATTGAGAAGGATAATCAAGGAGCATAAGATGGATCTAAAAGTCTTACTGAAGGAAAAGACAGACGCAGATGCAAGACTTTTGTTAGCAAGAGACGTAGCGAGGGAGGAGTGGAATATTCTTGAAAATATCAATACCACAATATGAGGTTTGTAGACATCAGGAGTTATAGCAGATAGCTCTTTATAGACACAATAGATTCCTCCACTTCTTACATAAGAAAAAGATCAAGCTTCTCTTGCTACATAAAAATTCAATATGTTAGTGAAGTTCACCATGTGATAGGTGTGTTATCACAATTCGACACTGGCGTAGGAATTAAAAGATAGTGGCCAGCCAATTTTTTTTTTTTATTCCATGTGGAAGACGTAAGGATAACTATTATGACCTCGTAATGTGTCCATATATGACAGAACTTGTCTAGAAGCTTTGAAATGTATTGACAACCCCCTTTTGGAATTGTATTGACCGACAATGCTTTATGAATTTGTACTTTTCTTCATAAAGTAATCCGCCACATGAGAGAACGATTTCAAGAGTACTTTGGAAATTGGAATTGTAACTATATATTGTTATTTGATTTCTACATAATACAAATGATGTTTCTGTTTCTTTGTTTACGTAAATGTTGCTTAAATTTACTTGATTTTGTTTGTTTAAAATATTTACATTTATGATTTCTTGCAGATGTAAAATAAATCAATTAACAAATATAAAAGACAGATATTTCCTTATTTCAGTTTAAAAACCAAATATAAAAAACAAATGGGAGAATTGAAAATGATAGTGACATTGTTGCAATGGCAATGGATCAAATAAAGACAAATATAATATTGCATTTATTGAAATTTTTAGTCTCTCGTATGAAATACATCAATAGTTATAATTCATTACATCAAATTTTCATCATGAAACCTATGTGAATTGGAACAGTCTTGGATCAACACTTTCATTCGTGTCTTGGAAATCAACTATAGCATGATCTGTGGATGTGTCTCCATCCCCGGGTCAGGTAGAATATTACTAACTCCTCTTCTTTCTACTAGTGAATTCCATAATGTGAGTGCTCTATCATAAGGAAAAGACTCCACTGAGTAACGTGATACATACAACCTCAAACAACTTTCTAGATTCCTATCCAATCTGTTTCAAACTTTTGACTTTAAAAAGGATAGTGCACTGAAAACCCTCTCATCTTCCACAAAACCTAGAATCATAGTTTGACAGAGTTCATACAACTTAATATACTCACTCAAATCTTCACTTAGAATACTACTAGAACAAATATCCTTCCAAATCCTTTTGATGACACCATAATCTTGTGGGTTTTGTAGAAGCTAAACTTGTCATATCATAGTATTAGAAAAATCCATTGACTGAGAACTAAGTATTTTTATTTGTAAAATACCTTCTACAGAAACTTTGTTTATCTCTTTAGTCTTAGAGAAATGGTCAGTTAGATCACTCATGTTTTTGAAAAATAAAGGATTGATATATGTATAAGGTTTAATGCCGAAAAATTCCAAAATTGTGGATTTACAACTCCCATTGCTTCAAGTATTTTATCATTTTTGAATCTTTCTCGGATCTCTTTAGCTAACGATTCAGAGATCTTTCTCAACTTATTCCTAGTTTCCATTAATACTACATCATATAAATTTCATGTCACTCTTACTTCTTCTATTTCTAAGACAACCATATCAACTCTTTTTTGGAACATATGAAGTGGAATATCTTTTCCATGTGTTGTTATACACAGATGATCATGTATATTTTATTTTAAGAAGCACCTGGGATTTTTAAAATCAATCAATGTATTCCATTTTTCAAAATCAACACCTGAAAACTCCCATAAGAAATATATAAACTTTCGAGACTCCAACACACACGTCTTCTGAGTCTTATGAAGTCTGTTATGTAGAAATAATGATCTTGTGCATGCTTCGTTAACATATTAAGCTCCCTCAACATGGGAAAAATAATAGAGTGTGAGTAAAGTTTCTATGTCTATTAGATGACACAATAGATATTTAGATTTATCTACATCCCTGTTGTATTTATACATAAATCCTATCAATGAAGGTTATTCATCAAATATTCTATAGGCATGTTTATACATAGATATCATCGGTATCTACATCTTTGAGAAGATTTTTTCCCTTTGTCAGTATAATTGCAAATTTCTGAAATTCCAAATATCTCTTTGGACTAATAGAATAATAAGCATGCAAATCACGTATCAATTCCTCCACTCTAGCTGCATTTTCAAATGTGCTCACAATTTTGTAATCCAAATTCATTTTGTGAGCCATACAATGGACAACAACCATATATGGAGCAACAATTTTCTGAAGTCTAACACAGAGACCATTTCTGGCTCCTTGCATTACATTGCACCATCGGTTATGACACAAACTAATTTTCTTGCAATGGAAAAGTCATCCATGCCAGCGATATCCTTAAGATTTTAGACCACAAATTTATAAATATTTTTAGAATTGCAATTCTTAGTCATTTTATGAATTGCTAAGAGGTGTGGAGTTCTTATTTTATTAGAAAATGTATAAACATGAATACAAATCCATGAAGTATTATCCATTGCAGTAACCTCATCTATTGAAATGGAAATATACTTTGCCTTTTGAACACATAGTTTCAGATCCTCCTTTTCTACCAGAGATAGACATTTTGAAATTTACCAGCTGCTGGTATCTAACTAATGAGATTGAGGAACATTCTATAGATGATTAACTTGATACAAAATTTTATTTTCTTTTAAATTTGACATCGGTCTTCCCCTTTTCAATATATGGAATACAATAGCAAAATGAATAATTTTTGCATGCATTTCTACCTCTATAGATTTGCTCAATCTTGATACTATGGTCCCACCTATTTCATTCACATATTTCATATGTTTTTGTTCCTTTTCATATTATTCTATGTATTTGACATGTAGACACTCTTTTGCATCTTTCCATTTATGTGTTTTGACTATGTTTCCATCCTTTTGCTTTTGGGAAATGTATATTTTCCCACAATTATTTTCAATTGTGTCTGTTTGAGTTGCATTGTGTGATACTTTCATTGTTTCCAACCACATATTTTACATTGACATTGTGTTGGAACATCATTACCATTTTTAGTGTACATAGGTTCAATAAAAGGATATTTTGCAGCCCATTCGAACTAGAATTTCCTTCTAATTTTCCAGTTTGTCCTCTTTCTTCTGACATATTTTCTTTTTTTCTTGGGGTTCAACTTATGTATCTGGGCTCTCAACAGGAATATCTTGATTCTCATGTCTCCTTTTTCTAAAAATAGACCTTGGAGTAGAAGCTTCCTCTGTTGGTGTATCATGAGAATTCGATGAATTTTCTTGTACTTATATGTCATCAAGGGACAAAATGTTTTCCTCAACATATAATGGATCATCAATATCTTTAAATTGATTATTTTGTAAAGGAATTTATGAAATGTCTACATATAATTTATAAATTTGTTACATATATAATATTAATTTTATCTATAGTTAAATTTTTACACAAGACAAAGAGTTCCAAGAATAGTATGAAAAACATAATTATTAAATAATGTAAGATTAAATAACTTGTAAATAACACATGCCACATACCGATATTTTCAAATAATGTAGAAACCCCCTTCATTTTTTGTGATTTTCCAAAATAGCTAAGTAAAGTATTTTCACCCTTTTTTGAATCGGCTGAATTTGTAACCTTCTTACCCTAATTTCTAGTATCCATGATCGCTTAGGGATGACTCGTATCTCGAAGGCTCGAGATTAGATGGTTTAGGGTTAGATGGTAGTGGTTGGATGGTAAAAGGTTGGACATAAAAGGCTTGGATGGTTATGTGGTTGGATAACAAAGGGTTGATGACGACTTGTGGTGAGAGGTTGCATGACTAAGTGGTTGGATAACCGAGGGGTTGGACGGTTGAGGGGTTGGACGACTAATGGGTTGGATGGATGAGTGATTAATGGCTAGGGGTTGGATGACTTAGGGTTGAATGGCTTAGGGTTGGACATAAACGCTTGGATGGTATGTGGTTGGACAACAAAGGGCTTGGATGCCGAGGGCTTCGACTCATGGTGAAAGGTTGGACAACTAAGTGGTTGGATAACGCGAGGGGTTGGATGACTAAGGGGTTGGACGGTTGAGGGGTTGGACGATTGATGGGTTGGATAGATGAGTGATTAATGGCTAAGGGGTTGGATAGATAAGGATTGGATGGCTAAGGGGTTAAATGGCTCAGGGTTGGATGGCTAAGGGGTTGGATGACTCAAGTTTGGATGGCTAAGGGGTTGGATGAGTTAGGGGTTGAATGGCTCAGGGGGGTTCGATGGTTAGAGGGTTAAATGGCTTAGGGTTGGATGACTAAGGGGTTGGATGAGTTATGGGTTGGATGGTTCGGGGTTGGATGGATTAGGGTTAGATGGATCAAAGTTGAATGACTGAGGGGTTGTTTATGTTTACTTTGGTGAATATGCACATGAAATGATTTAAAATGGTGGTGAATTACATTCATAATATCTTATATATGTGTAAAATCTAGGAAAAATGAATAGTATAAGGGACATGTTAATCAATTTTTTTGGTGAATAAGTCAACTACGAATCATAAAATATTCACCAATTCGAATTTCCATAATCCTCGATTTTCGCGAGATTACGAAAATTCACCACTAAAAATATATCCCTATTTTCATCACTGCACCACATAACCGATTAAGGATTATATCTTGTGCTTAAATTCATATATGCATCAGATAGTATTCCAACATACCAATCTAGAGAATTAATTCATATTTTTTCGTGGTTTACTTCCACTTCTAAAAGAAAGACTAAAATATGATACATGTAATTATCCACATTCACACATCCCACCGTTGTACCACATGATATCTAGTTTGGTTAATACACTCCTGTTGTTTTCATTCCACATGCTTCCACCACCTTGTACCACCTTGGTCTTTGGTAGGTGATTATTATCACACCCCGATGATGCACTTGTGTTCTTACGGGTCTTACATGATTATTGAGGGTTATGTTGTAAGAAAATTTCATCATGGCGCTTCGCCAATCCATCTAGAACACAAGTGATTAATGGGTTATTTTCAGAGATTCTAGCTGTCAATTGGTTTTGGCCTTGGCTACTAACTGTGGCTTCTCCTCCAACAATGAAGTTGAAGGTATGGATCTCATTTTTGGTATAATGGAGGCAAAAAAATGGAATTAGCAATGTTTATGGATTGAAGGTGGTTCTAAAACCATTATTGTTTTGGCCCAAGGTAATGTTTCAAAATCTTGGACCTTGATGCTAGTATGTATGAAGATTAAATCTATTTTCTCTTCCTTTTCCAAGATTATATTCTCCCATATTAAAAGATCCGGGAATATGGTGGATGATTTCTTAGTGGACAAGGGGGTCGATTAGCAGGACAATATGGATTTAAAGTTCCAAGTATGGGAGATGATATTTCCCAATGATGTTATGTCCATTTTGTAAAAGGATGCAAGGTTGGCAATTGATAATGTGGGGGAGTAATTGTGATTTCCCCAAGAATTTTTATATATTATTGGAATGATGATGATTTAGTAGGGGATATCTTCTCAAGGATTGAAGGACTCACATATGTTCCTTCATACGTGTGAGGAGATTGGTGAAGATATTATTTAAGATGGGCATAGTGGGGGTTATTTCATCACTTTTGCAAGATATTTTCAAGCTTGTATTGGCGATAGGGGTTCTTAGATCTTCCGATGGGACCTCTAGTTGTTAGTATCGGGAATGTGAGTGGTTCAAAAGCTAGTCTTAGCCACAAAAGGAAGCGATCTTTAAGGAAAAGTGGCGGGTGAGTCCTTCTCTACCCGGATGGATGGAAAAATCAGGAATGCCACCATGGGTGGTTGACTATAAAATGTGTGCTCTATGGAAGAAAACTTTGAAAAGGATGAGAAGGTGGAAATTTGTGAAAGTATGAAGAATCTGATGATTAACTCGCATAAATCAATTGGAAGGAGGAATGTGTTTGATATAGCATAGGGTTTGAGCGTGGCCAATATTCTATCTAATTCTTCTGGGAAGTTCATTCTACACAAAGAGCATGACAATTTGGAGGAGCTCCTGATTAGCATGCAGTTTCATAGTTGTGTTCAAGCTAGAGTTATGCAAGCTATTCCCTAGGGGCTGGAAGCTTTGGCAGAGAACCAAGGGGTGATGCTTCCAGTGAATGCCAAGGTAGAAATGCTTGAGTGCTGGATATTTTTTTCTTCTTCTTATACGTAAATTTGGGATGATTTAGATGTCAAAATTATTGTTGAGATGTTTTTGGGAGGGAGGATGGAGTAGGTGGTTTGGTTTTTTCCATATCTCTATTAATGTCCTGCAAGTTTCTTGTGCTTGATGGTCTAAGGTTGGGAGTTGGTTTTTGTGTATGTCTTATTAAGCCTTTGAAAATATATATTGTATAGTACATAGGATTTCATTTTTGGGATTTTATACAACTTACTATTCTTTATCGGGATTTTTTATGTAATACACATGATAATGTGCCTACACTCACTATGAGAGTCCATAGATGATTGATAATATCATGGACTTGAACTGAATGTATTTTTTTAATAGGCTAGGGCCTTCTCCCTAGGTATCAATAAAAAAACATCTAATATTTTAGAAATAATCCAAATATGCATAGAGAATTAAGGATTACACCATGATTAACTAAAATGTGGATACGGGGATAGTTAATATAATCTAAATTGTCATGTAAATGTAGTAAGGAAGTATGTAAATGACCCAAACAAATATGCAAAAGGAAATACTAACCCTAATATGCAAGAGAGAGTTAGAATGAACTCAATTGATTAGAGGAAACTCACTCGAATGTGTCGTAGAGGTGACCATAGGAACATAAAACAAGAACAATTGCGTAGAAATCCCAAAAATATGGATCGGAATATCTAACTGGACTAGAGTTGCCTCAAGAGGAACTCGAGCACTTACGGGCACTTTGGTTTGAAATGGTCACCCTAGTCAGTGTAAAAGATCCGGAATTGAGATTCTCAAGTCTAGTAGGTAGTCTAAAACCCTCGTTGTGTGTCACATCGATTTGTTTTCTGTCCCGGATGTCGCCAATAATCCAAGATGATAAAAATACTGCAAGAGACTAAGATAAGTATCACAACCTTAAAAATAAAGATGTAAATGAATGGTTCAAACTCGGCCTCAAACTTCCACAACAGTGGGCTTACTAATTGAGCGCTCTACTACATTTCAGATCTTAATGTAGTTCGGTGAGTGTGTGCATAACTAGGTGCTTTCTACACTTTTTTTTAGTTATTATAACTAAATGTAGAAAAAATAGTATTTGACTGCATGGAATAAAAGAGAATCCCTCCCCTATGAAGTCTAATGTAGATAAACCAAACTTGTCCTTGTGATGGATCTAATGAATGTAAATGATCTCCAAATGGATGCAACTCTAGATGGATGATAGTAGTGACTAGTACTTGGTCCCTCATTATGGTCTCATAACTTTATATTTACAAGGTTCTCTTGATCTAATTTCTTAATTAACACCGAAATGATTGACCACCAAAAAGACAAGAATCTAAAATGGCTAGAAAGAGCCCAAAAGATGGCAGGAAAGTTCTAAAATGACTAGGGTGTCCATGGGTGCTCCGATCGTCCGGGCATCCATGGGCACCCCCGTATAGTCTAGGCGTCCATGGGTGCCCAAGATTAGTCCTGGGCACCCCATTCTAGGCTAAAATAATGGGGTGATAGAAGTGACTAGGCATGTAGGTGTAAGAGTTACGTAATTACAAAGTAAAATAAAACAAGATGGCCAAAATACGGGGTTAATTATTACTTTATTCACTCAAGAACCTTCTAAACAATAGTATGAGATTAGGACTAAATAATGTCTAAAGTGCATAATTTTGTGTCTACACACCAAGTATTCTATATAGAGAAATTTTTGAAGCATTTAGTGAGCATTTATAAGCATTCTAAAGGAAACTATAAATTCATTATTTAGCATTCATTGAAGTACACATATTTATGTTTTCTAGTTTATGCTAGTTACATGCTCTTAGAGTTATATTAATAATTGAGGTGTGATTAATATTAAAGGAATCTATAAGAACAACACTAGAGGTAAAAATGGTGTTCCATCATGACATAAATGGCTAGAATCACATGTGGTATTGAGATAATAATCATGGGAATTCATATGTATCCACAAGTGGAATGTAAGTATTTGTAACATGTTCCATTTTAATATGAGAAAGAGACTTGTTGTAAAAAATAATCATGTTATATTATGCATTGGATGAATAAAAGTAGAATTTGAATGAATATTATATTTATTTATCATTAGAAATATCAGTAAAATCATAATTCCAAGAAGTATGTCTATCAATAAGCATGTATCATTTGTATTTTCAGGATCAAGCACACTTGTGTGGTTATAAGTAATTAGAAAAGGAAATATTTCCTATTAATGTATAAGAAACACTTAAGCATGAGTTATAGATAAGAGATTTGAAAAATTAAGATTTGACATTAGTAGGGACCATGACCTTTACAATTCCCCACATATATTAAACCTATATATAGGGTTAGTTAAAAGGAAATCAAAGAATGTACCTTTAACATTAACATTTTTCAATTGGACAAGAAATCCACATGTAGAGTAATCCATCAAAGAATAAAGGAAAAGCAAACAAAGAGATAGGAAAAGGATTAGTCAATGAAGAGGAATGAGAGGCTTGAATAAGGTTTGAGCGTAGAGTGGGTTCACCATATGATTCAACCTTATAAGATAAATAAGGTGATGGAAAGGTGTAATGAGTATTTTGAACTTGTTAATTTTTATATTGATGGTCATCAATAGGTAGTATATTCAAATTAATTAATTAACATTAATGCCCAAATTAAGGACATACTATGTATAGAGATCTTCTTGATAGAATATGAAAACACTTTCTAAAACACAAGAAAGCAATTGCACTTAGCTGATTATAAACTAGGAAGTTGATATTACACTATTGTAAGACTGAACATGCTAGAATTTCTCTATAATTCATTCATCTCTAGAGATAGGTGTGCAAACAAAGTAAGCATAAAACTGTCAAAAAATTATGGACAAAGTAAATGGTTAATACCTACCCATTGGTTATGTGTGGTGATGTGTTAGCACTCTACAACTTTCTATACCCCTATAACACTTTTTGATGACATTTTCTCTTAAACCATAGGTGTTACAAAATTATGAAACCCTTTGTGTGATGGAAAATATCTTCAAGACCGTAACCATGGGTAAGAGACCTTGCAAAAAATTAATGGTTTTGTTAAGTGTAATTTATACACCACCTATATTTGCGATAACCTAAAGAGACTTCACACCACACATGTATTTATCCACCTAAAATATAATATATACATATAGACACAGACATACATATAACTAGATTTGGTAATTTGACCACTTGATGAAAATTAATAATGCCATAGCTTTCATAGTTTGACTTCACTTGTTCTGTACCTTAGAAAGTGTTATTGTATAACCGTGTTTAGTGTAGTTTACATTGTAAAGTTATGAGAATGATGCTTAGGATGAATACACTAATTTGGACTAATGCAAGTAGTTATATTAACGAAGTTAAGCGATTTTAATAGAGAATCCTGTCATGCAAGAGCTATAAGGAAATGTTACCTAGGCTTGGAATATGCCTACAATTCATGAACTAGGGATATAATCAATGTTGTCATTGCTGAAAATAATAATTTTTCAAATGAGATGTTTACAAGTCCTCCACATGGGATCCTCTCTATCCCTCCTCATCATGATATCTTTAATTTCATGTGGGAGATGTCCAAAACTCTGTTGAAAATTTACTTGGGCTATCACATTGTAAAAATAATAGGTCTTAACATTACACGAAGAAGCTAATTACATTGGAGGTGAGGAATGATGGAGCATTACCTTCATAGTAGTCTGAATTTTATCTCCCTCATATACCTATGTATGAACATTTTTATTAATCCATCACTACTCAAAGATCACATTTAGCATGTATGTTTAGATCAATAAATAAATAATAGCTTGAGTCACTCTAATAATCCTCTATTATATAGAAATCTCCAATCTTCTAGCAATATATTCATGTGTCTTCCTCTTATTTTCACTCCTCCACATCACCTCCCGATTTCTATGCCTAATTTGTTCCCTTATTTACGTCTTTTGTTTCACCGATGGGGTGTGATTGCTATTATAGAAATAAAAATTAGTTTTCAAAAAATAAGTGAAAGTAGAGTCCAAAATTAAACATGAAAATCATTAACAACAAGTCTCGAAGACTTCTCCACAAGTAAAGGATTTTGATGAATTTATTTAATTATTATAATAAAATATGAAAATTATCAAACATATAATGAAAAACCAAATTCAACATGCAAGAGTGTATGTGTTGTATGAAGTATGAACATTGTGTTCTACGATGTGAGCACAAATTTAAGTGAAACATCATGAGCATGTTCACCTCGGTGTGACAATATAACTTTTAAATTGAATGTTTATTGGAAATAACATAATATTTTTCACTTGGATAAATCAATCGAAATTTTTAATATCCTACCCATGTGATAGAGGTTGAAACCCATTTCTTAACCCAAGAGAATGATGTAGCTAAATAGATGTCATTTTCCACTAGTCATGGAAAATTAGAATAATATCTATGATAATTTTGAAAGAATGTTTAATATATTTATAATATTTTACAATTACATTATCTAAATAGTGTACATTACTATAAATATTAATATGTCTATTACCGACTAGCTAAAAATAATAATTAATAAATTGAGGAATTTTCCCATCACAACTATCAAAATGTAATCGAATTAACTTCTATATTTGTCTCATTATACATCACCTATGTTGGGGATAAATTGAAGAGACTTCACACCACACATATTTATCTACCTAAAATGTTATACATGCATATACATATACATACATACATACATACAACTAGATACGGTAATTTGACCACTTGACGAAAAGAAATAATGTCATATCTTTCATAGTTTGACTTCAATTGTTCTCTACCTTGGAAGATTGTATAAATGTGTTTAGTATAGTTTTTACTGTAAAGTTATGAGAATGATTTTTCAAAGGAATACACTAATTTGAACTAATGCAAGTAGTTCTATTAATGACTAAGAAATTTCAATAGATAATCCTATCATGCAAGAGCTATAAAGAAATGCTACCTAAGCTTGGAATGTGCATAAAACTCATGAAATAGGAATATAACCAATGTTGTCATTGCAAAATGATAAATTTCCAAATGAGGTGACTACATGTCCCACATGGGATCCTCTTTATCCCCTCCTCATCCCGATACGTTTAATTTCATGCAGGAGATGTCCAAAACTCCGTTGAAAAATTTCTTGTGCGATCACATTATAAAAATCTTAGGTCTTAACATTGCATGAAGAAGCTAATTACATTGGAGGTGCGGAATGATGGAGTGTTACCTTCATAGTAGTCTAATTTTTTATCTCCCTCAAACACCTATGTATGCACTTTTTTCTTGATCCATCAGTACTCAAAGATGACATTTGGAGTGTATGTTTAGATCAAAAAATAAATAACACCTCTAATCACTCTATAAATCCTCTAGCACATAGATCGGCGCCACATCTTCCTTCCAATTTATTAATTTCTTCCTCTTCTTTTCAATCCTCCACATTAGCTCCAAATTTTTATTTCTACTTTGCTCCCTATCGACATCTCATTGCACTGCCAAAGATTGTATGATTCTTATTAAATAAATAAAAAAGTATTTCTAAAAAAGGGAAATTAGAGTATAAAACTAAACATGAAAAACATTAACAACTCTTTGAAGACTTCTCCATATGTAATCAATTTTGATGAATTTATTTAGTTAGTAGAATCAAATCTGAAAATTAAATTGAATGTTTATTGGCAATCACATAATGTATTTTCACTTAGATAAATCAATCGAGAAAATTATCCTATTAGATAGAGGTTGAAGCCCATTTCTTAACCCAAGAAAATGATATAAGTAAATATATATCATTTTCCACTAATCGCGAGACATTAACATGATATCTATGATCATTTTGAAAGAGTGTTTCATATATTTGTAGTCTTTTACAATTAAATTTTCTAAATAATGTACATTCTAATAAATAGTAATATTTCTATTACTACCTAGCTGAATATAATACGGATATTGGTAAAGAGAAAACTAAGAATTGTTACAAACCAAGAGAAGAAAAGAACAGAAAACAATGCGTTATAAAACGAGACCATTTGCGAGAACGTAAGGAGTAATGAAGAGCGGTAAAGAAGATAATATTATTTAGTATAACAAACCAAATATGTACATAGGTGTTTGATGCAGAAGAAGAAGTGGAGGGGAAGGCCCGGAAAAAGGTTAATAGGAAATGGCGAGATTGTTATGCGTGGAGGATGTTACGGGGGCGGGAGTTATAGACGGTGAAGGTTACAGGGGATGAATTAGGAGGAGGGGGACGACGGAAGGGATGGAGGCGAAGCTCTTCTTGTTTTCGGAATTGCAGGAGGGAGGCTGAAGAAATTCTTGAGTAACGGTCAAAGGAGAAAGCTGGGGAGATACGAATCTTTTCCAAGGAGGGGACGCGCGAAAGAGCAGTAAAAGTAAGGCCTGGTCTCTCAGTGGATCCAATGTCTATGGTGGCATGACCAAGGGTGAGTCCTTGGGCTTTGTGAATCGATAACCCCCAGGCCATTTTTAAAGGCAGTTGTGTACGGGAACCTCTTGAAATGGGGGGAATGGGGATGTGGGTGGGATTTGACGGATTCCACGGTGGACCGGAATAGCGATCAAAGTCGACAATAACAAAAGAAGGCAAAGAAGGTGGAGCCGAGGAAGGGGAATAAACAATGTCAACGATAGTGCCAGTTGCGCCATTAACAAGCCCGGTAGCAATCCATAAATTAGCAGTGAGCATGATTTTTTGGTCTTTGCAAAGGAGCACTATTTGTTCTAGCTGGTCGTCATCAGGATCATTGTAGTCACTTCTTCTTGTATTCAGAGCAATGGACAAGGCAACTGGAGAATTGAGTTCCTTCAGCATTTGTAAATTGTGTTTTTTAACAAGAATATTTGTTGAGAAGAGGTGGGGGGCATTGTGGAAGTATAAAAGTTCTTGTTGTGAGAGGCATGAGTCGGTGCGGGACATCAAAGTCTCCCAATCTGGAAGGGTGGCCACACCATTTCGGATGTTGAGAAGCAAATTGCGAAAGGAAACTTGAGTCGGAGCAGAGCCTTGTTGTCGGAATATAGACGTTAACGAGATTGAATTAGGAAATTTGCGCCAAAGGGATCCACCGTAGGAATTACTGGCATATAGTGGAATGTCCATAACGGGTGGAAGTTGACCAAGGTCTCCAACAAGAATCATTGATCTATTTCCGAAGGGGGAAGTACGGAAGTGCGGGAAGGCCTCACGCAGGCGGAAGTCAATTTTTGCAAGAAGTTTAGGACCAATGAAGCTCATTTCATCAATCAAAATGTATGTGACATGTTTTAAAGAGTCTTGAAAGGAGGCCAAAGCTTGGCCTTCAAGGGGTTTTAAATCTCGAATGGGAATTCGGAGGCTGGAATGAACGGTCGATGCGGAAATGTTAAAAGCGGCCACACCAGTAGGGGCAAGCAAAAGAAGGGGTGAAATGGCAGGGGCAGCGAGGGAGGAGAAGGCAGACCGGAGAGAGTGGATAAGGAATGACTTGCCTGTTCCTGCAGTTCCTTGAATAATGAGAAGAAGGGGTGGTAGGCTGTGTGTTGAGGAAAAGTGGTGGAGTATTGTAGTGAAGGCTAGTTGCTGGTTATCGGAAAAAGTCGACAAAGAAGGCAAACTAGATGGATTTGTATGGTCAGGGCAATAATTCGCCCTACCATTCTCGACAAAAGAGGGGGCGATGTCAACCAAGTGAACCGGAACGTTGTTTGAGGACCAATCATAGCGGGAGTCATATTCTCGGAGGCCAAGCATTTGCAGATGGTCAAGACCTTCAGAATGTCCCGGACGGAGGCCTGCCAAAAGTTGCCATTCATAGATTCTCTCGCTTGTCTGCATTGGGTCTGTGTCAGATTCAGACGATCCATCTGGAGATGTATCAGGTTCCGTGTCTGTTCTTCTAACATGCCACGGTTTGTATGAGCTTTTGAACAGGTGCCAATTGGAAGTAACAACATCTGGCGAGGAACCAACATCTGAAGGAATGTTCCGGAAAGGCTTGTACAGCAGGAGCTCAGACCAACAGAAAAGGTGGAAAGCCTCTGTATTAGTTGGTGGAATGATGGAAAACCTTGGGTACACGCGGACAATTGCTGGTGTAGTGCGTTGTTTCCATTTCTCTTTTTTTCGGTATTTGCTGTAATTCCACTCTCGAGCAATTTGGATAAGGGAAAGGGACTCCATTGATGGTGGGCGGACAAGGTACGCATCAAGAAGCTGTGATGTATCTTGTTCCTGAGTAGCCGATGCAGAAAGGCGCCTAAGTATTTTTTTGCCCACATTTAAATAGACGGTCTGCCGGCTGGACACAACAAGAGGAAGTTTGAGAAGCAAGTGACAAGTTTCTTGTGCACTTATGTCATGTTCAACAACACTTTCTGTGAGCATCTTCCGTATTGCAAAAGAGGAAGGGAAATCTGGGCTGGCATGCGAACAAAGCCTAGACAACATTTGGTGGTATGTCTCTAGAGCGTTGCTCTGCTTTAGAGGCATACTTTGCAATGTATTTAAGAACAAACGTGTCGAGATAGTACAGTACAGCCGATACCAATGTTGGCTCTCCATATAGCTAGCATGGCTTTATTGTGAATGTTTAATCTGTCATCATTCCTGAAAGGAAGGTATTTAACGCTTTTGTTGGCATCCATGGTCAAGGAAGAAAAAGCCTGTGTTTCCCAAGGAGCACTGTAACGACATATAGTTCTGGAACCTTTTTTTCGGAGACATGTCTGTGTAGAACATTTGGTGTGGCGCTGAACCCGGTTTATAAGTTCCTCGAGGTCGTGCAGAGGGTTGGAAGCCAGAACCTCTGAAGAGGAAAGCAAGCAGGGATCATCCTCGAGAGATCTTTGAAAGAATGTAGGTCTACATGCAGGAGCTCTAGGGTTCCATGCAGAAACATATTGATCAAAGTACAGTCTTGTTGTTTCAACAGAAGCATTGTCATTCCAATCTATTGTGTCAACATTGGGGGCGCCTTCAAGCCAAAGGAAACCGTGAACATGTGCAGACCCTCTATGTTGCCATTCGTACCTAGAGGAAAAAGGCGGTTAGAAATAAAGAGAAGCAATAGAGTGGCAAACGAACCATTTAATTTTGTTTACCTGTACCAGTAGTCCTTGGCTCCAAGGTGTTTCTGCAGGACCTCCTCGCGGAATATTGTGAACCTCTGGTGCAAGTAAGCAGAAACACGATGGGGGTGGTCGATAATGTTGTTTGTTCTAAATCTTTGTGCGAACCGATGATCAGGAGGCGGAACACCAGGCATACAGCTATGCAAATCAGGCCATTTAGTATCTGCAGCACTAAGAGTGAAGAAGAACGTAGGTGCACCCAATTGTTCAACCATGTCCGATATCTCTCCTCTGTATTTGGACCAAAAGGAGCGGGTTCCGCGCAGGTTATTTCCAAACCGCATCAAGGTATCCGGAAGCGAATATGCAGGGTCTTCAAGCAATTTTTTTCGGAGGTCAGCTATAGTTGGCGGTATGTCATTTTCTAGGTTTTGTTGCATGAAAACGGCTGCTGTAGATTGGCTCCTATGCCGCATGATGAGGTTAAGCAAGAAATAGCGAAACCGGGGGTGGGAACCGAAGCGGTTATCATGGAAACGGATTAAATGGAGGGCATATTCATGTAAAAGTACCTCTTTCATGCGAGGTTGTCTAAACATAGCCTTACCTTTAGGAAACAAAGTTGGGAATGCCATGGAAAATAGACCCTCAGTGGTGTATTCATTTATGGGAGAAAGACTCATGTCTGGCCAAGGCATGGTGGAAGGCATGTTTTGATCATGGGAGAGAAGGAACTGTGAGATATGCTCGTCTTCGGTGCCGGAGTTGTGGGCAGAAGGGACGAAAGAAGAAGAGCGGGCGTCAATTAAATTGCAGAGAGAAGGATCATCGCCGGAATCAGGTGCAACATCGTCTGAAGAGGCGGGGATGTCCATCGGTATGGAGTTGAGGGAGGAGGAAATATTTGTTTGTTGTACGGGAAGAGCGTTGAGGGCTTCATTGTCAACAAGAACATCCTTGTAGTACGGGTCATGCAAAATTTTGTATTGAAGTGCCTGCCATACACGAGATCTACTAACATAGAAATCGTATTTTGTTTGTTGGGAGCCTGCCTTTTGCACAAGAACCAGATCCAAATCACCGAGACGTCGAGGGAGGTACTTTGCTATGGTAGAGATATCTTGGGGGAAGCTTATAGTGTGCCCAGAGTATTTGTATTGTCCACCACGTGCATGGGTTACTTGGAGAATTGGGTTAACTCTAGCAATCAACATTTCTTCAACTTGTGTCAAAGATTGTAGTACGGATGGCTGGACACCAGGGTCCATGTTGTTCCAAGAAGAAAATCGGTGTCCTTGTTTCTCAAGCCTGCACCTGGAGCAAAGGATAGATCCTGAACAACACCTAGTTTGAATGCCAGGGTAATTCTCCAAACAGATAGTGCATGTGCTTGCAGTGGAAAGGGAATCTATCCTTTTGCGGAAACGCCTTTGTGCATCTGCGAAGGAGGACGAAGAAGAGGCGGATGGCTCGGAAGGGAACATTCTAGTAGAACAAAACCCGTCAAGATTTTGGCATGTATTGGAAGCTGGGGAAGGTAGCACAAATGAATGCGAAGAGGTCGACAGAGCATCAACAGGAAGGGAGAAAGCAGAGGACATTGGAGAGTACGTGGTTGATGGGGGGGAAGAGGAATGTGTCGCTCGAGAAGGGAAGTGTTGTGTATCCCAGGGTACACGGGCCCCATAGAAGGGAAGGGTGGAAGTGTTTTGCGAAAGGAAAGGGCAAAGTGGAGCGGAGGGCGGGGAGAGAATAACATTTGCGGAGTTGGACGAGGAGGCATCGCGAGAGATAGAATGGGGCGATGGAAGGGCAGGTGCTGGGGGCCGGTACGGGCGAGAGGGGGAAGAAAGATGTACAATGTGTGCTTTTTCTAGCATGGTAACGGCGGCGCTGATCCGCATTTATTTGCTCTTTGTTTTTGGTGTAGATTTCTCTTCTTCGAGCTAATCGTTGCTCTGCAGACATGGGGAATCCTGCAACGCTTTGCAGCAGGAACAAAAGTATGAGACAAGTAAAGGAAAAAGTGTGCATCTAGCCATACATGGAGTAAAACAAAAGAATACGAAAGTTGTTTTGCGCATGTATATTGCAAGTAAAGGAACATAGCACTAGCAAAGCTCATTCAACGAAAGTTATGAATACAGGAAAGTGTTCAAAGGAAAGAACATGTCCATACAATATAAAAGACCATCACTAGTATTTAATTTTTAAAGGAAAAGGCTTAGGAATTCCAATTATTGATATTCAAGAACATAGAGAGTGTGACAAAATTTACAAAACAAAACGTATATATATCGATATCCATTGAACCCGAGTTTACATAAGCAAAAGTAGAGCAAAAAGGAACAACTAGACATTCGTTTGTGCAAGAAAGAGTTATTGGAAAGGGTGCTAGCATATCAAGAGACCAAGAGAGCTTTACAAGGGGGGAACACAAATGCAGTGAAGCCTGTATATTGTTACGCAAACGTAATTCAGGGAAGGAAGCCGCAGCTTCAAGTTTGTGCGACTTTATAATGACACATTTAAACTGCTTCTTCTCACGGTATGTTTCAAGTTTGATGGAAAGCGTAAATTGATATTCGTGGCCTATAACTTGGTCTGCAATTTCAGTTGTTGCACCATCATCTATGCTCAAAACTGCAAGTCTTCAGCTTTGACGCCCATTATATTTTCAGCAGTCTCATCAAATGCAGTTACGGATTGAAGTTCTCCTGTGCCATCTTTTAAAGTGACACGGAGTGCATACCTGTAGTCACATTTTTGGATAGGAATATTACATTTCCCACAAAACCAGGACCCATTTTCTAGTTCTTGCACTTTCTTGCGACACTGTGTACCATTTTTCACTAAAGGGCATGCCAAGTAATAAAAATTGTCCAATGAAATGTCTGTGATTTTTGCTGTAATTGTAGCCCATTCATTTTTATCTGTGTTACCCATTTGCAGGACCTGAGCTATTGTTGCCGGAGAGGACAAGGCAGATGGAGGCCCTAGAACCCTGTTTGTGATAGATGGTGCGGGGACATTGAAAGCATTGGATGCAATCCATTCTGTAGAGAGAGGCTTTCAGGAATCATTGGATTGACAAACCATTTTGTAGTGGATATAGTATCAAGAGATGTTCCGTTGAAGCTGGAAACACGAGTTGTTTTAAGAGCAAGAACTGGTTTCTGTGGAATGAAAGGAATTCTTCTAGCTCTTCTCCAAGTACAGTTGAATGTTGACCCCACAAAGTGATGGAAACACTAAATCCGGACATGTCTTCAACCTGCATAGTTCGCTTGAATGTTTCGTCGATCACGTCTGCGAATGGTGGATCGTGGAGAAATAACAAGAACAACACCAAGAATGTCAACAAAAGATCCAAAGCAGTCTTCCAGGTATGTCTTTGATGGGGACAAAGTGGAAGTGGTGTAAAGGTATGATTTCATCGTTGACATGCAGAGGCCGGACAATAGATGCTGCTGAAAGGAAAATTTCAAGTGTCTATTCAGGTTGTTGAACTTTTCTTTTGCTTTTCCAATTCTTCCGTTAGAGATGGTGTACGTTTTTTCATTTTCTATCGTGCCATAGAACTTTTCCACAATCTCATTGAAACAAGAGACGCGGATTTCACCACCTCTGCCATCCACGAAGTCGAAACCAAAGAAACAACCATTGCCGTTATCATTACTATATGTCTGCATGGAGTTTTTTGCGACTGCTCTGCCCTCTATGGACCAAACACGCATGGTTGTGTTCAAGTCGTTTATGAAAATGGCCTTCGATGCTGGTCTCGAGGAAGCATAAATCTTTTGAGGCGGTGTTTGCGGAAACAAAGTTTTGGGCACACCCTCAGGGTGGTCAACACAGGCTTGTTTGCCCCGAACAACATGGCTAGGGATCCGGGAAGGAGAACCAATTTGTGGATATGTTTCTTTCGCTATATCCATATCGGTAATTAAAACGGTCCTGCACGCATGCAATGCAAGGAAAGAAAATGTCAAGAAACATTGTGCGAGATAGAAAAGACGAGAGGGAAGTCAAAATATTGGCTACTTACATTTCATGGTCGACCATCCTGCAAACGGTTTTTTGCAGCTGAATTATTGTGCCTTCTGTCAACGTTTTGTCTGCAACTAGTTTTGAAAACTTGGAGGGCAACAATGCCTTCTGGATGTGAATACCATCAGAAAGGTCAACTCGATGCTGGGTGCCACTGTTCAACAGAGACCGCACAGGAGATATGTTGAGGAGCTGGAACGTGGAACTCGTCTCGAGCAACCGGACATTAGGCGCGCAATACCTCCTTCTGTTAAAGTTGTGTCCATGGTTGCAATGCAACAACTAGAGGAGAATGGATGCGCTGCACGACAAATGCAACGATCAACGAAGAATGTGAAAGAAAACACCAAAACAAACAACCAAACCGAAAGCTACGCCCCCACCTAGAAAATCGAACACGATAGTTCGGTTCACTAAAAGCAAAAGCGGAAGGGAAGGTCGAAGCGGTTCAAAAGAATGATGCCAGGGTAAAGGATAGTAGCTTAGAGTTCGCAGAAAAAAGGTAAAATCTAATGCAATGCCACCAATCACAAAAGCCCATTTTTTTTTCGTTATTAAATTCCATTGTGGAAGGGAAGCCAAAAACGAATGTAAAGAACAATAACAGGCAAACAGGAAGTTGTGGTGAGCATGTATAATAAGTTTTTAAAAAAGGAGGAAGAAACAAATTAATGAACGGTGAAGCAAACATGTTATCATTGAAAAAATCTAAAAACTGCGAACGGACACGCAGGCACACCAAAGGAAAAGAGTTTGAAATAACAGATAGCTGTGGAATTTTTTTTTTGAACGGGGACAAATTTAATAGAGATATGCATTATATAAGTGTATTCTACAACTATCATTTAAGCACGGAAGAAGAGTTTGCATAAGAAAATGTGTTCGGAAAATGATCAAGCGAAAAAAACTTATCATTTGTGA
Source organism: Taxus wallichiana var. yunnanensis (assembly GCA_018340775.1). NCBI lineage: Eukaryota > Viridiplantae > Streptophyta > Pinopsida > Cupressales > Taxaceae > Taxus > Taxus wallichiana. The sequence continues at coordinate 151,821,162 of CM031233.1, forward strand.
ATGTGCCTAAATATAAATATCTTTATTGAATTCCACTACATAATAATTAAGAGATACTTATTATATAAAAAACGTAGATCATTATATTAAAAAACCTACCATAAGTCATTTTGAACTTTTGTTGAGATATTATTTTGTATTCATATTTAAAGCATGTAGCGTAAGGGCCGTGGTTCAGTGATGGGCAGTTGGCTTACAGCTGGCAAATTTCTGATTTGAACCAGGTTGTTTGCTGATTTGGTAATGAATCCATTGAGTTTAGGAATAAGATTTGATTTTTTGATGGCTATTCCATATGAGAGTTTGTTTCGACTCTTACTGCACTCTTTCTGCATTTACTAATCACATTCACCAAGTATAATCACTCCACGCATAAAATTTCTACACCCTTTGACTTTAGTTTTATAATCCAGATTTAATACAAACATACAGTTTTTTTGGTAAACTGACCATGCTAGTGTAGAAACTGCGCTATAAAAACATTGTGCTAGTGTACTTGTAAACTGATCGTGTTAGATTTTGCAGTAGCTGATGTTACCCTCAGGGCCTTTTCCGCGTTATCATATGTGATTTCAAAATGCATTTGATCATATTTTCCTGGCTCTAATGAAGGAAGAGCCAACCAGGTTGCATAGTGAGCTCTCTCTTGTCTCTTATTATATCTTCAAGAAGCTTGGTGATTCATCTTTTTCAAGTTGAATTGTATTGGTCTTGTACATACCTACTTCCAATAAGTCAATAAAAGTAGTGTGTAATGCGAAATAGGAAGAATGCTAAGTTGTTATTTGAAATCTGTATTTTTTTTATTGATTACGGTATGTAGCTGAGAGAAGACAGCTATGTTTCTGACTTTTCATTCCGATTTCTAGAATGAATTCTTTAAGCATGATTGACAGACAAATTTGAGTATATAGGCCTCCGTGTCCTTTTACTTATAAGTAGGGTGATTGGTGTTTCTTTGGCAATATGCTGAGAGTATTGCCCTTAAAATATCCTTAGTGTCCCTTATTGTTTCCAGTTAGTTATATTTTTTTTTCGGTCATTATTGAAGAAAAACTACAGAGGAGGTGGGAGAGTTCTGATTCAACCATGGCGAAACGAGAGCTATCCAGCACTCTAAAAAATCTCAAGGCAAGCTAGCTTTTAAATTTTATTTTGATATCGAAGATTTATTTATTAAAATTTGCTTCCGTGGAAATTGAAATTTGTGGGTTGTACTTAAAATAAGGTCCTTGAATATGTATTGACAAGCCATTCAAATTTCTTGAACTCCTTTGAAACATCAAAGAACCTTACCGTCTATTCTCCTCCATGCATTTGTTGAACACTTACTCTGAAATCAAAAGCCTTTTTCCTCTATCCTCGTCCTTGGCTTTGTTTAATTCTAGTCACTCAACTATCACGAACCTTCTCCCTCACCCCATCACCCTTCTATCCTCATATTTGGCATTGTTTAATTCTAGCATCTTAACTCTCACAACCCTTAACCCATCATCCTTTTCTTCTAATCTTATCCTCTTTTGCTTAATTCTGGTCTCTCAACTTTCACAACCCATTTTTGTCCCCCCTCATCACCGTCATTAACTTGCATAGTATTAAGGATGATAGCAAAATGGCATATAATACCCTACATAGAGTGTAAATCAAGTAGATCAAGTAATCAATTGCCATATAAAATATATACCAAATTTGAGGCATGCAGGCACAGTTACAAAACTTCATAAAGTCACAGGTGCACAAAAATTCAACAAAATAAACACTACGGCATAGCATGTAAAGAAACCCACGAGGAAAAGAGGTATCTATTGACATACATAATAATAAACATTAGATCATTCGCATGGCATAAAATATCATAAGGAAATGACGCATGTATACATATACATTGCAGGGTTTAACAAGCAAAAAGTTACAAGGTTATATCAAGATTGTAATTTTACATTGTAGTAAGTTTTCTAGCTTTTGATATAACAAGATAAGAATTGGTTAAATAAGTCATAGCATATGATTGGCGGAAGTCATGGCAAGATATGAATACCAGACCACCTAACTGCTTACAAGTGATAGAAGACACTTGACATGTGTTTGGTAAAAAAATTGATAACTGCATTATTTCCAATTGATATTCACTTCTATTAATGACTTCTCTCCTGCTAAGATTTACAAAATAATGAATTTGTGAAGCACTCCACTAGGTACAAGACACTAATCGTGCCTTACAGCTACCTATCAGAACCACCTGCCGTGGAAACCTTAGCACTATACCAATGCAATATCAGAAAGATTTCCATCTTTTTCTGTGACTGATCTAACAACATTCAGATGCCCTAAAAATCTAGTTGATGCTATAAAACTGCATATAATGCCTTTACACAACCTCTAAGCTCCATAAAACATTTGATAAAAAAGAAAACCAGTTTAATAACCAGACATCCAAACATTTCCCGTTTTTCCCACTAAATGATGCACCACCGTCAAGGTTTTCCATAACAGATACTAAAAGCAATTCCTATGTTCAGGAGCTCCAATGTAAAACAAAAGCACACATTAAATCACTCCATAAGTTGAGTACAAAATTTTGAACCAAAAAGTTTTACCTGTATTTGTTCTAGATGATGCACCGGAATAAAGGTTTTCAAGAACAGATATACTTACTATGGAATTGCTATGTTCAGGACCCCAACAAAGAAGAAAAGTACATACATTAATCACTTCAAAAGCCAAGCAGAAAATGATCCAATGCAATACTAAGTTGAACGCCACCCCAAACATCAGCAGCAACATCAAAAATTTAAGTATTGAAGCCAGTATTGCACAAGCACTTTTAGACGTTGCTCTTCTAAACACGATTGAATTAACAACAAATTCTTAAACACCATCAAATTAACCAAAAAAGCAGGTTCAACTTCTGACATTCAGCAGCTACAACAGCATCAGCTTCAGGTCAAATCTGGCACAACTAAAACCAGTGTTTCCACAACCTCAACTATCACATCCCAGGACATGGTCCAAGGCAAGTTAGAAATACTCACTATTAGAACATTAATACTTATAACTATGATCAATAATAATTAAGATTTTGTAGATAAAAAGAAGTGGAGAGTTCCTAACATCCATCCTAAATATGAATTTTCTTTTCGCCGCCACTAATATTAGATAATAACAGTGGAAATACCATCTCTAAAAACTCTATTAACCAAACACGAAGCTACTAGTTCCTTTACATTACTTTCAGCAGGTACAACAACATCAGCTTCAGGTCAGAGCCCCTGCCCTCCATCTTGGCCAGCACAACTAAAAACCATTGTTTCCACGACCTCAACTATCACATCCCAGGGCATGGTCCAGGGTAAGTTAGAAATACTCGCTATTAGAATATTAATACTTATAAATATGATCAACAGTAATTAAGATTCTGTAGAATAAAATAAGTGGATGGTTCCTTAATGTCCTAAGATGTCCATCCTACATATGAAATTTCTTTATGCCACCACTAATATTAAACAATAGCAGTGAAACAAACCATCTCTAAAAACTCTAAAGTCTGACCTTGAGAAAGTTAATCAACACTAACAATCCAACCAACACAATCTACTAGGTCGTTTACAATACTTCCTATGCCTATAAGCTTTTTTTAAAGAACTAATACACAACAAATCACTTGAAGAGAAAAGCACAGAATGGTTAAATGCAATACCAAATACTCAATCGAGTTGAATACTACCCAAGCATCAACAGCATCATCGAAAAAAGCTGAAGTTCACACAAAACCCCTTCCCGAATATGCTTGAGGCGATCATGGAGATACTCTCAAAAAGCTAAAACTTATTGTCCTTTGAGATTATCCAATCATTGAAATGACTTGGCAAAGATTTTAAAGATAGAACCTCGTCACATAAAGATTATCTGATGGAAAGATAGCACAAGTTAAACCGACTTTAAATTCAAGGCTAAAAATCCAAAATAAAGTATGACCACAACAAGAATATTATGGCCATTTATATATGTTTTGTCAAGAAACAGTTTTATTATAATTGAGGTTCTTTTGTCTATCTCAAAAATGAATGAACTGTTACCCAAATCAAATTCAACAGACAAATATGCTTGCAAACCTTGGAGCTTTACTCCAATAAATAACCGATAAGAATATGTATATTTCAGTACCAAATATTATAATTGACGAGAATCACCTAGATCACCAAAGCTTTAGATGCATTATAACACACAAAAATTTCTGTCAAGAATTCTGGATTCAAAGAGCACAGTTGCTTTACTTTTTTAGAGTGATATATGGTGACCCATTCAAATTCTACATGGGCCTCCGATTATTTTCAGTTTCAGTTAAACATTTTCATTTCATATTCTATCAAATACGGCAAGGTAAACAATCGCATTCACAACAAATATATTGCAAAAGTTTACACCCTGAAAAAACAAAGTACATGCTGTTAGATAAAACAAAGTAGTATATTGGAATTAATATTTACAGATCCAAAATATGGCTCATTGTTTCACGTTTACTTGCAGAAAAGCATTACAAAAATCCGTAGCTATATACAGTCTACAACTTCGTTTTCGTCTACAAGGTGTTTGGGGAGGAGGCTATCAATTTTTTTTTCTTTGTTTTTCTTGCTAGCACCAGCAATTTTCTTTGCAGCTTTGTTTTTTTTTTTCCACTGTCTTGTTTCGCAACAGCAACACCCATTTTTCTTAATTTATAGGAAGGTTCACACGCCATTGCAGCCTCCTTAGTATCGTAGACCAGGCCAAACCCTCGGGAATGAGGCCCAGCAGTTTGAAATTTGGACAAGTACAAAGGGCTTTGTGGCAAAAGGCAAAGTCACTCTCTAACCAAATCAGCTATAACCGGTTTAGGTGGTTTTGGTTGCCTGCAGTGTAAAACGTTCACAACAAACTGAGTCCTCTTAAACTGTTCTTCTCTTTGCAAGTGCGGTGTCGTAACAGTTACTCCAACCGGGGGAGAGATAATTGTATTTCTAGTCTTCATTCTTTTAAACTGAATAGGAAAACATCCAAACATTAGGGAAAGTAGTAGCCGAAGCAAAATGTACAATGAGTCGAAAGAGAAGGTTTCTTTCCAGGCAGGCAGCTTTAAAAACCTTCCTGTTGAACATTTTAACGCTCCGCAAGGGTTGCTTGCGGAACGCTTCAAAGTGGCTTCCCGGGGAGATAACTCCCTCCGCACACTAGGAATCATGCTAACAAGAAAGGCACGTGCTCCTATATGCCATTATTATACAGGGAAAATATTGTTTGCATCTTTCCAAAGCATAAGGAAGGAGGCACACAAAACGATTTCCGAAAGGTAAAGCCACCCAACCATAAAAACAAAAACACACATTGAAAGTTCCATGCAATATTATCACAAGCGAGCCAGATGTATACAACATCAAAATTGCAGTCAGAGATATGGAGCGCAAAAAAAAAAACAGCAATATATACGCACACAAGACAAAAAAAACCAAAGCTATTCATTCCAACAAACATGTTTACAATTTATTTTTAAAGTCCATGGCATGCTTAAATGAACAACAAACAAAGGGACAAAGCATTAGTAAAACAGAAGATGATTGCACCTTGTTTTCCTCCCAACAACCTTTTTTTCCCGCCGCTGATGAAAACCTTCAGAGTAAGTTGTTTTGCATGCAAACAAGGGTAAAAGACAGCCTGTATTTCAGCACCAATTTTCCTGTTTCAACCAGCAATAGAAAGGCAAAACGTAAGAAACAAAACAATATCCAAGGAATATAAATATAATAGGATTAGGCATGCCCAAACATCAAAGTCATGGATTAGGATAGCAGCAGCCCTTAACCTACTCGGAGACAAAACAACAACGGTTGACCTTGTTTTTCATTTGGCGTAACAAAGGCAAAGGAAATAGATATATAGTTGAAAAAATTGATAGAATATTAATTTCAGAAGAATGGATCACAATGCAAAACAATTTCAACCCATTGTGAATGACACTACAATTTCAGTCCTCAGCATCAACACAATTCAGTCAATAACAATAAAAACAGTCCTCAGCATCAACACAATCGAATCTGAGGTGTAGTAGCTGGTTGGAGAGGAAAAGCCTAAATCTACTTCATCTGGAACCGCTGCAGAGAAGCAGCCTATACACTGCTTACTCTTCCTTAATACCAAAAATGACAATGACTATTTTCCCCTTTTTTATATATAGCAATGTATCTTATACTTTTGATTTCATTTGCATCATATACGTTGCTGAGATATTATATACACCTTGCTTATGATTCATTCAGTCATTAGAATTTATGTCAAAGTGTTTCTTTATGAATAGTACGCCCTACCCTAACCAACAATAGAAACGTTGAAACACAAAAAAACATGTTTGTTTACCTAGAAAAGCAAACGCTTTTCTAGGTTGTTTCGAATACAAAAACTTCCCGATGTTTCCAAGTCTTTCCAGAATCCCTAGGATTCCCGATGTAAAAAATTTATCGATCCAGAGAGCTTCCCAAATCTATATTATTATTCAATAGTTATACTCAGCTTGGAGGATTAGAGCATGTGGCTACAAACCACAGTGAATCTCCATATCCTATATTACCAAAAAAAGGCTAGAAAATGGAGAAGGCAAGCAAAAGAAGATACAATACTGAAAAGAACAATGAGTATTACAGGTTTCAGTAAAAGCCACCTCACTCGTGAGCACAATAGCAGATGTTGATCCAAAACATGAATATCCATATACAAAATTCATGATAAATGTGTATGCATGCAAAACTACATATACTTTAACATATCATTTTCACATCACACTCAAAGTATGATGAAATGACATGTGCACTGTAAATACAATTATGCAATTTTTTGGCTTTAGTGAAACAAAGGACGACATTTTTAAAATAACTCAAGAAGAATAAAATAACTAAATGAAAATATAAGGCCCAAAACTGCAATTTAACTGGCTCTCTAGTAAGTCAGAAAAGCCTCCAATGAAAATTTGGTGTGTATCCATAAACTTATTCTCAATATTCAAACCCCCAAGACTCCATGTTCTTCCTTACAACTCAATTTTTGTTTTGCACGTGCATTTTGGCCTTCCCTCTTATTGTGAAGTTGACATTTTTTTACAATGGGTTCATATTTCATTGCATAATCTGAAACTCGGCTAAGGAGCAACCATTTCCTAGGAGAAATGACTCTTACTTATGAGACTAAGACTTGCACAGGTAAAGAAATGATTTGGTAAAAAGCACAAATGTTTTCAAATAAAGCCTGTGTAGCCCACCAGGATCCGGCCTAGCAGTAAATGTGAGGGTCTTACGGCTATGATGACCCAGATTCCATAACCGATGGGTATCACTACTATCCGCCAGTATTCTGGCGCAACGAATCAGCTAAACAAAGCAAAGTCTGGCATAAAAACATTAGCTAGAAAAATAAAAGTCTGGCATAAAACATCAGCTAGAAAAAGAGAAGAAAAACCATCTGAGATGGAGATGATTTCGATCGGCCAAAAACATTTTTTCCATTGCTGTTTGTTGGTCGTTTCTCCAATATTTTCAAGAACTTTTCATGTTCATGGCAAGCAGCTTCCACTGAGCAGCATGCAATGTTCATTTAAGAGATGTTATCCTAAAGACACTAAAATTTTCCCTTAAAGCAAGTATCCTATGCCACCATTTTCAACATTATCTCCAATAATTTTTATCTAAATAAAAACGTAGCATAAGACAACTTATCTCTATATTACAACAAAGACAAATGACACGAATTGCCTTCCTTGTTACGGTAAATCTCACGTAATATTTTTGGGACATTTTAAAACTTTAAAGAAATATTACAGCCCCGTATCATTGACCAAAAGGTGATAAGTAATTTGCATGTATCTAACTTCTCATATCAATGTACTAAATGATAAGTTGGATGGCACTGCCCAGTTCTCCCAATAAGCTAAAAACACAACCTCCATACAATGAAGTGAATGAATAGGATAGAACAGCTTCACAACAAGCCCTACATCAAATATATTATCAATATGCACAACACTAACATGGTTATATATGTTTACCCTCACAAGAGAGTTATATAAGGTGCTATTAACCTGCACAAATATAACATGTATTTTGTCATTTCTGGAAGTCACTTTATTTTGAGGCATTGAGTGATGGAATTTAGCAGATGGAATTTTCTCTTACAGTCATTTAACTAAGGGCATCAAAAATGAGGGAGATCCCTGCCTGTTCCTCTTTTTTTGATCCTTTGTGGTTTCCTTTCTTCCGCAACACCTACCCATAAACAACACCAGTTCACCTATTTTAGATGAGATGGCATGTAAACTTTAAAAAAGAGCTAATAAATACGTATATATGATTCCTGAGGACGATCATACAGAGTTGGAGTAAAACACATTGAGGAGAGAATCAAAGAAAACCTTTTAAGAGAACCTCAGATTCGTAGAAAGAAATGAAATGATAAAAATCAGTGTGAATAAGTTACTCCAAAGATAATCTCATTAACATGGTCTCGATTTGTACTAAAATGAAAGAATCATATATGTACATCGACTAATTTACCAAACGTATTTCATATGATCTGTCCTGCTATGTTAAAAAGCAAACAAAAATAAAACCAAAAAAATACAGAGCATAATCAACTTTCAGAGAAAATACAGAGCTATGATGTAATCTCATGGCAGCCCCGAAACTTGAAGAGGGCGTGAAAGATGACACTAGGGAATGTAGTCGTCTGTAATGAGGAGCAAGAAGGAATGTAACCGGTTCGGCATTTGCAGGAATTATGGAGGAGGAATTCCTATAATTTGAAGCTTCATAATTTGCAGAGCTTTCGACCTCTGCCACGGCACAACAGCTGCCTAATTTCAGTCCCACATTCAGACTTAAGCTCACGATTCGATGGGATCTTTGAAACAGATGCTTAAACCCCCAATGTAAATCAAATGTGAAAAAAAAGAGTGGCTCTGCAACAAATTAAATCCCCAATGTGAAACAGACGCTTAAACCCCCAATGTAAATCAAATGTGAAAAAAATACAGTGGCTCTGCAATAAATTAAATCCTACAAAATCGAACACAGAATGCAAAAACCAAAGATTAACAATTCCACCTGCACAATTAATATATCCCCTACACAAGCATAAAATCCATTGCCACGCATGGTTGGATTACTCACAACTCATCCGCGTGCTCCAGTAAGAAAGAGATGGACAATCCCCATCTGTGACAAAATAATAACTTTTAATCACAATATACGCCTAATTCATTTACTAAAAAAACATTTCCCCAAAAAACAGAGCAAGAAGGAAAACCCCAAATTTCATTCATATACACAATGAATATATTAACAGAGCTTTAGCGGGGACGACGCATGAGCCTCAGACATTGTCTATTCACGGGCTTTGAGAAACCTCGCGATTTTGACCTAAACGATTTCCCACTGATTAAAGAGTTCCGAATTGAGATTATCTACGTAGCAGAGAGACAAGGGACATAAAGTAAACATATATTGCAATTAAAGACAAGAGAACACAGCAATTTGTTCAAGACACTGTTTCTAAAAGGAAACTGAAAAGGAGCATTCCCAAAAGTTTGCACTTTTAGCCCAAACAAAATTGTCTACACCCCTTTTTCTTAAAAATGTAAAAGCAAGCTGAATTTTGAAGCTCCTAAACTAACAAAATACAACAACCCAATTTCTTAAAAAAATTTAAAAAAAAAGGGTGCGAACTACCAAAAACACATAAAGCTGCCATGAAAAAACAAAGTCTGCAATTCGCCACCGCTTACCTTAATAGAAGAAGCCCCAAAAGGTCCTCTTCATTTGCACTCCTTCTGAAGTCAATCTCGTCAACTTTGCTTCAAGTGTTCAACAAGAGATAGATATGTGCAAAGGATACGCTAATACAGTAGAAGAACCACGGTCCAAGATCTGTGGAAAATGTTTGTGGGTGCTAGAGACAGAAAAACTCCAGACGGGTTGCCCTGGAACTGGTCATTTAGCAGAGTCCCAGAGTTCTTGTAACCATTCAGAAATGTCTGAAACTATAAACAAAGTTGAGAAGCATACAGTGGTGACCGACTAAATGACATTTATCAACTCTGGGCAGCCATGCTTCAGCGTACACTGCCAAAATCCGTGCAGCAGATACTCCTTTGCGTATCAGGGTTTACAATCTCTGGGCAGGCATGGAGGCGTACAAAAAATACACCGAACCCTTACTGGCGCGCAGGTGAAATTTAACGACCAACAGTGCCTTCGCCTAAAACAATTTATGGTCTCTGTCCAGGCATGGAGGTGTACAGCGCATGGAGGGCCAGATCGCATCCGTGATCGACGTCGTCCTGACCGACCTCATCTCGGCCGTCTCCTCTCTGACATGCGTCAGAGAGCCCTCAGCTTGAACCCAGCTGAAGGAACGCCTTTCGGCGTAAATAAATAAATTGAGGAAGTTTCCCATCACAATGATCAAAATGTAAGCTGAATTAAATTCCATATTTGTTCTATTTTCTGCATCGGATTTGTCCCATTTTCCACGTAGGATTTGTCCCATTGTCAAAATGGAACTGAATGGGATTATTACGTGGGAAACACACAAGATATCTATTTATTTGATCTATCTTAGAACTTTCAATTCCACGGTTTCAAGATCAACAATACAGATTTTTGATCCCCCTTTCTTCCGAATCCAATGTGAGTTTGGTTCTTCAACCATTTTCTGGTTCAATCAATTCCCTAGTTTCAATTCAAGAGTAGCAGTAGTAGAGATTATGATATAATAATTTGCAGATATGGGTAGGAAGAAGATTGGCATTTGTTATGCTCGGAGAAAGTGAAATGACATGTTCATTTCACAAAGAGGTGTGTGGATTGTTCAACAAATCCCACAAGCTCTCTGCCATCTACGGTGTGTCACTCTATTTGACAAATGAAGACATACGTGAAAATGTATTGATGTATGAAAACAACAGTTCAAACAAGCACTCGTTTGATATTACATCAAACAATTTATTCAAAGCTTATGATCATCTGTCGAAGTTCTTGAAACTTAGTAATCATAGTGTAGGAAATCCTAAAAAATATGAGAAGAAGAAATAAGCAGATCAAAGGAGGAGCTCAATAATCATCATCACCATCAAGAATCATGCCTACATATGGAAATTCAACTTCTACACAAGTTAAACGGTTGTTATGTAGCAATGCCCAGATTACACATGAACAAACATCGTTTCCACTTTCTTTTGCATTAAATTCACATAAGCCCAATACCTAATAATTGGAAGATGAGCTTATTCCATATCTGTGAAATGGATATTATCCATTAATTCCTTAATTTGATGGATTATATATTAATGATTCAATTGCAGGTGCAAGTGAAGGAACTGATTCAATGCTTCCAAGTTGCTTCCTGAATTACCCACATGATCAATATCATTACATTCAACAAGGGAATGATAGTAATTTATATCACAGGATTAAGCTATTTTCTTCTTTCGGATGGAAATTGCACATATGGAAGATGATTATGAGTTCCTTTCAGCTATTGGAATCTCCCGAAATGATGGTTGTTAAGATAATATTTTTAAGGCCGTAAGAGTACATATAATCATTTTATATTCCAACAGGAGATGCAAGCGCTTCTACATCACTAGTTCTACAGGGCACCAACCTATTGAATTTTTTTTCATTATTAGATGCACAAGTTATTGATATATTCATTTCATCTATTGTTGATCATTCTTGTAAGGGTGACTTGGAATCCTACCAGTACCCATCACTAGTTCTACAGGGCACCGACCTACTGAATTATTCTTCATCATTAGATGCACAAATTATTGATGAAATAATCTTCTCATCTACTGCTCATCATTCTTACGTGGGTGACATGGAAATGTTAGGAAATAAGGGATAAAATATGAAGAATAATCCCTTGCAGAATCGCAACAATAGAAACTAGTATGCAAAAAATATTACAGATCTCAAATAAAAGTGCAAAATAATAATAACACAACACAAAGAGACAATATTTAACGTGGTTCACCCAATTTGGGCTATGTCCACCAAGAATCACTTGCTCATATTTTATTACAAGCCACCGCTCTCTCAATACAATACCCATATCTGTTTGGAGCTATGCTCAACAAACTCTACAGAATTCACACCCAAATTCAAAACACATCTGCAATGTTACATCATTCCTACCATATGCACAAAACCACATAAGTAGACAACTGTTTAAGCAATTTTACAAAACCGTGGGTATCAAAACCATGGGCCAAAACCATCCCATAAACCTATGGGTCAAAAATCCCACCCATATGAGAAAAAGCACATTTCTGGTATATCGGGCACATTTTGTTTTGAGGCCAAAAAAAAAAATTCAGGGGCTGCGCCCTTGAACCCCGGCGAGACAAATGTGGAAAGTGTACAATACTCTTAGTGTATAGCCTTCAACACTTTCACACATGAAAATAGGTAACAATCTCCCAATTGGAGACTAGTTTTCCTCTAAGCAAGCTTCTCAACCCTTCACTAGTTTCTGTGAAGACCAACCAAAGCTGAACATAGCTTCAATTTTTCCCTTGTGACCACCTTGGTCATCATATATGTAGGATTCGACTTGTATGAATATTCTCCAAATTCAACTTCTCTTCATCCAAAGTTTTCCTAATGAAATGGTACCTTAACTGTATATGCTTCATCCTAGAGTGGAAAGTAGAGTTTTTAGCTAGGTGTATAACACTCTGACTATCACTATGCAGCTTTCCTTCCTCCTGCTTATACCCCAACTCCTCAAGAAATTTATATAACCAAATTATTTCTTTGCTTGCCTCTGTGGCAGCAACATACTCAGCCTTTGTGGTTGATAAACCCACCAAATTTTGTAGTCGTGAAATCTAGCTTACTGCTATCCCACCTATAGTGTAAACATAACCTATCGTGATCCTCCCGATGTCTACATCTCTAGTCGTATCTGAATCTACATAACCACACAAAGTGGTGTCAGATCCAGTATAGCATAAAACTTTCCCCATGGTCCTTCTCGAATACCGAAGGATCCACTTTACTGCATGCTAGTGATCTCTACCTGGATCACTCATAAATCTACCCATCGCTCCCACTACATGGGCAATATCAGGCCTGGTACACACCATGGCATACATCAAACTTTAAAATGCTGATGAGTAAGGTACCTTGGACATATGGTTTCTCTCCTGATCTATCTTGGGACACTGCTCCTTTGATAACTTGAAATGACCTGCCAAATGAGTCCCAACTGGTTTAACATCCTGCATATTAAGCCTCTCCAAGACCTTCTTAATGTACTCTTCCTGAGATAAAGTCAACTTTTGTTCCTTCCTATCCCGATATATCCTCATACCAAGGATTTGTTTAGCTGCCCCCAAATCCTAGCAAAGGATTCACTTAGTGCTTCTTAAGAACTTTTATTTCCTACATGTTTTTACCTACAACCAATATGTCATCCACATACAGACACGGGATAATATAACTGCCATCCTCAAATTTCTTTTTATACATGCAATGGTAAGAATGACATCTAATATAACCTTACTCCATCATGAAGCTATCAAATTTCTTATACCATTGACGTGGAACTTGTTTCAATCCATACAAGATCTTCTTCAGTTTGCACACAATCTTCTCTTTACCTTTGACCTCATAGCACTTTGGTTGTTGCATATATAGATCCTCCTCCAAATCACCATGGAGAAATGCAATATTTACATCAAGTTGCTCTAAGTGCAAGTCTTCTACTGCAACTATTCCAAGAACATTTCTAATAGAATTCATTTTTATTATAGGAGAAAAAATCTCATCAAAATATATACCTTTTTTCTATGCAAACCCCTTGACCACCAACCGGTCCTTGTATTGTTTCTTGCTCCTTCTTCCTCTTTGAATCTGAACACCCAATTGTTCTGTAATGCTCTTTTTTCTTCGGGTAGCTTCACCAAATCCCATGTCTGGTTCTCCATGAGAGTCTGATGCTTCTCATCCATGGCTTGCTCCCACTTCTTCTTGGCATCTACCTACATTGCTTCATCAAATCTCTCTAGCTCTCCACCTTTGTTAGTGAGTAATAAATAATAATGAGAAGGAGAAAAAACATTCAAGTTCTCTTCTTAACCTAGAAGACCTCCTCAATATAGGAGTTTGGGGTTCTGTTGAGGAGGTTCCTTAACCGATTCATGTGTCACTTTCCATTCGGAAGATCCTCTACCGCTACATATTCTTTCTTGGATTCTTCCTGTTTTCCTACAATCGCTACTTATACATGACTTTCTCATTAAAGACCACATCCCTATATTGAATGATTTTCTTATCCTTAATACTCCAAAATTTATATCCAAAGTCATCACCACCATAACCAATGCAAGTAAATTTTTCTAATTTAGCCTTTAGCTTGGTCCTATCATCCTTGTCTATATGGGAAAACACCTCACATCTAAAGACTAAGAAATAAATAATCAACTTTATTACCATACCAAGCCTCCTCATGTATGCCTCCATCCAAGACACTTGAGGGTCCTCTATTTATCAAGTACATAGTTATGCTCACCGCTCTCGCCCAAAAAGAAAAGAGGCAGTCCTACATGTAACCTCATGCTCATAACATGTTCTACTATTGTTTTGTTCATCCTTTCGACACCCCATTCTCTACCGCCGACTTCCCGGAACCATATTTTACCCGCTCATCAAATTCATTGCTGTAATACTCCCCTCCATTATCTCGACTGTGACATTTTAGCTTAAGACTGTTTCATTCTCTACCAAGGCTTTCCATTTAACAAAAGTTTCAAATACATCAGATATGTTTCTAATACAATAAACCCAAAATTTCCTTGTTGTATCATCAATAAAAGTAACATAATAACTTGAACCCCCAAGAGATGATACCTGATCCGTCCCCCACACATCAGAATGCACCAACTCTAACTTACTCTCTTTCTTTGTAGGTCCAAACTTGAGAAACCTTACTCACTTATGTTTCCCATATATGAAGTCCTCGCAAAACTCCAAAATTGTTTCTATATATCCAGGAAAACCCTTCTTTATGAACTCCATGCCCTTATGGCTCATATGATTGAGCCTATAGTGCCACAATGTTGTATCTACTTCTAAATCCACAAGATTACAAGCATTAGTGTTATAAGCGATTACATACAAGGTTCCAACGTTCTTACCTCTTTCCACCACAAGATCACCCTTGGTAACCTTCCAAGATTCCATTGTAAATATCACAGTACAACCATCACTTCCCAACTGACCCGTCGATATCAAATTTCATTTTAAAGTAGGCACGTGTCTGACATCCTTCAATAGCCATGTATTCTCATTTTGCATCTTAACCCGAACATATCCTTTTCCAACTATATTGCAAGGCTCATCATCAATAAGAAAAACATTCCCAAAATCCCCTTGAACATAATCAACAAAATAATTCCTATGTGGAGTAGCATGGAAAGAAGCCCCCAAATCTAAAACCCAAGATTCAACAATATTGTGTAAAGAAAGAATCAAAGCATCCTGACATACATTACCCGTTGCCAAATTTTCCTCCTTTTTTTCTTCTTGGTGTTTCTTCTTGTCCTGAAGCTCCCAATAGTCCTTCTTTACATACCCAGACTTTTCACAGTGCCAACATACTATCTTGTTTTTGGATTTTGACCTTTCCCGATCTTTTGATTTTCCATGGCTTCTAGTATTCTATTGTCTCTCTCTAGTTTCCACTTTGTCAAAGCATTCCCTTAAGTAGAAGATTCCCCAAAGCTTTTCTTCACATTTCCTCACTTTGAGTTATTTAGAACCGAGTTGCTTACCGCCATTACTAGGATATTCCAACTCTCAGGTAAAGAGCACAAAATTAATAAAGCCATAACTTCTTCATCAAATTCTATTATAACCAAAGCTAGCATATTTATAACCATATTAAAATCATTTAAATGATCTGCTACTTAACCATTCTCAGACATCTTCATATTAAACAATTTTTTCATTAAAAATATCTTGTTAGAGGCAAAGGGTTTTTCATACAACTTTCCTAATGCATCCATCAGTTCTATTGTAGTCTTTTCCTTTGAAACATTAAATAATACCGAATATGCAAGAAAAATCCGGATTGTCCCAAGTACCTTCCTATCCAACAAATCCCATTCTGCATTTATCATGCTGGAGGGTTTGTTCACCTTCTCATACAACGGAATATAAAGATCCTTCTCATAAAGGTAAACTTCCATTTGTATCTTCAAAAGATTGAAATTCTACCCATTGAATTTATAAACCCCCGATCTTCCATCATATGTCATAGCTCCCACTCAAGCTAAAAATTTTCCACGATTCAACACGTCAACAAACTAAACCAAGCTATGATACCAATTGTTAGAAAATAAGGGATAAAATATGTGGAATAATCCCTCACAGAATCACAAGAGAAGAAACTAATATGCATAAAATATTCCAGATCTCAAATAAAAGTGTAGAATAATAATAACACAACACAAAGAGACAATATTTAATGTGGTTCACCCAATTTGGGCTATTTCCACCAAGAATCACTTGCTCGATTTTATTACAAGCCACCGCTCTCTTAATACAATACCTAGATCTCTGTTTGGACCAAATTCAAAACACATCTCGCAATATTACAAAATACCTACCATATGCACAAAACCACATAAGTAGAGAACTGCTTAAGTATCAAAACCATGGGCCAAAAACCGTCCCATAAACCTATGGGTCAAAAATCCCACCCATATGAGAAAAAACACATTTCTCGGTATATCGGGCACATTTTGTTTTGAGGCCAAAAAAAAAAATATTGTGGGCTATGCCCCTGCACTCTACTCAAAGACCTGCCCAAGACGGCCACAAACCCCTGTGAGACAATTGTGGAAATTGTACAATACTCTTAGTGTATAGTCTTCAACACTTTCACACATGAAAACATGCTCCACAACCTAATAAGAAACCCACCAGTACCCATCATCATCATCCTATATTCAACAATTCCCAAATGGTTATGGAGCCTATAGTGAACTATGAAGATTATAGTACACAATGTTTACCATAACCATATACATGTAAAAATTTTAAGGAAATGTTGAAATCATTGATTTTTTGGTTATTAAGGAATTGATTTACATGCATCTCATATTTTTGTAAGTATTCACATGGGACATGGGACGACATCAATCCATGTCACACTTTCAATGTTAGGTGTATATATATCCCTTAAATATAACATTTTACAAATACTAACTTAAAGGGGGGCATCTATAGACACTTAATTTTGGTTTGAGGTAATTTGCATTGTCAATTTTATCACTTCTCAAGACATTTATATCAATGACATGTGTTTTTATATTTTGACATGCATTTCCTTCTACCAATTACCTCAACATCACCTTGGTCACATCCACCTATTGGCTCACATATATAAAATCATTTTTTCGTATTCTAAGAATCACTTATACGGTTTTACATGTACATCTATCTATTTCCATATCCATGTTTTTGACCACATGGATTGGTTCAATTTTCATAGAAATGTTTGGCCACAATCTTATCCTCCCTTTATCACACATATACTCCTACTCTAGCTCTTAGATTAACTACCCTTGTACTCTTAACTTCAAATCCATAAGTTAGTTGGATGTTGTTCCATTATTGAAGTCCTTTGATTTGCAAATAGTCCATCAAGAATCAATTAACATTAAATGCAAAACTTTCACATCATAGAAACTAAAGCATGAGAATTGGTATGTTAATCATGCACATTAGGTAGGGTTAATACAAAATGACATTATATCATGGAATGTTTTTCCATCACTTTGCACATAGTGACAATAAAGTTAGGCACCTAAACAACCTTTAGGGGACTTCTATGTCCACCATATCTAGAGAAGAAAATGTTGAAAAATTCTAGGTGAAATCCAAGTTGGGAATGAATCTTTTGAGACAAAACTATAGTAGATAGTTGAACTAGAGGAAAAGCGCATAAAACCTATCTTTCTTAACGACTTCTTTATTGTTTAATTAAACATTTTTTGTTCTTGGATCTTGTACACTATTTTTTTCCTGTGGACATTGTTAAAATACCTATACATTTGTCTTTTTGCTTTTCTATCTCTATGTCTATCTATCTCACAAAAATTTCCTAGCCATATAATAAAAGTGGTAGAAAGTGTGCAAAGCATCCACATCTTATGCTAGAAAGTGTAAAACACCATTTGTTTACTGAACCCTAAGACCTTGAACTAGAATGGGAACACAAAATCTTTTTTTATTATGTTTTAAGTGAAAATTTTGCCAGGGCCATCAAGCATCTATCATAATTTTCCCTTACAGTCACAATATTGAAATTATTTAAAATAGCATTAAGACAAACAATGGGGCTCACTTTGAATAATTCATCTAACCACCAAGTTCACCTATGTACATATCCCATAGAGAGCATCCCCAACAAGGAAATGTTGAGATCATTGAAATTTTTGGTCGCATGTTTCAATTTATAATAACATACAAGATGATTATCATCTTATCAAAATAAATATGATTGATCATAATCTAAAATTTGTGTTTGCATGCATCAAATGGCCATGCTTGCATCAATCATGTGGATTGAATTTGAACATTTTAATTGTGCAATTTTACAACTAGTTACAATAATCAACAATGATGGTTCACGACCAACAAAACCATTGATTTTCATGGTTATCAAATTGGAGAAATACATTGGTCATTATTCAACATTAAAAAGTGTTAAAATGTATAAATAGTGAGACAGAAAACACAAGAGATAAGAACAACCTTGGCTTTGATTCTTTTCTTTTATCAGTTTTATGATTAACAACAGCATTAATTAATACTAATTAATGAAGATTAATTCAAAAATTAGAAAACAACATCCATCACAATTCATAACATACAACATGAGAACAATTTTTAATACACAAGGAAGTGGGCACACTTAACTAATTCCAAACTCAAGAAGATGTGATGGATGTGTTGTATGTGTATACAAGTTGGAACTGATCTATAAGCTTTTCATATTTAGAATTGGGTATGAAAACTAAGGAGTGATAAAATTGTCTCAAAATTTTATGGAAATGGCATACAGATCATCTCATAGTGAATGGTTATGTATGATGATGTATTGTTTGTCTACAATTTAATGTGGCATTGTGACACTCTATGATGACCTTAACTTTAAAACCCTATTAATTATTCATTGGATAGTTTGGTGTTAAGTGAACAATCCAATATGGATATGTGTTTGATTTTTGTAATGTTTCATAAATAAGGCCCATGAAGAATACAATGAACTAATGTAATAAGTTATGTGAGTGACTGAGAAGTGAAAATAGAATTCATTTAATAAAGATGAGTGTTTTTCACATGGTCTTAGAACAAGGTGTCTAAAAATCATGATCTACCAATACAACCAAAATTTTTATTACAAAATGATTAATTACCACATTTAGGTATTTACATTCCCCGAACCTAATTATGACATGAAAATGACATGACCACTGGAAAATGTACCTTATTTTGTAAGTACACCTTTTCATTTATTGAGATTATTTATTCCTCTTGTGTGTCCATGCTTCATGATGAAACCTACAACATAAATTGTATTTAATTTCTAGAAAAAGAATTGAAATTGACCCTACGAAAAAAATTCCAACTTGAAAACTAAAATTTTAACCAAGAAAGTGACATAGATTAAATCATGGAAGACGTACACATGTTTTCAATTCCAAAATGAGAATCTCCATAATTTTTTTGGGTAGAGATATGTGTATGGGGAGGGAGAGGTGGTAGTGGGGGGATACAACTAGCTTTGGAAATTTGACCACTTGACGAAAAGAAATAGTGGCTTGGCTTTCATTGTTTGACTTCGTTTATTCTCTAGCTTGGGAAGTGTTGATGTATAACCATATTTAGTGTGTTTTACACCCATTATTATGTTGGGGTTATGCAAAGTTTTGGCAATTTTCTCGAGAGGAATGTGTTAATTTGGAATTGTGTAAGTAGTTCTATGAGTGATTAAATAACTTCAATAGAGAATTGAGTCATGAAAGAGATATAAGGATATGTTATCTAGGCTTGGGATATACATCCAAGTCATGAGTTAGGGATATAAAGCTCAATGTTGTCATTGAAAAATGATAAATTTCTAAATTACGTGTCTACAAGTCCAACGAGGTATCCACAAAATCCCCTCCACACCCTAATACCTTTAATTTCATGTGGATATGTCCAAAAATCCATTTATAAATGTCCTCGATTATCACATTGCAAACATATTAGGTCCTAACATTTCATGAAGAAGTTACTGACCTTGGAGGTGCAAAATGATAGAGCCTTGTAACATTCATAAAAGTCCCAATTGTTTTCTCCCATAGAATATTGTTATAGATTACTAGGTAGAATGAGTTGAGCAACGAATGATGATAATCAAACAAGATAGTGCAATTTTTCATGGTTTATACTTGAGTATTCATGATTGGTTGTAAATTATGTGGGGTATAGGACAACAAGTGGATGGTAGTATTCAATTCTCTAGGACAATGAGATAGTATAATAGTCCAAAAACCATTAAGAAAGGTATACAAAGAGTGAATGGTGACTTGAAGGATAAACAATAGTCAAGACCAAAGGAAAGGTTTTCAAGGATAACAATGGGAGTGTATAGTAATAGGGAATAAATAAGAAACTTGGATTTCTCACCTTTCTTTACTAATTGTCAGTTGATTTAAGGACAATGTACTAGAAGGAAAATAGTTGAGGCACTAGTTGGAAACATCAACCAAAGGTTTTTTAAGACCAAGATCATTTCAATGAATTCCACAAGATAAATTTTGTCATTCCTACTACATTCATAGATGGTTGATTGAATGTGTAAACTTATTATGAAGGTTATTGACCTTGTGGATGCTTCTTATGGTCTCATTTTGGCAAGATACGATTGTGGGTAAAATGAAAAAAGTTATAAGGTGAGTATTGTTGTTACATCTTCCCCCCCAATATATTCGTCTCCTCCTCTTCGTTTCACTCCTCCACATAACCTCCCAATTTCTATGCCTATTTTGTTACCCGATCGACATCTCCATTGAATTGTCAGGGTGGGATTGTTATTAAATAAATAAAATTCAAAAACTTTCAAAAAATTAAGTGAAATTATAATATAAATAAAACATTAAAATCATTAACTAGTCTAAATACTTCTCCACAAGTAATCAATTTTGATTAATTTATATAATTAATAGAATCTAATATGAAAATTAACAAACATATAATGAAAAACCAAATTTAACATGAAAGAGTGCATATTGGTTGTGTGAGTGATGATAATTGAGTTATATTATGTGTTCTACAATCTAAGCATGAACAAGTGAAATGTTGTGAGCATTTTCACCTAGAACTGCATTAATTTTGATGTGCTTTGGGAGTCACATAATATTTTTCTCTTGGATCAATCAATCTAAAATTGTAATATCCTATCCATGTAGTAGAGGATAAAGCCCTTTTCCCACCCAAGAAAGTGATGTAACTATTTTTTTAATTTTATTTTATTTTTAAACGCTTTTGATCGGAGCTATGAACCTGGAGGTTGACGGGAATCTACCCAATACAAAAGAAAATAGTTGAACAACCTAAAAAACACCAACGACATGACAATGAACACTGCACAAAACCAACAAGACAACGCCAAACATGACGAACCAGCAAAAGAGACCTCCACGCCCCTCACACTTCACCACCCTAAATGGGGATCGAGCTAGAGGGACGGAAGAGATGAAAAAGGGCCTGAAGCCATCAAAAGACCAAACAAAAGGAAGAAAACCTCCTCCAATCCAGACGCCACACACTGCCAATGGAAGAGCAAAACCAGGCGAACACCCTAATGCCGCGACATTCCTGGAACCGATAAGTGCCAAAACAACTCAAAATCCCTATCATCGATGAAGAGCGACCCTCACCATCACGACACCATTCTGTCAAGAAACGATGAAAACTCCAGATATCATTGCACCAACAAACGTCCCACCACCAACTAACGACCCACCATAACTACGAAACCACACACAAATAGATGTGTAAAATAACTAGCACTCAACCATGAAAACCGAGTCACCCAAGAGTCACAAACATCCGCAATAGACCCAAGCCGATCGAATCTACTAATTCACATTCATGGTTGAAGAAGTTTCAAACCCTTAAAAAACCCCAAAGATAGTTTCTTCTTGATTTTATGCTTGGGGAACCAAGATGGCAAATCCTTGTGTAGGAAGAAAAATGAAAACAATACATAACTTCCTCTAGACAAAAGGATCATATCCGGCACAAAAATAGCAAAACCGGTCGTACTCAAACCCCTTCCAAGAAAACAAACTGGCAGGGATCAAACTAGAAGACATGGAGGTCAACCCCCGCAACAAACCCTTCGCACAAGAAGAAAACCACCAAATGGAATCGACCCAATATCCATAACCGAGCCGATCTCGTTTAGTGGAACTGCTTGACAAGAACATAATTAAGAATATCCAAGTCTGCGCAGGTATAACAAGGTCCTGTATCTCTTCCACCTTTGCTGAAAGGACCTCCTCACTCAGCGGAACCAAAAAAGACTGAGAAACCCCTATTGACTGAAGCACAAACTCCTCTTCCGGCGAACGGTGAAAACAAGAATAAAATTGAACGAAGGTAGACACTAGCCCCTCGATCGGAAAAGGAGTAAATGAAACAAGACCGGAAGCACTCTTGAGAGCCACCAGAAAAGCTTTCATATCCCAACTTAAGAGGAATCCAATAGTCTAGTTAACTTTCTTAAGAAGCCTATTGGCCAAACTCTTTGCAAGAAGACTAGAGTGAGAAACCAGTCCTTCTATGCAACGCTCCACCAGGTGAGAACATAGCAGTTCCAGCTTCACCACTTCGTTAAGCACCTTCGCCCTCTCCCACCACTCAGCGCTAAGGCCGACGTAAGCCCACAAAGCTTCATCGACCAAGAACCCTAGCGCGTCCATCCACCAAGCTCCCTCCCAAAAAAATTCACACCCCATCAGTGATGTAACTAAATTGACATGATATATATAATCAATTAAAAAGAATATTTAATATATTTGTAGTATTTTACAATTAAATTGTCTAAATAATGTACATTCCTATAAATAGATAACCTATTGTTGTCAACTAAAATAATAAATTATTAAACTAGTATATTCTATAAGTGTATGTATCACAAATCTCAAAAAAATAAAAAAAAATTTAAAAAATTAATTTCTATAATTCTTCCATTTCCCGTAAGATAGAAATGGTATTTTTATTATTACATGGTCAACACGCAAAGAAAAGTTAGTTGGTTGTGGATATTGTTATTATATGTCTATTCATTATTAGTTAGTTGTGGATATTATTATGACATGTCTATTTATTATTACGTGGTCAACACGCAAAGAAAAATTGGTTGTGGATATTGTTGTTATATGGAGAAATCGAGTTTACATGTTTTGGTACATACACAATTATGGAGTCATTTTCCCTACCTAAAATTGATATTAAGTGGTTACGCTACACCCAAATTACATGTGATAGTTTTCATCATGGGAATAAAAGGTTGATGCCGACATTGTGTTTGAGGCAAATTTCATAGAATACATACCCCTTAAAGCAAACAAATTAAATACTAGCTATGTCACACCCGAAAAAAATTCCAGAACTCTAACATATAACTAAGATATTACAAATTTTTAATTATAATTTTAAAACAAAAAATAAACACACCTAAATAACAAATACACAAATATTAAATCTTAAACTAGAATGAATATATATATCCAACATTACCTCCTAATCACCCATCAACGTAAAAACTTTATGTGGTAAACACAATCAGCAACAAAATCATATATAAAAATGATCTTTTTTAAAGAATGTTTAATACATTTATAAAATTTTACAATTAAATTTTTATAAATAGATATTTCTATTTGTGTAACTAAATAAATAAATAAATTTAGGAAGCTTCCAGCTATACTAAACCAATCTATTCGTATGCATCACAGCTTCACAACGGTCACAATGTAACCGAATTAACTCCCAGATTTGTCCCATTGTCCGCATCAGATAGAATGGGAATGGGAATGGGATTACGTGGGCAACACGCAAGCTTTCTATTTATTTGATCTCACTTCCTCCAAAGTGAGTTTGGTTTTTTCAAAAAGCAGCAGCACAAATTTTGCAGGTTCTTCGGCCAAATTCAATGTGGGTTTGATTTTTCAGCCATTTCATTGGTTCAATCAATTCCCTTGTAGAGATTCAAGAGCAGCAGCGGTAAAGATTTTGATATAATAATTTGCAGATATGGGTAGGAAGAAGATCGACATTTGTTATGCTTGAGGAGAAGGCAAAAAGACAACACCATTTCACCACGAGGATGGGTGGACTGTTCAATAAAGCCCATGAGCTCTCTGTGTGTGGTGTGCCACTCTGTTTGAAAGTTGGAGACGGAAATGAAATTGTATTGATGTATGAAAACAACTGTTCAAACAAGTGCTCCTCGATATTACATCAAACAAGCTATTCAAAGTTTATGATCCTCTGTCACAAAGAAGTTCTTGAAACTTGGTAATCAGAGTGCAGAAAGCCTAGAAAGATGAGAAGAAGAAAGACCCAGATCAAAGGAGGAGCTCAATGTCATCAAGAATCATGTCTCGCATATGCAAATTCAGCTTATAACCAAGTTGAGCAGTTGTTATGTAGTAATGCCCAGATTGCACATGAACAGTCATCGCTTCCACTTTCTTCTCGCTTTAAATTCACATGAGCCCAGACCCAGATTGGACATGAACAGTCATTGCTTCCACTTTCTTCTCGCTTTAAATTCACATAAGCCCAGTACCCAGATTGCACATGAGCGTCATTGCTTCCACTTTCTTTCGCTTTAAATTCACATGAGCCCAAGACCCAGTTGGACATAAACAGTCATTGCTTCCACTTTCTTCTCGCTTTAAATTCACATGAGCCCAAGACCCAGATTGCACATGAGCAAAATCATTGCTTCCACTTTCTTCCGCTTTAAATTCACATGAGCCCAATACCCAGATTGCACATGAACAGTGTGGCTTCCACATTTTTTCTGGTTTAAATTCACATGAGCCCAGTGACCCAACAATTGGAAGATGAGCTTATTCCAGATCTGTGGAATGCTATTATCCATTAATACCAGATTTTGATGGAGGATATATTAATGATGCATTGTAGGTGCAGGTGAAGGAACAGATCCAATGCTTCCAAATTGTTTCTTGAATAACCCACATGATCAATATCACTACATTAATCAACAGGAGTACATATCATCACATTATATTCCAACTGGAGATGCAGGTGCTTGTACATCACTTCTACAGGGCACGGAGCTACTGAATTGTTTTTCATTATCAGATGCACAAGTTATTGATGAAATATTCCTCTCATCTACTGCTCATCATTCTTGGGAGGGTGACATGGAAGCATACCAGTACCCATCATCGTCCTCCCCGCATTCAACAATGCCCTAATGATTATAGTACAGAAGTTTTACAGCCAGAATTGGATTCATATTGGCCTGAGCTATTCAATATTGTATTTGCCGACTGTTGAAGGTTGTTATGCTAATGCATAATACTGTACATTTGCTTTGTATGCCCTGTTTAATGTAATATGAGATGCGGCCTTTCCAAAAATTCACCATTGTAAATTCTTTTGTGGGTTTGGGAGTAATATGTTTTTTTCTCATTACAGAGTATATGCGAAAACCTTCCATCTGTTCTTTTGCTATTTTTTGAGTTGGGTGCGTAACAATATATTTGTTATCAAGAATTTCAAATTTCTCTGTTTTTCTTACTCTAATTTAATTTAATATTGATTTATGTACCATATTCGTGACAATAGTGACATTGACAAAGGTTTGTTGGAAAGATTTTTCATCGCAGATTACTAATAATGATATCTACATCGGCCATATTATATTTAGATGGTCTTTTCTCCTTTTCATCATCTTGACAAAAGGAATAATTTAATAAATTGGCTTTGGAAGCCCCCTTTTTAAGGGCTATTAATTTCTATGTGGGTTTTTGGAAGCCTTATTTTTAAGGGCTGTTAATTTCTCTGTTAAACAGGGGGATCTTACTCTAGAAACTTCAGAATTCAATTACTGTCCTCCTCTTTTTTTCTAAGCTTGGAAAGCCTTCTTCTTTTTGGGAACTTTAGACAGACAGTGTTATTACTTGGCAAAGGATCATTCTCCTTGGTGCTTGGAAAAGAGCCTTTTGAATACAATGCGAGTTATCTCTCATTATGAGAAAAGTCTCCACTCCGATAAGGGGCTATCGTTGTAAACATCTTGGCTCCCAGTGAAAATTACAGAGACAGAAAATGAATTAATCCAAATCAAAATGAGATTCATATTCATTAGTAAGATTCGGGATTATAATTTATAAAATTTCAATGTAA
Source organism: Taxus wallichiana var. yunnanensis (assembly GCA_018340775.1). Classification (NCBI taxonomy): domain Eukaryota; kingdom Viridiplantae; phylum Streptophyta; class Pinopsida; order Cupressales; family Taxaceae; genus Taxus; species Taxus wallichiana. The sequence goes on from CM031233.1 coordinate 151,847,693, forward strand.
CGATGAGTCATCTTTTAGGTCAATAATAGTAAAACAGAGTGCAATTCTAATCCGAATTATAGAAAAAAATAGAAAGTGCAAGTTCAAGGAGCTCTAGAAGGAGCCAAAGAGATGACAGAAGGCCCGACTTTTAGATCAGCAAAGGAAGAGATTTTCGATGTATTCTTGGCATCTCTAGGATAACATCCTCATTGAAGGAGGAGAAACATGTTTTATGGAAGATACAAGAGAGGATGAGCAGAGAAGCAAGGAAATCCTTATTTTGGAAGATGAAGTGGTGAGTAGAGTCTGCCAAAAAAAAACAGAGATGAACAACACATCTTTGTAGGCATAGGAGAAGATGTGAAGAGAGAAGGAATCCTCATTTTAGAGGACGAGATGATAAGAAAAGAGAAAAATATCTAATTGAAGACATTAGAAAAGAGAAAATGAAGTAAAAAGAGAACACCAGTGGTGGAGGAAGTGCCAAAGTGGAGGGCATTTGAAGGATGAGCAGAAATGGAAGAGCATAAAGCACTTTTAAAAGTGCATAAGAATGAGGAGGATGGTTCATTTGGAGGGATCATGAGAAGAGATGAGCTATTGAACTCATACAGAGCAAGGAAGAGTAAATGACAGCTTTTCTTTAAAGCATTTGAAAGCAACGTGCAAATCAACAAGGAAATGCAAATAGAGTTAATAGAAGAGAAGCTCATTGAAGAGACAAGTAACAGAGAAAGTTTTGAGCCATTTGAGCTCATAATATATGAAAGGGGATAATGGAAAATCCTCATCAGCACACAAGACACAAGCTTACATGTGGAAGGGAAGAGAGCGGTAGAGGAAGAGATTGCAGCCATAAGAAAAAAAGATGTATGCTCATGAGGATTTTATAGTCATTTTGATCTTCATTAAGATGATGGAGGAAGGTTTGCAAACATTTTTTTTTGAAATCTTATAGAAATTTAGAGATGAAAATTGCTCATGAATGTGAATACATGTAGTTTTATGAAGGAAGAGATGATATGATGTGTCTATGTAATTTCCAAATAAGGTGTTAAAATGAATCTATAAAATATGTTCTAAATCATCATCTAATTTTACTTTTTAAGTGTGGAGTATTCATGGATTAAAATTTTTATAGGAAGCTCATCAAGACTTTTATTGGGATGTGTACAAAAAAATTACTAATGTATTGCAAAAATATAGGAAAGAGTTTATATAGAGATCAAAAGTAGAATATATTTTGCACCTATTAAAGGAAAGTGATTGAGAATCTAATGTTGTGTTTATTGGCAATAAGTGTTTTAGTTAAGTATTTCTAGTTTAGATTTTTGGGACATGAGTGGAAGTTAATAGTTTTGAGTAAATACATTACGTGCATGAGGAATAGAAACGCCTTCATAACATATTTTTAGGTGAGCTATGTTTGCAATCAAGGATGTGAAATGTGAACCATTCAAAGGCATGATCAAGAGTTATACGCTATAGTATAAGAGCTCAAACATTGGAGACATCAGTTATTACTAAAAGAGCTTGTTTTATATTTATATATCATTCAACATTGTGGCTCATAAATAATCGGGATAAATTGAATTAATGACATATGAATTGAGTTGTATTCCTTTAAATCTATTTATTTCTGTTGTGACATATGATGGGAAGGTTGAAAAAGATTAAGATGCATTGATAAGGATAATTTTATTAATGAATGAATTAAGAGTAGAAGTCATATAATTTTATTTTTTGAAGGAGAAATATAAAATCATGAATATTTTGATGAATCATGAAAAACTCATGAAGAACTAGTGATTGGAAATAGGACGCCACAGTTATATAATTTTGTGTAAGAAGGTTTTTTATTCTTAGGAACATAATTGCATAGACCTAGATAGTAAATTTAGAGCAATTTGATTAACGAGAAGGATAGTGGAGGTTTAGAATGTCATTTTGGCTATGAAAAAAAATATAAATAGTAGGTATAAAATAATTATTTGCCACACATAAACATAAATGTCCACAAATATGTTTAAGAGTAATTTTTTTAGTTAGCGAAAGGGAAAAGTCAAAAAGAAAGGTTGTATAAACCGTGGCCTATTCTAGAAAGATCATAGGAGGATATAAGTATGGATTTTACTTTAAGATTGCCTATAATTTAGAGGGGAAAGGATTCAATATTTGAGATAGTTGGTAGATATTAAAATATGACACATTTTAGGGCTCGAAAGAAGACTAGTGGTGAGACAAACATCACTAATTCATTTTCAGGTAGATTGTAAGGCTACATGGTTTTTCACGAAGTATAATATCAAACAGATATGTGAAATTTATAGAGGATAACATGGAATAAATTAAACAAGTTCAATTTCAAATCAAAATAGCATCCTCGAGTAGGATTGATAGGCATATATATAGTCAATAATATTTTGGGTTATTTATTATAATCTTTGATAGGGGTTATTCTTTAAAATGGGATAATATTATAGATAAAGTTGATTTCATGTATGATAATTTAGTTAATCAAAGTACTATAAATGCACCATTTTAGAATATGTATGTGTCACATACAAGGGGAGTCACAGAGTTTTATGACATCTTAAGTGAACAAAGGAAAAGTGTATAAACAAAAGACTTTGCAAAGTATATGTGAGACATGCATGATCAAATGTGAAAATAATTACAAAAGAGAATTATGCTCCAAATGACTACAAAATAGTTATACTTGTTTCCAAAATGGCTTGTGAACTTTTTGCTTTCCTTTGTTTTCCTCTATTTGGTGGATTTGTGCTTCTAGAACAACACCGAATAGCTATGATCTATAATTTATGCCTAAACCATTGCTATATTTACAAAATGATTTTGGAAAAGATTTGCTTCTTAATTTTCTTCATTACAAATGACTAAAACATACTTCTATTTATAAAGCCCCTGAAGAGTGAGGACACTTGTATACACACCTAGTACTAATAAATTCAAACCTACATACAAAAATAAAAGGCTTAAACGAGCAATCCTAAGTGAAATGTACAATGTAAATGCCGGAATGGGATCTAGTGAAGAAGTCAAAGTGGAGGGAAAGAAACAATGGTGGAGAAGTGGTTAGAGGGTGGAGAAGTGTAAGGACAAAGAAGTGCAAGGACAAAGAAATTGAAATAAGGAAGCAATATGGAACTTTAGAGTTGAGCAACCACATGAATTTTTTGTTAATTGTTTAAAGTAGAAAAGGTGGGTTGAAGGGGAATTTGAATGCACATTCTATGGGACAAAAAAAGACATGAAGATGAGAAGTGGACCTAGTATCAAAATGTAGTGATTTCATGTGAAATTTGGATTAGGTTTTCTCTTTAGTTATCAAGAAAATGAAAAGGTTATTCCTCAATAAGCAATCGTGATGGTGTCATATGTCAAAAAACACTACCATCAATGATATAACAACTACAATATAAGCATACATGCAAACCCAAATACAACATATGTTATTATTTGTTTGGAAGAAATTGTGTCCATCTCCTTTGTGAATTATGAAAAGAAATGGGTGTACGAATGAAGTGTGGAGGAGAGAAAGAAAGTAAGACAAGTGTTGTGGAAACTCGATTAGGGTTTCCCTCATAAAAAATTGTGATGGCGTCATCATTCAAAGATGATTGGAAAAAAGGGATACTGCGTGTGTGTGTGTGTGTGTGTGTGTGTGTGTGTGTGTGTGTGTGTGTGTGTGTGTGTGTGTGTGTGTGTGTGTGTGTGTTGAGAATTCTGTTTGGATAGTGGAAATTAAATACTTAAAATCCAGACACCTATTCCAAAACATAGATTATTTCTCCCCAAATAATCTCGAGTATATGTACACAACTTATATAGTTATGATATCATGTGAGCTTAAGGGGTCCAAAAAAATGGGGGAATTCAAATATGACTTAAGTTAAAAACCCAAATTCAATGCTTGCTTCTTGTAGTAATTATTTGTAACCCCCCTGTTTAGTTGTTATTTTGATAGACGACACATAAACATGAATGAAATGTTGAAAATTAAAAGGTGTGTTTTAAATACTTGCATATCCCACACCTATTCTATGGATCAAATATTTCCTACCCATATAATATATGTTATATGTGCTTCACGTAAGCATTTCAATGTCACAAAGATGCCGAAATAAAAATGGGGAAACTCATAAGGGTTTAGTGTTCAAAACCCATATGGAATTCTTGCATCTTGTAGCAATTTGTAGCTTTACTTTTTTGTTGTAAGCTCAAGTAATTATAGGAAAATAGGTGGTGTAATAACAATCATTAATAATTGAGGCCCCCAAACCATCATGCATTTCAACAAGAGGTAGATGGTATCCATCAATCAAGCTTGCTATTTTTTTATTTCATGGCACTAAGGATTTCGATTGGACAACGATTAATTTGATATGTAAGACGTAGACATGCATGGAATGTTGGAAACTAAAAGATGGGAACTAAATGCCTATACGTCCCACACCTATTCAATGTATTAGATTGTTCCTATCCAATAATATCTACTATCCATGCTCCAGCTTAATCATCTCAATCTCGTGTGCCACCAAGGATTTCAATTGGATGGTAGTTAATTTCGATAGGTAAAATGTAGACATGAATGAAATGTTGGAAATTAAAAGAAATACATGAATGAAATGTTGGAAATTAAAAGAAAGGAATTAAATACTCACATTTCCCACACTTATTCCATGAAATTTAAAAAGGTGGGAATTAAAACCTTGTATGTCTCACACCTATTATGTAGCTCGATTTTCCCATCCAAATAACATCTAATATATGTGGTCCATTGTATCATCTCGATCTCGCTCATGTTATCCATATGAGTTCAATTTATGTATAAAGTTGGCCAAAATAAAATTGCCAATAATTCAAGATATTTGAGGGTTGGAACCTACACTTTTTAATATGATAAAAAAAGTATGAAGTAACATGTGTTCACTAATTAAAAATAAGTATTGAGTAACATGTGTCCACTAAATTAAAAAATTATAGTAGGATGAACGATTTCAGTCAGTGGCGACGGTGGAAGAATGCATTTCAGGGGTGTCAAGAAAGACAATGATGAGGACATCATTCTAGAGGGTTCGCCAATCAGAATGCAACTCCATTTTTTACGCTTTTTTCTTTTCTATCAGCTTTAGCAGGGTTGACAACATGACATCGCGTGAGGTAATTAGGAATTTTATTTCTCCATCATTTAAAAAATGTGCACATGGATGGCAGAGACCAATTTGAGGTTGTTGATATGGGATAGGGTGTGAATGGAGGAGATCAGATGGGTTATTAATACGTCACTAGAATGCGATCCGGGTTTTTACCAATGTAAACGCCTTTGGTGTAAATATGTTTTTAAATATTTAAGGAAAAAGAAATGGAACATGATATATGCAATATTTATAGAATAAAAATTCTCTATAGATGCACATTAAAGTGATAATATCATAACAATATTTTTAAAATATGTTTTAAAAGTGTACAGAGAAGAAGGAAAATGCAATCAATGTATAGGGAAAACATATTGTTTGTGTAAAGACAGAAGGAAAAATGTCTCGACGTATACAAGCATATTTTCCCTCGAGACATTTTTCCTTATGTCTTTATATAGAGAATATGTTATCCCCATACATTAATTGCATTTTCTTTCTTCTCTGTAGACTTTTAAAACATATTTTTCAAAAATATTCTACTAATATATTATCACTTTAATCGCATCTATAGAGAATTTATTCTATAACTAGTGCGTATATAATCATCCATTTCTTTTTCCTTAAATATAACATACATGACTTGAAAAAACTTCAAAAATTATAGTTCAATATTTTTAATACAATTTTGACGTGTGTGTGTGTATATATATAGTGTATATGAATACAATTTAACATTCTCGAAGCAAACAGGTATATATCGTACGTAATGTGGAATACGTTGAGCCACCGCATCACGCCGCTTCTATAACAAGTTGCCAAAATAATGGTGTCAACCCATTCTACGTGTTTATCTTCAAATTTAATGTGGAGGGCCATAACATGCTTAGTATTTGGAAAGATATGCCACTGAATTCAGGGAAAATCTAAAAATTCAAGCTTGTAAAATGAAGTTCGTAAAGATGCAATCTAGCTCGCCAACAATGGAGGAGTCTTACGCCACCATCTTGCCAGCAAGGCTGGGTTTCCCTCTGCTCGTCAACTCAGGTGGGGATTTCCTGTTTCCCTCGAGCCACGCACCTTGGATTTCGGACAAGTTTTCTCACCTCCTCTTGCCATCTCCCCTATTCGGGTGGCGGAAGACAATGAAGAGGAAAACCCCACTGGTTGGGACATTCCTGATGCTAGCAAGGGCCTCCCTAGTTCGGGTTGGTCAGATGACCACGATCTTCCTGCTTTAGGGATGTTTGTTGTTGCAGCTTAATTTTGTGTTTTGATGGTTTCCTAGGCGTTGCCTAGTGTGTTTGTCATTCTCATAGGCTTGGCCTAGTTTGTTTGTGGTTTTGGGGTGTGCTCTCATACCACCGCTTTTTTTCGTTGAAAGCTATCTTGTATCTTATTGAATTAATATAATATAAGATCTCTTTTCAAAAAAAAAGTTCGAAAAGATGGGATACATATACAAAATTAAATAAGCATAGATTTTTAAATGGAGCTTAAAATATCCAAGATCTCGTATAATATTCTTTAGTTTGTCATCATATTATGAGATTTATGCAAAGTGATATCTTTAAAAATAGAGCATTTTAAATCAAATTTTTAAACTTAGATGTCTTTTGTGTGTATATTTTCCATGGTTCCAACGTCCATCACGGGGCTTTTGTTGATCTTACGCTTGAGCTTGATAAATTTATGAAAAGAGGTGCTTAGATTTGCATAGGAATTGAGTTTGATAAATTTAGAAAAGATGATGCTAGAGTATGTCATAGTATAATTTGTGTTGTAATTTATACCAAACAATCTCTCTCAATTATTTAAAGTATAAAACTTTCTAACCTGTCTTTTTATTCTGTCTCAACCATATTATTTAGATATGGATCACATTGGAATTACAATTCAATATTGTATGTAGTTAGGATGTCAGGTAGTCATGATTTCTGTATGTAATAATTGTTCGTAGCTAGATGTTAAGTACTTGATGCCACCAGAAAAATTTAATATATTTTTTGTGGTATGTCATTGGTTTTATATTTCTACCTTCATGGAGTATCATAATTGCAACTCAAATAATATGTAGACATCCTCACAAAGTAGTGAGTCTATTTCACAAAATATGACCATCTTGTGTCCAACCTAAAAGTTCACTTTTGCATACTTCTAGTCCAATCAAATATATGCACTTGGAAACAAGGTAATGGACATCTACCAAAAATAATAATGGATAAGAGACAAAATACCTAAAATAAATGTTGTCTCAAGGTCTGACAGATTATCAAATGTCATAGTTGCAATTATCCAAAGTACACATGTATGCAAAATATGGAAGTATGTACTTGTAAGAATGTGAATTGTTTGACAAAATACCTAAAATAAATGTTGTCTCAAAGTGTTAGGACTACAACAATTTTCTTAAAAAATAAAATTAGGGTTCTTGATGAAATGAAATGAAATTAAATACACACGAATTAAAGGAGGCTAATAATAATGGAAATAAGATCATTCTCTTGTCCCAATATTTAATATAGATTGAGGGGTATCAAATGAAAATCATATCAAAGACTAAAGAATGGGAAATGAAGATTTCACTAAAGACTTCTAATCATTAACAACTACTCAAAAGACTTCTCCATAAATAATCGAATTTGATAACGTTATATATTTAATAGAAGCAGCTTTGAAAATTATCAAACATATAATAAAAACCAAAAAGATTGCATATGTGTTGTATGAGTTACGATAATTTTGTTCTACAACGTGAGCATGAATCTAAGTGAAATGTTGTGAGCATGTTCAGCTGAATGTGGCAATGTAAATTCTAGGGCATGCCAATGCCAAATAGCTTACGAGAGACCATTGAAATTCAGGCTCCTTTATCTTCATATCCGAACAGTGCATTCAGATTTAACAAGTTGGAGGATTCAATACAGGAGTTAGGTGTGGATTCAATTTGAGTCCGGTCCATAAGTTTTGACATCCAAAATTATCTAGGCTCTAAAGTTCAATTATTCCCTGCAAATAAAACCAGCTTTAAATGATCAGAAATCATTGGGACAAGTTTTTTGACGGGCATCCAAAACTATAAAGCTCCAAATTCATTTGGAACCACTTATTTCTTAGGAGATACATACTTTTTTGGTAAGGATTTTCTAGTTAATTACAAATAATGACATGATGCATTTTTTAAGCTTACATTGAATGCGGTTGATTCAAGAAAGTTCAGTGTAATATAATGGCATGAACTCAAGTACAATAATTGTTATGTTAGTTGAAGCACTTGTGTCGGTCATTGTGTTTTCTTGTGTAGGGATTTATGTGCATAAAATAAATGCTCAGAGAAGAATTGAAATACACAAATCCTTTGGTACAGCATGCCAAACAATCTTTATCTCATTTAACCTTATTTCAGATTTTTTTTAAAGTGTAGTGTTAATTACAACTATGAAGTGAAATTTGATTGATGTACATGGGAGCTATTTTAGCTAGCTACGAATCCATAGAACAAGATGCTAGTGTTCCAAATCTTAAAGGTGTAAAAAAAATCTTTCAAGGAGCTAAAAAAAATGTACAAATAGATTTTTTAAATGAATGAAATCGGTTTAGGAGCATATGGAAAGGTACACTAAAAGGAACCTAGTCCCAATTACATTCTACTTTCATTAATATTTCATATCTAAAATTTATCTCCCTTAGATTTTGAGCTCTTGGAGAAATCTTAATCCCATAAATAATACTTTAAAATTGCTCTTACTTGTTCATGTGTGTGTTTGAAGTTGTGGTGATGGTTTGCTATATATATCATGTGTGATTGAGAGGCATTAGCTTATTTGATATAGTATCAGAGTAGGTTGCTACCAGCCATTATTCACCATATGGAATGCATTAAATATATAGATTAATGTGAATTGCATTGCATTGAATAATTTCATTTGAAGGATAAAATATTATGCATTTTTCTTAGAAATTTGTTTTGGGTGAAGATTGGTGATTCATGTCCTGTTAAGACATCATGGGCGAAGGTTGCTTTTGGGATTGAGATATCATGTGTATCGAGTAGATTACTAGCAGCTATGATTCAACATCTTGAATGCATTAAATTTATAGATTAATGTGAATTGTATTGCATTAACAATTTTCATTTCAAGGGAAAACATTATCCTTTTCTTTCATGTGTGCATGTCTTGCCCTCACATTGGAGTTTCTCAACTTAGTTCTCTCTCTCCGGTCGTCTTCTCTAAATGACGGCAGAGTGTTTGACCCTGTTTGGACCTATTCAACTCGGTCACATAGTGTTGGATCGAGCTCGGAGGCCCTTCACCTTGTTTGGACCTACTTATTGAGCTCTACAAATTCCGCCTGCCTTATTCAAAAGCTTTCCAAGGCCCACCGAACAAAACAAGTATTTTTGGCTAAAAAGATTGAATATTTTTTAATGCCAAGGTAACAAATCAAATCTTTTGGAGGAAAAATGATTCAGTCTCAAACTTGTGTGAATGTAGCAGAGACAATGAGTAGTGTAGGGCAAGGCCTTTTTGTCAAGCGCATTGCTAGAAGATGATGCAGGAGCATCCACCGGGTTTGCATAATCAACATCGCCAAAAAAAAAAGGGAATCGGTTAATTGTTTTTGTTTTGTCTTCAGTAGTAACAACCGCCAAGCCGAGAGTCTTCAAGTGAAGGAGAATAGACAATTTTCTTTTTTCTTTTTGGAAAAAATGTTGCATTGGTACACTGCCCCCTCTTTTGTAATGACTGCTATGTACAAAGAAGGCCAAAGAATTAATAAAGTGGTGTTTTGGGGTGCACCAATTTCATTCTGTAGGTGTTTTTTTGTGTGCATCAATTTTGGTATTAGAGCAAGTCCTTCCTTGCAGGAGAAGTGTGAAGAGCTCTTGTAGAGAAGTTTGAGTGTAAAGCGGTGTGGAAGAGAAATTGCAAGTGTAGAGGCAAGTTGTGAAACAAAAACTTGCAACTGTGTAACAATGGACTTCAGATGGAGTGTTGGTAGAAGGGTTCCAAGATCAGGTGCACCTAGAGTCATTGATTTAGCACAGATGATGAGAGGGGTTCAACAAAGGATGGGTGCAGTGGAAATATCATAGAGAAGAGGGATCCAAATGGAAGATGTGAGTGATGATGAAGAGGAAGAAGAACAAGGAGCTGAAGGACGTGGAGATGAAATGGGGGATGGAGCTGAAAACCGACTTCTCAAAGCCATCACCAGAATTGGGAGTAAACCAAAACTGGAACCACCATATTTTAATGGAAGTTTGAATGTTGAGGAGCTTATCGATTGGATTTGCGATATGGAGAAGTATTTTGATTATGAAGTAGTGGATGAACCAAAGAAAGTGAAATTTTCTTTGTACATAAGATTAAAAAGGAATGCATTACTCTGGCAGGACAATGTGCAAGTTGAGAGGAAAAGGAAAGGAAATGAAAGGAGAAAATCAAATCTTGGGACATAATGGTCACAAGTTGAAGGAAAATTTTTACCTTTTGATTATTACATGAGTTTGTTTAAAAGGTTACAAAATTTGAGACAGAAGGAAATGAACGTAAAAGAGTATACAGAGGAGTTTTACAAACTCACTATAAGATTCAGACATGTAGAGGATGATCCAGAGAAAGTTGCAAGGTATCTAAATGGACTATGCTTCAACATTCAAGATGAAATTAGCTTGTCTAACCTTTGAACCATGGAACAAACCTATCAAAGTGCATTAAAGGCAGAAGAGAAGTTGTCACGAAGGCAAAATGTGAATTCTAGAGGTAGAGGAAGGTTTTTGAGAGGAAGGGGACAAAGCTTTAATGACAGAGGACAAAAAACTCAATATGGGGATGCAAGTAGCTCTCAAACTCGGAGTTATAATGCACGAGGAAGATGAGGTTACACACCTAAAGAAAGAGGATTCTATGGAAGAGGAAGAGGGTTCATGGGAAAATGCTACAAGTGCAATAAGTATGCTGGTCACAGGTCATTTGAGTGCCCAGAAAATGTTCAAAACAATGGCAGGAGGACTGAAGGTACAACCCATATAACCCAAGGAGATGAGGAAAGTGTTGGGTCACCCATACACATTGAAGAACTAGAGAAAGGGGAAGTCCTTATGATGAAGAGAGTACTCTTAAAACACGCTAAAGAAACAAGTGAACCACAAAAATGGAAGAACCTCTTTAGGACCATCTGTAAATCAAGAGGTAAGTGTTGTAAGTTAAGTTGTTAATAATGGTAGAGGCAGATAACTGGTGTATAGAGAAATGGTAGAGAAGTTAGGACTGAAAAGGTCAACTCACCCAACTCCTTATAAGGTCTCGTGGTTGCTTAAGGGTCACCAAGTGTTAGTGAATGAGCAGTGTTTAGTAAAATTTCAAATTGGCACATATAAAGATGAAGTTGTAGGTGACTGCCTATGGATGTGTGTCGCGTGTTCCTGGGTAGGCTATGATAGTTTGACAAGAGAGATTTACACGATGTTAGGGAAAATACTTATACTATTGTGAAAGATGGAAAGAGATTCACTTTGAGCCCACTGAAAGATAAAGGAGAAGAGGTAGAAAGTAGTCCAAGAGTTATGTTGGTGTCCAAAAAAGTGTTCTTGATGGAAACCAAGAAATAAGAGGCTTGTTTTATGTTGATTTCAAAGCCCATACAAGTTGAGACAAACACCAAGGTAATTGATTTACCTACTAAAATTCAGATTTTGTTATAAGAGTATGATGATATTGTATCCAAAGCGTTTTCTAAAGGATTACCATCTACTAGGAGCATTAGTCACCACATGGACCTAATGTCAGGAGCTAATTTACCAAATAAGGAAACTTATAGATTAACACCTCAAGAGAATGAGGAGATCAAAAGGCAAGTGCAAGAGCTGTTACAAAAGGGATTAATCTGTGAAAGCTTGAGCCCATGTGTAGTACCAGTCGTGTTAGCACCAAAAAAGGGTGGCGAATGGAGAATGTGCATGGATTCGAGGGCCATCAACAAGATCACAATAAAATATAGATTTCCATTGCCAAGGATGGATGATTTAATGGACTGTCTCAAGTGGAGCCAAATATTTTAGCAAGATAGATTTAAAGAGTGGGTATCACCAAATCCGGATAAGAGAAGGTGATGAGTGGAAAACAATGTTTAAAACCAATGATGGGTTGTATGAATGGCTGGTTATGCCATTTGGTTTATCTAATGCCCCAAGTACATTTATGAGGCTAATAAATGAGGTACTAAGGCTATTCACTACTAATTTTGTGATTGTATATTTGGATGATATCTTAATTTCCATTCATTCCAAAGAAGAACACTTACCTCATCTAAATTTAGTGTTGAGTAAGTTGAAAGAGGCAAACTTTTTGATCAATTTGAAGAACTACAACTTTATGCAAAAGTAGCTCATCTATTTGGGATTTATAATCTCACAAGATGGGTCATAGATGGATCTAGAGAAGGTGAAAGCAATATTAGAATGGCCTTCACCAACAACCATGTTTCAAGCTAGGATTTTTCATGGTCTAAAGCAAGCTTTTATAGGAAATTTATAAGGAATTTCAGTGATATTTGGGAAATTATCACAAAAACAATGAGAGGGTATCGAAAGAAGTTTCAATGGACCCCCGAATCGAGGACGAATTCCAATTTCTAAATAAGAAAGTCACAAAACACCCGGTACTAAAGACTACCTCATTTTCACAAAGTGTTTTAGGTTGATTGTGATGCAAGTGGAACAACCATAGGCATGGTGATCAGTCAAGGTGGTAAGCCATTGCTTATTTTAGTGAAAAGTTGAATGAAGCTAAAAGAAGGTATTTTGTTTATGATCAAGAGTTTTATGCTATAATACAAGCTCTTAAGAAATGGAGGCATTATCTATTGCCCAATGAATTTGTTTTATTCACTAATCATCAGGCACTTCAAGTATATAAATAGTCAAGCTAAGCTGAACCAAAGGCATACTAAATGGGTGGAGTTTCTCCAGAGCTACACTTTTGTTTTGAAACACAAAGTAGAAGAATCCTTGTCTTAAACGAAATGCAAGTAGAGGTCATTGGATTTGAAGCAATGAAGGAATTATATGAAGAATATACAAACTGTAGAGAAGCTTGGCGTGTAAGAACCCAACAAGTGGTGAGAGAACTCCATGGTTAGAGTACATGATATAAGAGGGACTAATTTTCAAAGGTAAAATATTGTGCATAACCCAAGGATCCATGAGGGAAAACCTATTGAGAAAAAAATATATAGTGGCGGTTTAGCTTGTCACTTTGGGTATGATAAAACATTGGCCCAATTGAGTACATAGTATTATTGGCCGAAGATGAGTACACATGTGAAGAAATTTGTGGAAAAGTGCATAATATGTCAAAGCATGCCGGGAAGCGAAAAGACAAAACACTGGACTATATCAGCTATTACCAATTCCAAGTAGACCATGGGATGCAGTAAGTATGGACTTTGTCCTAGGATTACCATGCACTCAAAGAAGTAATGATTATGTTTTTGTAGTTGTTGACAGATTTTCAAAAATGGATCATTTTATAGCATGCAAAAAGTGTAATGATGCTACAAATATTGCAAACCTTTATTTTCATGAAGTTGTGAGGTTGCATGGGCTGGCAATGAGCATCGTATTGGATAGAGACACAAAATTTGTAGGCCACTTTTGGAGGACACTGTGGAAGAAGTTGGGCACAAGACTGAATTTTAGCTCAGCTTACCATCCTCAAACGGATGGACAAACCGAGGTTGTGAACAAGTCTCTTGGAAACTTGTTAAGGTGCATCATCAGTGACAAGCCCAAACAATGGGATTTAGCCTTGTCACAAGATGAATTTACCTACAATGACTCGGTAAATAGGAGTACATGGACGAGCCCCTTTCAGATTGTGTATGGCAACAACCCAAGAGGAATTTGTGAGTTGAGGAGCAAAACTAAGATGAATAAGTGAAGCACTGAAGGTAAATAATATGCATAACCCATGCAAGATATACACACAGAGTTCAGAAAAATATTGGAAGAGAGATGAAAGAACTATAAACAATAAAAATAGAGAGAGCTGAATTTCAAGGTTAGAGACTTAATACTCACTCATTTGAGGAAAGAAAGGTTTCCCAGAAGTGAGAATAGTAAGCTGAAGATGAAAAACATTTGACCATGTAAGGTCTTACGCAAATTTTCACCAAACGCCTATGAAATTGAGTTACCGGATGGGATATGCATTTCACCATTATTAATGTTTCGATCTATATAAATATATCAAGGCTCTACAAGTAAGGAGACTCAACAGAGGATGTACCAACAATTGATTGGAAAACACAAGCGCTGAGGGAGTAAAAGAGGAAATGGAAGCAATCATCAACATCAAAATCAACAAGAGCACCAGACACAAAAACTATTATGAGTATTTGATAAAATGGAAAGGAAGAACGATAAAAAATACAACTTGGATGTCTAAATCCGAAGTTGTGAAGCACAGGAAAACCATTGAAGATCTCACACCGGGCACATGAGCTGGAGCTCATGTTTATATACCCCGGGTGTCTGCATTGCAGGAGCATCCACGGGGATCACATAGTCAACATCAAAAAAAGGGAATTAGTTAATTGTTTTTGTTTTTTTATTTATCTTGTTGTATCAACCGGCTCAATCGAGAATTTTCGAGTGTTTGTTATACTAAAAATAAACTTTTGCATGTTTGTTTTTATAGCATTTGCCGTCGAAGATAGGAGAATTTGTTTTATTTATTTTTATTTTTGGATTATCTTCCAATGAAGAGAGATAGACAGAGAACATGCACAAGGGAAATATTTATTTATTTTTTTTTTTTTTAAATATAACGTTCTCTGTTATGAATTATAAAATTCAAACACACGTTCAAGATTTAATAATTGTTCTCTGCCCAAACAACACAGTTTGGATCATACAATTTCTTTTTAAAACGAATGTTCCCTGTTCACATATTTACAATATGGAACACACATTCAATGCCATTCAATCTTATAACAGATTCTATATGCTGCTGTAAATGACTCGATGAACTACCGATCCTTCCATTTTCATGGCTCGGAGTTTCAACGATCCTTCATTTCATGACTCGGCAACAACCGATCCTTCATGTACATGACTCGGCAACAACCGATCCTTCATGTTTGTTTATGCATAGTATATTTTATATACTTGTTCTCATAACCTTCCCCGGTTATCGAAGTGATCCATTTAAGAAGCCTATCTGAATATCTGTTACTGATATTCATCTGACATCCTGCATCTTAAATTAAGTGATAAGGACAACGCAACAGCAAAGAATTGCGATACTTTGGCCAAAGATTTTCACATGCTTTGCATGATCATATTCCTGAATGTGATACACATCTACGGAATACGTCCTTCACTTCACTTCACCTGTTATCTAGAATGGTCTTTCCTGGTTCCTACCAGTCCTCATCGTTTAAGTTCCGTTTTAACTTTCGATTCCAGCTAGTAATATGAGCGGGTATAGGAAGGCACTCCTGGTAACTAAAGATACGCAGACATACGGTGTCGTTACCCCACGACTCCGTGTGTCTGATTATCTTTAGTATTCCGGAGTCACTCCGTATACCAGATCATACCCTATCTCCACCCCAGCTAAGATCTACACTTTCAGCCTATGTATTCTCAATGTTTTAATTCGGGAGGGCATTGCTATATGTCAGCTGCAACATTGTGTCGTCATGAAGACCCCGTCTTCATGAAGACACCTTGCTGTAGCTGGCGTATGCCAATGTCCTGCAGAATCCTCCCATCGAGAATACACATCCTGCCCAAGTGACTTAGCCACGAGTTAATAGTTTAAGCAATTTTCAGCATCCACGCTGATCCCTTGATCCTCGTTTCCGTTGCAGTTGTATATAACTAAGAGGGACTAAACTGTCCATTAGTTTGCCAAGTATCATCTCCTTCGTATCGAAGGGCTACATTTCCTTACTTGGTTTATTTCTTAATCATTGGATTAAGCAGTCCGTACCGACGGACATAATAAGTTTAACCTATTAAACTTAGCCAAGATGTTTCCAACTGCAACTAATTTCAGAATATTAACTTATTAGACGTCATTCAAACGAGGTCTAAACTTCGAGAAATGTATTCATTATTCTCCTTAACGTTACATAGTTAAGGTCCATTGGTTATGGATATATGTGTCTTATATCCTTTATTCTGAATTTTATCAAACGGGATCATTAATGAGGTTCGAAAACGAAGTTCGAATACTCCCAATTTAAATTGGTATTCCTTAGCTCCTAAGCTAATCCTGAATACCCTCCGATTATAAAATCATATTCTTCTTAATCCTTTTTAATGTCAATTCAAAATTCATCTTTACCCAAGTATGAATTAATTGCATTGTTCAACTTAAAAGTTGTATTTAAGTAAGAATAGATATCAGTTTCAATTCAGCATCCATCCAAGGACTATGAAACAATTCCAAATCAAGAATTAACATCTTATTCCCAATTTATATAACAATATCAAACTGATATAATTATTGAAAATATCACACTTGTAACTGTATTCAATATTTCAAGTCATAATTTGTACATTTGCCAATCCAACTGATTGGGTGTAGTTTATACAAAGCATCCATACAACTCATGGACAGAAGAATATATTTTCTTCGTTCACAATTCCTCAAAGAGGAATAAAAGCAACAGTTACAATTTAATTTACATTTAATCAAGAGGCATCAGAAAACAGCCAAGTCTTCATTCTAATCAAATTCCATCTGCAAAATGAATTGCACGGATCAGTTCAATGAACTGAGCACATTAAGCACTTATCCTTAAAATAAGATGCTTCAACTAACTGTTTCAATAAAAGAACCCTGCTTTTATGAAACGACAGCAAAACATCAAACTCAAAATAGGCACAACGGAGAGGTCAGCATAACAACCTGAACTATCGAGAAAAATATCATCACAAGCAGACCAAAGGATTTGCTGTCCCGTTTCCACATAATCATTGCAAGTATCAATTTACAATATTTGTAAGCGTTAAGAAAACAAGTAGTTTTTGCCTATATAGCATATCTGATTATCCTTTCCACGCCTTTCATTAATAACAAATGCAAAGGATGAAACTAACTGAATATAAATCCATTACGTTCCTTTCCGTTCATGAAGCATGTTAAATTTAAAGCATTCAAGTACAAACAAGAAAGCGAACAGCAATGCATATAGTAGCTCCCATCTAAGCACTATAAAATTCTTCATTCACGAATTCCAGATTTCTAACTGGATGAAAGAAGAAAGATCATTTTTCTAAAACATTAATTCATATCTCTATTTCTTTCCACATGACTGTCCTCACAGTGAAATCCAACGAAAATCAATTCAAGATAACAGTTCAGAGTGAAACTTACAAAATCCACTCGGAATTCACTTTCCGAAAGCAAGAATAATTTCATTTTATTCCAGTTCATATGAATACCAACAGGTTAGTAAGACATTATATTCATCGTTGGGCAAGCCGCATCAATATGCATACTATGTATTTGCTAAACTAGCAGATTCCCTACTTCTTACACTGTATAGCTAGCCAACAACAATTATGCAACCACGCAAGCATATATAATCATATGATCTTTTATACCTCTGAACGCATATAGTTCTTAATAACAAGTGGTACATTGCTGTTACCTACAGCAAGATCAAGTCATATGCACTATAATTCCAATGTCACTTTCAGAGTCCAAATAGCAAAAGAGAAGAATTCATTCTCTATGATTTCATTAAGAAACAGTCATTGTATTCAGCAGGAAGTAAAACACTCAAATCATGTTTTTCTTAGCATGACAACTCAAATTATAAAAATAGCAGAACAGTTGTCCTTATTGAATAGCAACTCACATAGCCTGTACAATATCAATCCAACATGCTTCAACAATGAATACTCAATTCGAGTTCTATCTCGATCAACCGTTAATTCCAAAACAACATTTTCCATTTTCTTAAGGAGGGACAGAACTCCAATTATAACATTCATATATCAGTACCTCTATAAGGTCAAACCCGTTTAAGGGGTTAATTACCTAAGCATGGTACAATCAAATAGACTCAGAAAAACAAGCTAATTCCCACAATTTCTATTTATTAAGGACAGAAATCCAAGTCGAGTTCACATTCACAAGACAATTCAGACAGAAGGTCAAACCTCATCTACAAGACACCATGGAATCAACTTTCCATCACCGAATAAAGAAATATAATCATTCACTGCACTGAATACAAATCAATTTGTATTTGCGTGTACAGTCCGAACAGGGAGACCGAACAGCATCATTAGATCACCATAAGACCAACCCATTCTCACAGCAAAGAGAAAACATAATCCAGCAACAACCTCAGAAGGAAAAATAGCTGCTTTTTCTCTATTCTCACGGGTACCAAAACGTATTCGCTTATTTCTTAAACAAGTAAAGACACAACAATGGAAATACCGTAAATACTTCATTCAAGCGAAACCAGATACTCGTAGAAAACCCAAATACCATCTTCAATAAAATCCCAAAACTGGAGAAGGGAAATGATCTATATCCTTGAAACTTTCAATAAGAAACAATTTCAAACACTAATGCTTCTTTATTTTTAGTCCGTCAACAAAAGGACGTATAGTTCCAATGCCAAAAACAGCTCAAGTAACCTGTACCGTTTACTTTCCATTCCACAAGAATAATCAATTAATATTTTCATATAACACCCATAATCAGCACCTTATGGAGGTAATTCCATTCGAGAAGAACAATACAGTTAAACACAGCAACAGAGGAACAATTTTCTTAACATTCCCTAAAGAATGACAGCAAGAAAAGATTATACTTAAAGGAACAATTCCACTTTATGGAGCGATTGCACAGCCTTTTCCGGCTTCGAGCAACACGAACAGTCAAGGGAATATCCATCTCAAACCATTTATACAGTCAACAACTAATACTGTAAATCATTTTCAACATGAATCGAGCAAAGGCAAATCAAGGCCGAGCAACCAAAATCAAATCTTCTTATCATTTTCCAAAGAAAAGAAGCAAGAACCAACAAAATCCATTTCCAAATCAACTCAATAACAATCATGCAATCCCAACCCAAGAGCAGGGTTGTTTTAATGAAACATTTAAATCAAGCAAAGATTTTAAAGAGAAGGGCTTAACGTGCCTGAGATATCTTCTCGAGCTCGAAGAAAACGTTGTTTGCCGCGTTTTTCTTCCACAACGGCAACACAATATTCCCAGCACTCCCTTCCTTCTTCAGGCTTATCAACAGCCTCAAAACTTCCAAGAAAATGTCAAATGCAAGAGCTGGTTCGACTGAACCAGACCAAAGAAACCAAATGCAGAGCAACTTCACAAAAGGCTCGAACCAACAAAAATGAAAACCAATTTTTTCCTCATGCTGTTTCCAAGGCAAGCTGGTCGCGAGGACCAAAACCATTAATGCAATAAAGGCTCGCCCTTTTTCCTTATTTTCCACGCCACCGCCACTTGGGTTGGCGAGTTCTAAATTTCAAAATTTCCATGCAAATGAATTTAGCCAAAACTCCAAATAGATACCTCTATTTCTACCCCCGCCCAAAAGCGCGCGCGCCGTCCACGAAGGGACAGTTCATTTAATACCAATGAATGCCTCTTTCCCATCCTTATCCCTTTCTTCCCAAGGGTCTGCGTACCCCTTAGTTTAGGATTAGTTTAGGTTACATAATTCATTCGACCTAGGTCTTAGTTAAACCTTAGGTTTTAGAATTTAGATTTATTTTCCTTTTTTTTTTTTTTGTAATTTAAAAATCCACTTAGGATAGTAGTGTAGGATGTATGTTAGGTCTTAGGGTTAGTTTAGGTTTAATTCACACTAACCACTAACACTAACAACTTCCTTCCAGCCCCTTACTAACATCCACGTTAACGCAGAGCAGGACGTTCCGTCCTTCAGATTACATGCCAAGGCCACCGTGTGTCAGGCGTTTCGCCCCACGAGGTCCCGAAGGTCGGCGACAAGACGGGGTTCAAGAATCGAACCCCTATCGTTGGCATTTTCGTGCTAGCTATTCACACTGTAATCAGTGTTTGCGCGCTCATAATAATCCTAGTCCAATTCAAGTGTGAATTAATCATAGAAAACACAAGAGGACCTCAAGCATACTTGAATCAATGGAATTGATTAGGGTATCTTGTCAATCAAAGACAAGAGCAAGCAATTATACGACAATGCTGTCGTCACATCAAACAAACACACAAGTACAATATTTGTTGTCCCATGCAATAAATCACAGTATGCAAGAATCCAAATTAGCAACACATTCTCTTAAGATCAAAACATATCTTAACATGTTTGCTTTCATTCCAAAGCTATAACAGTATGTAAAACATTCACCAAGTTAACATACAAAATCAGAGTGTTACATTCTTCCCTCCTTAAAGAATCATCGTCCCGATGATCAGATTAACAAATCAAGGAGTTCTAGGACAAAGTTCAGTTATTGTCCTTTCATTCATAAGTTCATACCAAAAACAGATTCTCTCTTAAAAACAACGTTTTAAGACAACTGTACAATAGACTAATAATTGTCTAAATTTGGTAAAATTTTCAGTTCTCTGAATTTCATATTCAGTTAAACAGATGTGGAAAAGTAGATCTCATTTCTTCGAGATTCTCCCAAGTTGCACTTTCTTCACTGAACTGGTCCCACTGGACCTTACATTGGTTCACTTCGCGATTTCTCAAGTACAACTGGCGAGTTCCCAACACTCGAATGGGCTTAACCACGATTATTCCTGGGTCTTGGACCTGCAAGGAATTCCAATTTAGCACATGTGATAAATCTGTCACGTATTTCTTAAGCAAAGAAATATGAAAAACATCATGCATTTGAGACAAAGCAGGAGGTAATGCTAGACGATAAGCTACAGGGTTGATTATTTCAATAATTTCAAAAGGTCCCACGTAACGTGGTGACAACTTGGCAGCCTTGCCAAAAGTTATGGAGCTCTTTTTCGGCTTCACCCGAAGAAAGACCTTCTCTCCAAGTTTATAATGCTCACAACCCGCTTCAAGTCTCTGCATAGCTCTTACGCCTATTGGCAGCCTCTTTAGATGTTCCCGAATCATTTTGATTTCTTTGTTCCATTTCCATAAGGATTTATGGCCCAATTACCTCTCTGTCCTCAACGCTGTCCCAGCTGGGGGTTCTGCATTTTCTTCCATACAATGCTTCAAAGGGCGCCATTTTTAAAGAGGCATGATAGGTGTTATTGTAAGCAAATTCTACCAGCGGAAGGTATTCCTCCCATTTATACTGCTGGTCCATGCAATACATCCTCAGCATGTCCTCTAAAATTTGATTAACTCTCTCGGTCTGTCCATCCGTTTGGATGATATGCGAAGCGAAGTTTAATTTAGTTCCCAAGGCTGCATTAAGCGTTTGCCAAAACCTTGATGTCATCCTCGGATCTCTGTCCGATATGATTAATTCGGTATTCCATGCAACCTGAAGATTTCATGCACAAATCTTCTTGCTAAAAGCAGTGCATCGTCCTTCAAATTACAATGATGAAGTGTGCCACTTTGGTCAATTTGTCGACTACAACCAGGATAATGTCATGTTTATTTCTTGACATAGGCAATCCTTGAACGAAATCCATCGTTATCACTTGCCACTTATACTGCGGAATGCTGTGGGGATACAATAATCCAGAAGGGTGCATATGTTCCGCTTTAACACGCTGACATTCCAAGCAGTGTGTTACAAACTCTACCACATCCTTTTTCATTCCCTTCCAAAAATATTGCTGCTTAAGATCAGCGAGCATTTTTGTAATGCCAGGGTGCCCAGAAAAAGGTGAATTATGGAATTCAGTTAGCAATTTCCCTCTTAAGTCATTTGCCACAGGTACATATACCCTGTTTTCGAACCTCAGAACTCCTTCGTTATCAAAACGAAATCCTTTATACCTGCTGTCCTGCGGGTCTGCAGCAAGTGCTGATTTGACTTGCTGAAAATAAGGATCTGATTCCAAGGCATCTTTTACCTCATCCTTAAACTGAGTTCTTAACGTTATAAGAGCAGAGATATGCTTCCTTCGACTCAGAGCATCTGCTACTCTATTTTCCTTGCCCTTAATGTAGCTTATATCAAAATCATACTGAGACAGAAATTCTAACCATCTTCGTTGCCTTGCATTCAGATTTGGCTGAGTAAAAATATACTTCAGCCCCAGATGGTCTGTTTTTAATTCAAAGGGCTTGCCAAGGAGGTAATGCCTCCATATTTGAAGCGCATGTACTATGGCAGCGAGCTCAAGATCGTGTGGAGCATAGTTCTGTTCATGTAACTTAAGCTTTCTGCTTTCATAAGCGATAACATGGTTATTACGTAATGAGAATACCCAAGACCTTCTCCTGAGGCGTCGTTACAACCATAAAATCTCCATTTGGATCAGGTACAGTCAAAATAGGTGCTGTAGTTAACTGCTCCTTTAACTTTTTAAAGGCAGATTCACATTTGTCTGTCCAGACAAATTTCTTTTCTTTCTTCTGCAACGAAGTGATTGGGGCAGCAATTTTTGAAAAGTCCTTAACGAACTTTCTATAATATCCAGCCAAGCCCATGAAGCTCCTTACTTCGTGCACGTTCTTAGCGCGAGCCACTCGATTATATTTGTGATCTTTGAAGGGTCAACAGCTATCCCGTCTTTGCTTATAACGTGTCCCAAATAATGCACCTCTGCATCATAAAAGGAACATTTGGACAGTTTGCCATACAACTTCCTCTTTCTTAAGATTTCCAGCACTATCCTGAGATGTTCTTGGTGCTCTTCGACATTTTTAGAGTATATAAGAATGTCGTCTAAGAATACAAGCACAAACTTGTCTAAGTATTCTTGAAAAATGTTATTCATTAGATTCATGAAGGCGGCAGGTGCATTAGTCAGCCCAAAAGGCAACACCGTGAACTCATAGTGCCCATACCTCGTTCTAAAAGCTGTTTTATGAATATCTTCCTCTTTTATTCTCAGCTGATGGTACCCTGACCGCAGATCTATTTTTGAATAGACTGATGCTCCTCGCATCTGATCAAACAGATCATCGATTCTTGGAAGTGGGTATCGATTTTTAATGGTTGCTTTATTCAGCATTCTGTAATCAATGCACAGCCTCAAGGTGCCATCCTTTTTCTTTACGAAAATTACCGGCGCTCCCCAAGGTGAGACGCTCGGTCTGATCAGCCCCTTAGTCAGAAGTTCTTGTAACTGAGCCTTCAGTTCTACCAGCTCAATGGTAGTCATTCTATAAGGTGCCTTAGATATGGGTTCCGTTCCTGGTTTGATCTCTATAGCGAAGTCAAACTCACGTTTGGGCGGAAGACCCGGCAATTCCTCCGGAAACACATCACGGAAATCCCTCAACAATGGATATCTTTCCATGAAATCATTATCTTCCTCTTCATTTTCTGTCATTTTTACCGCATACAAAGTGCAGCCTCTGTTTTTAGCCCTCTTTAGTTGCATAGCCGTCAGTTTCCTAACTGCAACTTCCCGTTTTACACCTTGAATGACTGCTGCTTTCTGCAGGTCATCAAGGCAACTGATTTGTTTTTCATAACAGTCAACCTTTGCCTTATGTTCAGCTAACCAATTAACTCCAATAATGATATCATATGATCCTAGAGGAGTGACATACAAGTCAACTTCGGTGGAGAACCCAGGCAGGTCAAGAATTGCCCCAAAAAGGCACATTTCGACTGTATGGATAGCATTATTCCCATAATGCACTGTCCATGTTTTATCCATTCTCGCAGCCTTTCTTTTTAATTTCATAGCAAGTTCAGTAGAAATAAAACATTCTGTAGCTCCAGTATCAAAAAGTACAACTACAGGTTTACCGAATAGCTTACCAGTAACTTCTATGGGCGTCACTTGCTTTTCGACATGCATTTAGACAACTGCGGCATGTATCTTATGCTTTGTCGCGATCATCCTTCTTCAGAGGACATGAGTGATTCGCATAGTGGTCCTTTCCACAGTTGAAGCATCCTCCAGCTGGCCCTTTTCTAGGTTCAAATTTATTACCAGCCTTAAAGTTATCGTTCTGGCTTCCATAGGACTTCTGTCCAATGCCATTAACTTTTGAAAAGCTGTTCCGCACACTATTTACAGGTCTGTTCATCACCGGTTTCTTGTTGTTATCAACAACAATTTTATTTTTCACACCAAACCTTTTCCAAGGTCCCCTTTTTGGTGCAAGAGACGAAGAAGGATTAGGAATCTTCTTCCTTATCTCTTCTTCCCTGTGAGCGAGATATTGCTCTCAATTTACATTCTGTCGATTGCCTTTTCGACAACTCCATCCATGGTGGTTGGGCCGTGGACATCCACTTCGCCACCAATGATGGGATTCAGTCCCATTATGAATTTCCGTATTACGAACTTCTCGTCAGCTTGGTACTGCGGCACATACTTAAGGAGTTTAGTAAACCCTTCCCGATGATTACATCGTCACCGATGACCTTCCTTGCTGACCGAGTTACGAAATTCGGTCATTTTCCTATCAAAATAGAGTTGAGGCAGCCATCTTTGCCTAAAATATCCTTTAAATTGATCCCAAGTTATGTCTGATTCGACAATATTCAGCTCAACCTTACGGTTGTCCCACCAGGATGATGCTTCATGAGAAAGCTGATATGCTCCCCATATCGCTTTAGTCTCTTCGGAGAAGTTTCTTATTGCAAAGTATTTCTCCATTTCTTGAGGCGAGTTCTCGGCCCCGTCCCCAAGAGTTGTTCCATCAAACTTTGGAGGACTTATTCTCTTTATATCATTTGTAAGTTAAATTTGCTAATCTTGCCCTTTTATTTTCAGGGGGATTAGGAGCAATTACATTATTATCATCAACACCCGGATTCCCTCCGTTGATGTTGTCCACAGGAGGTAGCTGATCATTTATTTCAGCTTCATTCCCCTCCTCTTCATTGCCCATTGACTGCTGTTCCAGTACAGTCAAACGATCCCTCGTATCAAGTAGGGCAGCAAGGATTTCATCCAGCTTTTGGGCAGTTGCTGCTTCTCCACCCTGCAACGGGTTATTCGCAGCATTCCCTCTTGTCCTGACCATTTTCTGTTCAATAAGAAAATGTAAACTTTATTAATAACGTGGACTCATTAGGTCCAAGAGCTGCAACCTTCAGCTCTGATACCAAGATGTAACATCCCCATTTTAAAACACCAGAACAAGGGAAAAATTTTTTTTTTTTTTTTTTTAAATATAACGTTCTCTGTTATGAATTATAAAATTCAAACACACGTTCAAGATTTAATAATTGTTCTCTGCCCAAACAACACAGTTTGGATCATACAATTTCTTTTTAAAACGAATGTTCCCTGTTCACATATTTACAATATGGAACACACATTCAATGCCATTCAATCTTATAACAGATTCTATATGCTGCTGTAAATGACTCGATGAACTACCGATCCTTCCATTTTCATGGCTCGGAGTTTCAACGATCCTTCATTTCATGACTCGGCAACAACCGATCCTTCATGTACATGACTCGGCAACAACCGATCCTTCATGTTTGTTTATGCATAGTATATTTTATATACTTGTTCTCATAACCTTCCCCGGTTATCGAAGTGATCCATTTAAGAAGCCTATCTGAATATCTGTTACTGATATTCATCTGACATCCTGCATCTTAAATTAAGTGATAAGGACAACGCAACCAGCAATTGCGATACTTTGGCCAAAGATTTTCACATGCTTTGCATGATCATATTCCTGAATGTGATACACATCTACGGAATACGTCCTTCACTTCACTTCACCTGTTATCTAGAATGGTCTTTCCTGGTTCCTACCAGTCCTCATCGTTTAAGTTCCGTTTTAACTTTCGATTCCAGCTAGTAATATGAACGGGTATAGGAAGGCACTCCTGGTAACTAAAGATACGCAGACATACGGTGTCGTTACCCCACGACTCCGTGTGTCTGATTATCTTTAGTATTCCGGAGTCACTCCGTATACCAGATCATACCCTATCTCCACCCCAGCTAAGATCTACACTTTCAGCCTATGTATTCCCAATGTTTTAATTCGGGAGGGCATTGCTATATGTCAGCTGCAACATTGTGTCGTCATGAAGACCCCGTCTTCATGAAGACACCTTGCTGTAGCTGGCGTATGCCAACGTCCTGCAGAACTCCTCCCATCGAGAATACACATCCTGCCCAAGTGACTTAGCCACGAGTTAATAGTTAAAGCAATTTTCAGCATCCACGCTGATCCCTTGATCCTCGTTTCCGTTGCAGTTGTATATAACTAAGAGGGACTAAACTGTCCATTAGTTTGCCAAGTATCATCTCCTTCGTATCGAAGGGCTACATTTCCTTACTTGGTTTATTTCTTAATCATTGGATTAAGCAGTCCGTACCAACGGACATAATAAGTTTAACCTATTAAACTTAGCCAATATGTTTCCAACTGCAACTAATTTCAGAATATTAACTTATTAGACGTCATTCAAACGAGGTCTAAACTTCGAGAAATGTATTCATTATTCTCCTTAACGTTACATAGTTAAGGTCCATTGGTTATGGATATATGTATCCTATATCCTTTATTCTGAATTTTATCAAACGGGATCATTAATGAGGTTCGAAAACGAAGTTCGAATACTCCCAATTTAAATTGATATTCCTTAGCTCCTAAGCTAATCCTGAATACCCTCTGATTATAAAATCATATTCTTCTTAATCCTTTTAATGTCAATTAAAAATTCATCTTTACCCAAGTATGAATTAATTGCATTGTTCAACTTAAAAGTTGTATTTAAGTAAGAATAGATATCAGTTTCAATTCAGCATCCATCCAAGGACTATGAAACAATTCCAAATCAAGAATTAACATCTTATTCCCAATTTATATAACAATATCAAACTGATATAATTATTGAAAATATCACACTTGTAACTGTATTCAATATTTCAAGTCATAATTTGTACATTTGCCAATCCAACTGATTGGGTATAGTTTATACAAAGCATCCATACAACTCATGGACAGAAGAATGTATTTTCTTCTTTCACAATTCCTCAAAGAGGAATTAAAGCAACAGTTACAATTTAATTTACATCTAATCAAGAGGCATCAGAAGACAGCCAAGTCTTCATTCTAATCAAATTCCATCTCGCAAAATGAAATTGCGGTCATTCGATTGAAGGCCAGAGCACATTAAGCACTTATCCTTAAAATAAGATGCTTCAACTAACTGTTTCAATAAAAGAACCCTGCTTTTATGAAACGACAGCAAAACATCAAACTCAAAATAGGCACAACGGAGAGGTCAGCATAACAACTGAACTATCAGAAAAATATCATCACAAGCAGCCAAAGGACTGCTGTCCCGTTTCCACATAATCATTGCAAGTATCAATTTACAATATTTGTAACGTTAAGAAAACAAGTAGTTTGCTGCCTATATAGCATACAGTTATCCTTTCCACGCCTTTCATTAATAACAAATGCAAAGGATGAAACTAACTGAATATAAATCCATTACGTTCCTTTCCGTTCATGAAGCATGTTAAATTTAAAGCATTCAAGTACAAACAAGAAAGCGAACAACAATGCATATAGTAGCTCCCATCTAAGCACTATAAAATTCTTCATTCACGAATTCCAGATTTCTAACTGGATGAAAGAAGAAAGATCATTTTTCTAAAACATTAATTCATATCTCTATTTCTTTCCACATGACTGTCCTCACAGTGAAATCCAACGAAAATCAATTCAAGATAACAGTTCAGAGTGAAACTTACAAAATCCACTCGGAATTCACTTTCCGGCAGCAAGAATAATTTCATTTTATTCCAGTTCATATGAATACCAACAGGTTAGTAAGACATTATATTCATCGTTGGGCAAGCCGCATCAATATGCATACTATGTATTTGCTAAACTAGCAGATTCCCTACTTCTTCTTTGTATTGTATAGCTAGCTAGCCAACAACAATTATGCAACCACGCAAGCATATATAATCATATGATCTTTTATACCTCTGAACGCATATAGTTCTTAATAACAAGTGGTACATTGCTGTTACCTACAGCAAGATCAAGTCATATGCACTATAATTCCAATGTCACTTTCAGAGTCCAAATAGCAAAAGAGAAGAATTCATTCTCTATGATTTCATTAAGAAACAGTCATTGTATTCAGCAGGAAGTAAAACACTCAAATCATGTTTTTCTTAGCATGACAACTCAAATTATAAAAATAGCAGAACAGTTGTCCTTATTGAATAGCAACTCACATAGCCTGTACAATATCAATCCAACATGCTTCAACAATGAATACTCAATTCGAGTTCTATCTCGATCAACCGTTAATTCCAAAACAACATTTTCCATTTTCTTAAGGAGGGACAGAACTCCAATTATAACATTCATATATCAGTACCTCTATAAGGTCAAACCCGTTTAAGGGGTTAATTACCTAAGCATGGTACAGTCAAATAGACTCAGAAAAACAAGCTAATTCCCACAATTTCTATTTATTAAGGACAGAAATCCAAGTCGAGTTCACATTCACAAGACAATTCAGACAGAAGGTCAAACCTCATCTACAAGACACCATGGAATCAACTTTCCATCACCGAATAAAGAAATATAATCATTCACTGCACTGAATACAAATCAATTTGTATTTGTGTATACAGTCCGAACAGGGAGACCGAACAACATCATTAGATCACCATAAGACCAACCCATTCTCACAGCAAAGAGAAAACATAATCCAGCAACAACCTCAGAAGGAAAAATAGCTGCTTTTTCTCTATTCTCACGGGTACCAAAACGTATTCGCTTATTTCTTAAACAAGTAAAGACACAACAATGGAAATACCGTAAATACTTCATTCAAGCGAAACCAGATACTCGTAGAAAACCCAAATACCATCTTCAATAAAATCCCAAAACTGGAGAAGGGAAATGATCTATATCCTTGAAACTTTCAATAAGAAACAATTTCAAACACTAATGCTTCTTTATTTTTAGTCCGTCAACAAAAGGACGTATAGTTCCAATGCCAAAAACAGCTCAAGTAATCTGTACCGTTTACTTTCCATTCCACAAGAATGATCAATTAATATTTTCATATAACACCCATAACCAGCACCTTATGGAGGTAATTCCATTCGAGAAGAACAATACAGTTAAACACAGCAACAGAGGAACAATTTTCTTAACATTCCCTAAAGAATGACAGCAAGAAAAGATTATACTTAAAGGAACAATTCCACTTTATGGAGCGATTGCACAGCCTTTTCCGGTTTCGAGCAACACGAACAGTCAAGGGAATATCCATCTCAAACCATTTATACAGTCAACAACTAATACTGTAAATCATTTTCAACATGAATCGAGCAAAGGCAAATCAAGGCCGAGCAACCAAAATCAAATCTTCTTATCATTTTCCAAAGAAAAGAAGCAAGAACCAACAAAATCCATTTCCAAATCAACTCAATAACAATCATGCAATCCCAACCCAAGAGCAGGGTTGTTTTAATGAAACATTTAAATCAAGCAAAGATTTTAAAGAGAAGGGCTTAACGTGCCTGAGATATCTTCTCCGAGCTCGAAGAAAACGTTGTTTGCCGCGTTTTTCTTCCACAATGGCAACACAATATTCCCAGCACTCCCTTCCTTTCTTAGGCTTATCAACAGCCTCAAAACTTCCAAGAAAATGTCAAATGCAAGAGCTGGTTCGACTGAACCAGACCAAAGAAACCAAATGCAGAGCAACTTCACAAAAGGCTCGAACCAACAAAAATGAAAACCAATTTTTTCCTCATGCTGTTTCCAAGGCAAGCTGGTCGCGAGGACCAAAAACCATTAATGCAATAAAGGCTCGCCCTTTTTCCTTATTTTCCACGCCACCGCCACTTGGGTTGGCGAGTTTTAAATTTCAAAATTTCCATGCAAACTGAATTTAGCCAAAACTCCAAATAGATACCTCTATTTCCTACCTGCCCCGCCAAAACTGGCGCCGTCCACGAAGGGACAGTTCATTTAATACCAATGAATGCCTCTTTCCCATCCTTATCCCTTTTCTTCCCAAGGGTCTGCGTACCCCTTAGTTTAGGATTAGTTTAGGTTACATAATTCATTCGACCTAGGTCTTAGTTAAACCTTAGGTTTTAGAATTTAGATTTATTTTCCTTTCTTTTTTTTTTTTTTTGTAATTTAAAAATCCACTTAGGATAGTAGTGTAGGATGTATGTTAGGTCTTAGGGTTAGTTTAGGTTTAATTCACACTAACCACTAACACTAACAACTTCCTTCCAGCCCCTTACTAACATCCACGTTAACGCAGAGCAGGACGTTCCGTCCTTCAGATTACATGCCAAGGCCACCCGTGTCCAGGCGTTTCTCGCCCCACGAGGTCCCGAATTCGACAGTACAGGGTTCAAGAATCGAACCCCTATCGTTGGCATTTTCGTGCTAGCTATTCACACCTGTAATCAGGCGCTGCACGCTCATAATAATCCTAGTCCAATTCAAGTGTGAATTAACATAGAAAACACAAGAGGACCTCAGCATACTTGAATCAATGGAATTGATTCAGGGTATGCTGTCAATCAGCACAAGAGCAAGCAATTATACGACAATCTGTCGTCACATCAGCAAACACACAAGTACAATATTTGCTGTCCCATGCAATAAATCACAGTATGCAAGAATCCAAATTAGCAACACATTCTCTTAAGATCAAAACATATCTTAACATGTTTTCTTTCATTCCAAGAGCTATAACAGTATGTAAAACATTCACCAAGTTAACATACAAAGCTAACCGTAACCCAACCTCGAAGGAGTCTCCACTGTTGAAGGAAGTCAAAGGAGGGTAATCTCCTTAGTCGCATTTGTCCCAACCTGGGACGGCCACTACCGAATCATATCCGTGTTGCCCTCAACAACTTGAGCATTATTCATGCCTGCTAATAATTTGATTTTCGGATAGAGGGGTTTCAAGGGTAGTTTTGGATTCAGTCACTGTTTCAACTTTTGATTCAAGATCCTTTTTAGCATCAAAAATTAGGTGCTCTGGGAGTGCATCTTTCCACCAATTTCTCTTTTCATGTTGACGTTTTTCCATCTCACAAGCAGTAGAGGTGTGTCCTAAGCCAAAACACCTCCTACAGTGGAAAGGTAGACCTTCATAATCAAGAGTTTGTGACCAAGTTCTATTTTTCACCCTAAGATCTATAGTAGCAGGAAGATTTTTATCAGTGTCTAGTTCCACCAGGATCCGGGCATAGGTAGTATGGGTGCAATTAGTGGTTTGAGAATCTATAAAGAGTGTAATTCCCAAGGTGTTGCCAATGGCTGTCAGACAGTCATGACTCCAGAATTGAATAGGTAAGTGGGGTAGCCTGATCCAAACAGGTTTCCATGAGAAAGATTCTCGTGTGCGGGTTAAAGGATGGGAACCAGGGTTTCATGACCAAATATTTAGATTGACAAGTCCAGAGTTTGGAAGCAATGTTTTCTTTATCAGCTATTGAAGAGAAAGTCACAATGAAAATTCCCTTAGCACACAGATGTAAGTCTATCTTACCAGTTAAAGTTGGAGTCCAATGCTGAGAGATCCATGCGTGAAGAACCGGAAGGCTGGGCCACAGTCCCCCGAATCTACAAATCAAAGCATGCTCTTTGTAGTAAATCTTAGATAAAATAACATCTTCCCCAAATGTAATACACGGGGTAATGTCTGCAGGTTTCATGGAGGACTCCTTTCCCTTTAGAATGTCTTTGAAGGAGGATCCACGTTTATTCTCGCTATCTAATGGTTGAATAACAGGAAAAGTACCCTGCTCCAGCCCCCCACAAGAAGAGCCTTTCAGCAAGGGTTTGAGAGGGCCATTGTCCAGCATATTCACAAGATCATCCCTAGCTGGAGTTTGAAAATGGGTTGTGCCGCCCCTCGGGGCTCCCGCATTTGTGAAGGCCAGATCAATCCACGAAATCGCACCTCCTCCATCCCTTTCAACATCCTTGCGTGGCGGGCTCACAGATTTGCGTGGATCAGTGGTAACCTTTCCCCATTTAGGGTTCGTGGGGGGCTTGCCAGAATGCGCGGATTTTAGACCCGAGAGGGCGCGCGTAGCAACCATCACCGAGTGGAACAGGAACAGGAACAAGAGCCGAGCGGAACAGGAACAGGAGCCGCGGACAGGCCCAGGAGGAGCCGCGGACAGGTAGAGGAGCACGAAGGCTTGTAGAGGAGCAGAGGAGAAAAAATGTTGTATTGGTCCACTTCCCAATTTTTGATGGTTATTATTTACATCAAGCCGAGAATTAATAAATCGGTGTTTTGGGGTGCAACAAGTTCATTCTATAGCTATTTTTTTTTAGTACATTAGAAGATTTTCTCCTCCGCTTGGCCCCCGTTCTCATGAATAGGGGAAATTGCCATGTGACCTCCATATGGCTGAGTGGAGAATAACAACTTTCACTTAGAGTATTCCCTAAATAATCTAACCTTAAATGGCGGGATCGATATCGCTACATATGATTTCTAGATGGTTTATGTTGTTGGGTATCTTTCATGGGGAGGAGCATCCGAGACCAAGTCCCACTAGTGTTCATACTATCAAACTTGGCTGGAGTCAAAGGGTGATTCCCGAATATTGTGCTTGCCCCTCGCCATCCTGAACAAGGAACTCTTTCGGATTCGTAAAAACTAGGAAACTTTAGCTAAGTTTTACGTTGGGTGGTCAAAAGGATGTGGATTTAATTAGACCAAAGGCATGTCGAGATTTACTAGCTCGAAATCCTTTTTTAATTTTTTCCATCTCGTAAAATTATTAAACCAATATCCTTCAACTCCATCTACAAGCGGAAGAATGACACATTGGTCGTTGAAAAGATCTTAGATGTCATGGGTTCGGGCTTGAAGAATGCTTTGGTCTTTTGAGAGCTCATCAAGCTTGTCTCCCATCTTGCTAAGCTCGCCCTCGATCTTTCCGCTAACTTTCCTTAGATCACCTAACCAAGCTCATTTATTGAACTCACCAAGATCTCTTTCCTATTAGCTTTCCAAGCTATAAAAAATCGTAGAGAGGTAATTTTTGAAAGGTGAACTTTTTTTGAAGAGTAATTTTAAAAGGTTGAGTTTGTTTTTGAAATTTTGAAAGATGTTTGGAGATTTTTTGAAGCAAAAAATTGTTTTTTTAATGAGAGTATATATTTTTGTATGGGATCTATTATACAAGGGAAATTTTTAAGGAGCTAAATTACTATAAGGGGCGGGAGGGAGGGGAGGGGAGGGGGAATTTGTTTGTAAAAGGATGTGATTTTTCTCATTAAAAAGTGATTTTTAATCATTTCAAAGGTTGTTTAAAAGGGATATTTGTGTTTGGTGTCCTGGAATGCTTCCCCTCTAGTCTACCCTATATTATTATAGCGAGTGTTCTGGGGCACTTCCCCCAAACCTTGCTAGGGATTTCACCCTCAAGCCCCGTCTCACCGACCCGTTGTTCGGTATTTTTGGTAACCCTCTCTATTTGGTGGAACTTATTCCATGTGTTGAAGACTAGAGGGTGAGGTTCAATCGGTAGGTGGTTAGACTCCCTCATAGGTAAACAATTATCTACTTCCTTCTATTTTCCCTTCTATAATGGATTCTTTTCCTAACATATTTACTTTGCAATCTGAAAATGAGATGTTCTTCAAAGTCTATGTCAGTCAAGAGGACATGGTAAAATTTATGAAAGAGAACAAAAAACTAAAACAACCAAATGTTCTTATTTACACCCTAATTCATGGCAAAGATGACCTCATACACTCCATGCAGTAAGAAACTTGCTAGTTGCAGTGTCAACCTCATATTGTGGACCTTCATACCACATCTCCTAATCCATTAGCAGCTATTACTCCTACACCTACTAACCTTGATTTTTCAGATATAAGCCTTTTCTTACTTTTGATGCTCTCATTACATCTTTTTCCTATGTTTGTTGCACTTGTTATTGCATATTATGTTTATGCATTTGTGCCTACTATAGTTACACATTATGTCTATCCCACTTTAGCTCCTTACGCTCACATGTCTAGATCCTTTGAGAAGCATATTTTTGGTTTTGATCTTGTATGCTCTGGTCTATGGGGTTTTATTGTAGAGGTATTGGTATACATTCACAAGGTATTACTTTCCTATTCATCCTATTAAGTAAAATTTTCACCACAACATTGGTTACGAT
This sequence comes from Taxus wallichiana var. yunnanensis, assembly GCA_018340775.1. NCBI lineage: Eukaryota > Viridiplantae > Streptophyta > Pinopsida > Cupressales > Taxaceae > Taxus > Taxus wallichiana. The sequence continues at coordinate 151,882,119 of CM031233.1, forward strand.
ATTGATAATTCATTGTAATCACTTATTGATAGAACTCTTATTTTTTCGCTCAAATATTCCCAAGTAGCATGAACTATGTACATGATTTATCGCATCTTTTCTTAGGCTTGAGAAACATAATATTTCAGTTTTCATAAACGATCAACTTGATACACATTCTAGTGTTTCTTCGCATGCTCCAATTGTGCACTTCCCACCAAGTCATATGCAGACATCTTCCTCAACCATATGTATTCATTTGGGATGGATCTTTGATCAATTTTGGTAGAAATGTAAGCATTCATTGAGAGGGCACTATAGGTGTGACACCTCCACCATTTAGCTTATCAAATCCACTTATTTATCCTACATTTTAATGCTTCTTATTGTTTGAGATATTTTCTTTAACACGTGTAGAGTTTCTCTCCTCTTTTAGATGGCATCCTTTAGAAATTGATAGCATTCTGGAGCTTATATGCATCACTTGGTGATATTTTTGTTATCGAATTTTTATAGTTACAATGAGTCTACATAGCCATGGATTTGTTTATGTGGTTGTGCTCCCTTTTGACACTATTCTCTCCTTTAGTTGCATGACTTTCCCATCACCACCAGGGCCATCTTCTTGAGAGGTATATTTTATCTATATTTTTGGTACTTTTTAGGGATGTTGGTAGCCTCTTTATAGTGGAGCTAGTCTAATGAAGCCCTCACGTCAACTTCTCAATTTTAGAGAAGTTGGTTGTGATCACTTTACATATTTTTGTGTTAGTCCACCCATTCAGTGAAAGTACGGGGTGTGGTGTTAATATTACTTTTGGGTCTCGTGTCATTGCCTTGGTTGTTCCTAGTTTATGGCGCCCTATATTTTGACAAAAGATCAAATTAATTTTGGTATTTATTTTCACTTTCGACACCACTCGAAAATCTCCTTTTCTTAGAATTTGAGCTAGCTCTCCTTCGAAGTGTAGATATTCCGCTATATCACAACGTTAGTTGTTTAAGTTTTGTGATTGAGTAGTGGATCAAGAACACGGTGCGAGACTCAAACATCTTCTTCAAAGAGAGTATGATTTTTTGATACATGCTTCTTGGGATGCCATGTAATAAGATATTACACTCTCCGTTGTTATTTTTTTACTAGTTTTTGGGTACTTTGTGGTGATTTTTTCATCTATGGTAACTCTTTTTCTTAGTTTGTTGTTAATATGTATCTTATTAGTCCTAGTTGTCAGAACCCATACTTAAATTTGTCTCATATATTTTCTCTTTTCTCACACTCCCAATTCTTTTCTTGGTGGGGGGCTATTGGAGTGGTCACATTATCACTAGCTAGTGGTTTAGAATATTTCCTAACCAAATTGGTTCTAGACATGTTCACACTACCTATGCGAGTTAAGCTTGATTTAGGGAGTAATTTATATTGGTGAGAGATAAACTAATTGTGCACATACCATTTATTGAGTGCACAAATATAGTGGATTTTTCTATATTGAGTTTATCATTACAACCACTTGGGTTGTTGTGAGACCAGATCATATGCATATTTATTAGGCTCTCCCTATTGTATTTTGTGAGTCATATGAGACAGATGATACGGACATGTGAATAGCATTTTGTGAGAGACTTTATTATGTGCATTCTTATTATCCGTCGTGTGTCTAAAGCTATGGTGATTACCAACGGGAGATATCTTACAGATCGAGAAGAATTCATAATTATATAAGAATGCATAATATTTAATCTATTGATCCCCAAATTTATAAAAGTTAATTTTGACCTATAGGTCTTATTTATAGTTTGAAAGGATTATTTTTTACTTCTATATAATGATTATAATTATTAACTTATATTGGTTATAGATATTTATATAGTACTTGTCTTTGACCCTTATAAAAAATATGGATAGAATTAAATTATATCTCAAGATTTAATTAAATACGGTTGTTCATATTATTTGTTGCATTTGGATTAACAAAATGTATGATACTCTTTTTAACCCATAAAGGAGATGCAAAAAGACCAAAAAGTTCTTATAGAAATTCTTACACAAGCTTGTAAGAAAACTCATGAATTGACAATTTAATAAAATAAACCAAGTTTGTAAAAGGAGAAGAATATTGAACAAAATAAAATTTTAGAAGAGTATTGGCATACCTTGATAGGAATGCAAAATCTTGGGATAAGTTGAATATTCAATTTTGAGCATAAAACATTTTTTTTGACCGACCGAGGTTACGGTCATAACATTCACCAGGGTTCTAGCCGTAAGTAGTTACGATCATAAGTAGTTACATCCATAAATAGTTATGGTCATAAATAGTTGCGGTCATAACCCTAATAAATGTTACAATTATATGTATCCAATGATAGTCTATGTGGTGAGCAAATTGCCTATCACTTTTTTTTTGCCACTTCACATCTTCAAAAATAGGTTATATTGAAACTCTTTTAAAAAAGAGTTTTGTAGCCCTATTGTCAATTCACCCACCCATATTTTTTTATATTTTTACCTTCTTTTTCTTTTCAATTTTCAAGGAAATTGATATTGTTTTAACTTTTTACACTAATTATAATACATGCATTAAAAAATATAAAAAAATTATCAATTTTTTCAAAAAAATACTCAATGTGAAGGAAAAAGTATATTAATACAACTATATTATTTTCCAACTAGAAATATTCAGAACTTGAGATATTGAGCGTGCCTCAAAATTGTTTTAAAATCTATATAAACCATGCTTATAAAACTAATAAAATTTTCAATATTTTTCTGAAAATTATTTTTAAAAATATATATTATGAGCTTAAACTTCTAAAATATATTATGTATTCAAAAATATTGTTTTAATATAAATTTTTGGTGGCCATCCATGACCACGCCATTTTGTCACTCTGTGTATTTGTTTGCACAAATAAATTATTGTTTTTCAAAAAAGGATGAAAAAAATTATATAATTTATTTTTTATTATTTTAAAAAAATGAGAACATTTTAAACTCAAAATATTATATTTAATTTATTTACATCTTTACAAAATTCTAGACTGATATATAAATTATCATCACTCAAACTTACACATACTCTCATTTTCAAAGAAAAGCAGGTTGCTTCTGTGTATAACATTGTGTTTCATCTCTGTGCACTCACCCTAGCTTAGAATAGATTGTGGAACAATGGATTAGAAAAATTTAAATTATTCAAATAAAGAAATTTTGAGCTAAGTTGGCTACTTTCTGGTAATGGAAATAATAGGAAATAACATCTAGGTCGAAAAAGTTAATTCATATTTTGTAATAGTACATGGAGAGAGCCAACTCATCTTGAAGATATCAATATTATCCACAAATCATGTTCAACAGATCAATTGTCACAACCTCAAACTTTCTTAATTGCCATCGTTAAAAAATATGAATACAAATGTAACACTAAGACTTTGTCTCAAGAATTATCATGTCTTAGAAGTATTATAAAGTGAATCGAGAATGTTGGAAACCCTTGAACTCTTATAAGGAAACCTTAATAAAAAAATATTTCCTCAAGGTCATTCTCCATATCTTGGCCTAAAAATATTTGAGATTTACAAATTGAATATATCAAAAGTTCCAAACAGTTCATAAGAAAATACTAAAGGAAATGTCTCAACGTTATAGTGTCTAGATGAGTCATCATTAGGACGAGTGCGTACTTAGTATTGAAAGATAAAAATGTATTTTAGTACCTAAAATGGAACTTTCCTTGGAATTTTTGAGCACCATCTCAAGCTTAAAACTTGAGGTAGTATGCATGTTATAATTGACAAAGAAATTTGGCCTCCAACAGAGTACCTTGTAAAACAAAAATCTTTAAAACTTCTTGAATTTCCAAACAAGCGTGTTTAAATAAACTTTCATCTCCTGTTTATCTTAAGCAATTTTAATGAGTGACATTGTAAAGAAACAATTTTTTTGTCAAAAATATAATCCACACAAAACAGATAAATGTTGTGTCCCACTTCATGTCCCAAAAACGCGAGTAACAAGTTGGGCGGGATCGGAAATCGAGGGTGTTCGTGCGAACACCCCTTTCGCGTGAACCCCCTTCGCCTGAACTGCCATGTAGGATGAAGAAACTAGTTCGTGCGAAAGGGGGTTCGCGCGAACACCCGCGCTGTGAACCTCGAATTCAAATAATTTTGGCAAAGAGTTATATATAGATATTTATATAGTTTTGGGCGGTGGATTTAGGGTTAAGGGGTTCGGGCGAAGGGGGTTCACGCGAACCCCCTTCGCGCGAACCCCTATGTGGCACCTATGTGGCACTTATGTGGCACATTTTGGCGCCAAATCCATTTGGAGGATAATTTTATGCCAAAATGTGCCACTTAGGTGCCACGTAATTAGGGTTAACAAATGAATAAAATTACAAAAATTTAACACAAAATATAGAATTTTATTAGCTTTCTAAAAATATAATTTTCATTTTTATAAATATGTTTTACTATTTATTTTTTATATTTTGCTAACATATGGTATTTTAGGACAATCGATCGTACACAATCAACCCAATTTGAAAAATAGCAAAATATATAAAAAAATTTGAAAAATTAAATTACTATTTATTGAAGTCTTCTTCTTACCTGTGAAAAAAAACTCAATTTCGATATAAATCTTAAAAGTTATTGGCATAAACATTTGTACACTATTTATTTGAAAATATTTTTACTAAATAATTAATTTAAAAAAAATATAAGTCCAAAAATATGAAAATTTGATAGCACCTCAAAATTCAAATCTTGAACATATATCTAAAATTTCATGGTGAAAAAATAAATTTTCATTCAAAAAAACCACCCGGGGACAGTCATTCCTCTTTTATAACATAAGAAACAACGTATGAATAAAATTAAGAAAAAGACCATTTTTTTTGCAATTTGTTTTAAAAAAATTGACATGTATTCTACACTCTAAATACAACATTTTGTTAGTTTGTGGAATTTCATGAATGTGTACGGTTTTATGGCTATTACCTTTAGAAAATCAATGAAACTGAAAATTCATGTTTATAATGGTACAAAACATACCAAAAAGTGGGACAGTTTATTGTGCTTTTAAAGATTTACTAGCACTAATCTCAATTGGGTAAAAACAAAGTTCTTTAGAAAATACTTACCTCGCCAAAACTATTTCATTCCAGGAATATATAGAAAATACTTGGAATGACATGGCCTTGCTTTCATAGTTTTTTCCAGAGGCTCTAGCCTCCACAACTTGTGAATCCCTCCTTTTTCCTAAATATTATTCCTCAAAATGACTCTTGGCTCTTATGTTCAAACCAATAAAAAAGAGATGGATTGACTTCATTAAGTGCACCCTTTCCCTCAACCTAAATATTCACCACTCCTCATAGTCAACTTCCTAAAACCTTTCCACTCCATCTCCATCTCCTTTACCCACCCACTCCATCGGCGCCTCTCCCTATTGATGTACCCATTTCACCGATTAGTGTGATTTCTAATATAATTTACATTTGCTAATAAAAGGTGTTGCTTACATGAAGTCAAAATCCCATAATTTAATTTGTATCTTTAAACTCGAGAGAAATGGGGACAATGTGCAAGTTGTCTATGTTAATAAGTATAAGAAAATAAAGAAACTATTGATCTACAAAATATGGTATTTGCGGGTGACCTTGAGATTGGAGATAATGTGGCCTTAGTGCAACAATTGTCGAAGTGGTAATTTGTTTTCTCCGGTCAACAATTATTTTCATTTGTTTAGTATAGGTCAAACAATTATTTATAAATAGAATAAGAGTGAATTTGTCTGCAAATAAAGAATGTCCCAATAAAAGATCACCGTTGTCTCTTTATAAGGGGTAATCTAGACATGGATAATGTGGGAAATACTAAAAATTCACACCTTGAGGTTGTAAGTTGTTAGGGACATGGAACTAAGAATACAATACTCCACACTCAATAAGAGATATAGGGTTCCAAATCCTATATCTAGAGTATGGCAATGGCATGTAACTAACTCCCAATAGTAGGTTGGTGATAGTAAGGTTGTAAATCAAATAATATAAGGTAATGGATCCAAGAAGTTGCAAAGAATCGGGGTCGTATAAGGTTGTAAGTCTCAAAATGGAGATTGTAAGGTAAAAATCGATAGATAAATATTGCATTAGATAAAATATATATTATCTTTATCTTAATCTATGCATGACCGCATCAAACAAACATTCAAATCTGAAGTAACATAAAAGAAATGAAAGGTTAGATATATTTCCCGTTTGAAGACACCATTAGCGCATTAGTTTTCCCCTAGGGTTTGCAACACCTTCCGAGAAATTTAATCTGGGATACCTAAAAGGAATAGAAGAAGACTTATAGTTCAAGACTCCAATGATTCCAAAGGCTAGATGGACAATGACAAATGCAGCTCATATGCTTGAAGATCCTAAGGACCCAATGCTTTGGATATGAACTCTAAAGAAGAAAAATAAGACCAACTTCAAAACATGTAAGGCTTTAGGGCGATTGGCAAGCACCAACAAACCGAATGAGTGATGAATGTGTGTTTGAATGAGAACTCATCTACCGGGTTTAAATAGCTATATGACAACATTTACAATTCATGTTAGTCATCGGTATCCATCGTGTTCAATACCATCAGTTATGAAAAAATTGTTCACTTGAGATTATAAACCATGGTCAATAATGTTGGCCAAGAAAATACATTCATGAGGAAGTCAAAGAGCATGTCAAATTGATGGAGAGAAACTCATAGGTGCTAAAAGGGGTGACATGACAAAGAAATGCGTACTAAAAGTAGGTATAAGAGTGACTATGAGAGGATGGTAGAGTAATGTCATAAGGAGGCTATAAAAGATGCTTATATGGGTATGAAAACATGTGAAGTGTAATGTAATTGGGCTAGACATTAGGGCTCTCATAAGTACCATTGTTAACTAGCCCAATGCAACTAGTGAAGGATGCACATAACCATTTTTTGTTATTCTTCACTCCTGACAATGCCCCTGAGGACAAAGCTCCAAGAAAGTTAATACACCAATGATTCCTACAAAAAACAAAAAATCAGCAAAGTGAAAAATTAGGTGCATATAGAATTATCTGCTCTCTAAAATTTAACAAACCATATAGGGTCGTATAACTGTTGAAAATTAATGTAAGGTAGGTAGTTATTTCTTCATTGGATCAAACAATTGAGGGAATTGAATATTCCCTTTTAAACCCTTTCAACTATCTCTAATTTCCCTTTCAACTATCCATAATGTTGTATAGCTCCAAATACATAATTATAAATATCAAAATATTTGTCGTGGTACTTTAATTAGGAGCACCTTATTTATCGTAGGTTTGAGTATTTCTTTGACACGGCATCTGGGTCCCACAAATGGGTCGAATTTTTCATTTACCGCTTCCTTCGTTATTATTCCTCGGTTTAATCACAATGACCAGATTGACGACATGATAAATAAAAACTAAATACCACAATGGAATAAATAAAAATAAAAACCAACAGTTCTCCCCTACACGTTGCGTCTTTGAGCAATAAGATTAAAAAAATTCTAATCTCCCTTTGATTTAATTTAAGGCACATGAATTGATAGATAAAATGTAAATTATGACTTGTTCATGTTTCTAGACAACACCGATTGCAACATAGAGACAATCAATTTATGTATAAAGTTGATTTCCAATATCTTTATTAGCATTCTTCTAGTCTATGTAAAAATGAGAATTTTGGAATATTTTATGAAGATGCATAAAAAGTAATTGAAATTCGATAGGGTTGTTTGCATTCATATCTTTTGGGGCAATTGTAACTATAACATCATAAAAATGTTCATTCAAAAAATCATATTTTATTATATCCATGCCTATTTAAAACTCTTATTTTGGCACAAGGTACCTTTGTGCATTGGAAACATTGAATCAATCAAATGGATGATACATTAGTCTCAATGCCTTGTGAGATACCCAGAGTTTACACCCTTGGCATTAAAGAAGTTTTTGAAATGTGAATTGAAGAACTATATTAAAAACACATCCAATCAACTCCATACAACGCTTTTTAGTAGTATAATGGCAAAGATGAACGTTCTAATAGTCTCATTTTGCATTGAGGGTCACTTTTGGACCATGGGTACTTAAAGGGAAAAGTAACTTAAGTCACTTTATTTTATTGGCCCCTCCAATAGAATGAAATGTATAGGGTCATTGTTGGGGCTCTTTTGCCTTGGGGAAGTATATAAGGAGTTGGGGGAGAAAGGAAATAACCTTTTTGTCATATACATTTTTAGCCTCCTTCATGTGCATTGCTATTGTTGTGCATCTACTGACTTGTGGAGTCAAATCCCACAGGGACCCTAGCTTCGGTGGTGAGAGACCCGTCCCTAGCTAGCAGGGCATTCTTTGGTAGTGAGAGATCTACCCTAGTCTGTCATTTTGGAGACATTTTCAGGGTTGTGTCACAGAGATAATAATCCAGAGGGTTCAGAGGAAGGGTTTGAGGATTTTTGGGGGCATTTGGGGAAGATAATCAGAGGGTTCAGATCAGATTTACGAAAGCCATTTGGGTGGGCTTAGCATCACTTTGAAGGCGCCTCCATCATTTTCTAACCCATTTCCAAGTGAGGTGACTTGCAACCTTTATTTGGGGGTTTTCTAGTCGGTCGTTTTCAGATCTGAAGGTGGAAATATTACTACCTATATCTGTTAATGTTATTTCCAAAGACCCTTATTTTGCTCTTGTATTTAGAGGGTTACGAACCTCGGAAGTTTTCATTTGCCTAGGGCATTTGTAATTTTTACGGCAGCATTTTAATTTATGTAAAACTCCAAAAATAGTTTTATTATGTCCTTATAATAATATCAAGCTCTCTTTAAATTTTCAAGTAATTCGAGTGGATATTTAGGGAGATATTAATTTTATTTAGTTTGTTGTCCTTATTGTAAAAATCTGCATAAATAGTATTTTATTTGGCTGCAATTTTCAATATTTTGTGCATTTTTAAGTGGTATCCCATAAGGGATATTTCAGTGGTATCAGAGTTGTTGTTCCTCCAGCCTGTGTGGGTTAAATATGGTAGTTTGGAAAGATCTCAATGTGGGTTTTATGAAGGAAATGTTCACCAACATGGTGAAACAACAGGAAGCCACTAACCTTTATTTGAGTCAGCTCACTCAAAATTTGAATCAAAGAAAATCTTGGGACAATAAGGAAAAGGTGAGAACAATAAAAAGGGCGGCCAATAGAGGTGATTGATGAGGATTCTTGTTGGAGGAAATACCAATCTTTGAGTAAGGGTTTCAGAGATAATATGTCATTTCCAAATTATTGCATGATGAAGATTGGTAGCAAGCCCAAGCGAGATCATCATATGCCGGTACCTGAATTACAAAAGAACTCATTTGTAGAAGAAGCTTCTAGACAAAAGGGTATGATTTCCATTGAGAAAAATAATTGCATTAGTGAAACTTTTCTTGTTAGAGAAATTATTCCAGCTCAGGAGAAGAAATTTGTATATGCAAGCAAGGAGGATGTAATGGAAACTCTTAAAAGGTGTGAGGAATGGAATAGCAGAGCTAGAGCTGCTAGGTTGATAGCGACTCAAGCAAGACAACACACAAGAGTCGAGGGAGGAAAGATGAGGGAAATTGATGCAAGAATACTACACCCCATGAAAAGAAGACTCTATGGAGTAACTTGCACATGAGGAGGAGCCTCACATGGACACTTAGTGTAAAATTGCAGCCTTTTTATAATTTCCAAACCAACTTTTGATCAACTTTTTGATCAACTTTGGATATACTTTAGGCACTCGAGCAACAATGTTGGGGGCAGCTCAACATATGTCTATCTTGAACACACGGAGGACATTGATGGCATTGAAAGGTATGAACAAACATGGCTGGTTGGTTGCAAAATTGAAAAAGATATTTCAATCCAAAAGGTACCTATCAATCCTCCAAAGAATAAGTCATTATCATATGGGATGGATTTACCAAGTAGTAATGAGCATAAAATTGTGAAAGGTGTTGATTCTTGTTCCACTTATTCTCCATCTAAAATCATGAATCACAATAGGGATGGTGTTGTTTTGGAGGTTTCTAAATCTGATAGAAGGTGAACCTTTTGATGATATTCTTTATAAGGAGGTTAGTAGTAGCATGGATTTATTTCATCATCTTCATCCTATATCATTACAATAGTTTTATCATGATGGTATTCAGCCTATTGTCGATAAGAATGCTAAGAATTTGGTGCATCAAAGTCAAGTCATCATGAAGACAAAGAGTGATAATCTTCTTTATGAGGAGATACAAGAGAAGCAAAGATGGAAGATGGCAGACCTTACATGATACAAGGGTTCATGGGAAATTATAAGGTATGGGATCTGGTAATATGTTGCAATTATCCAAAACTATCAATTCTGATTTTGAAAACTTTGTACATGATTTCTTCATTGGAGACTCAGTGCAAGAAGGAGAGTAACTCTCAAGTACTAGCGTTGGTTTTACGATTGCTAAAAAGGGTAAGAGAATATTTTTAATCATCTTCAGTCTGCTGGACTGTGTATAACAACAGTCATAAAGAGAGGAGAAAATGCTTTATTAATAGAGCCCATGACTGATTTTTATACCAGCTACATGGTGGAACCCTTGGAAGGGTTAGTGGGGCATTTCGTCCTCAAAGTGCTCAAAGAATCAAGGTGCAATGATTTATTAAAAAGAAGAGTTGAATTCAAGGTGCATTCATGACTTTAGCATCCTAAGGTATGAGAATGGTTACCATTTTCCTAGCTTGTTGAGTTCTCCTATGTTGTTGCCATGTTTCTATTATTTGGGACAACATTTATATGCTTGGATGATTGGGGAAGACTATTTCATAATCACGTCTCAAGGTATGCTAGATGGGATAAACACATCCTCCATTCACATTGCTCTTGATTCACTAATAAGCATATGTTGGTAAAAGAAAATAATGCGAGGAGCCCATGATATTGAAAGGACATGAGGTATGTGGTATATTTATTGTGGTTGAATTTTCTAGAGGTAAGACTATTTTTGGGATGCAATGGTTGCATGATGTTAAGGAAGACGATGATGCATGTGTTGAAAAATCAAAGGAGAATGAAGATGTTGATCCTATATCAGAAATTATGAGTTGTAAAGGTATGATGAGCAGCCCCAATTATGTTATTTCAGATGTGTTGTCTTCTCTCATGATGAGAATCAATGGGTACAACAAAAGGTATGAAGTTCCTTATGATAAAGTTTATGGATGCATGAGTTCTAATGTTGATTTCCCTTTCTCTTGCATTTACGATGAAATGAAAATATGGGGAAAGAGAATAAAGTATGATGAGGGAGCAGCCATGTGTATTCCCAACATAGAAGGAATTGATGAGTTATGTCCATGGAAAGACATGTCTTGCACTAAGAAGGTAACTCATTTCTTTATTGTCATTAAGAGATGTGAAGTACTTGAATGTGTTTGTACATTTGGGTTATTTGAAGTTGGAATCATTCATTGGACATATTGGCTTCCATCTTTTGGGAAATTTGCATTCATCCCTCATGTGGATAAACTGAAATTTTTCAAGGAAAACAAAGAAATCAGATTTCATGGTATACAAGGGCAGATTGCAAAAGATGTGATTGGTGAAGAAAGAAGCATGTCGTTGCAGTGGTTGAATTGTGAAGGAACTCAGTGTCTTGTGGATCATGGTGACATCACAAGGAATGAGACAAGTGGGATATTTGATGACTCCTATTCTGACGGATTGTTTTTTGCAGACACAGAGCACACCATAATGACTTATGTGGAGAGTGAGTCGGATGATGTTGAATTGGGGAGTGAGTTAGATATGATGGAGACTTTGACTCTAGATGGGGTGAGTGGAGTCATGGATGTGGGTGTAACCAATAGTGTTGCACATGAGACAGTTACAGAGATTGGGATTACAGGTTTAGATCATCCAAGTTTATCATTATGTTGGTTATCTGAGGTTTTGGTAGACTGGAGATCTCATTTGCTTGTTGAGTACTCCAAGAACCGACACACTTGTGAGATTCTGGATGGTCACATACAGGATGACAACTCATAGATTGGAGGATGAGATGATCTTCTATCAGGGAAGATGGAGCCTTGTGTCAGATTCATGGTTGAGGATGGAGATATTGCGACATGTGCATTGTTCTTTCGTGACTGGGCACTTGAGCTTCGATGAGACCTACAAGTTCATGTCAGAGAGGTTCATATGGCATAGGTTGAGGAGGATATCCTCAACTTTATATAGGCATATACGGTTTGTCACTATGACAAGTCAGAGCTTACGGGTTCATCATTTTTTGAATCGACATGGGATAACACTCCTATGCATTTTACTGCTTCTATGCCGGTGAGCACTTCACCCACGTGTTAGTCAGTGGAGAGATGAAATTGACTCATGGTTATTTAGTAGGTTCACATTCAACGTAGGAGGTGGACTATGTGGAGCTGATATTGCCGGTTGACTATCTACTGGAGTCTTGGGACTTTTCCCCACGGACACATGAGATACATTATGAGGAGCCTTGCTCTCACACGAGTGCAGGTCATGTGGGAGAGTTAGCACCATTTGTGTGTAAATAGGTTGTTTCACAGGTTGATTCAGGGGATTCTACAGGATTCAGAGTGAACTTTCATACCCAGGAGTTGATTGGAGAGGCGTGAGTGATCCGTGATGACAACCTTGCATTGGCAGGGATTGGACCGATTGGAAATTTTGCGGGTACCAGTGGAGAGTCGGTTTGGGTATCATTCTACTTCACGGACAACATTGCTCTCGATACCATATGGAGGTCATGATGATGGCATGGGGTTTCTTGGTTACTTGGATTACACCGATCCTTGGTGGACGACAGGGTGAGGTGGAGAAACTTACGGCGTGGTATTCAGCTTCTGCAGCAAGACAAGATAATGCTTGGGGTCAAGCATTTCTCGGGAAGGGAGGACTGTAATGTCCCCTTTTCTACGTGCCAAAGGCCTAAGGGCCAAGTCGAGTCCAAGTGTAATGTCCCCTTTTCCTGCGCCAAAGGCCTAAGGGTCAGTCGAGTCCAAGCCGTGGTTAGACCCAAGGAGTTATGGACGTTGGGAGCTATTGGGGAGGGGGCACGTGGTTCTAATAGTCTAATTTTGCATTGAGGGTCACTTTTGGACCATGGCGACTTAAAGGGGAAAAGTAACTTAAGTTACTTTATTTTATTGGCCCCTCCATGGAATGAAATGCGTATAGGGTCTATTGGGGCTCTTTTGCCTTGGGAAGTATATAAGGAGTGGGGAGAAAGGAAAGGAACTTTTTTCATATACATTTTAGCCTCCTTCACTGCAACTACTGTTGTTGTTGTGCATCTATAACTTGTGGAGTCAAATCCCACAGGGACCCTAGCTTTGGTGGTGAGAGACCGTCCCTAGCTAGCAGGGCATTCTTGGTAGTGAGAGATCTACCCTAGTTTGTCATTTTGGAGCCACTTTTAGGGTTGTGTCATACAGAGATATTAACAGAGGGTTCAGAGGAAGGGTTTGAGGATTTTGGGGGCATTTGGGGAAGATAATCAGAGGGGTTCTAGATCAGACTTACGGCAAGCCATTTGGGCTGGGCTTAGCATCACTTTGAAGGCGCCTCCATCATTTTCGACCCCTTTCCAAGTGAGGTGACTTGCAGCCTTTATTTGGGGGTTTTCCAGTCAGCCATTTTCAGATCTGAAGGTGGAAATATTATTTCCTATATTTGTTAATGTTATTTCCAAAGACCCTTATTTTTGCTCTTGTATTTAGAGAGTTACGAACCTCTGAAGTTTTCCAGTTGTCTAGGGCATGTTGTGCTTTTTCTGGCAGCATTTTAATTTGTGTAAAACTCCAAAAAATTTTATTATTTTATTATGTCAAGCTCTCTTTAAATTTTATAATAATATCTTGGGAGCTCTCTTTAAATTTTCAAGTAATTCGAGTGGATATCATTTGGGAGATTTTTATTGATTTTATTTATCAAAATGTTGTTTGTGAGGCAATTTAATACTTCATTGTAAAAATCAAGCATTCAAGACATATGCCTCTTTGACATATTTAATGAATATTGTTTTCACATCAATTTTATCTCAAGGGCAAATTGTTTCATAGAAAATAAAAGCAATTTAAGTACAATTCGGGAAATGACAAAGATATTGTTTCTTGGATACAATGTGATTGTATAGATGATTTCCTAAGTGGTGAATGTAGAAGGGAAGGTTACTCCACCACCTTTCGTATATATGATAATGTATTCAATCCTCTGCCATCTAACCTCCAAAAAGTTAGGATTGATATATCTCTCTAATACATACTTTGAGTATGACAAATGTAGTAAATTTTCTTTTAAAATAAGAATTGATTTTTTCCTAATTTATGTACGTTTAATACAATTATTGGTGTGCATATGGACCCGAGGATTATAGGGCTGAAGATGAAGTTTATTATGACATTTCTAAGGTTCTAAAGGTTGGTACAAGCAACCGACTTGGTCATAAGCATTTGTGTCGTGGATGTCAATGCTATTTTTCCATTCGTGTGTTGATGAAGAAGCAAGAACATGCATTGATTACATATAACAACATGGAGCATAGAAATCAAAGGGAAATGATTTGTCATGGGCAAGAGAGTTGAATTTAGAGGTAGTCGTTGTTGTTTGGCTCCACACATAAGTGATGCATTGAAGGATTGGGTAGAAATATTGTTGTTGTTGGGCTTGACCCCGAACTTGTTCATAAAAAGCATCGTGAAATGGTCCATGAGAAACTCACATTGCTCGAAAAAAATTCCAGAACTCTAACATATAACTAAGATATTACAAATTTTTAATTATAATTTTAAAACAAAAATAAAAACACCTAAATAACAAATACACAAATATTAAATCTTAAACTAGAATGAATATATATATTCAACATTACCTCCTAATCACCCATCAACGCAAAAACTTTATGTGGTAAACACAATCAGCAACAAATTCATATATAAAAATGATCTTTTTTAAAGAATGTTTAATACATTTATAATATTTTACAATTAAATTTTTATAAATAGATATTTCTATTGCTGTGTAACTAAATAAATAAATAAATTTAGGAAGCTTCCAGCATCCCAGCTTCACAACGGTCACAATGTAACCGAATTAACTCCCAGATTTGTCCCATTGTCCGCATCAGCTAGAATGGGAATGGGAATGGGAATGGGATTACGTGGGCAACACGCAAGCTTTCTATTTGTTTGATCTCACTTCCTCCAAAGTGAGTTTGGTTTTTTCAAAAGCAGCAGCACAGATTTTTGCAGGTTCTTCGGCCAAATTCAATGTGGGTTTGATTTTTCAGACATTTTCCTGGTTCAATCAATTCCCTTGTAGAGATTCAAGAGCAGCAGCGGTAAAGATTCTGATATAATAATTTGCAGATATGGGTAGGAAGAAGATTGACATTTGTTATGCTGAGGAGAAGGCAAAAAGACAACGTCATTTCACCACGAGGATGGGTGGACTATTCAATAAAGCCCATGAGCTCTCTGTGCTGTGTGGTGTGCCACTCTGTTTGAAAGTTGGAGACGGAAATGAAATTGTATTGATGTATGAAAACAACTGTTCAAACAAGTGCTCCTCTGATATTACATCAAACAAGCTATTCAAAGTTTATGATCCTCTGTCAAAAAAGTTCTTGAAACTTGGTAATCAGAGTGCAGGAAAGCCTAGAAAGATGAGAAGAAGAAAGAACCAGATCAAAGGAGGAGCTCAATTGTCATCAAGAATCATGTCTGCATATGCAAATTCAGCTTCTAACCAAGTTGAGCAGTTGTTATGTAGCAATGCCCAGATTGCACATGAACAGTCATCGCTTCCACTTTCTTCTGCTTTAAATTCACATGAGCCCAGTACCCAGATTGCACATGAGCAGTCATTGCTTCCACTTTCTTCTGCTTTAAATTTACATGAGCCCAGTACCCAGATTGGACATGAACAGTCATTGCTTCCATTTTCTTCTGCTTTAAATTCACATGAGCCCAGTACCCAGATTGCACATGAGCAGTCATTGCTTCCACTTTCTTCTGCTTTAAATTCACATGAGCCCAATACCCAGATTGCACATGAACAGTCATGGCTTCCACTTTTTCTGGTTTAAATTCACATGAGCCCAGTACCCAACAATTGGAAGATGAGCTTATTCCAGATCTGTGGAATGGCTATTATCCATTAATACCAGATTTTGATGGAGGATATATTAATGATGCAATTGCAGGGGCAGGTGAAGGAACAGATCCAATGCTTCCAGATTGTTTCTTGAATAACCCACGTGATCAATATCACTACATTAATCAACAGGAGTACATATCATCACATTATATTCCAACTGGAGATGCAGGTGCTTGTACATCACTTCTACAGGGCACGGAGCTACTGAATTGTTTTTCATTATCAGATGCACAAGTTATTGATGAAATATTCCTCTCATCTACTGCTCATCATTCTTGGGAGGGTGACATGGAAGCCTACCAGTACCCATCATCGTCCTCCTGCATTCAACAATGCCCTAATGATTATAGTACAGAATTTTTACAGCCAGAACCGGATGCATATTGGCCTGAGCTATTCAATATTGTATTTGCCGACTGTTGAAGGTTGTTATGCTAATGCATAATACTGTACATTTGCTTTGTATGCCCTGTTTAATGTAATATGAGATGCGGCCTTTCAAAAATTCACCATTGTAAATTCTTTTGTGGATTTGGGAGTTATATGTTTTTCTCATTACAGAGTATATGCGAAAACCTTCATCTGTTCTTTTACTATTTTTTGAGTTGGGTGCGTAACAATATATTTGTTATCAAGGATTTCAAATTTCTCTGTTTTTCTTACTCTAATTTAATTTAATATTGATTTCTGTACCATATTCGTGGCAATAGTGACAGTTGACAAAGGTTTGTTGGAAAGATTTTTCATCGCAGTTACTAATAATGATATCTACAGCGGCCATATTATATTTAGATGGTCTTCTTCTCCTTTTCATCATCTTGACAAAGGAAGAATTTAATAAATTGGCTTTTGGAAGCCCCCTTTTCAAGGGCTATTAATTTCTATGTGGGTTTTTGGAAGCGTTATTTTTAAGGGCTGTTAATTTCTCCTGTTCAAACAAGTGCTCCTCTGATATTACATCAAACAAGCTATTCAAAGTTTATGATCCTCTGTCAAAGAAGTTCTTGAAACTTGGTAATCAGAGTGCAGGAAAGCCTAGAAAGATGAGAAGAAGAAAGAACCAGATCAAAGGAGGAGCTCAATTGTCATCAAGAGTCATGTCTGCATATGCAAATTCAGCTTCTAACCAAGTTGAGCAGTTGTTATGTAGCAATGCCCAGATTGCACATGAACAGTCATCGCTTCCACTTTCTTCTACTTTAAATTCACATGAGCCCAGTACCCTGATTGGACATGAACAGTCATTGCTTCCACTTTCTTCTGCTTTAAATTCACATGAGCCCAGTACCCAGATTGCACATGAGCAGTCATTGCTTCCACTTTCTTCTGCTTTAAATTCACATGAGCCCAATACCCAGATTGCACATGAACAGTAATGGCTTCCACTTTTTTTGGTTTAAATTCACATGAGCCCAGTACCCAACAATTGGAAGATGCTCTTATTCCAGATCTGTGAAATGGCTATTATCCATTAATACCAGATTTTGATGGAGGATATATTAATGATGCAATTGCAGGTGCAGGTGAAGGAACAGATCCAATGCTTCCAGATTGTTTCTTGAATGACCCACATGATCAATATCACTACATTAATCAACAGGAGTACATATCATCACATTATATTCCAACTGGAGATGCAGGTGCTTGTACATCACTTCTACAGGGCACGGAGTTACTGAATTGTTTTTCATTATCAGATGCACAAGTTATTGATGAAATATTCCTCTCATCTACTGCTCATCATTCTTGGGAGGGTGACATGGAATCCTACCACTACCCATCATCGTCCTCCTGCATTCAACAATGCCCTAATGATTATAGAACAAAATTTTTACAGCCAGAACCGGATGCATATTGGACTGAGCTATTCAATATTATATTTGCTGACTGTTGAAAGGTTGTTATGCAAATGCATAATACTGTACATTTGCTTTGTATGCCCTGTTTAATGTAATATGAGATGCGGCCTTTCCAAAAATCACCATTGTAAATTCTTTTGTGGATTTGGGAGTTATATGTTTTTTTCTCATTACAGAGTATATGCGAAAACCTTCCATCTGTTCTTTTGCTATTTTTTTAGTTGGGTGCGTAACAATATATTTGTTATCAAGGATTTAAAATTTCTCTGTTTTTATTACTCTAATTTAATTTAATATTGATTTCTGTGCCATATTCGTGGCAATAGTGACAGTTGACAAAGGTTTGTTGGAAAGATTTTTCATCGCAGTTATCTCCTTGGTGCTTGGAAAAAAGCCTTTTGAATACAATGCAGAGTTATCTCTGTTAACAGAAAAGTCTCCACTCCGATAAGGGGCTATCGTTGTCAACATCTTGGCTCCGAGTGCAAATTACAGAGACAGAAAATGAATTAATCCAAATCAAAATGAGATTCATATTCATTAGTAAGATTCAGGATTATAATTTATAAAATTTCAATGTAACGATGAGTCATCTTTTAGGTCAATAATAGTAAAACAGAGTGCAATTCTAATCCAGAATTACAGAAAAAAATAGAAAGTGCAAGTTGAAGGATCTCTAGAAGGAGCCAAAGAGATGACAGAAGGTCTGACTTTTAGATCAGCAGAGGAAGAGATTTTCGATGTATTCTTGGCATCTCTAGGATAACATCCTCATTGAAGGAGGAGAAACATGTCTTATGGAAGATACAAGAGAGGATGAGCAGGAAGCAAGGAAATCCTTATTTTGGAAGATGAAGTGGTGAGTAGAGTTTGCCAAAAAAAACAGAGATGAACAACACATCTTTGTAGGTATAGGAGAAGATGTGAAGAGAGAAGGAATCCTCATTTTAGAGGACGAGATAATAAGAAAAGAGAAAAATATCTAATTGAAGACATTAGAAAAAGAAAATGAAGTAAAAGAGAACACCAGTGGTGGAGGAAGTGCCATAGTGGAGGGCATTTGAAGGATGAGCAGAAATGGAGGAGCAGAAAGCACTTTTAAAAGTGCACAAGAATGAGGAGGATGGTTCATTCGGAGGGATCATGAGAAGAGATGGGCTATTTGAACTCATACAGCAAGGAAGAGCAGCGGCAGTTTTCTTTAAAGCATTTGAAAGCAGCATGTAAATCAACAAGGAAATGCAAATAGAGTTAATAGAAGAGAAGCTCATTGAAGAGACAAGTAACAGAGAGATTTGAGCCATTTGAGCTCATAATATATGAAAGGGGATAATGGAAAATCCTCATCAGCACACAAGACACGAGCTTACATGTGGAAGGGAAGAGAGCAGCAGAGGAAGAGATTGCAGCCATAAGAAAAAAAGATGTATGCTCATGAGAATTTTGCAGTCATTTTGATCTTCATTAAGATGATGGAGGAAGGTTTGCAACATTTTTTTGAAATCTTACAGAAATTTAGAGAAGAAAATTGCTCATGAATGTGAATACATGTAGTTTTATGAAGGAAGAGATGATATAATGTGTCTATGTAATTTCCAAATAAGGTGTTAAAATGAATCTATAAAATATGTTCTAAATCATCATCTAATTTTACTTTTTAAGTGTGGAGTATTCATGGATTAAAAACTTTATAGGAGTATTCATGGAGTATTTTTAGTGGGATGTGTACAAAAAAATTACTAATGTATTGCAAAAATATAGGAAAGAGTTTATATAGAGATCAAAAGTAGAACATATTTTGCACCTGTTAAAGGAAAGCGATTGAGAAACTAATGTTGGCATTCAATAATTTTAGTTAAGTATTTCTATTAGATTGGGACATGAGTGGAACAATAGTAGTTCCAATATTACGTCATGAGGTAACGCCTATAACATATTTTAGTGATAATTTGAAGGATGTGAAATGTAACTATTTAGTGCATGATCAAGAGTTATACGCTATTACTAAAAGAGCTTGTTTTATATTTATATATCATTCAACATTGTGGCTCATAAATAATCAGGATAAATTGAATTAATGACATATGAATTGAGTTGCATTCCTTTAAATCTATTTATTTCTGTTGTGACATATGATTGGAAGGTTGAAAAAGATTAAGATGCATTGATAATGATAATTTTATTAATGAATGAATTAAGAGTAGAAGTCATATAATTTTATTTTTATGAAGGAGAAATATAAAATCATGAATATTTTGATGAATCACGAAAAACACATGAAGAACTAGTGATTGGAAATAGGACGCCACAGCTTATATAATTTTGTGTAAGAAGGTTTTTATTCTTAGGAACATAATTGTGTAGACCTAGATGGTAAATTTTGAGCAATTTGATTAACGAGAAGGATAGTGGAGGTTTAGAATGTCATTTTGGCTATGAAAATTTTTCTAAATAGTAGGTATAAAATAATTATTTGCCACACATAAACATAAATGTCCACAAATATGTTTAAGAGTGTAGTTTTTTTAGTTAGCGAAAGGAAAAGTCAAAAAGAAAGGTTGTATAAAGCGTGGCCTATTCTAGAAAGATCATAGGAGGATATAAGTATGGATTTTATTTTAAGATTGCCTATAATTTAGAGGGGAAAGAATTCAATATTTGAGATAGTTGGTAGATTTTAAAATATGACACATTTTAGGGCTCGAAAGAAGACTAGTGGTGAGACAAACATCACTAATTCATTTTGAGTAGATTGTAAGGCTACATGGTTTTTCACGAAGTATAATATCAAACAGATATGTGAAATTTATAGAGGATAATATGGAATAAATTAAACAAGTTGAATTTCAAAACAAAATAGCATCCTCGGTAGGATTGATAGGCATATATAGTCAATAATATTTTGGGTTATTTATTATAATCTTTGATAGGGTTATTCTTTAAAATGGGATATTATTCTAGATAAAGTTGATTTCATGTGTGATAATTTAGTTAATCAAAGTACTATAAATACACCATTTTAGAATATGTATGTGTCACATACAAGGGAGTCACGAGTTTTATGACATCTTAAGTGAACAAAGGAAAAGTGTATAAACAAAAGACTTTGCAAAGTATATGTGAGATGTGCATGATCAAATGTGAAAATAATTACAAAGGATAATTATGCTCATAATCACTACAAAATAGTTATACTTGTTTCCAAAAATGGCTTGTGAACTTTGCTTTTCCTTTGTTTTCCCTCTATTTGGTGGAGTTGTGCTTCTAGAAAAACACCAAATAGCTATGACCTACAATTTATGCCTAAACGTTGCTGCTATTTACAAAATGATTTTGGAAAAGATTTGCTTCTTAATTTTCTTCATTACAAATGACTAAAACATACTTCTATTTATAAAGCCCCTTGAAGAGTGAGGACACTTGTATACACACCTAGTACTAATAAATTCAAACCTACATACAAAAAATAAAAGGCTTAAACTAGCAATGCTATGTGAAATGTACGATGTAAATGCCGAATGGGATCTAGTGAAGAAGTCAAAGTGGAGGGAAAGAAACAATGGTGGAGAAGTGGTTAGAGGGTGGAGAAGTGTAAGGACAGAGAAGTGCAAAGACGAAGAAATTGAAATAAGAAAGCAATATGGAACTTTAGAGTCAAGCAACCATGTGACTTTTTGTTAATTTTTAAAGTAAAAAGGTGGGTTGAAGGGAATTTGAATGCACATTCTATGGGACAAAAAAAAAGACATGAAGATGTGAAGTGGACCTAGTATCAAAAGGTAGCGATTTCATGTGAAATTTGGATTAGGTTTTCTCTTTAGTTATCAAGAAAATGAAAAGGTTATTCCTCAATAGCGGTCGAATGATAGTGTCGTATGTCAAAAACGCTACCATCAATGATATAACAACTACAATATAAGCATACATGCAAACCCGAATACAACATATGTTATTCTTTGTTTGAAAGAAATTGTGTCTGTCTCCTTTGTGAATTATGAAAAGGAATGGGTGTACGAATGAAGCATGGAGGAGAGAAGGAAAGTAAGCAATGTGTTGTGGAAACTTGACTAGGGTTTCCCTCATAAAAAATTGTGATGGCGTCATCATTCAATGATGATTGGAAAAAAAGGATATTGTGTATGTGTTTGTGTGTTGAGGATTCTGTTTGGATAGTGGAAATTAAATACTTACAAGCCAGACACCTATTCCAAAACATAGATTATTTGTCCCCAAATAATCTCGAGTATATATGTGCACAACTTTATAGTTATGATATCATGCGAACTATTCATGTGAGCGTAAGGGGTCCAAAAAATGGGGGAATTCGAATACGACTTAGGTTAAAAACCCAAATGTAATGCTTGCTTCTTGTAGTAATTATTGTAACCCCTGTTTAGTTGTTAATTTGATAGACAACACATAAACATGAATGAAATGTTGGAAATTAAAAGGTGTGAATTAAATACTTGCATATCCACACCTATTCCATGGATCAAATATTTCCTACCCAAATAATATATGTTATCCGTGCTCCACTTAAGCATTTCAATCTCACAAAGAGGACAAAATAAAAATGGGGAAACTCGAAAAGGTTTAGGGTTCAAAACCCATCTAGAATTCTTGCATCTTGTAGCAATTTGTAGCTTTTTTTTTTGTTGTAAGCTCAAGTAATTGTAGGAAAATAGGTGGTGTGCGAACAATCATTGATAATTGAGGCCCTCAAGCCATCGGGCATTTCAACAAGAGGTAGATGTTATCCGTCAATCAAGCTTGCTATTTTTTTATTTCATGGCACTAAGGATTTTGATTGGACAGTGGTTAATTTGATATGTAAGACGTAGACATGCATGGAATGTTGGAAACTAAAAGATGGGAACTAAATACCTATATGTCCCACACCTATTCAATGGAGTAGATTGTTCCTATCCAAATAATATCTACTATCTATGCTCCAGTTAATCATCTCAATCTCGTGTGCCACCAAGGATTTCAATTGTATGGTAGTTAATTCGTTAGGTAAAATGTAGACATGAATGAAATGTTGGAAATTAAAAGAAAGGAATTAAATACTCACATTTCCCACACTTATTCCACGAAATTTAAAAGGTGGGAATTAAAACCTTGTATGTCTCACACCTATTATGTAGCTCGATTGTTCCCATCCAAATAACATCTAATATATGTGGTCCATTGTATCGTCTCGATCTCGCTCGCGTTATCCATATGAGTTCAATTTATGCATAAAGTTGGCCAAAATAAAATTGATAATAATTCAAGTATATTTGAGGGTGGAACCTACACTTTTAATATGATAAAAAAGTATGGAGTAACATGAGTTCACTAATTAAAAATATGTATTGAGTAACATGTGTCCACTAAATTAAAAATTGTAGTAGGATGAACGATTTCAATCGGTGGCATGACGGTGGAAGAATGCATTTCGGGGTGTCAAGAAAGACAATGACGAGGACATCATTCTCGGAGGGTTCGCCAATCGAATGCAACTCCATTTTTGACGCGCTTTTTCTTTTTCTATCGGCTTTAGCGGGGTTGACAACATGACATCGTGTGAGGTGATTAGGACTTTCATTTCTCCATCATTTGAAAAATGTGCACATGGATGGCAGAGACCAATTTGAGGTTGTTGATATGGGATAGGGTGTGGATGGAGGAGATCAGATGGGTTATTAATATGTCACTAGAATGCGCTCCGGGTTTTT